>JADANP010000007.1:1827500-2414669 GCA_017165645.1 Fusarium sacchari
ACGTATCCTTGACGGCATTGGCCACCAGGATCGGGCACAACCTGCCAATAGTGGCTGTAGGGGCGGCATTCCACAAAGTCACTGATGACAACGGCGATGAAAGTAGCAACGAGGATTATTCGAATGACATATAAAGACGTCTGCCATGATCGTTCCCACGTCGCTCGAGTCAATCGGTGAAGGAACTCGAGAACTGCAAACTTAAGTACCCAAAGGCTATGATCCGTCAGCGTAAAGTTCCACATTCGCATTGCCCTTTCAAGAATGCGGACGATGAGCAACATTTAGTTGAGAGAGGTACATACGTTGCAGCGTAGAAAATCCGACTGGCGAGCACAAGGCCGCTACCAATGGCTTTTTGACGTAATTGAAGGTCAGTAAGCTCAACACCATCAAATTGAGCATTGTTGGTTCCATATATGAGAATAAAATGAACGCATGCCATGCGAGCATACAGAGGGATCAAAGCTAGGGCCGCAACACGGTCTTCAGTGAATAGCCGCTCGGTGCGGATAAAGCGGCCTGCAAGCCGTAAAAGGATGATGAGGGTACAGAATGATGTCGCCCACCAGCAAACAAGGAGGGTCGGTTTATCGAACTTGAATTCGCGAAGAGTTGGAGGTTCTGAATAGAGAGCCATGATTGCGTCCCCTGGCCGCGCCCGTCGTCCTCCGCAGAGGGCTCGACGAGCGAGGTAGTGATTAAACGACGAAGGTTAGAGCTTGGCCGGCGGTATCGATATGGTCGTGGTCGGTGGCCGAATATGTCGCGGTAGGGTGCCAGGAGTCGACCTTGAAGTGTTTTGGTGATTTACCTTAACATAAGGCCGCCAGCGGTGGCACTCGAGTGGTAGTATTATCGTTTCAACGGGAGAAGAATGCATGAAAATCGTAGACTCGTCGCTTCGTGGAAGTCGGTATCAGCTTGATATATCGACTACAATCGTGATAGTCGGTAAAAAAACAGGAGGGAGGCCTTTTGAACAGGTATCGATCAAGCTTGTAGTTATTATTCAAATATGCAATCGTGGAGAGGCCAGTCCAGAGTCAAGGTAAATGCGCAATGCCGTGGGTGACGCAGGTCCAAGATGCATTGACGGATTGTTCGCAGTTGGTCGAAGGATTAACCAGCAGGCCGCGGCCAGGTAGGGAAGAGACCTGAAGGTAGTATTAAGACAGCAGAGTAGATGAGAAAGCAGCAGGTCAAGATAAGAGGAAGAGTGGAGGCAGACAAGGTGCGGCTGGTCTCAAGATATTGCGGAGGCGAGCGAATGTGGGCGAATCGACTTATCCCGGTTGGCCATCCGGAAGGCACAGTCAGTTCCTGTAGCGTTGATGGGAGTCTTGGGATTGCACAGCGTACACTCACACGAGCCTATCGCCCCCAAGCCCATGGCCCGTCATCAGTGACCCTGTGCGTCTTTGGAGGGAGGGGCGTTGGCCACAACCATGTGGAGTTCCAGAATCGAAATGGGCCAGACAGGCATAACGAGACAGGGGGGGTAATCAAGCATCCAAAGCACCGGCCGTCGTCTTTGGCTTTCGCTCCACTAGTGCTGGGGCTGGACCGATGAGCATTTTATAGGGTCCTGATGCAGGATCTTTCAGCTAGCGCGCTTCGGGTTCAAATATTTTGGACCTTCAATACCTGGCTTGATGGCGACTCAAGATGTCCATTATCACAAGTATGATAACAAGAAAGGTTTCTGAACTTGATGATTGATCTCTGAGGTGCAGTCGAGTCAGCAGACAAGACAAACAATAACCACGGGTGCCGAGTCTATGGCATCAAGGACGTCGAGGCTTGGCATCCGCATTGAGACAACGATTGGGGTTGGGCAGTCAAGCCAAGACAGAAGGAGGGAGAACGACAGCCTAGTGAATAAATGGCCTAGGCGGCCCAGAAGACAACGATGCTGTACGGAGTACTGTGTTAACACCAACAGCCGGAAGCTAACGATAAGAGAAATAAAAATTGATTGAGTACTGGTAGAGAATATCGACTTCACCTAGCCACCTCAGGTTGGCTTCCACGAAGGAGCAGGCACTACTGATGTGGATGGCCGAGTCATACTAGGTATCGTAGCACACGAAACATAGATGCCAAGGAGGGCATCGAGCTCTTGCGAGCGAGTAGGCATGTTCTTATGCTGGTATCAGTGAACATGGCGAAAAATGAATACATCGTTGACAGGCAGTCTAATTTCTGACCCCTAGTCGGCGTGGTTCCGCAAAATCGGCAGTGAGGCATCATTGATATGGAAGGTCCTCTTCTCATTGAGATGACAACTCTTCGGAATTTTGCTTCATAGTTTCAAATTGCAAGCATGGCTCCCAGCCTATCCGCACCTCCTGGCACAAGGCACAAGGCGGGACTAGCAAGTCAGCCAGCAGGCTTGGTAGTAGTACTGAACTCAAAGAAATTCAAACCAGTCATGAAAATACCAGGCTGTCAAGAATACAATGAACTCAACTGTACAGATTCCCTAACGGTGTTGTGGCGTCCTCGTGGTTGTGAGTGGATTGCGGTTCCGTTGTCGGTCACCTAGCTGGGTGAATAACCGTGACCGTGGCCGAGCCGCCGAGGTCTACCATTTTCACCAGTTGAGGGTGGCTACTAACTCGCTGTTTCGTCAATGAGAGATTGCTTTAAGCTTGACAAGGGTTCGATGGTGACAGAATGCAACAGCATCGGTCTGGATTCAACAGCGATTTCACGTGTCTAGTACGGAACTGCCCGATACGTGAAAGGAGCAGCGGAAAGGTGTTACCATCTTGCTGTTGTGGCTGGACGCGATTCCATGTCGCTTATCACGGCGCCCAGGTTTGGCTTCCGCTGACTGGCCGCAGCCATTCCGTTGTGGGAGTGCTTGATCATGAGCTGTCCTTTTGCATTGGCATTGCCGTATCCGATGTGATAGTGACATCTTTGTAGACTTGAGTTTGCTGGTCCGATGCTGAAAAGCGGGCAAAATAGGCCGTCCAATATGAAGCTCGCATTTCCCCCGGGTTTACGGAGTACATAGACGTTGAAACAAGGGTCCAATCGAGTAGCCAGCCGCCCATCAAGGAAGGACAGGTCATATCACGCGACAACATGGTTGCCAGAATTGATAAGAGAGGCATATGACCCCCCACGCCTGTTCAGACCGTCCTACCGGGACTCTTGGAATGATCAATGATGTGGTAGGTTCATGTGAAAGTTAAGCAATTTCATGATTGAGAGAAAGCATCTCGAGTCGAGTTGATATTTTGACCGTGCGCGTTAGAGTTTAGCGAAGGCCGTGCTTGCCACGGCTCCCTTCTTGATTTCCACAGTCAAGGAAAGCAGATTGGGTCGGTCCAAGTGGGATTCATAGCTGTTTCCTCCTCATAGGTGCCCACCTACCTACCTACCTTAGGTATTGCAAGCCAAGTTCCTAAACCTCAGGCACCGAGAATCTCTTTCTCACAACCCCAGAATCAAATATGGAGAGCCAAGGCAATCTCAAGTCTTGTTAGGCACACGCGGCACGACATATCAAAGTACTGATACGAAATTGTGGGTGATTGTAATAACCTACACGGATTAATATCCACACATCTTTCTCCTTATCTGCAAGACTCCACATCTCACGATACATGCATCAGCCTTATCTCTCTCCAACTTTGACCGTTGGCCTCGTCTCACTCGCCTCTATGAGTCTATTGTCTCTCTAGCGCAGCTCTGACTTCGACGCCTATAACCCTGTGCGGAGCAAAACACGCCATGTTCGTCTCGTCTATTTACACAATATCCACAACAAAGCTTCAGGTAGAGCTAGCAGGTCAGGAATAGTCAATAATTAATTGGCTAATCTCATGGAAGTTTGGAACTACCCCTGGATATTGCAGCAACCGTTCCTATCCGATTTTGGTGTATCGGCCTGTCAAAACCATCATTCCCGGCCCGATTCCGCTGTCTTCTGGTTCGGTGCCTACTGCCTACCTAGTAATACGGTAATGTTGTAACAGCTTCGGACTTTGTATGACCATGAAACAGGAAATCTCTCCTCCATACAATATCGAAATTTGCTAAGGTCTGTTATGGTTTCGCAAGCAATGCTCAACGAGCTCAATGCCTCAGAGTACATTCAAAGCCACGAATTTGTCAACGCTTGAGTCGGTATCATGTGTCATGATCCTTCTCATTTAAGTCCCTCAGTATTGGAACACATCAGCAACTTCATTCATTCAGCCACAGTTAGCTTGATGAATGTACAGTTTCTGCTCATTCCTCCAGGCTAGTGGCCTCAACTCCCATTAGCTGCCCTTCAGCCTTCAGCCTGTTCGTCTCGGTCCCGAGACGCTAATGCAAATAACTATCTCCTTTCATCGCTTCAACACTATCACACTGGCTGGTATTTATGTGAGATCATGATCAGGACCGTTCTTCGCGGGCGTTCCGAGACATCTAGTGGCTTTTCTAGAACACCGGCAGAAACATGGCGCGAATCAAAAATGTCTTGTTTCAATAGCCTCAGGTCGGCTGAACTTTGACGAGTCGGTCACTGGCTTGACTGGGCAATTCGTCAACCAAGACAGTGCCGTGGCTTTTGCACTACTATTCGAGCCACCAAGCTCCATGCAGCACCATGCATAGTTTTGAACAATCCTTGTCTCACAAATCATTTGACTGGCGGTATTCATTAGAGACTTGATAATGGATGGCTGTTGGTTAACTTACCTTCCTCTCTGGGTCACAACGATTCAACAAGTCTGACGCCTACCAACTCTCTTTGCTCGGTAGATAACGGCTCTTGACTTTTTGCAGTGATATTCAGCCTTGTAATCGCGGGTCGATCAGGAACCAAAGCTCAAGCCGCGCAACCACTGCGACTCTGGTACACCTCCTCAAACATTATCGAGCTGCCCTATTTGGAGACAGTCTGAAAACTAGGCCAACCTCAGTTCTTCAACTGCAGTTTTGATCTGCAGTTTCCCGGCTTGGCCCCAATCTACACCCTTCAACTTCTGTGCGATTTCTTCCTCCTCTTCAAGCACACCCCACAGGCCATCAACAACCATGCTCCTGACCTTGGGCCAGGGATGATGCAACAGAGCACCCAAGCGTTTCCTAGCTTCTTGGACACCTGTCTCAGCGCCTTCCTGGCCAGCCATTGACGCAATACCACAATAGACTTTGGTGCACGCTTCGAGCTTTCGGACGTTGCCTGTTTTGTAACTCGCCTTTTGTGTCTGCATGCACAAGCTACGAAGGTTGACGCTGCTCTTCTGGAAGAGCTGCATCTGGAAAAGGAATGCAATGATCTCTAGGGTTGGCACGATCACCCTATCCTGGCCCTGTCGGGACTTGAGATTCTGTAACATCGCGTGACAGATAAGGTCTAGGTTCTCGTGGTTGGCCTCACAGAAGTCGCAGAGCGCTGCTCGACTAGCAATGACAAGGTCCTCATTGCCCGTGTCTGCGGATCCTACAAACCCAGACATGAGTTCTGTCATCCATTTCTCTGTATCTCCTTTAGCCATGTCGATAAGCAATGGGCGAAGACGAGCGCCCGCCTGAAGCTCAAGGAGACTCTCAAAGTAGGCCCTGGAAGAGAAAGTGAGTTCGCGGAAGTGCTTCGCGTGGCTAAGAGAAGTCAGTCGTATGCCTCGGAATCTGGCTTGGAATTTTGGCACGTACCCGTTTTCTAGAACCAACGCAACTGCGGCCTGAGCTTCAGGTCGTACGCGGTCGAGTTTCTCTGCAGCAAGACGAAGGACACTGAAGAATAGAGCCTGCACGGAAGCCTCCTCCCATTCGCCTTGGACAATTGTATCATCAAGCTTACTCCACAAGGTTTTCACGGCTCTCAGAGCCTGCACACGGACGTGCGATCCAACATCTCCACGGGCATTCGTAGTATAATCGTCTAAACCCTCAGCGATCAACTGCAGAAAAGCGAGGGGCTTGTTATGCAGAACATTGCTTTGAGCCAAACTCTGCAAGATTGCGACACGAGTCTCAACTTCACTATCCCAAGTCCAACGCTCTAGGATCGCCTGGCAGGCCACATCCCCAGACGAGCTTACCAGAGGCTGCGCGACTGTAAGTGCAGAAAAGTAACCAATACCGTGTACTGAGGTTCTGCTTGTTGGGCGGTGTTGGACAGTTTCGGCCCATCCACTCAGGAGTGCCTCTCTGTCAATTGGTTTAGAAAGAATGAGAAGAATCAATGATGCCGCAGCAGTTGGCTCAATTATTTCTTGCTCGCTGCGGTTCAGCCAGGCTGGGATAATGGCGCGTAATGCCGAGATCAGTCGTGTTACCATCGCACTTCGGTCCTTATCGCACGAATCGAGTGCAGATACGAGACCCAAATAGCCTGACACATTCCCCGGATGAAGGAGCTCTTGGCCTGGACAAAGAGCCTGATGTGAATCCGCGCCGAGAATTGAAATCTGCAAAATAGGTAATGCTGAAACGACTAGGCGGCTGGCGGCTTCCGCGAGCAATTCCGGTTTTCGATAAGCAGTTGACTGTAAGTTCTCCAACGCCCCTGAGACCGTTGATAGTATTTCATCAATCAGCTCCAGGTTATTCTTTTCTGTGCTTGGGCTGAACAAGGCTGGGAATTTGTCGAGTACAGAGGCAAAACACAGCAACAGACCGTGTTTCTCCTCAACCTGACGAGTTTGAAGCGTTTTGAGGCGATCAGTCAGCAGTTGAATAATGATTTTGAAACGGGCAAGAGAGTCCCCGGATTTGATGTCCGATAACTCATAGGTGAGGACTCCAAAAGCGGCACCAGATACGCGTCGTGAAGCAGCGTCAAGGTCACCAATACCTCTCCAGCCTAGGAGAGTATCAATGATAGCCTCGCCATACTGGCTTGCAAGACGAGTCGCGTTTACCGCAACCTCCTCGATTGCTCTGGAACGTCGTGCGACAGCGTGGTAATCGACAGTTTGCACCACCCAAATACCCTGCTCAACAGTGTCCGGATGTCGTCCAACAAGTTCTTGCAAGGCAGCCGATGCACCACGTCTAATGTTCCCCGCAGGGTCCAGAGAAGCAGTCACAACGAGTTCTGTTGCGAGGACTTGGAGGATCGAACTTGTTGCCGGATGAGCTTTGGCTGCAAAGACGGAGTGTGTTGGAATCGCTAGGAGTTCAGAGCTCGCGTATCGGCGGGCGAGGGCCCAAATACCAAAACAAGCAGCATCTCGCACATTGGTTCCAACACTACCTCCAGACATACTTCGCTGCTCGAATGACAGACCAAGCAGCAGAGCATGGATAATATCGGATAATTGTTCAGTAGGGGGGGATCTTCGATAGAGTAAGTGTGATAGTGTGAGCATGAGCCCATGCCATTCGAGGTTATTCACAGCAGACAAGTCTCTGACTTGTTTGCTCCCAGCGGGTTTTGTCCAGAGGACGTTTCGGTTCAGTGATTCAAGAACAGCCTCAACAACCTGAGCAGCCATATCGGGATCTAATTTCAAAGTGATGATACTCAAAGACTTGCTTGCTGCAAGCCGTACTGGTGTATCGTTGTCAGATACAGATTCAAGCAAATATCCAATAGCTGTCTCCGTAAGCTCAGTGCTGGCCATATCCTGTGGTGTCTGGCGGAGGCGCAAAACAACCACAGATCGAATGACCTTCAGAATCATTTTCCTTGCCAAGGCTAACGAGACAATCGCTTTAGAGAGCGCGTTTTGGCCAGTGGATATTTCGTGGATAGCATAGAAGATAGTTGAAAGATAAGGATTCATGTCAGATGTATCCGACGATGCTCGCAACACACCGGCTAGGAACGATAGGACTCCTAGATAGAAAAATATTCTTTGTAGCGTCTGGTCCTTTTGCGGGCGTAGAGAAGCAAGAGACCAGTTTATGAGGCTTTCGAGGACGCCAAGCTGTTGCATATCGCGACGAATGGACATTCTTACCAGCAGAGCCTTTGCAGCGTCCCTTTCCTTGCCGGGAGTACCAAGGTACTTGATAGCAAGAGGAATCACACGTACAGTAATGGCAGGGAGATTCTCAGGCCAAACCAGGCCTGGGATCTCTGGCACTGTAATATCTTGCAAGTCGACGGAAGATATGGTGGAGAGGTCAAAGGGAGCCAGCAGGAGATGCGAAAGCCACAAAAGAACGACATATCGTTCCTCCCACGACCATTTTCCGAGAGCAACGTCGTCAACGGAAGCTTGCTCGGACTCTTCAATGGCAGAGAGGAGCAACTCTAGATACTTGGCTTCAACATTGAGAAAGCGCACAATGATCTTTTCGCCACGGATCTTGCAAAATGTGTATATGATTTTGCATATGGCAAACTCAACCGAGACCAAGAGCTTAGAGCGTGATGAGAGTGTTTTTCCACGATGGCGAGTTTGGAGGTGCTTGAGAAACGCCTCAGCCAGGAGGGGAATCCACTTGGGCAGGTAAGGATCCAACAGCTGAGGAAGTTCTTGGAACGGATCTAGGAGCTAAAGAAGAGAGTGAGTATCATTACTATTAGTTTGGAAGATGGCATACAGTATTGGTAAGTCGGAATATCTCCTTTGCGCGCACCCTCGAGCGTACTCTTGTGCCGCCGTGGCCATCCGGCTTCCAGAGGAAATTTGGCAGGGAGCGGTCAAAGTCCCCCAGAAGATCCGCTGAGATCTTCTGGAGCTTGATATCGACATCTGCTTCTGGTGCGTCCATTTCTCCAGTAGCAACGGGGCCATGCAATGAGATTGCTCAAGTTTTTGTAGTTGGGACTGAAGTTGTCACTTGATCATGCTGTGCGAGGCCAGGCAACGAGTTAACGAGATGAGCGGGTCCAAGTTTTGAGTGGTAGTGATTCGAGGAGGATAGAGAGGAGCCAATAGTAATGAGCCTGACTCTCAGGAACTATCTCAACTTGAATCAAACCTGGAAAGTTTGCTATGGCTTTTCTAGATCGTACATTACATTGTTTGTAGAGAATGAGAGCTGTTGTAAATTGGTGCATCAGAAACTCACCGTCCTTGACTCAGTACCGTGCGGGTAACGGCCATAGTTGCTCACACTGTATATCACCAAATAAGGTACCTTACCTACTGACCTAGGTACCTAACAATCTGAGCCGCGACTCACACTTTATGAAAGCATTCATATGATATCAAACACTTTGACGTTGTATAAGAAACCTAAATGTCTGTAGATGCTTCCAATTTTATTGTGCAATCATACTTTCAAAACTGATTATGTTTACACAGTTATCAAGAATGTCTGTCTGTCTGTCTGTCTGTCTGTCTGTCTATGAGCACCTTAAGCCTCCACTTCCTCTCTCTAAATAGCTCCAGCTATCTGTCTGTCCTCCAAATCCTCTCAAGGGGTATCAACCATTAACAAATAAGATAAACCAGGAGTCACAGACCCTATCTTGTCTGATGCTCGTAAGCCGTGTTCCTCTATGCCCAATCAAATAACCCAGGTTCGCCAGTAAATCCAATCCCTAGTTTGTTCTTTTACCCGTCCATGACGCCCAGTCTCTTTCCCGCTCTAAGTCATAAGTTTGAAACTGCAATCGCTGCTACTATAGCATCCAAAGCACTGCTGTGCGAGGGGCCAGTGGCGTCGATATAAGGCCCAGCCCAGGAGACGCCTAGCTTGTTGTCTTTGCTGCGGCTCTTCTTCCAAATGGAGATGGCGTTCTTGGTGATAAAGCGACGGTACAAGGGCTTTGGTGAAACGGTGTGCAAGTATCGGAGGTTTCTGACAAAGATACCTTTAAACTGCTGTCCGTCTGAGCCGCAGTGACCCTCCTTGGTCTCACAACCGTCACTCTCGACAAGGATACCATCCTTGTTGGTAAGTTCCTTAATGGCAGCATAGGCGATCTTGTGAGCTTTTTCGGTGTAAGCTTTGTCTCCTGTGGCAAGCGAAAGTTCGACGAGAGCGCCCAGAATGACTCCTTGGTTGTAACTCCAAGTCTGAAGACCGTTATTCTTGCATTCGCCGTTCAACCCATCGTTAATAAGTCCCTTCTCGTTGATCATGCCACTGTCGGAGAACCAGTTCCACTGCTTCTTGGCTATGTCGAGGTATGTGCTGTTCTTTGAAACACGTCGTGCTAACGAAGCAGCAGTTGCGAGATATAGTTCGTTTGCAATCGCATTGACGTAGCCCGAGCCATCCTCTCCCACCTTCTTCCACCTTATACCACCGCCGCAGGGTGTGTTTGTGCCGGTCTGCATATCGTTGAAGATGTCGATAGCAGCCTCGAGATACTGATCATTGCCAGTTGCATCTGATGCTCTGATCCATGCCAGAGCCCACCAGCCTTCGTCGTCGTAAAACTCGTTGAGGAAGTCATCGAAACCACGCTTTCCCAAGAAACCCCGCTTCATCATACAGCCTGAGCTTGAGTCTATACAGTAGGAAGAAGCAACGAGGCCGTTTGTCATTGTCTTCATGGTATGGACCGTTGTCTTTTGGGCATTTTCGTACGTTGTGGCGAGAACTCCTCCAATATTTAACTTGTTGGCTTCTTCGAGACGTAGAGTTGAGAAATCAGAGAGTGTGGTTATGATCTGGTTGTTGTTAGCTTTGTGTCTCTAGTATAAAAGACTTGAGAACTGGACTGACATTTGCACTCGACCACCAAGCATTATCCCACACACCAGTGGCAGAATTGTAGAATTCTTCATTTAGAACTTGTATAGCAGTAACTGCCTTTTCAGTATATGTGGTGACGCCTCGAGCTTGAGTTGAAGGTTTGACTGAAGTAATGAAAGTCGTCCCGGTAAATAGATCCGCCCAGGGGATATGCATATTGAAAGAAAGAGAGTCAAGGAAACAAGGGTTTTGATAGCATTGAGGAAGGGGAAAGCAATATCAGAAATGAACAGAACTTTTAATAACTCTCAGAGTTTGAATGAATCAGAGAAAAGGTGTGAAGTGAAATGAAATGAAATCAAGCAACAGCTCGGGTATAAGATATGAGAAGGGACCAGGAGATCTATATAGATAGCTACATACAAACAAGAAGATCAAACTTTTTGCCCTCAAGTGGATGCCTCTTTGGCTAAACCCACACCAAACTCCCCCATGACTTGCATTGCATTGACTCCATTGATGAATGAATGTTTCCTCCAACGTGGGCATGGCCATGGCCGCGACCAGCACCACTTACGACATGGCATAGCGAGAGAAAAGCCCTCCAGGGGTACAGGTACAGGTACGGGTACTGCACAGGGTGAGGACGCCAACGCTACGGTTAGCATGATGCTGAACTGTTGCTGTCCCAGCCAAGACTCTGTGGAGTCTGTGGACTCGGAGCAGTTCCCATCAGTGATTGGGTGAGGAAGAGGTTGAAGGTGAAGATGCGACGCGCCGATGAAAGTCGTGATGGGGCGCTTGATGTTTCAGACCCAGGACTACGGGATAGGTTCCACAGAAGAAAAAGAGACTGCCGGCACACTAAGATAAACCCCTGACGCTACAGGTGGGCTTTAGTGGGCAGACGGCACGCTACTGGTTTTTTACCCGTCGTAGTCTCAGGACGTCGACCTTATCATTTCCATGTTAGCTGCGCCACGTGCTTGACCTGATACTCAGGTCACCTTCAGCTACATCTGAAGATATTAATGACAGACTTTGATAGACACGGCACGGGGATAACTCCCACTCCCAGGTTTATCCTGCAAAGCGCAGAACAAGGTACCAAAGCAAGAAAACATCTCCAGATCTGCAGACCATTTCTTGGACACTTGATGAGTTGTACCAGATCCCTGCAGACCGATCCTCAAATCATCATGCGTATCCTTCTCTCTATGATCGCCTATTTTTCTGCTGTGCTGTCGTGGCTTCGGAGCCAGGGTTTGGTGTTTCAAGCTGTATGCTAATATTATGCGATAACAGCAATTCGCCAGTGGATGTTCAATACTACCTACCTACATAAACAAGATACAGTTAATCTTGACCCTCTTCAGAATCATCCCATCCCATCCTAAACTATTCTTGTTCATGCCAGCACATCTTGTTGGACAGCCCTAAGGTGGCATTGCTGGTACTCCTGAAGTATTATCTTGTCTGCACGACTCCGGATTCATCATCCCCTTGCTTGAGGTCCTATCTCTGTGTTCTGTGCAACATCTTTGTCTCTCGGAACATAGCAGCCTCCGCTGTAGCCGCTTAGGTCGTTGGCACCTTTTGTATCTAACTTATCCTCCTTGTTCATCACCTTAAACAATCGACGCCTTTGACCTCAATCCTTGCACAAAGCCGATTGAATTCCCAAGCAAGGTGTCACTTGTGTCCTGATCGGAAGAGGGCGACAGCTGAGCTTGTTGTATAAACGCCTTCATCGGGTCCGTGGTTGTCGGAGGTAAAGTGTAAGTTGCTATATCGAGCTGCCAGTCGTCCAACTGAGACTCACCCTTGCCAGGAGGTTGCTGTAAAAAGCACAACTGAGGTGACATCGGAAAAAGGACGGCCATGGCACAAAGGGAATAGATAAGTGTCGATTATCGCATTGTTTAATAATTTTGACAAAGCCTTTACCGACGGAATTACCATGTCGATCTCGGAGGCGATCTATTGATGCGGCGTGGCTCATCATGAACAACACGCATTTTGCATTGCTCAGCTTGTTCTCAAGAGGTAGTGATTTTCAGTTGAGGGTGGAGATGTGCAAATGTTTCATCGAAACTTCCGATCAGTTGAAGCCTGAAGACCCAACAAGGGCCGCAACGCGAGATACCTTAACTCAAGGAAGATCGGTACCTTGTCATGTCACAGCCAACCAAGAAGAAAGTCGAGGCCAATGGCCGTGTTCCGTATTTAGGACGGCAGAGAAAAAGAGGCAACCTTAGCGCGTCTAACCTCCATGAATATGGGTCTTTTTCTCCTTTTCCATCTTTCCTTTCTCCCCGGGAATCTCTAGTTGAAACAAACCATTTCTGGGTCGAGTGGAGGTTCATGACTAGGACAGGAGACAGGCCCGTTGTACCTGCAGGCTGCAGCTGCTGCACTGGAGATCTCTGTGCAAGCGGCAAGGTGCAAGTGCAGATAAATGCAGGAGCACCTGTGCACTAAAATCCACAGAGCCTCAACTACCAACCTCAAGTACTACCTTGCCTTGAAAGCTTCAGATTTTCATCATACAGGTACCTGCAGGTAACCTTTCAAAGAATGACAAGAAATGCGTCATTTACGTTATCAGAGTAAATAAGCCCGGTCAGGCGGTTCCCACTTCGATTCGGTCTTCGTTACACCCATGTCTACTCGTCCCAAGCGCCTCATAAACTTCGATCTCAGCGGCAGCTGAACGACAGGGCGGGTATGTATCGTGGCGCTTAGGTCGACTTTGTTCAACTTTATCCTGAGACAAGATCGCTACTGATACCCTCGTTCATTGGCTTTCAATCTTCAACCCATCTCCCAGACTTAACAACATGCATGGGCTTGTCGTATTATTATTGAGCCCGGCGGTTCAGGTAGTCTATCAGACCAGACTCATCAGATATGGGAAACTATTCCTGGAAGAAGCCATGGCTCGCTAAAAACAAGATCTTAGCAGTCTTGGCGACGATGAACCGAGCGTCAGACTGCAAGAGCCCTTGCTTGGCGGCGCCTCCTACTTGTTGTTGAACCTGCAAATCTGATTCGGGTCCTATTTCAATCAGTTATTGAATGGCAAACACGCCCTTCGTAGAGCCATCACGATGGGGACATGGCCGTGCCAATGCTCAAATTGTGCTATTATTCATAATTTGGCTTTCTCCAAAAGAAGAGGAGGATATGATAAAAATAATTCATATGATGAAGCAAAACAAACGAAAAGGACTAGTTGTCCTGGGGTATAGTGCACATACGCCGCCCAACGCCCTGCGCCATACATATTACATTCCATCAACAGACTCCTCGATTTTACTTAATTTCGTACGCTTGCACTGCTCGTGATCGGGGTTGGAAGGGACGGTGTCTCGTTGCTGCTGATTGAGCCGGCTACGCTTCCAGGTCTTCCTGCTCGGCTGGCTTTGCGAGACGAGAACCGAGACAAAACAGACAAGGACTTGTTTCTCTCGTTACTCACGATACTTGCTCTGTCAGAGCCGGAGTTGCCAAAACCGCGCAGCGTTGCTATGTCGATGAACGCCTGGGGGAAGATTCCAGTCTTGCCCTTGGAATTCGTCCCTGACCAGCACCAAAATTCTTGATAAGCCCCTATATACGAGTCAGATAAACAGTCTTCCTTGATATTGCTTGAGGGGACAACTTACAGCTGACATTGGTAATGACTTCATCTTTGTCAAACTTAAGCCAGTCACCCTTGACTTTGTCCTTCTGATTAAACTTCCATCTTGCGGTGACTTGGACTGGGCTGGTTCCATCGATCTTGATCTGACTGGATGGTGGCGGATCCAGCTTAATGATCTCCGTGGGAACTGAAGCCCATTGACCGTCGTACCAACCCATTGCCCATTCTCCAAGGTACTTTGCAGGCCAAGTAAGGCCACAGACCCTTGCATTGACGACCAATTCAAGCGCCGGTGTCCTATCGTACAACAGTCTCTGTCCGTACATACGGCGAGCAGCTTCCTTGCTGGTCGCAGTTGGCAAATACGATATCTC
The DNA here is from genome assembly GCA_017165645.1 of Fusarium sacchari. NCBI lineage: Eukaryota > Fungi > Ascomycota > Sordariomycetes > Hypocreales > Nectriaceae > Fusarium > Fusarium sacchari. Next base: position 1,842,078 of record JADANP010000007.1, read on the forward strand.
ATCAGCTTTTTCCATTGCAGGGTGTGCTTCGACAGGCGATTTAAAATGAAGATCGTAATCGTTCTTGTATTCGGCAGGAATTTCGGTCTGGTCGATCACCGTGAACCCTGGGACTGCTGGCAGAGGACGAGGATGGCGAGCCAAATGAGCAAAAAGGGCTTTCTGGCTGATGAACACAGTTGCGTCACTGGCGTGAAGAGTCTTTCCCTGGGTGATACAAAACACACAGCCATACAGAACATCATCAGATCGTCGAGTTGGCAAATGAGACTTTTGAATGAATCGCAACCTATAGCCGATACCATTTTTTATGAAGTTCCCTCGTTCTGTGGTATAATCAGCACGATATTACACAACAAGCACGATATCGAGAGGCTGCCGTGGACTTACCAGCTTTGTTCACATCCAAATCAATTTCATTGAAGTCGAGCTCAAAGTGACACTTGACACATTTTGCAATTGTCGCTACGGTTGCAAACCCCTATGTCTTTTAGCATCAAACGACAAAAATGACAAAGAGATGACTTACTGCTTTCACGGTCTTCTTGACTCCTGCGCCACCATTCAAAATTTCCTTTGCTCCATCACAAAAGCCTTTGTGAACATAAAACGAGCTCTGAGGGTTGAGTTTGCAGTCGATGGCAAACGGGTTTGGAGGGTGTTCGGGGATTGTGATTTCAGTTTCCACAGGAATCGGCAGGTTATCGACTTCTGGCATCATGACAGGCTGCACTGGTTCAAGCATTCCCTGGTAGTTGGTTACCGGCGGAGGCTTTACGGGCAATGGACTTAATTCTGCAGTTCCGAGTGTCGGACTACCATCTGCCACTGAATATGAAGATTCGCGGTTGTCAGTGAGGGGAGTGGTCACTCCATCGTGTCGTCCCGAGTCAAAGACAGAGCCAGGGTTGGTTTCGACTGATTCAGGGCGAGATTGAGGAAGCGAATGTGATCGAGGCGGAACCGTCCTTGGAGTTGGAGAAAGTTGCGAGACGTAACCTGTACTGGCCCTTTCTGAAACAACATCTTCTGGGATAGAGGTAGATAATATGGAGTTGTGGCTCGAGTAGCGACCTCGTGGCGTTGGGAAGACACTGTATGTTCGTTCGTACGTCCCGGATTCCATGCCCACAGAACTAACTTGGGAGTCGTTGCTGTGCTGAGACGACCGATCTCCTCCCATCTTGAGTGGGCGCGGACGAAGTTCCCTACCTGAATCTGGGCTCAGAGGCGGTGAAATCGGCTCAATGGGTGATTCTACTGGGGCCACAGGCTGTCTCCTTTCGAAGGAAAAGTCTTCTGGGAAATTATTATCGCGTGGCTTCGGTGACGTCTTTACATTAAAGTCCCATGGGTTACCCGATGGTGGTCTTGGAGGCGGCTCAACTGGTGTGAGTATAGCCTGGGGCGTATGACTGGGTTTTGGTGATTCAGCATATAGGCCCTCATCCGGTCCTGATCGAGACTGCATCATGCGCCGCAACTCAGCAGTAGCTGCTTCAACCGTTGCAGGGTCATTGCTAGTGCGACTTTCAGCGAGCGAGGAAGCGCTTCGGGGGATATCTTTCTTCAGATCGGAAAATGGGTATATCGGCGGAAGAGGAGGTGCATCTGGTGAGATTGGCCTTGATTGCGATCCAGACATTCGAGTCATGATGGAACGACTGTCGTGATCATAGGGAACCTCCAGCTTGAGGCGCATGAGAATGTCGTAAATTTTTGGCGCAGCCTTCCTTGAGAGGGCTTGTAGTTCGGCGAACTTCTCAGGCTCAAAATCATCCAATTCAATGTAGTCGTCGAACTCCCAAAGTAGTTCGTTGAGCTCCGTTCGGAAGGCAGCGATTTCGTCTGGGTCGGCAAAGTCAATCAATGTCGATCGAAATAACAAGGCGGGCTGAGGATGAAATGACGACTTACCATTTTCCTTGAGAGCATCAAGGAAGTTAGAGCCATATTCGTCGAGGTGCTTTCGACATAGGGGTTCAATTTTCTTGAGCGCACGCTCGCCTTCTTTTGTCAGGCTTTGAGAGGCTTTGAGCATTGTCTTGTCATCACCAGCGTTTTGTGTAGCCTCACGACCCTTTTCGACAATGTCGCGGAAGGGCGCGATGACAAGGTCAGCTACATCATCCATGATGAGGTCAAGTCGTCGAAAATCGTGGAGAGGTTGACTGGAACTTCAGGAAGGGATGTTGTGGTGAAAGAGTATATGACAATGAATGAGGTGGGCGTGTAAGTCAATATGAGGGCCGAAAATGGGGGGCCGAAGGAATGAGGAGGGGGATCATCACACGACAGGGTGGAATTGGGAAAGGCAACCGCAACGGTCAGGAAGCGACTAAGGTTGGGAACTAAGGTTGAAAGAAGAGAAAGAAGAAGAGAACCAACATGGGGATGCTGCATCTATAGGTTTACCGTGGCCATGACCATGACCTAGGTTGACCATGACCACGGTATGGCCTAGTTAGCATGTACATGGCCTGGCTGGGCATTCACCAGGGCACACCAGCACCCACTCGAGCTGAGAGCTTGAATCGACAGCAGTGCAGTAGGCTGCAGTCAGTGATAGTCCTAGACCTAGACTAGGGCCCTTCTTTGTTGCTCATAGGGCGATATGGCGTCTGGGCTGTCTGGTGTCATGCGGCTTGAGAGATGCGTGTACTACATGATAGGCGGACCGGAAGCAGGGGCCCGGTGAGTGCAGTGGGAAATGGTTCTATCCCCGACGATCTAGTGCGCGTAGTTAGGGGTCGCCCGAGCATTATGGACCTGTTTCCTGGGTTCTCGAAGCAATTGTTGTCTTGAGTGAGTTGACCTGAAGAGACGGGGGAGTTGGATGGAACTACAAGTACCTAGCGGGGGTAAGAGAAGACATGACATGGGCCTCCTTCCCTTGAGAACGATAGAAAGGCGGAGTTGCTCCACTTGCCGCAGCCCACGTTGACGGATCTACGCAACGGGATTGGGGGACTCTCTATGGCCTCATGCACCAGATTATCAAACTCACTCACTATTTATTACCTCTAGCAGTGGGAATTTTTAATCAAATTCTGCTCGGTCGATGCTCTCGGTAAAGTTAAGTCATGATAGCCAGGGGAAATATATGACTAGTCAGAACAAGACATCTTGACCGAGGGCTCCCTTGGGTCAGAACTGATTGTGAAGCCGATGCAGTAGTCAGGTACTGAACAGACCAAGTTACCAAAGCAGCGACAGGATACTTAGTGTTTGCGAATTGGGGGTTCAGAGAGAGAGAGGCTCGTATAGCGGAATTAGTAACACGGTGAACGATCAGATTACCGAGGTTTCTTTGTCGCTGCTTTGTCCCCTTGTCTTGATTCATCATGTTTGTAGCATTGAGACCCCATAACACAATGTGGACCACGGCGATCATGAAATGGGGTCAGGAAACAATGCAGGCCCGGATATGGTCCTGACAGCGCTGATCATCCAAGGCTTTAATTCATTAGAATGGATATCATCAAGGCAAACTGCATCTCATGATAGCCTAGTTAGCCTTGCTGTGGGTGATCTGAGACATGGGCAGATGGGCTACTATGACGGGAGTACCCTAAAGTTTGTGAACAATATCTTCTAGAACACAATCACGGCGTCGATTAGTTCTTATCAACGGCCTGGGCTGAACCTTGTTTTTTTGGCATCAGAGTTCACATGTATCATTGCTGTCATGATCGCCCAGCAAACTGGCTTCGCATACCTAGAATGCCCGACCACCCTCCAGAAACGATAGATTCAAGTCGATCCAACGGGGCAAACCGGCCTCTTCCCAATTGCCTTGCTCTATAACTCACTCCATTGCTCTAGGCTTTTCAGCTGCGGCGTTGTCAAGGGTGCGATCTTCATACGGCACAGCCTCCGCCCTGTTAGAGTGACACACGTGCATTAACGGCCCTCTTTATCATGAATGCCTAGCCATGGCGCTCCTGTGGCACGTGCCTGCCTAGGTAGGTATTTTGATCTTCATTCTTCGTCATGGTAGAAGGAAGTGATAAGGTGATGCAGGCGAGAAAGACTTTCAATTGAAAAGAAAAGCAATCCTTTCACCAACAAGACAACGTCCTCTCTTCCAATACATACCACCAATCATAAGCTCATAACCGTTCGTTTCCATAGCCATCATTCCGTCTCTGCCAGCCTCTTCCATCCTTCAGATGCTATCCCATTTTGCTCCAGGTCTTGATTTTCAACCCACTTCAAGCGGCCTTCATGCTTGGCACAGCAGATTTGGCCTTTCCATTCTTTTCCGCAGCAGCTTTCTTTGAAATAGTTAGCTAATCCTCAGCCTTGAATCATGAGTCATCCAAGACTTACCTGCTGCTCAATCATTCTGCGTCCGACATCAATGGTCTCATTCATACCTCTCTGGCGTTGCCAGAACCTGTGACATTCATTAGTAAATATCGAAATCTCATTTGAAGTCCACTTACATCTCCTCGGGCGTTCCGTGACCTCGGATGGAAGTCTGTCGGGCCTCATCCTCCAAAGCTTCGCGAGTAATCTTCTCACTGTGATCAATGCCTGGAACTGAAGACTCTTCCGATGCACCTTGGCCAATGTTCTCTTCGAGGAGTTTTCTCTTCATCAGGAAACGCTCCTTGCGCTCCTTCTGCACGCCTGGGCTGTCCAACTTGCTGAGAACAAAGCGGACCGCCAGTTGGACAACCAGGTAGAAATGCTCAGCCAAAAGAATGCTAAGCAGCAGACCCCAAGCCTTGAGAGGCGATGGTTCACCGTGGTTTCCGTTACCTCGGGCGCCGCTGCACAAGTACACAATAGCAGAGCTGGTGATACTACCGAGCCAAGAAATAAAGCTCAGTGCGGTTAACCAGGGTCCAATTGAGTCGGTTCGCCATGGGATTGGTCGCCGGCTGCTGGTGGCAATCTTGAGGGCATCGGATCTCAACTCAACCCAGTTGTTGACGAGGAAACAGCAAGCTGCGAGTGGCCAAGCGACCGAGAACATGGAGACATAGCCTATACCCGAGGTCAGATATTGAGTTTCACAAATATTTCCAACGTCAGCTTACCGAACTGCATGACCATCTCACGGTAGTCTCCCGAGACATCGTACGTCTCGAGAGCGCTCTCCTTGCGTACACGTTCAAGGAATTCGGCCTCCTCCTCGTGGTCGTCCTGAACTTTTGGCTGGGAATTGAGGGCCTTGGCTTTCTCGAGCGCCTCTCGCTTGAGGTAGGGTACTACAACCTCGGTAGCAAAGTTCACGATCTGAGCCGTGACTGTGAAATAGAACATTTGGTTGCTAATTCGAGCAGGGTTAATCTGAAATTCCCTTGTCGGAAGCGGCTTCTCGCTGAAGGTGGCAACCTGGGCTGTCTTTCTCCAGAATTCGAGGAAAGGTACCAGGACATGGCCAAAGGGAATGTAGACGAATGCCGTGAAGAAAAGAGCCATATAAGAGGTCATGAAGTTGAGAACGAATTGTTTTTGGATGAGAGCAGCATCATGGGCTACAGGGATTAGCTTCGATTACGGTTGAAGGGTCGATATCCTTACCATCAACAGTAGCGTAGTTCTCCATTGAGTTCAATTTCTCAGCAGCGCTCATGAGCAGGCTAGAGATAGTAGGAGTACCCAGAACCAGAAGGATGGTTGGCAGGAAGCCCTAGTAGCCAGTCAGTTATGTTGGTGAGATTATTCGGGGCAGCTTACCAGATACTGCTTTCCAGGGCCATTGTAGACTTCATTAATGAAGACCTCAAGGGAGTTGCAGGTCACAATCAGAGCACCCAAAGCAATAACACAAGCTAGAGCAAAGGGGATTTGAAGCAATTGAGTCTTGATGCGCTTCATGGGCTCATACACCTTGACAACTTCGCCAGTGACAGGGTCCTCAGCTTCGCGATCCCACTCAAACTCTGGTCTCGCCTGCTGGATACCGGACACACCCCGGACGCCCCATTGCACGGCCAGGTCGATCTCTTGCTTCTTCCAGTACTCGAGGAAGACGACAGACCAGAGACCGCAGAGCAGGGCATAGAGGAAAGAGAACTGGCCGAGCAGAAGCCACGCGACAAAGCCGAAGCCAGAGGGGATGACGAGGAAGCGGAAGTAGGATCGCAGGAAGGCGAAGTAGAAGGCCACGCTTTCGCCAAACTTGTCTCGGATGTCGTCAATGTCGCTTTGCTCTAGGATGTACTTGCTGCTCCACTTCTTGATCCAATCCTTGTTGAACTTGTGACTGTGCAAAGGAAATATAGACTCTACGTATTTCCACTTTGCATTGGACGGGGTGATTCCAGCACCACCTTCGTTGCGTGGCTTCGTTATCATGAGGTAGATCAAGCGCAGGCGCTCTGCTTCAACTACGGGCTCATCCTGAAGAGCTTGTTTGACGTCGCTATGGGGGGCTGAGACTCGAACGCCGTGCAGCCAGTCGGCGAGGCGGGCGCGGTAGACTTGCTTCGCGAAGAGGTCGGGGGAAGCGACCTTGACAAAGACGAGGAGGGAGTTGTTGTCGCCGTGACGAACTTCGGTGGCCAGACCAACGGTGGTGAGGGCTTGGATGAGCTGGACAAAGCCGGCTTCAGCTTCTGCGCGTTCTAAGGTGTGTTAGTTGCGTAAGGGTCCTTGAAGAGTAGTGTTTACCTGAGGGAGGGACCTTGTAGTGAATGACAAAGTCGACGCTGGATCGTGTTAGTTCTGCTCAATTGAATACTTGTCTCGTGCTGACCCAAAGTTGCTTGTCTGGCTCTCGTCGCCAGATTGGCTGTAAAGGTCCTTTAAATTGGACATGTTTAGCAGAGGCTGACCATATGCTACAGCCTTGAGGTTGAAGGAAGAGAAGCAAAAGAGGAGGGGAAGGGAGGGAGGAAGAGTTTGTCGACACAGAAACGAGACCAGACAAGATGAGACAAAGGAGCAAAACAGGTCAGGGCAGGGATAGGATATACTGGTACAGATATTGAGGCATCCAATCCAATGGAGTTGGGTCGATGACGATGGGTACTGTAGTCTAAAGGGTTGGAGAAACAAGCTTTAGTTAAGATCCTAGCCCAGCTGAGGGGAGCTTCAGCTTGCAGCTCACTTTCACCTATTGTAGTGGGGAGATTGGCACGTTAGGCGACGTCACCGCACATTTTAGCCAAGATATGATGCATGACAAGGATATGATAGAATTACATACTTTGGTTATATATAGTAGCTGCATATGATACGATGCTATTCACTGAATTTAAATATACTGATTGGATATACTGTCTGTCACTCTTGATCGATCCTCTGCTTCTTTTTACCACAACTTGCTTGAGAGGTTGCTCTATGAAGGTAACTCAAGCTTGGAGCATTCAGCATGCCAATGGCTTTCACATGTCGAAGAGTTGGCTCACTATGACGACCTTTAGTTATGGGGGCCCCTTGGGACGTCTCAATGAGAACAAATGGTATATGAAAAGGTTCAATGTTAATGACCTTCCTTCATTTATTCATTCTACTCAAGTTATAATATCAACTCTCGATACTTTATCTTCTAGATTGTGACCTCCTGTAACAATTTCTCATGTGGGTAGAGTAGAGGTACGGATGGCTAGGATGGGTGCTGTCATGGAAGTTAGCGTCACTGTGGGGCCGTTTATAGCTGCCCGGAGCTTTCGTCACCACCGCCCATAGCTCATAGCCAGTAGCCCATAGCTCATCTATTCTTACCTGGAGCTATCACAGCTACAGCCCATCATCAGCTATAGCTCTCCACTTACTCACTCTCAATCACTGATTCAGTTACTGAAACACCTCAATTTGTACCTCTCGTTCAATTGAACTCTCATTCTCAACTCTCACAGCGCTCAGACTACCTCATACACGCCCAACATGGGCCTCCTCTCCTGCATAGGCCTTCGTCGCCGGAATCAATGGGAGCCCATGACTCTCCTCGACAATCTCATCTCATCACCTTTGACATATCTCGCCTTCCTCTTCTACCACGCTGTACTCCTCCTCCGCGGTCGACCCTTTCACCCACCGCGTGACAAGCCCGCCATTCGCGTTGTCTGCATCTCCGACACACACGATCTCAAAGTCGACATTCCCAACGGTGACATCCTCATTCATGCGGGAGACCTTACAGATTCCGGCACCGTACAAGACATCCAGAAACAACTCGACTGGCTTCGGGATCAGCCTCATCCTGTGAAGGTTGTTGTTGCAGGTAACCACGACAGTTGGTTTGACACCAAAAGTCGTCATGAGGAAGATGCGCGCTCAGGTGCTAAGCCCAACATGGAGGGCCTTCATTATCTTGAGAGCGGCTTGACTGTGCAAAAGATAAAGGGTCGAACTGTCAATATCTTTGGTGTTCCGGATATTCCAAGTATTGGTCCCAAGGAGTTTGCGTAAGTCTATAAAATATCCAGCTATAACGTGATCACTAACAGAATGATGCTTTTAGCTTCCAATATACTCAAGATAACCACCCTTGGTTGAGCAAGGTACCTCCGCAAACTGATATCCTTATCACCCATTGCCCTCCGGTAGGCCTCTACTGTTTGAATCTGGCAACTTTTCAACTTACATACTGTTAGAAACATCATCTTGATCTTGGTCTCGGGGACAGTAATCTCCTCCGTGAAGTTTGGCGCGTAAAGCCCCGTCTCCACGTCTTCGGCCACGTCCACTTTGGCTACGGTAAAGAATCAGCCTTCTTCGATACCTTGCAGGAGACTTACGAACGTATCATGTCACGACCTCGTCGCGGTCTGATCCGAGACTTCATCCCTAACGAGGCTTGGCTGGATTATCTGCGTCTTCTGGCCCAAGGCCTACATAGCGTGGCTTGGAAGTGGCTCATGTCAGGTCCTGGAAGTAACAATGGCAGTCTCATGGTGAATGCTGCGCAGATGAAAGGCAACTCAGGCAACGTCAAGAGTAGGGCTGTTGTTGTTGAAATTTGAATGGCCAAGCAAGCAAGTTTGAATATATATAAGGTATGTTTTCGCTTCCGAGTCATCTACAGACTCCAGGACCTTGGTGAAAATATTTGAAATATCATCTTATTGGTATTATCGTGCATTAAGCTCTAATATGTCGTGACAAACAAAAGGAATATCGACTATCGTAGTAGAACAAACATGTACCCTTTCCAACATAGTCAAGCATATCTATGTTTTTGTATATCCTGTACATTTCCGGTATTAGGTCCTCGTGAAGAGAAGAATGAATGAAACAAATAACAAAATCAACACCAAGGGCGCCTAAAGAGACAAGGCCAGAATTGCCATGGCCACAATCGCAAAGTAAACGAAGAAATCATCGACTCTAGATGAAGCACTTGAGACCACGACCGGCGCACCCGATGCGCCTGGTGTTGGGGTAGCATGGGAAATCGGTGTGATCGGCCTTCCTGGGGACGGTACAGGCAGGATACTCATCGTCTCAATGTCTGATACAGTAAGGACAACCGTGCGTCGCAAGGTTCTTGTCTCGGTAGAGACCGAGTTTGTTTCGGTGCCATATGTGACCAGCTGAGTTGTCAAGTATGTTATCACGATCGTCGTTACTTCAGGGCCAGCATTTGCATTGCTTCCCATTCCGGTTGGCACAATAGGAGGAATCTCTCGTGTTTGATCTGGGACGACTCCTGCGGCCGCATTGCCAGTTGCCAGGGTTGCATTGGTACCAGCACCAGTGACGGTGACGGTGACATGGACAGGCACAGTTAATGTGACTGTGTTTTCACCATTTGTGCCACAGCCGTCACATTCAACTACCTTGGTAGCCATTGCTGGCTGAATCAAGGTGGGAGTGTCGCAGTAGTCACACAGAGAGTAGCTCATGGTGACGATACTTTCTTGAGGTACAAGTGATCCAGGGTTCGTTGGGAACACTGTGAAGAAAGTGATCGTGCTTGTGACAACTGTGTCGGGGATAGCCTGTGTTACTTCGAGAACCTCGCCGCCAGACAAAGTGCTGAAAACTATGGCGTCCGCATCAGTGCCAGCCACAACTTCGGTGACGGTAGCAGTGTCGATAATCACTCTGTTGTTGGTAGCCGCGGGCGAGTCATCGCCTGAGCCAGCTTGTCCATTCGCAGTTTCTTGAGCAGAATCTCCTGCTTGGCTCTCTGATCCAGTCGAGCCATCTGCTCCGTCAGCAGGCGAGCTACCTTGACCACTTCCACCAGTTGGACTTGATGAGCCACCAGCGGTAGTTCCATCAGCACCGGGGCCCATGCCAGGTGGGACATCAGGCTGTCCAGCGTCGCTGGTGTCGGCATACACTGTGAGTAGAATGTTGTTGGGAGCGTCTCGTCGAAGAGGAATGCTTCGTTTAGACCTTTGAGAGACCATACCGCCACAGAATTGATCATCGTTTCCAGGACAAGGGCGATTGCATGAAGACTCGTTGCGCAAAGCACGGGTATCGGCATCAAGTTTGGAGGCGCAATAGCAGGTTCTATAGACATAGTCAGTTGAATGTCGCTTTGAGTTTTGATCTGGGCCACTCACCCTTCAAAGATACCGATATAAGTCAGGCCGTTACAAGCTTCAATGCACTTCTCAATAGTCATGTCGTCGCTCTCAGCTTTCTCATTGAAAGTCTGGAAACCAGTCTGCGATCCGAAACAACCAAGATATGCATAATCATCAATCTTAGCTGGGTTGACTGAACTTCCACCTGTGGCAACAGGAAGAGAGCTAACAGTTGCACTGTTGGTTCCAGAGCCAGGAATGGTCACCTCGACAGAAGAGATGCCTGTCAATGTAGTTGTGGTTGTTGGCTCTGCTGTTGTGGATTCGTCTTCCTTGGGCTGAGGATGAGTGGCGATGGCGGTGCTGTTCGGGAATCTAGTGTTTCCTGAGATTGGGGTGTTGGGGTCAGGAGTGCTAGCTGAAGGGACAGAGACCTCGGTAGGTGCTTCACTGGTTGATGATGGGACAACAGGCGGGACGTCTCCTCCCAGGCGAGTGTAGACATCGATGTAGCTAACATCAAAATAGGCGTCTTGGAAATCCAGAGGGTTATCCGCAACATATTCACGACAAGTTGGGGCGAGAGCTCGACAAGTTTCAGAACTTCCCCAGGTTCCCTCGCCATAATCGCCGCAAAAGTTCTAGACAAGTCATTAGTTCAGGTTCCCCTGTCCATTGTCGTGGTACTTACAATATTCAGGACAATCCTCATATCATTGAAATATTCATCAACATTGCACTTTGAACCACCAAACAAACTCTGGGGAAGTCCCCATTTCTTAGGATCAGGTCGTTTGGCTTCTATATCAGCCGGAATTGCGCCTCGTGGGAAGTGCCAGATCGAGATGTACTCTGAGTCCCACTCCATAGCATACACACCACCGCCAACAGCGTTGAAGCCATCGCCATAAGAGGAAGTGTCACTGGCGGGTGGTGTGAAGCCACACCCAACATTGTCTGTGCCAACAGCACAGTCCAAGCTCTGGGGGTTTCCAGAGAAGAGATTTGAGTCTGCGGGGTCTAGCATGCAGCCATCGGCCGTGTGTGCAGACATGATATTAGTGTAAGCCAAGTTGGCGCCCTCAAGGATATCAACTTCGCCATTGTTGGGCCAGTTGGCACCATATGCCCAGACTATGTCCACCATGTTAGTTCATCTTGCACTAGAGAGTTAGATTGGAAGATCATACAGGCTGGCCAAGTACCACATTGTGAAATAGGCATGTGTTGGAAATCTGCGATGAATAATCCATACTGGTAGGACTCCTTGCTTTCAAGTCGAATACTAGGTCTTCCTTGGTCCAGACCAAATTTCCGAGCGGAGTCGGGTCTAAGTCGAACAGTATTACTAAAAGGATCCACGGAGTATAGGCCATATTGCTCGGCACCCTCCAGGTCTTGATATCTGTTATGGTGTTAGTAACGAGAGAAGCCTGAGACGGGCGAGTCTTTCTCACTGTACGAATCCATTCGAAGGATCACGGCCATTGAACCAGTCGAAACCAGAGATGAGAGAGTCTCCTAAGAAGGAGGTTGTTAATGAGTATGCCATCGTAGTTCACGACGGATATGAGGACAAAAGACAAAAGTAGAAAGAGTTGTCTGAAGAGGATGAGTCGTTTCATCTCGAAAAGCCGCGGGCAGCACTTCGTCTTTTAATTCTTTACGGCCCATTGCCTTACACGGCGAGCACCACCCGCATATGGAATTCGGTAGTGGTTGGCAAACGTCTGAAAGCATACGCATTCGAGGTAGTCAAGAAGTTGTGACGCTATTCTAAGACACCACGAGATTCTATGCTGAGCCAATAGCATCATGAGGGGTAAGTTGAAGAGAATGCAATGCTTTCCATCAACTGTGCATTGTCTGCAGGCTGGGGTGCATTTCGCCTTGAGGAGCATGACGTTGATCTCTTTGTGCGCCATCCCATACATTCCATTTCATTGACTCTCCGGCCAGAGTGTGGCTGGCCTCTGAATCGCCTCACGGCGGCGGAGATTAAAGTGAGACATTGAGCGGTTGGCGTCGATGATAGCGTGTCGACACAGGTAAATCAGACGTTGAGTGAAACATGGAGACGCGCATACATTCCAAAGCCGAGAGATGCAAATACGATAATGAACCGCATTGAGATGTAGTGAAGCTGCTTCAATTAAAAGGGTGAGACATTCAAGTCTCCTGGGTATCGAAAATTGCACGCCAACACTTTGAAAATCTCCAACTCGACGCATGCAGTAACTTATACTGTAAATGTCGACTTCTCTATACCATTATCCGCCTTAAGCCTTCAGTTCCACCCAGAACCCTTCTGCCTGTCACTGCGCATCTCCCTTGACCACTCTCCCACTTGCCCTCGCGCGACTCCATGAAATCCTCTTGTGTCTGATGCTGGCCCTCGATCCATTTGTGGATACATGTATAGCAATAAACGACACCGGTTTGGCAGGCTGTTGGGGTGACGATCTCATCGACACAAATTGGACACAATGCCGAATCGCTAGGAAACGGAATTGTGTAGACAGGGAGCAACGAGGGAGTGGCGATAGGTGCATCTTCTGCCGAAGGGATTGAGTCTCCCTCATTTGACTCCTCTTTCTTCACTTCTGGCTTCTTCTTTCCGGAGCCTCCCTTGCCATCTGCCGAAATCACAGGCGGCGGCAAATCAACACTTTCCGTCGCTTTTCGCGAAAGTTGCTTCGCAAAATCTGACTGATACCACCATTCCAAAAACTTGAGGGCAAAGATACTTGTAGGCAGCAAAATCGACAAGCTTGACAACACCCGCGGGCCCATTTCGCGGGGGTTTAACAACGACCGCCACCCAGGTCTGTGTCCTGTCTCGGGTGTCTGCGTCAAAGCCTCAATGGCCTTGTAGTCTGCACCGGACATTCTTCGAATACGTGTTCCTATCAGCCACAAGAGAGGGCTGTGGTACTTGCTCCCATCGAAGAGGTACGCCACATTGAAAGCAAGCATGGCAAAGTAATAGCCGGCATTGACGCTCGGGTATATGTTCCTGAGGAACCATCTGTAATAGTATAGGAATCGGTCGCGAAGAGTCGGGTTATCTGGCATTCGCGTGTATGCCGCACCGAGAAGAGCTCTTGGCGCATTCACCTCGTAGCTCTCGTCAAGCTTCCGTTTCAGGTAAGGGATGCCGACGATGACGAGAAGATTCTTCCAGACGTCCCGGGTCGTGAGTTTCAGTGTCTCGCGCACAATATCGGGCGATGACATGCTCGCGCGTGGCACTTCGGCATGGAGGCCCTTTTCGCGCTTGAGGCCATAGAAGTTCTCTGTGAAGGAGCCGCCTCGGGTGCGCAGGTAATGCCGCTCAACGAGCAACATAACACCAGCGTATATCTCATCGAACGAGTTTAGTATTCTCAGGAGATACCGAGGGTGTCGGTGCGTCGCGATGGTAAGTAGGTAGCGGAGGGTCGGCGGGAGGAGGGCGTTGAGCTGTTGCTCTGAAAGTACTTCGAATAGAGACGGCTTCTGTTCGTCAAAGGTGCCCCGAAGGGCTGTGACGAACTCCATTGCCTCTAGGATATGCCTGGAGGATACGGGGGACAGGTAGAATAATGACAATAGACGGTGATGAATTAAAGGTCGAGGATGAATGGGGATCAACTGCGACAGGAGATCTTTAGTGGAGTGGAATTTGTTAGTGACCCCGGATTACTGTGCAGCTGCGATAACGGGTGAAGTGGATGCGACTACGACGTCAAGCTCGGGCTGGTTGGCCGATGGAAGTGCCTCGGCTTCTGGGGTCATTAGCTGAAAAGGGTAATGACCAGCATCAAGGTTAGCGTTTACAACGGACCGAGGTATCGTCAACTGGTAGGCAAAGTAAAAGGTAAGCCATATGTCAATTTCAATGTGATAATTACCCCGGATTCTACTTCTGTATCTTTTTGAAAGGGGCTACTTGTTGTCACAGTTCATAATACATCTTGATTCGGTAACTGCAGCCTCACTTGAGTACGATATCTCACACATTAAAGACCAAAAAACAACATGTCCGACAACAAGCCAACAGACAATCATCGCAAGACCTTGAAAGAGGGCAGCCCAGAGGAAAGAGTCAAAACCTGGTTACAGCTTTCACAAAATGATAACGGACATTCCAAGCAAGGAGTGAGTTTCTCACTTGTTCGGGTTCGTCTCGGATGCTGACGACAAATAACCCTAGGATTGGATGAATACCCTCATCCCTCATCTCCAGCTCGTGTCCACCAATGCTGAAGGACCTCACCCGTCATGCGTATTCTCATATACAGTTCAGCCCGATAATTGCAACAGGCTACAGAACCTGCACGGAGGTTGCGCAGCCACACTCTTTGACTGGTGTACCACATTGCCCCTTGCTTTAGTGAACAAGCCTGGCTTCTGGCAGCATATGGGCGTGAGCAGGACACTTAACGTCACTTATATGCGACCTGTGCCGGTTGGAACTGAGGTATTGATTGAGTGTTCGATTACTCAGGTCGGGAAGAAATTGGCCTCTCTGCAAGGAAGTATGAGAAGAAGGTCGGATAATCTTCTCCTGGCCACAGCTGAGCACGGAAAAGTCAACATAGACGATGCCATCAACGCCAAGATATAATATATATTATATCATAGCAAAGTCCTTTTTGTTCTGAGTGAGGGTGGTTTCATGCACGCTTGATGTGCTGGATGCTATATTCAACATACCTTTTCCAAGGTGACACAGTTGACACAGTACACCAGTATCTACAAAGGGGGGAGATATAGATACCAGACACCACAGAAAATATGAGGAGGAACTCATGATAAATATAAGAAATAGACAAATCACTTTATGGTATATTCTATGTTTAAGTCAAATACTGTAGGTAAACTTGACTGTGCTCTAGGGTAAGCTTCTGAAAGATAAATCTTACCCCCCACCACACAAGCTCCGCACGTTAAGTCCGATGCCATAACGGCCGCCGGAAGTAACGTCAGAAGGCTTTCTATATCGTCATTACATGGCAGCCTCATCTCAAAGTTTCACTTTCTCTTAAAGACAAGACAACCAAACCACAAGATTATCTGCACCATGGACGCTCCAAACGCTGCGACGCCGATTCTGCAGCTTCCAGCTGAAATACTGCATCACATACTGCAGTGGATAGCCCCAGCCGACCTTGTTATACTGCCCCGCGTGTGTAGGGCCTTCTCCCATACAGTAAAAGCGAACCACAAGTTATATCGAGATGTCTATATGAACACGCTGGTATGTATTCCCTGACGACTCTCACAAACTCCAATAAACAGTTCAGGATGAACCAAGCAACCCGAGCCTTGACTACGAGCAAGAGATTCACGACTTTGTGAAGCTTGAAAGTATATGCAACAACCCGGAGGTAAGACAAGCAAGATAAGAAACTCCATGTCCCAGTTGATACAAGATCTAACGGATATACAGAAAGCTGAACTCGAATTTGTACACGACACAGTCACTCGTCTGCTCAAAAATGCTTCACCTTCTCACGACGAGGCTATCAACCTCTCCAGGACCCGTGCGCCATCGCGCAATGTCGCTCACCTTCAAAGTCTCTTCTCTCGACATGACACTGCCGAGGCCTTCCTCCAGGGTTCATCGCTTTTCGACCGCCTGCGTCGCCAACCCACGCGAGACAGCGTCTCTGCGCCCACCTCATCCGATGACGGCTACAGGACTCTTCAGCAAAAGAGTGCCCATCTTCACTGCCTTTATTCAAGGCCGATCCTCAACGTTGGTCGCCTGCGATCTATGAAAACGTATCCTTATGCCTGCTCCAAGGTCTACGACTTGCGCCAGTTTACTCAGAACACAGGATGGGGGCCATTCAAAGACGACGGCACTTTCAATGTCGACTGGGAAAAAGTGGAAGCTATTCTCATTGTTCTAGGCCACAACATTGGCGCGAGACGCCACATTGCACGAATCTTCGCTAACGTTTGGGACAGCCCGTTCTCGGGTTCATTTCAAAACAGTTTTATGGCTCCTCCGCCTCGTGACATCACTTCACTCGAGGCCCGCGACCCTTACGGTGTCACAGGCACATGGTACCGCGTTCGTTGGTCCCAGGATACTCCCGTATCTGCTTGCTCCTCCCATGAAAGCTAAGCTGACAGATAAGGTTTCAGATCGTGTGCTTTCTTGATTATAGCGACTTCTTCGCCTTCAATTTTGGTGACCCCGAACTACTCATCACCTCCGATGCGCCACGCCCGCCACTCGATGTGGGTGAAGCAACTCGCATTATTATGATGAAAATCAATGTTACTTCTATAGAAGAACCGGGCCCCGAAGACGGCCAAGAGCTACCAGTAGTTCACTTCCGGGGTGTTAGTCGTTCTTTAGACGATGAGTTTGACAACAATGCCAACTCTAATATCCGTGGTAAGCAGAGTGTCTCCCTTCCCAAAATTAAACTTGAAAGGGTTCAGCCAGAGCTAACATGGAAACATTCAACGTCAAAGGCACTGCTCGCCTGACAAAAGAAGGCGAGGTGAGATGGACAACATTCTCCATCTTCCATGGTGTCGAGCGCTGGCGCAGTGAGGGTGTTCAGATCGGCGGCGTACGCTCCGCTCGAGGCGTCGTAGGAAATTGGTTCGATAGGTATAGCACCAGACACTCACCTTCTGGTAATACGCTGATGCCGAGTGTAGTGACTACGATGTTCACGGACCTGCAGGTCCCACAGCTTTCTGGAAGGGCGCGACCC
The DNA here is from genome assembly GCA_017165645.1 of Fusarium sacchari. Taxonomy (NCBI): domain Eukaryota; kingdom Fungi; phylum Ascomycota; class Sordariomycetes; order Hypocreales; family Nectriaceae; genus Fusarium; species Fusarium sacchari. The sequence goes on from JADANP010000007.1 coordinate 1,859,242, forward strand.
TCGCGCAAGTCGCAAACATGGAGGACGACCTTCTCCCAAACGACTTCTTCTTGTCATACGGCACTCTGATTGACATAGACTCTGAGACTGATCCAGAGGGAGAAATGCCGTACACTGGCGAAGATGACGAGGATGAGGACGACGAAGACGAAGACATGGAGGCTGCAGTAGGAGAGGAACTGACGGCTCTCCTCCACGAGGCGAATTTACCTTTAGAGGAGAGCCTCTCAAATGGCCATGCTCTGAACTGATTGTTTTTTTCTCTCTTTTTTTTTGGTTTTGATACAATGGCGTTCGAATTTGGAGTGGACAATATCTCAGGAGTTGATGAATCTGTTCACACCCATCCTTGATTTTACACAAACAATTGGAGCAATTTCATTCTTAGGACATTCCGCTTGAAAACCATCATATTGTGCAAAACGACACTGGGGTATTCTAAAAAGCAAAAGCAAGAAGCCGCATACTCCATCTAAGTAAACCATGCTGTTTTGGATCCATCATGTCTCATACCAATTGTAAGCCTTCTGTTTCCGTGCGCCAATATCCATTTATATCCGTCGTAAATGCCATTCGTCCTCCTTCAAAGGACGCAGGAATATCGTTCACTTGCCCTCATAGGCATAGTCCAACAACTTGTGCAGCTCTCAAACGGGTTTACGCCTTCTTGAAACAAGGAGCTGAGCACCGTCATTTCAATCAATTGTTCCGCCTTGGTTAAGGATAATGCAATTGCTTAAAAGAGCTGATCCTTCATGAAGCAATTCCCAACGTGTTGTCTAAAAGCTTGTTAGTTACCGCTCAGCCTTGAAGCTCAGAAAACATACCTGGAACGTGTCTTTGAGGACCATGAGAAGGGCTGTATTGGCGTTGACCCCTGATCGACCTTGCAGTGCACCGGGACTGTCAATGCCACCGAACTTGACAAAGTAGTTCCTCATATGCTGCAGCTTCTCGTGTCTTGTGGTAGGTAGCGGAATATTGGGACAAGGTCCCTCGAGCGCGAATCCATAACTCCAAACAACCAGGGCAGCGAAGTACATCACCCAAGGCCGGTTCAGGAGAACATCGTCGCGGGCGTCGTAAGGCTCATCGAGGTGGTATCCGCCCGCATGTGCTGCAGATACTTGATCCGGAGCAAGTACTGAGCACAGGAACTTGATAGCGTAAAAGGCTGCATCTCTCGCCCTCGCGGAGTGAGCCCAGTGGTCTTTGATTCGCCTTTGAGCACTATTAAACTCTTGAGGTCCAATCGTTCGACCAAGTAGACGCTTTGCTCGTGCAAACATTTGACAGTCCACAATATCAGCATGCATGGCCATGTGTGCCAAATGGTGCAAAACCGTGCGACTTTCAAATACGACGTTGAACTCCTGCCTCTTAGTAGCGTCGTCTCGATACGGGTCAGCAGCTTCGCTTCGTTCCAGATGCTTGTCAAAATCAGCTTTCCAAGTGTCGTATGCTCGAGTGAGAGTAGCCCGCCATCGATCACGACCACCAAGAGCCTGGATGATGCCGCCGCCCAGGACATTGACCTGAAGATCCCGCTGGTGCATGTGCCATGAGACGCTCAACAGGCCTGTCATGAGCACTGTTCTACCGAATGATGTCGTGTGGACATCTTGACCGCTCAAAGTTCTCTTGAGACCCTCCAGGAATGAAGTTGGCTTGATGCCATTTGACATCAAGTTTGATTCAATCCTCCAAACTTCAGAACTACTGCCGGCTCGCCACATAGACTCATCACAAGGAAGAGGCAGTCGCATTTCATGAGCTACCATGACTGCCGAATGACCGAACATCGTTGCGTGGATCGAATCAACAATGAAGGCCGCGAATGCTGCACGCCGGGTCGCCTCGTTTGTAACCCAATGCTCCCACCATTTATCAGCTGTTCCTGTCGAGCTGGATGTGGAGGACTGCCGAGAACCATTGGATACGTCACGAGGGTTCGGCGGAGAGTCCAGTGCAGATTTGCCGATCAGAGATCGTCCTCGTCGCATGAGAGTGATAGTGGTCGCATGATGAATGTGGGCCCGTTCGTGGAGTTCTCTTGTTGCAAACATCTTTTCGTACAATTCCAGGAGAATCAAAGCCTGGAAAATCCACAGTTTAGCAGGCGGTCTGAAGCTAACGTCCATGAAGATGTCCCAACGGAGATGCCAGGCAAGAAAGTTGGAGAGCTGGGCGCTTGCTCTCGTGACATTGTGTCCATGGGTCCTGTCGAGACAAGCCCCTCCAATGGCCATCATCGCGAGGAGCAATAAGTTGGGTGTCTTGTCAGGAGAGAAAGTAGGCTTGTGAAGAATAGGCATCTGATCGCTGAAATGATACCAGTAAGAACCGATGTAAGCCTGCATCATCCTCTTACTCAACATATGCTCGCCATTTGATCGATCACCTTCAAGCAGGTCGGCCCATTGACGATCGGGTGGAGCATGTTTGTTGTCATGGAAACGTTCTTTGATAAAATCGAATAGCTCTTGACTCTTTTCCTCGGATATCGTGGCTTCCGGAACTTGTTGATCAAGAAGGTTGTTGACGGCCATTACCTGCTGAGGAGCGCTTGGAAAGTATCCAAGTGAATTGCTATCTGTACCCAGAAGATTCATATTAAACTGATTTCCTTGCAATTCCGCATAACTAGTTTCAAGTTAGTGCGATTTCCGTTATGCTTTAGCAATTACTGACTTGGTGTAGTTCGGGCCCATCACTGGTGTCATGGCTTGACTGGGGGAGTTGAAGAGGTAAGCCATAAAGTCCTCCGGCATTCCAACGTAGGGTGACTTGTTCATATCACCTCCCTCTCCGAAAACAGGAACAGTTGCCGGCATGGCCATCTGATCGAGCATCATCATCTCGCTCGGCTGCGTGGTTCCTGGCTCTGAATATTCCGCTGAAGTGACTACGGTAGCATTTTGTCCGTTGGGGTACTGAGCCGGAGGGAGGGTCATAGGCATGACGTTTTGCTGGCTGACAAAATTATTCTGCGACATGTTCTGTTGATTTGGGAATCCTTGCTGATTCGCAATTGGCGACATCATGTTGAATGGTGTATTGCTTGCAGACATAGACGGCCTTTGCTGAATTGAAGGAGATTGTGGTTGGCTGAGTTGTGGCGTGCGATTATCATAACCCTGGTTCGGGGACATGTAACTATCCATCCCATTTGGCAGGGCTCCGTTAGGGTACATGCCTGTCGGAGTATTGTTCATGGGCGAATATGGGTTAGGTGTTTGAACTTGTGGTGTCTGGTAGGGCATATTCGTCTGCTGGTGCTTTGAGTAATCGATAGAATTAGTCCGACTGATATTAGGAGGTTGAACTTGTTGGTTTGATTGACCCGGAGCTATGGATTGTGCCATGATAGAATCTCTCTGGTTGAGTTGCGAGCCCTTCGCAGCATGTCGGTCCATATGCCTTTTGAGAAGATCTCCTCTGACAAAAGTCCGTGTGCAGTTAGGAAAAGTACAGTGGTAGGTCTGTTTAGAGTTATGGTTAAGCTGATGCCGGTACCTATCATATGTCAGCGTGGACCTCTGAGTGTTGCACAGACTCGAGACATACAGATGTTCCGCTCTTGAATAGCTCTTCCCACACCCTTCGGCACTACACTCAAACCTCTTGTCCAGGCCCTTTCGGCTCCGTCTTCGTTTCCTGGCAGGGCCAGGGCCGTCGGAGTTGGAAGATGCGCCATTTGGTCCATCCTGATTTCCCTCTGATTTTATGACCTGGTCCGCGCCGTCATCTGCGGGTGAGCGACTTCTTCGTCGGCCGCGACCTGTGGGATCTGAAGTGTCGCGAGGCGATATATTTTGAGCTCCCATTGCGCCGGAGCTGACCGGGGATATGGGAAGGGTCGGTTTCACGTTATTTGTTATAACGGATGCCATACCCAATGTCCGAATAGAAAGCCTATGAAGCGAAGGCGATGCGATGTTTATGTTAGGAAAAAGACTCAGACAAGTCGAGCCGTGCTATAAAGCGACAGGCTAAGAATCCACCAGCCAGGCAGTGGTAGGCCAAGGCTCGAGGATGACGGCTGGTAATCGCTAGAGTCGCAAAGCGTGGCAGTTGGGTCTGTCACCGAGGATAGCGGGGTCGTGATGGCCGGGGTTCGCGAAGGTGGGACTGGGCGGAATTAAATCGTATAATTACTTCTAGGACCCCTACACAATGATAGGATATTGCAATCAACGCATGACCGAAAGGGAAATCGATGTCGTCGAGTTGGCGTGGCTTGTACGTCCAAGAGTCGCAAACAACAAACGATCGGCACGCGATTAAAAGAACCAGACTTGATCTTGGGGTCAAGCTAATGGGGTCAATTTGGAGCTGAACTGGTCCCTTAATGTTAGCAGCGAAAGCAATGAGTGTCGCGTGTTTTTTGCGGCTAATATGGAGGATGCTATTGATTGAGGTGGATCAAAGAAAGACGGGCCAGCTTGGGGAAGGCCGGGATGTGGGACCATGACTGGAGACCAGAGACGGGGTGATGCCGAGGGACCATCTTAAAGTTGGTCAATCAAACGTCGTGAGTTGTCGTATTGCTGGCCTGTATATCTCATGATGTGGAGAGAAGATAAGATGCAGACGTGATAGTGGTCGAGGCGTTGTTGCGGCGCCGGGTGAGGCTTCTTCCTTTTTTTTGTATAAGGAAATCAGGCTTGTATATCGGAGTTGACTTTAGGTCGTTGCTTATTTATGTGTAACGTTCGACAGGAACACGGAAGATTTGACTGATGATGGACAGGATCATCCTTGAACAAGTGTTTCGAGAAGGTATAATTCATTGTCGTCCGGCAGACAGAGCAAAGTCGAACGATACACGGCAGGGACGGAGACAAAGGGGTTGGGCCCAGTATTGGATATGATCTAGCCAGTGGTAGACAACGACAATTCCATGATTTTCTCGTGGCTCACATGCAATGATCCGATTCGAAGCATGTGGTGATTTCGTGGTACAAGTAGACGTGCCCGAGTGTGGTCCTTGCTGTCTGAAGTGGCGCCGTTCAAGGATGAGGATGCGGAGGGGCAGACGAGACGTGAACAGAGAGAGAATGAGTAGAGAAAGTTATACAATTACCGACCTTGGGATGAGGTTCGCAAATGTGCAACGAATGCAACACAAGTGTGACAGAAGGAAGCTGGAAGCTGAGGGGTTGGTTGTAAGAGAAGAGAGAAACGGAAGACGGAACAACAGGACGAGAGAGCGAGGTATTCGACAAAGATACAGCCTGAGTTGAGTGACTTTTCTGGCTGAGATAATCAGGAACAGAGATGAAACGGGCTTACACCACAAATAAGAAACAGTAATAGGAGTTCAGGCACGCTCAGCAAAAGCAAACCAACGCAGTCTGCGTAGTATGTACTCGAGATATCAAAGGGTCTCGAATGCCAGAAGAAGCAGGTACAGGTAGGTACTGGCTGGAGTCAGTAGTCGCTTTACCAAAAGCTTCATTCGTAGAGCAAATGGAAAGCGTGGGATGGACGGGACGGAACTGAAGAAAAGACGGAGCTTGGTCTGGGGAACGTGGGTGCGGGTAGAGAGTGGGGGGTCTTTGATTTTAACAAAAAGGATGGAGCCCCTCAAATGCTCAAGTCTCTCGAGTCTCACCCATCAAAATTGGATAGCCAGAATCCTACCTTCGAGGCTTCGACACCTTCACTGAATTACGATACAAGGGTCTCCCAATGTCCAATCCACGCTCACCATCCTAAATGAGCCTGAACCCTTTTCGTACCATGTCTTTGCCTTCTCGGTTAAGCGTCCGTCTTCTCCTCCACTTCGCTTCTCCACCCTCGCCTCTCTCCATGCAACCTCCATATCCCTGCGTAAACTACTAGCGCAGCCTCATTCACATCTTTGATGTCCGACCTGCCGATGATTTTTGCTGATCACGAAGAGATACAAGACGGTAAATATGCGTGCTGTAGATTCCTCCGGTCTTGGTAAAAAGTCCAGAGGAAGATCTCGTCGGTTGGGGCTTTGAAGAAACGTATGAACTCATATACCAGGTTGTGAGGACCCTTGCTCCGGGGAGGATGACTGCACAGGGATATCGCGCTTTGTCGATGTGATAACATCTGTTCACATTTTGACCGGGCATCCATGATCAATCTCTTCACTCAGGATTTGTTGTAACTAGGTGAACACTTGGGCTCGGCATCTTGGCAGTTCACCGAGAGCTGAGACCCATTGCGACATGCATAGACACCAACAAGTGTGACTTTCTGATTACGTTTAGCAGCCATGGCCAGAAAATATTCGTAAGGCTCGAGGCCTTGTTGGTTCGATTTTGTGAGACATTTCATGGGTCCGACCAACCAACATTACAGCTCAGGAGGTGGACATGACTTCTTCATCGACCCCAATGTCAATCAATGTTTACCCAATCTGGAATAACCCCAGCCTGGGATTCTCATCAACGTCCAATAACCGTTTACAATGAATGGCGCCTCACGATCTCTCGGACCACTCACCCCGAAGCCAAGTTGGGTATGATGGAAGCCGACATCTCACGGGCCACTCCGGGCTCCCATTTGCGCTGTCACGCTGGCATTATGTACACCAGCCCTTGCGTGATGCGATGATGCTAGCCTGCGGGCCGTCTTAGGCTCACTTTCGTGTGTCATCAGCTCTTTAATGGTGGCATGAGCAGTGCGCTTCATCCCGGAATATCGGGGTGGGGAGATGGCCAGCGCTCCAGGACGGACGCGTATCTGAGGTAGCAATACTCGGTACGTAATCCTTTACCAAAACTCGAGCCGAGCTCATGTTATCTATCCGTATGGTGCTCTAATTACATAGGAGGCATCAGCAATCTGACTCCTCGATTGCATGTGTTGGAGAATCAAAGCAAAAATTCATTCGTCGACAGTTTCAACTCTTACGATCTTTAACATGAAGGTTGTCGATCATTGATCCACAGCGTGATTCGACTACTGGGTATAGCAACGATGCACCGGCCTATTTTTGTCTCTTTTCTTTTAATACAGTAAACATAACCTAGGGAAAATCTCATTATTATTGACCAAGTTCCAGTCATTGGGGTCATCGAACATTCTGGAGATCAAGATACTTATCTATACTCTCATAAATCAAAGCCGAAAGCTGTGAAAATTCATATCTATTAATGACACCTATACTAATACTCAAAATTGTTGATGTTTCTCAAAATTAAGACACTTTTTGAGACTCGTCAACTTTCTGAACGCTTACAGGTCGCCTAACAAAAGAAAACCCCGGGTTTCTTCTCCACAGCGGCTGATACATCTGGCTGGGGATTGTATTGGCTCGCATCACCTCCGCCTGCAATTATTTCCTCAGGTATGCAGGTCCCTCCCCTATATGTAAGCGGCCCTAATTAGCCATCTCCTTGTCCAAACTCTTGGACCTTATCTCAGGGACTCTTTATTGGCCGTGAAATATGCAGGCGCTGATTTCCATTCACTCATGGAAATCTCAAGATCAACGTAATGGATTGCGGAGCAGATAGGTAACCTGCAGGCTATGATCTGGAGTCCGGGGAAGATCCCTACACCTGGAGGTGCCCTATCTGTGAGAACAATCCGGTTGAATATACACATGGTGTCACGAATTTCTTTTACAAACGTCTTGCTCAACACTCCCAGAGTTCCAGCTAGAGGGATCGCCCATGTCGTCCCACAAGACATGACATTCTGCCTCATGCATGAACCGGTAACACACTACGCCGTCTAGCCGTGTCGAGTTTCTCCCCATCGAGTCTGATCGATTGCCCCTCGTGAGGCTGGAATTACGACAACATGCACGAGCGTCGGCCAATAGATCCAACAACGACGGAGTACGACGTATCCCGTTCTCGACCGAGACGCCATCGTCGGTGATCCTTCTGACAAGTTGCAGTAGCCCTTCATCCTTGAGTCTGCAGCTGTTGGGTCTGAACTGCCTATTCGGTGAGCCAGAATGGAAAGCCAGGTCTCTAGAAAGACCCTCAACGAACTAGCAACTCATCGCAACCCAATAACAGAGGATATCGAGATGTTCCGGCCATAGCCATCAGCCAAAGTGACACTTTATCCACATGATTCGAGGGTCCTGCGTGTTGACAATGTGAATCGATCGGCAGTTACAGCGCTGTATTCCATGCGGCCGGATCACAAAGTGGAGTGATGGGTTTCTAGATCTCCGGTTTCAAGGCGATCACTGAGGCTAAGACGATACCGCGCTCTGCGATGTACCAGTGACGAGTGATTGATTGATTCGACTCACTAGCAGTCAAGCTTTATGCGTGGGGGTGGTTTTTAGCCTGGACAAGGTCCCACGTAGAATGGGCATATGGGAGTCTCGTGACGACCTTTGGGCCCAATGATCTGTAGGTAGGCTGAGGTTGCGCACTAGTTCGTCATATGTATGTTGATGCCATCGTTCCAAATTTACCATGCGCTGTCAAGGCTGCTTATTAGCTCATGAATTCTAAGTGCTTCGGAGATTCTCCGTCGAGCCTGGATCCTTGAGACTTGGTTGTTCTATCATGAAAGAAGGGCAGAAGGGAACGAAAATCTTGGTACTTTGGGCACACGATCAGTTCACGATGACGAGTGGTAGCGACATCGGTCGAGCTATAATGATGCAGTAAATGTCTTAATCGTATGCTCAAAAGCTTACAACGTGATTGGAGCATATTGATTGTCTTACGGAAGGCGTTGCTCCTAATATAGAGGCTATTTTCATATTTGATTCAAGTTCAACCTTCGTTACCTCTTTGATTTCGGAGTATTTCAATGAGGGGCACCGTTGAGTTTATGGAGCTCCTTAAACATCGCAAGCCCCCGGCACTAACGAGTAACAGTAAAGGCCAAAAGGCAAATGGATGACTGCCGTCCAGAAGGTTTGGAAGGGTTTCTCGGGTAATTTATTTCCACACCTCAGGAGTTGATCTCTTCCTCTTTCTGCTGATGCTGAGGTCTACATGTGTATGCCAATCCAATATGAGTAGTTGATTAGTTCTTGTCCAGGAACCTCGGGAGTCAGTTTCACACTTCAGGGCTAGCCAGAATGGAATAAAGAAAAGCCAGTCTAGAAAAGAATGGCCATAAGATTTTATTTCTTCAAGTTTTCATTCTTTGTATATTAGGTTGGTAGATATCCAAACTATCCATACCGACTTGAATTGGGCTGCCATCATGAATTCAATATAAATCGCAACTTTGAAACATGTTCTTGTAACTCCACTACATTGAGTCGTATCGATACACAAAGACATTTCCTATGAACGCACTGTAAATCCAAGTATTTAAATACTATAGATAGGATGGAAGTTGTGAAAAAAGGAAGGGAAAAAACGTGCAAAAATTCCGCAGGGACTCACCCAACTCTTCTGGCTTGAAGTCAGACGCCAAAGGGGCGGGGCTATTCCGCTTTTGTAGTGGAGGTTTCTACATGCGAAGCAGTCGCAACAGCCACGCAAGGGGAGGAAAGAAAACACAGGACCTTAATCCTAGGTGATAAAAAAGACTTAGGCAGTATAACCTAAGTTTATGACGACTTTTGCTATGTTTATTTTGGCACCCTACAGTAAGGTTCGCTGTTTTCTTGCCCCCCCGAGGCCACGCTATCGAAGCGATAGTCCTGGTAAGGCGGTCCCTGAGGTAGTACCTCTACCGAAAAATAAGTGATCACGCACCGACTCCGGCCAACTCTTCTCCCCTCTCATTTCCTTCCACAGACCGTTGATCATTTTGCAACTACCCAGTCCCTATTCTACTATTATGTGATCGAATTTCTCCTCCATTTAGCCTCTCATTTTCCCGCGACGAGTCAATTCAACAAGATCGACACATCTTTCAGCAGCCCATCATGCCTCCCGCAAAATCATCCCGCAATCACGACGACAAGGCGGACACACCCAATTCCAAGGAAAAGGGTGGAAATGGCCATAACTCAACGAAGATGCGTCGCAACGCCAGCCAACAGAACCACTCTCACCTTCGCGAAGTTCAAAATGCTACGGCCGCTGCTCCCCCTCAACCGCCAGCTGAGCCTTCTCCCCCTAGTGTTCGTCTACCCCCTCCGTTCCCTAATGATCTACGGTCGCGCCCTCGATAGATGGTTGGAAGATTTCGAGCATACAATGACTGCTAGAGGATACCTGACGCACTGTATTGTCGTATTATCTGCTTTATTCTGTCGTCCTGTAGCTCTCCTTCGCAAAACCAGCTCCAAGTCTCAATTATTTGTCGAACCACTTTGCAACACTTTACCTGACCATGGTCGCTCTGATTCTGTATCGAGATGCTAACTGGTTGTCTCCCAGCTGCACTGGGCCTCCTTCGACCGAGATGTCCTCCATGCCTACCGTCGCGAGCATCGCTTGAACACGCCGAGCTCATTCTCGAGCCCATACTGCCAATGGATCCTTTCGCAGCCGAATGGTATCGGCATCCATTCTCCAACAATGGTTCGACGCAGACAAGCTCGTCGTCAGAGCAAAGACCAGCTCGCACTCGCCGTGCGCAAACATTTCAATGGAATGGGCGTGCAAGAGAACGACGTAATAGTCGATTTTATTTACAAGATTCGCCACGATCCTAGTCGCATCTCCAAACCACACACGGGAGGCAAGACCCCGACTTTTGCAAAATAAGGGCACTCACAAGCGATGGACTTTACGCAAGGGCGGTTACATTGGTATGGAGTTTTGGCGTTCAACGCAAGCGTTACAGCACTATTGCTTCCGGCGACTTGCGAATTTGGGGTTTTAACAAAGGGCTGCAAAGGCATATAGGCATGATTGCATTGTGCATATGGGAGTCACGACATAGACTTGAATGTCTTGCGCGGATTCAGATTACGTCATAAGGATACCACTTTAAGCAGAGCCGGACCATGGCTGCTTTATAATACCAGTATGTTTCAGGGTAGGTACTTTGATGTCCAAAGGTTCATGAAGGATTTGGGGACTATGCCTTCTTTCAGATAGAGAGCGCGAATACTATGGCATTACTATTCTCTTATATCTGTTTCGTTGTTTTGCTGACTGCGACTTTGTTTGAATCTCTTTATTTTATTTTAAAGTTTGTCAGTAAATGGGACATGGGCGTTGCCCCGGGAGTTATCATGATAAGCCATAAATTGACCAAAATCTGACCCCTACTCAACAAAGAGGACAGCCGAGGACATAATCAGTTGTTCACAGTCCACCCTGCACAGAAAATGACAACTGATCTTGCTGACTCACCACTCTTGATCTGTCAAGAATCGCGGCATTCTATAGCCTCTGCTCGGCTTCTCATGCGTACTTTCGGCATAAGACAGCCGCCGTTATCTTTGCGATGATGTTCGAGCATTGGGTGTCTTCTCAATTTGTTAGCTATATATGACATGTAGAAACAATTATAGACTTGAGATCTCAAAGTCCGACTATCTTACTGGTTTTTTCTTGCCTCAACTCATCTTACAAAATATTTCCTGGGTGAGCTGCTCTATCATCGGCTTCCACTGTTCCTGAATACATATTGACCAATAGGCTTTCGTGTATAGCGCAGCCGAAGCCGGCTGTTATGACGAAGCTGGATGCCTGAGGCTTGCCCATGGAAAAGTTCGAGATAGGTCTCGAAAAAAAGAGAAGCACGAGCTATTCCGCTAGTTGCTCGTGACGTTTCACTCTCCCCTCGTTGCACCTTTTGCATTTCTCTGTATTTTTTTTAGAGTCAGATGAATTCCTGCAGTTCAAGATGAATCCTAGTTTGATATCGAAGGCCGCCGCCCCTGCACGTGTGCTGGCGCAAAATGCACCTAAGCTTCAGTGTTTAAAGAAAGGTGCCCAGCTTCACACTGCGGCATGGCGGGCCGGCTCTGAAAACCGATCTTCTTTGAGGAAGCGGACTCGAGCTCCTTCAGCGAAGCGGGTGAGTAGCTCAATACCAATTGATAAAATTTTACATTCTGATATGTGATAGTTGTTCCATGCTACAAATGCCGTCCAGCAGAAGGATCCTTACCAAGCTCTTGGTGTTAGTAAGAGCGCTTCGGCCAGCGAGATCAAGAAGGCATACTACGGCCTAGCGAAAAAGTTCCATCCCGATACGAATAAGGACCCCCAGGCCAAGGATAAGTTCGCCGATATCCAATCCGCATACGAGATTCTGTCCGACCCCAAGAAGCGCGAGCAGTACGACCAATTCGGCGCCGCTGGCTTCGATCCCAGCGGGGGAGGTGCACCAGGTGGTGGTGGTGGTTTCGGTGGAGGACATCCATTCTCCGGCTTTGGAGGATTCGGTACACAAGGAGGATTTGGCGGCTTTGGCGGACAGGGAGGTTTCGGAGGCGGCGTCAACTTCGAGGATATCTTTTCAGCGTTTACCGGACAACAAGGCTTTGGCCGCCGCGGACGACAGCAAGCCCATCAGCAGGAGATCTTGGTCGGTGACAATGTCGAAGTTCAAGCTACTATAAGCTTTATGGAGGCGGCGAAAGGCACCAGCAAGACGATTTCGCTCACACCACTCAGCACATGTGGTACATGCAAGGGTAACGGTCTGAAGGCCGGCACATCGAGGAGTGCCTGCAGTGCTTGTGACGGAACTGGGACTCGAGTACACTTCATGCAGGGTGGCTTCCAAATGGCATCTACTTGCGGAACTTGCGATGGTACAGGTACGGTTATTCCCAAGGGAGCCGAGTGCAAGACATGCTCAGGAGATGGTGTTGTGAGGGAGAGAAAGTCAATCACGGTGGATATCCCTGCCGGTATCGAGGACGGTATGCGACTTCGAGTCGACGGTGCTGGTGATGCGCCTGCTACTGGCCGATCTTCCGACCCCAATGCTCGTGGCCAGAATGGAGATCTATACGTCTTTATCCGAGTCACCAAGGACCCCAAGTTCCGTCGAGACGGCTCCAACATTCTGTACACTGCCAATATTCCTCTTACAACAGCCTTACTGGGTGGCCATGCAGAGATCCCTACTCTGGATGGAACAGTCAATGTCAAGGTTGCCACTGGCACCAACACAGGTGACAAGATCACACTTCCCGGTATGGGAATGAAACGTCTCGGTTCACGACGTGGTGTCAACGGTGATCTCCGTGTCGAATACCGAGTTAGCATGCCCAAGTATTTGACGGCTAACCAGCGAACTATTGTTGAGTTGCTTGCCGACGAAATGGGCGACAAGACTGCTAAGCGCGTGATGGGCGTCGGTTCTTCCAGGTAAGGCACTGATTGCGGTCTCAACGGTTTGAGAAATTGACACTGACCTTCCAAGGGACCCAAATGACCCTGAATCGCACAAGAATGAGGGCTTCCTCAAATCGCTTTGGCATACACTGACCAATAATCCCGCTCACCAAAAGGCGGATGAGGATTCAAGCAAGAATGACGACTCAAGCAGGAAACCTGATGATAAGGATAATAAATAAATAACTTCCGACTGATGATGATATGTATCATACACTGGGGGTATTATTAAAATTAGAGTGGGAGAAGCGCATTTGTTGGTGTTCAAAAGGTTCATATTTTTTGTATGGCGTCGGTGGAGGGTCACGATAGCCCAACTACTCATGTAGATCTGCCAACTACATCAGATCTGTTGTATACTAATCCTGTAGTATAGAAGGAGCTGTGAAGCTCCAACGAGGCCACTCTCCTCATTGAAATTGCATTTCAAGTCGCTTGAAGCTGCACGTTGGATATGAATGATACTACGAATACATCACACGGTCTACGTCAATGACACACGTTCATGATCTTACCGTACTGAAAACCGACGTCTGTCGAATGAGGCATTAAACCTGGGGGCACCTTGTCTGACTTGATTAGAGTCCAAACCGTTCATCATAATTATTTAACTCACATACCAGCGCGAAATTGTGTGGTGTAGCCGTGTGCCTTCATGCTGTCTTCCCAATAAACTCCTGCGAAATACCAAAGTCTCTGGTCTCTAGCCGATGGGCTTGAGCTTCTTCTTCTTTTTCTTCTCGCCACCCGATCCTTTCTGGAATTGTCGCCAGCTGCTGATCCGCTCATCCCGGGTGGCTTCCCAATCCTGTTCATGCTGTCGCTTGCGCTTACGCTCTTCCACCTCGGCATCAGTACGTCGTTGTTCGCGGCCTTCTTCCTGGAGCTGGGCTTTCATCTGGCGACGTCGACGATGCTCGTTATCAATGAGAACATCTCGCGCTTTTGCGCGCCACATCTTTCGGAACTCTTCCGTCTTGAGCTCTTCGCTGTCGACAGTCCATTTGTTTTCGCGAATAAGCAACATTCGAGCGTCCGCGATAGCTTCATCTAGTCTTGCACGGTGCTTCTCATCCATGAGCTCCGTCTGGGCCTTCTTTAGCCGATCAAAGGCATCTGGAGCCAGGGGATTCTTTGTTTTATCGGGATGGATGAGTAGAGACTTCTTGCGGTAAGTAACTTTGATGTCGGAGTCAGGGACACCGGGTTGGAGATCAAGAACGGCATAACTATGACAAAGTTAGATCTAAATGCAGAGAAATGACGGTGATTTGACATACGCATCGAGGCGAAATGCCTTCAAGATGCGGTCAATCTCAGCATCCTAAGAGAGTCAGCAGGAGTCTTGATGACTGATATAGTTGTCGCAAACAACCGACCTTATCAAATTCTTTGGCTTCAAGCTCGAGAGCATCGAGCGCGTCTTTATCTTCTTTCGAATCTTTGCTGGACATTGTGAGGAATGATAATTTTCCAGAACTTGAAATGATGAAGGACCAACAAGGTTGAAAGTGAGTGAAGGGTACCTAAGGTAGGTACTGAGGTTGATAGTACCTAGGCGATTGGCAGTCACAGCACCGGAACAAAATGACCCACTTATATGCCCCGCGAGATAAGATAACAGAAAAAATTATTGGGAAAGAGAGCTACTAAGCCTGTTAGACTATCCTAAATCTACATACATATTGCTGATATCGACAGCGAGTCACAATGCCACAACGCGGCGTCTCACCGACCCCTTCTGATGGAGAGATTGATATCTTTGGATCTTTATACCCCGGCGACGGCGAGAATGAGAATGGCGGCAACGATGGCAGCGCGGACTTCGACTTCGATGGCCTGTTGAACGCCCCAGAGCCCGGCAACGATGACAACGATGAGGCATTCATTGCCCTTCGACAGGCGGCTTCTTTTCGAAAAGCATCCAACCTCAAAGGCAGGACAGTCAAGAAGGGTGGAGGTTTCCAGGCAATGGGTAAGAATGACCACATAAGAGGCGAAGAGACTACTGATATCTTCCAGGTCTGAACAGCAATCTCCTAAAGGCCATTACACGGAAGGGTTTCTCGGTCCCAACTCCAATCCAACGCAAAGCCATTCCTTTGATTCTGGACAGAAAAGACTTGGTCGGCATGGCCAGAACAGGTTCCGGAAAGACAGCAGCCTTCGTTATTCCTATGATCGAACGATTGCGCGCGCACAGCGCCAGGTTCGGAACACGGGCGCTTATCCTTTCGCCTTCCCGAGAACTCGCGATCCAAACTTTGAAGGTTGTGAAGGAATTCAGCAGAGGGACCGACTTAAAGTGCGTTTTGCTCGTTGGTGGCGATAGCTTGGAGGAACAGTTCGGATCTATGGCCGCCAATCCCGATATCGTGATCGCAACGCCTGGACGATTCCTTCATCTGAAGGTCGAGATGTCTTTGGACCTTTCTTCTATCAAATATGTGGTTTTCGATGAAGCTGATCGCTTGTTTGAAATGGGCTTTGCGGCACAGTTGACAGAAATTCTTCATGCCCTTCCACCATCAAGACAAAGTTTGCTCTTCTCTGCGACATTGCCCGCCTCTTTGGTTGAATTCGCTCGCGCCGGCTTACAAGATCCAAGTCTCGTGCGACTTGATGCCGAGACAAAGGTCTCTCCTGATCTCGAAAGTGCTTTCTTCTCTGTCAAGGGTGCCGAAAAGGAAGGGTCTTTGTTGCATATCCTCCACGACGTTATCAAGATGCCAGTCGGGGCTCCAGTGAACCCAGAGGACTCCGAAACGGGATCCAAGAAGCGAAAACGGGGCGCAGACGGTTCAAGCGGCAAGCCTACGGAACATTCCACGATCATTTTTACAGCAACCAAGCATCACGTCGAGTACCTCGCCAACTTACTGATTCATGCCGGTTTCGCTGTTTCCTATGTCTACGGATCCCTTGATCAGACTGCACGAAGAATTCAGGTCGAAGACTTCCGAAGAGGCAAAACAAACATTTTTGTCGTTACTGATGTTGCTGCTCGTGGTATTGATATTCCAGTTCTTGCCAACGTTATCAACTTTGACTTTCCTCCCCAGCCCAAGGTTTTTGTTCATAGAGTTGGTCGTACTGCTCGAGCAGGCCAGCGTGGTTGGAGTTACAGTCTCGTGAGAGACACTGACGCTCCTTATCTGCTTGACCTTCAGCTATTCCTTGGTAAGAGACTTGTTATTGGCCAGGAGGTCAAGAACCCATCATTTTCAGAGGATGTGGTTGTTGGCGCATTAAAACGAGACCCTGTGGAAGCTCAGGTAGAATGGTTTAACAAAGCGTTGTACGAAAGTGAGGACATCTCAGCGCTACGGGGAGTTGCTATCAAGGCTGAGAAACTTTACTTGAGAACAAGGAACTCGGCAGCTAGTCAAAGTGCGAAGCGGTCGAAAGAGCTGGTCGGAAGTGAGGGTTGGACACAACTTCATGCACTCTTTGGGGAGGACGTCGATGGGGCTGAACAAGCGCGAGCCAATATGTTGGCTAGAATCAGTGGTTTCAGGCCCCAGGAGACTATCTTTGAGATTGGTGGACGCCGAGACAAGGGAACAACTGAAGCTGCTGAAGTAATGAAGCAACTGCGGAAGAGAATTACGCCACGAAGGCAAACAGAGAAGAAGGATAATGGTGATTTCGATGGTATTGATAACGATTTGCCAGTTGGTACTGAGGTGGACGCCATTTCTGATGAAGATGAAGACCAGATGGATGTGGACGAGGCTCCTGAAGAGTCGGATGATGGCTTGGAGGTCACCGTATCTAACACTAACCCAAAGAAGGGGCAGACGGATTGGCGAGACTCAGAAGTTTTCATGTCTTACACGCCTCGAACATTCAACGCCGCCGAGGAACGTGGCTACGGCGTATCGTCCGGTGGCCAGGACTCTTCCAACTTCGTGGAGGCTGCTCGTGGCGTGACCATGGATCTTACAAATGATGAGAACGCCAAGAGCTTCGGCGAGCCAACTCGCTCAAAGATGCGTTGGGACAAGAAGTCCAAGAAGTATGTTTCACGAGAGAACGACGATGACGGATCCAAGGGTGCCAAGATGATCCGTGGCGAGAGTGGTGTCAAGATCGCAGCCAGCTTCCAAAGTGGCCGCTTCGACAAGTGGAAGCGTGCTAACCGTCTCGGCAAACTCCCTCACGTCGGCGAGGCAGAACGTCCTGGCGGTGCCAACCATGTCGCCCACATTCCCTCTGGTGTCCGCTACAAACACAAGCAGGAGAGGGCACCAAAGGAGGCAGACAAGTACCGCGACGACTTCCAAGTTCGCAAGAAGCGTGTCGACGAGGCGAGAGAGAAGCGTGTGGGCCGTTTCCGCGATGGTATGGGAAGCAAGAAGGAACTCAAGGGCAGGGACGATATCCGCAAGGCGAGACAGGAGAAGGAGAAGAAGAGGCTCAAAAACGCCCGTCCTACCAGGAAGAAGTGATTTGTCGGCTGCAGTGGCATCTACGCATGGCGTTTGGTCGATCTATAGAAAAAGTAATGCGAATTGTGACAAAAGGTTTCTTTCAGCACTTCAGTGAGCTAAACTGTGTAGATATCTTTGAGTTGAAATGAGGATATGTTGCCTTTTATCACGGGCTACGTGAGCCAGGGAATCACAAATTTCCCAGCCAAACATTGATTCTTTGAGACTTCTTACCCCTGAGCATCAGAGTCCAATGCTGCTTGGTACATACCAGTTCTGTCCTTCATTCAGCAACCCATCGTTTTGTATTGCGAAATCAAATGTCTCTAACTACAACCAATGTCGGCTTTTGCCATGGCTGCCATTCTTAAAACATATCTCTACAAAATCTTTCGAAAAGGCTAGAATAACGGTTAATAGTAGACACACAGATTTGCATACCCCAGGGACACAGTGACATTACACAAGACGCTCCGCGAACCTCAAACTTGATAGCGGTTTAAACGCCTACCATATGAAGAGATGCAATACACAAACCTTCGGGGTGTATCAGATTTCTCTTGCAAGATTGGCCTTTTGTAGAGTTTTCATTGCAAGCCAACCTTACCGTGGCATCAACCAACTCACCAACGCACACAACAGCACGAAGCTTTATATTCACCAAGCACAAAGAGCTGTCGTGAAACATGAATCCTAACCAAAACATACCTGTATCCCATCTTCGGCCCGTCAAGTTGTTACTACCCCAATCATTGCCCTGGAACCCGATCACGGATAGCTACATGAGCCAACACCTTGATAAACCACTTTGTTAATATCCGCCTTCGCTTCGCTGAATTCTATCGGTGTTCTTAATGGGTATGGGTGACGGATGGAATCTATCTCTGACTTGTTTGGCTATTTTCGACAACAATACGCTGCTGCTTGCCCTACAAGCTGATGGGATGTTATGCCAGCTTTCTCAAGGAGCTCATCTATTCAGACCTCTTGACGGTGGAAGATCACTCCTTGAAATTTTCAAAGGAGTATAAAGCCGAGTTGATTCCATTGATAATGAAAACCCCCTCAACACTAGATTTGTAAAGCCGCCAACTCAACAGACCAGAAACGAGAATCCGAACGAATCTACAAAAGAAAACCTAAACGAAGACCAGAACGTCGCGATATCACAATGAAAATCACAAAGAAGCAGAGGCTAATAGCCACAATATGTATATCTTTCTCGTTCTTTGCTGCTGAATTGGCTGGTAAGTTAAACATCATCGTGATAATCCTGACTGACAGCATATAGTTGGGTTCTACACTCGCTCCATCGCATTGATCGCCGATGCTTTTCACTACGTACGTAAATCCCTAATAGACCAAGATGGAAATGGATATCTTACAATGAACAGCTTAGTGATCTCATCGGAATAGTTGTCGCTCTGATAGCGTTGATGGTAGGTTGCGGACCCGAATCTCAGGTTTCCTGTTTAACTTACCATGATAGCTGCAAGAACATACGAAACCAGCTCCACAAGGATACACATATGGATGGCACAGAGCAACTATACTGGGTGCATTCTTCAATGGAGTCTTTCTTTTGGCACTGGGGATCAGCATCTTGTTGCAGGCTGTTGAACGATTTGTTCATTTGACTCGTAAGTTCTCAGTTGACATACGGGATTACAACGAGAAGAAACTAACAAAATAGCCGTGCGGCAACCTTTCCTGATCATGATAGTTGGTTGCGTTGGCTTGACACTAAACATTCTTGTACTATCCTTCCTCCACGGTGAGAAAAGACCTTATCCTTCTCTGATATTCGCGACAAGACTCGCTGACTTGCATCTTCAGAGCACGACCATGAACATGACCACCATGGACATAGACGACACAGCCATGATGATAGACAACAGAACCATGAGACTGCTGGACCATTGACCAACGAGGCAACAAGCGAGAGCATGACAGGGTTGGCCCACGTGAGTATAGCATTCTTGCATGTTATAGAGTATTTATCATTAACAATAGCTAAACAGATCCCCATGAACCACCATAATCATAGACACACAACCATGTCTGTGAAGAGCCCGGGAAGGGACTTGGGTATGCTTGGCGTCTTCATTCACGTTCTAGGAGATGCCATCAACAACATTGGAGTCATCGTTGCGGCGGTTCTGGTCTGGCAGCTCAAAGGAGAAGGTCGATACTATGCGGACCCAGCAGTGGGAGTCTTCATCTCACTCATGATTCTCCTGTCAGCTATACCGTTACTCAAGAAAAGCGGTGCTATTCTACTACAAACTGCGCCTCAAGGCGTCAACCCTGAGGACGTCAAAAATGACATTGAGATGGTAACAGCGTATAGCTCATTCTGTTCAGAGCCAAGGCTAACAAGCATTTCAGATCCCTGGCATCAAATCGGTGCACGAGCTGCACATCTGGCGCCTGGACCAGCGCAAATTTGTCGCCTCTGCCCACATCGTCGTCGACAGTAGAACTGTCCAGGGCTTTGCAGACAAGGCTAGGATCATCATGGAGTGTCTCCACGCATACGGGGTTCACTCAGCAACCCTACAGCCTGAGGTTCTCGAAGCGAGCCCCGTGATCATGCCTGACATTGGCCCAGGGTCTCAGGGCCAAGCAACTTCGATCGACGCCAATCATAGCGTATGCAGAAATCAACGGTCCCGAGGAGGCGAGCAAGAATGCCAGGTGATTTGCGGAAGCTCGTGTGATGGGTTAAGGTGCTGTGCACCAGTGCACCCTGAGTGATCGACGGCCTTGATGCTGTTTCTACTGTGTAGTCGTCCGAGCCTGAGGCGAAATGTGACGAGGAGGAGAGGGGTTTGAGGGGGCCTGGGAGGGGCCAATTCGTGAAAGAAGTCATAAAAGTTTATTCCTCAAGTAGTTTTGTGGTCTCCCCCACGCTAAGAGAAAAGGGAGATCCCTGAAATGACTGTAAGAAGCAATTAGCAAACGGACTGTTCCTGTGATGCGGCCTTTTGCCGCCGCCGTGTTTAAGTGGCGTTCAGATTTGACTTAGTGGGCAAGGGAATTGAGTGATATGTGTTGATTGGCGGGTGAAGCCGGGGGAAACGTTGATGAAGCTTCAACATATGCCTCAAATAACGGGGTGGTGAGTTGTGAATTGTGAGGATAGCGGGGTTGAAGTTCATAACTCGAAGTTCACAATACAATGGAATGCAGCCAAGCCTCGACTAACACAACAAGTTTCACTACCAGTCAGGCAGTCAGGCCATCGCGTGTACCAAGCTGTGTTCACGTACTGCAAGCCCCAGAGCAAAGGGACCTCGCGGCTGAAGTGATATGATGCATTTTCCACTGGATCAAAGACCCTTGACAGGATTGACTGTCAGCCTCATGATGGCATATGCACAAGTCACACCACTTGCTTTGGACCCTTGAAATGTGATGGCGTGCTAATCCCAATAAGGAAAGGCTTATGAGACACGCATTAAGAGATCTGAGGCCAGCCACCATGATCCATCCGAGCATGTATGTACGGATAGCATAGCGAAAGCTAGGATGGCGATGATGGTGTTTTAACATGGAGTGTGTTGAGCGAGGGTTTGGCGTTGCATTGATGCAGGCAGCCAAATTAAAGTAAATGGGCTTTGAAGGTAAGATTGTCAATGTTCATAGAAGTGACTTGATTGAGAGACATCTTGTCACAAGCCAGCTGCTCATTTCAGTGAGACGGTCAAGGGACGGCCCGCCCATCAACTAGTCGACCCAGGCCAATGATGATGATAGACGTCGAACAAGACTCACAGAGTTCAAAGGTGACAGAGTAAGCGAACAGCTGCTATGCCACCCATCTCATGACTGTGTGATGTGCTAAGAGTGACATTTGCCGGCAAAGCATTAATAATGTTGCTCCAAATGGCCAAGATTCGCTGAAAGCTGTTCCTTGTGATCAGACACGGTCAATCTCGGACCAGGATTATTCTGAGGTGGAAACACAGCTGTCTCTCTTGACGTGAACCGGTCTGCCAGGACATGCCTGACACACATTTGAGCACAGCTGCAACCGTAATTTGGTGTGGGGAGTTGATATTGACCAAGTTCCGATCGAGTAACCCAGCAAACCCGAGACGATGATCCGGATGCAATCTTGGGTTCCCAAGCACTCGGAGGACACAGCAGGGATTCTGGTTGGTAACCTCTCCAACCCAAGATGTGACCTGTAACAATCCATGGCAAGGAGGAATAAGAGCTCATGCGGCCGCTCCACGCGCGCCCGCCGGAATATGGTGGTTCATTTCATTTCATTTCCTTGTCGGAGCATCTGCATCAGGGATCTTGAAGCAAACCCAAAGCTTCGAGGTGAATGGATATCCAGCATTTACTGTAACTCGTCTGTGTACATACGTGGAGACGAGACAAAATGCCAGTAACCGCCAAAGGCTGGTCAACTGCGGAGACTGGGGCTGTGGGCTAGGGCGGTTGCAATGTACGGAGTATGAGGACCCTTTTTTTTCTCCTGCAGCTCATAAACTATGGTTACAGAAGCGAGAGTGCTGGGCGGTGAGGTGAGATGTTGAAGAAGATGGAGTGGAGTTGCGAGGGTGGTGGAGGTAATGAAGTTACACGTGATGAACGCCATGTTCGACATAGGTACAGAGGAGACCACTATACATACAAAAGACAGTAAGTTATGGTTAGAGTTAAGAAGGGATGCATATAATTTGAAACCTGGATAGAACGATATGTCATGGCAAGACATCAATAGGGAGTAAACTACGCAGTTGGAAAGGGAGTTGACGAAGCAACTTCTAGGGAGACAACTAAGATGATAACAACTAATAAAACATCAGCCATGATAGTTTACTAACTAAGAATGCAGCTATCCATATTACGGCTAGTAACTGCTGAAGTCGCTGGACTCTCAGACCGGCACTTGTATTTGTTTTCCAGAGATTGAGGGTTGGCCAGTCTCTTTGGCTCCATTGTACACACACACACACAACATTACATACTGCACCAAGACATATGCTGCTGCTGCCCCAGAATACTGTACATAGTATGTATGAAGTTGAGCAGGGGGGGAAACAAGACTGAGACATGCGAATTGCCCAGATAGGCCACTCGTGTTGTTGACAGCTCATCTTGAGACATCAAGACGGGTTATCAATTCCGTTGTCACTCTCATGTACCTTTGATCATCACATCGTGAGGCTATTCAACAAGTGATCTGCAAGACAACTGCAGGCAGCCGGAAAATCGGACAGAAATTCCTCTTCACCGACAAGAAGGCAATATCGCAAGTCTATTAATGAATACGTACTCGCTACCTTGTCCTGCTGATACATACATAGTGATCTTTCCCAATGTCGCGGAAAATAACAGATATGTGGTTGCAGTGGCCCGCTAACGGGATGAAGATCGACAGTCCAGACCTCGTGTGAGTACAGTTTGTACCGCTCCTACATACATAGCCTCGCACTCGACAGCCCCAGGTTACTGATAGCGAACAAACAGGCCAGACCCGGACATGCATATTCTATGAGAGTCGCAGAGGCGGTACATATCGAATTGTTGAGAATAATAGCGCGAACGTGACTCATTCGCCACGGGGTGGCCGTTGATCGCGTTCTTTCTTGTTCCTGTAGATCACTAACAGAGGGGAAGACACAACAGGCGATATGAGCCTCGAGGCAGCCTAAGCAGCTTATCGCGGGGCATTTCGTGGCGGGACATGACGATGGCGATGCAACCCCACGACGCCTAGCATCCAATGGAATTAGACAGGCATTTGTTCTACGGATACAAACGTGCAAGTGGCCGTTAGGGCCGAGGCCTCAGACAAAAACACTAAATAAGTTAGCAAGATGTTTAGTTTGCTTGTTAGTTGGTTAACAGATTCTCTGGTAAATGAATAAACGATGTTTAAACCGAGCCCTTGAGCCGAGAAGAACCCAAGAGACAATTATCCGTACCTGGGCGTGGAGTATCGTCTCTTTCCATGCTTGCTCGGTAAAGAGGATCATTCGAATCGATCGAACCCGAAGACACGGTTATGGTACCTCGTGGCATGCTCAGCTCATTACTATCCGTTAGCATCGTGCTGCCTGCATCACATTCGCAAGGGGGGCCATTGGCATCAAGAAGGATCAGGGATTAATCGGGATCCTCTTTGATTCAAAATTCCGAT
Source organism: Fusarium sacchari (assembly GCA_017165645.1). Lineage (NCBI taxonomy): Eukaryota > Fungi > Ascomycota > Sordariomycetes > Hypocreales > Nectriaceae > Fusarium > Fusarium sacchari. The sequence goes on from JADANP010000007.1 coordinate 1,883,058, forward strand.
ACATACTCCGTACGGAGTACACATACTGCATACATACTCTGACTGACCAGGGACTGGAACTAAGGAATAGGCGAATTCAGATACGTACAAAGGTTACACATTAATGTCAGGCTTCTGGTTTGATCACTGGCATTGGATGGATGGCAGTGCGTATGCACATACATACGTCTTGGCAGAATGTCATCCAATGTCATGTTGTAAAGCGGGCTCCCGCGTCTTGATATCCTCAAAAGTTCAAGCGGAGCTGTATCCGGCAATGCGAGTCAAGCTCTACGGATCGAGATGCCAATGGACACCGCGCGAGTCGAGCCCGAGTTATCCGTCGAGTAGAGTGATCCTACTAATTACGTACTGACTGAAGGATTCTTTCTACGACGGAGCCCACCGGAGAATTTTTCTTTTCTCACGGCACTTCAAGTCAAGAGTGGGCGAGAAGTACAGTACCTAAATTACCTACTAAGGCAGAGGTCGTTGAAAGACAAGCTCACCCTTCACACCACAACGAACAAACAAATTCGCATCCATCTCGGAGCCGACTCGTGGTTTTGCTAATTAAGTCAAGGACGTACAGCGCACACACACACACACACACACACTCTCTCTCTCTCTCTCTCTCTCTCTCTTTCTCTTAAGTCGCATGTACAATAGCGTCATGTGTACGGCGCACGTTTTCTTGAACCAATAGAACAGAGGCCAACGGGTAGGCCAATGCTACCAGCCGATAGCGGCGGCTTGCAACTGCGCGCGTTGGTGATGGCATTGTGATGACCAGAACAAGGGGTTGTGACATTAATCTCATACAAAATACCCTTACCTTGCCTACCTACCGACATTTATGTACAGCTACAAGAAATACCTACACTACACTACATTACATTACAGTTGGGCTGCGATCGATACGCGCAATTTTTGAAACTCTCACTGGTCGACACCTTATCGATCATCCATGTCGAGATGAATTCGCAGCTCGTATGTAAACTGTTCGCTTACCGACTCGCTTCCCTTCAGTACCTGCTATATCTCGAGTACAAGCCCGTCGAAGTAGCACGAGACAGCGGAGGACAGGGCAAGGCAGGGAGTTGACTTGACTGGACTGCGGCACCGTTACCCATGGCGTTCCTTAGCCGGCTTCTTGATGCTTGGCCTCGGCATGTCTAGCTTATACCGTAGACGCTAGTGTGCGCGATGGTTGCTGCGTTGAGGATTGGGCTGTGTTAGTAGTCAGTTAGTTGTGGAAGTTGTTGTAAGAGGAGTGTCAAGCCAAAAAGTTAAGTTGCTACGTATTCGGACTTGTGGACGTCGGAGAGTCAGTCATCAGTGTTGTAAGTGTGTAGTAATTGCAACAGCGGCGGAGGGTTTGATAATGTACCCGGAGCTGTAAAGGACGTCCCAACCTGCCCGGTCTGGGCGTCTCTGATGAGTCTAGGTAGGTACCTTATGTATAGTACTGCAGAGCACAAGCCATTGACATGTCAGAGCACACCTAGAGTTCCACTATCATGACCGTCACCATGGTATTCAATCATAGCCCTGACCTTGTCTACCATGTTTTGAACCCCGGAGTTTCCATTATTATCTATCTGTCTGCCTCATTGTTATGTCTTTTGAGTCTCGGGGGAGGGAGAAATAGTAAAGGCAGTCGAGGTTGAGTCTTTCTTGTCCTGAGTAATGACGTTTATGGAGGCTAGACAATAAGATCACAAAGTACATACTGGGAATACGTTTGTGCCTTTTCTCTCCAGATATTGAGCCTCACGTAATGATTTCCAATGACCAAAATAGGAACGAATTCCTTCTCTTTCGTTTACCTGTGAGACGTGAGCTGCCGGTCTTTGCTGCGACTCTGATCAAAGTATCAGTACTACACATCTACTGCAACTCTTTGGGCCTTGGCTGCTGGGAAGACCCTGGTCGGGGCCCGACGACTGTCGATTTAATGGTTGCTTTCACCGCAACTTGAGAGCCAGGGATTTGAGGATTTGCGGACGTCGTCTCTTTCGATGCTTACAAGGCGCTTGCTTGTCTTTGTTTTGAAGCTCGTCTCGTTAGACTTGCATGTGCTTCCTTACCTTATCTTGCGCTGAAGTCACTCCCCGTCGTCAATGGCGCACGCAGGCAGAAGAACAAGGGGTGTTCATTAGGTCCCATTCGCCCCATTCTCGATAACCGCAAAGGACTCCATCTTCGGGCCTCGACCCTCTTTTCTCCGTATTTACTTCTTTTCTGTTTTGCATACCATCCATATTTGCATTACTCCGGCTTGCCCTTCTACGATCAAACACAGACAAAAGGGCCAGCAGAGCCGCCCACGACAAGAAAAGAAGGGAAAGAAGAGAAAAAAAGGGCCGGGTAATTGTTTAGCAAGACCCGCCGTTGTTGTTCACTTGGACCTATCATCTTAAAGGCTTTGCCTGTGGAATGGTATCGCCCACCCCGAAGATCCATTTACTAGGTGTTTAGCCACCCGCAGTGCCGCCGCCGAAACACCAACTCGAGGTTCAACTTGTTACATAAACATCGCCGCTTCGAGTATTCTCGCCGTCTTCGAGTTTCGGTTGAACGAGTTTAGCTCATTGGAGTTACGGCTCATCGGCTCGGCCCAATTTACTTACATACTGTACGTCGTTGCCGACTCTACAGCAAACATAATACAGAGATAATTTCAACGTCAACATTTCTGGGCAAATCAGATCTAACCAAAAGCTAACCCGAAGGTCGACCAGCTTCGGTTGTTAGTAGACAAAAAGTGTCTCTGCCCCGGCTTTCAGTTCCAGCCACTTCGGTGTGTTTGAAGGGTGCTGTCTAGCATCAGGTCTCGTCATTCGGCATCAGAGGTCTCTTTCAGCGCCCGTTTAATCTAAGACTCTGGGGAAACAAGATGCGGTCCATTCCTCGACTCTGATAATCTCGCTGTCCTCTGATCCGTCCATCCATCCCTCCATCTCTGCTGTACAGTACAGGCAAACGAGAACAAGAGCCCGCCGAGTAACCCAGACCCAGACCCAGGTTGGTAATAATCCACATTTCGTCTGTTGTTGATTCTCCTCCGATCCAAATCCATCCAATTCATAAATTACCCACCCATACACATGCAATCTCCACTGAACTATTCCCCATCCCATCTCCATTCTCCATCCTGGCCCCGAGCTAAGAGGTACGGGGCATCTTGTACCTCGTGGTCCAAGCCGCCACCAGCGCCAACCCTTAACCGCCACTAACGAGCTGCCTTGAATACCTGGCACTGCGGTACCGCCCGGGAGCTCCAAGCCCACTAGACCTCAGCGCGCACACACCCAAAACTGGGCTGCCACCCGCTTCGAGTTGGCCTTGACCCGAGCATCTGGATCATCAACAACAACTCTGGGCTCACTGACCTCGAGCATTCACTTCCCTTGATTTTTGACTTGACCTCAAATTTACTTACCTTTACATTGACGTCTGTGATAGCGTTCTCGATCTCAAAATCACTCTCGCTGCCGCTACCCGAGCTTGTCCAGCTCCAAGCCCCTCCATCCATCCATCTCTTTACGATCTTCCACCTGCAGCTACCGACCCTCCATCTCTCCTGTTGATCACTCACAAAGACCGCGCATATCGTCTCTGCCTCCACCCACGAACCATCAACCCCTCACACGCAGCAGAAGCACCACCAGGAGCCAACAGAAACGACCAACAACAACCCTTCTGCTCTCCGCATCTCGCGCTTCGCAACGCAACGCAACGCAAATCACCGTGCCGTATCATTCGCACCTCGCGTCACCTCCCAAGTCTTCCAGTGACCAAAAAGGATTCAACCACTCATAGTCAATCCAGTATCAGCTGTGCATGATCTTCTCATACATTCCCATCACAGCTGCTACCCCATTGCCACCCTTCAGCTCCCGCCACAACAGCAATCAACACTGCCGCCACCTTTTCCTTTCGCGACGTTATTAGCAAACATCCTACCTAAGCTTCCAGCTTGGATCTCGCTTTGTTCGAGCATTGAACTTTGAGATTTCCGACCTCCTTGACCCCTCCATCTTGGTTTGCGCCCGCTCCAACCACTGGTTTCTCAAGTTCAAGCTCAAAGCTCAAGCTCTCAGACTGGGGTGAATCTAAGTTCCGCCTCTGCAACTTGATTGCAATTTCACATGCCACGCGCAGTGGTTACTATGCGACTACGCCCAGCTCGAAACACTTCGTTATCCATCTTGATTATGGCTCACCGTCGTAATTAATATCGACGGCCGCCTTTCTTGTTAAGTCAACCTGCTGCCCAAATCCCTGAGTGCGCCTCCCGACATGCTCGGCCGGCTCTTGCACTTGGGCTCTGGCGGCCCTTCAGCCACGCCTACACTGGCCAGTACAAAGACGTCGAGGCCAGTATCCTCCCTCGAATCTGCCCAGGAGGATATGGTGACTCGAAATCTGCTTTTCCCTGACGCCGATGCTTTATATCAGCATCGCAATGATCAAGTGTTCCCCCTATCAACCACACCAACAACCCCTGCCACATCTACGGCCAATGCCTTTGACTACAGCGGCGATGTCGACTTGGACGTGCGTGATGTTAGGGTTATCTTAATGCAGGATGCCCTTGGACCTTCTAATGCAACTCTTTTGTTTGACAGCCACCCTGCTTCTCCAGTATCGCCCACGGAGCGTCCGCCCATTCCTCCAGAGTTTCGAAGAACGCCAACTTCACCGCGAAAAGGCAGCCTCGGAGGCCTATCACGACCCCTGGTCATCCAACCGGAAGGACCTCAGCCTTCGCCTCGACAGGGTGCTTTTGATCGACGAGCCTCCCTCCAGGGGCGCAGGGATAGTCACGTCGAGTCAGATGGACAGAAGGCTGCGCGTGAGTATCGCGAGGAACTTGCGACATTCTCAAGTTGCATCTTCGGTAACTCAGAATTGATGTCCTACAAAGGAACATCGACCAAGGTCCATGTTGTCCCTGGCGAGTCACGTCCTGCTGAACCTTCAAGTAGCATTATTGGGGATGGCCGGAGCTCCATCGGACGCTCTAGCGCGCGTTCAAGTCGACTATCACAATCCTTCTCCTCACAAGCTTTCTCCCCTACAAATATGTCCGCGGCCCAAAATCACACCTCTACCTCACGACCTGCCGAGAAGAAGAAGGTGCTAATAACACGCTTGTTTCCTGTCAATCTTACTATTGATGACCCAGAAACCAACGTATCTCCCTCTAAAGATGATGCAGAAGAGAATGCAGGCTTCCCCTTTCCAACGACGAGCGAGGAGGCTGTGCCGAAGAAGAAGAAGCCTCAGCCGAAGCAACGACGAACACCGATGTATGCCGTGGTCCTAGTCGTCCAACTACCTGCTGCAAATAACACCACATCTCGAATTTCATCTATGAATCAGTCCAAATCCGCGCAGCGCGAATCAAGCTCTTATAACGATCAAGAGTTTTTCCCATCATCTTTCAGCTCAGCTCGTCCTTCAGGATGGACAATGGTTGGGTCCGGAAATGGTGATGGGTCAGACACTTATTCACTAGACATGGAGGATAGAATCGATTCACTGACTCGACATTGGGATATCATTATGAGGACATTGACTCATCTTCAATCTGTGGTGGCTACTACGCTGGCCACGTTACTAAAGCAGGTCGACCTGGCTTCTCCCGGTCCAGCCCCTGGACCGGTTCCACCTCCAGTAGTAACTAACAAAACTGGCAGAGCACATTCCTTCTCGGACCAGTACCGGGGTGACATGTCTCGGATTAAGCCTTCGAAGGGCACCACCAAGCTGGTTTACCTTTGGCCAAACTGTCTCGCTGATGACAAGACTGTTATACGAGAAGTCGATACCGCTCGACAAAGAATCGTCATGGGATTGAGCGCAGCAAGAGTCGTAACTGGCCAAGGCCGTTGGGGAATCTGGCGGGATGAGGCTCGATGGGCATCCAAGTGGGTTGCTGGCACCGACAATCAGAACCAGTTCCTCTACAATCTCCTGACAGGGTTTCTGTCAACTCACACAGACTGGCTGCAAGCTCTTTGCCCTCCCTCTTATCGAAGACGGCTGTATCTCCAGCAGAAGAATCGAAATGAGGAGGACCTGTCATTGCCGGCACGAACCATTGTCGTGTCTGATGACAAAATGGTTGCTAGGCGCCTCATCTTTCTTCTCTCTGCCTTCCTTCCTGCCAATTCTCATTTTCCCACGACCCGTGCTCACCGGCCCAGCACTTCAACTTCTGTTGGAACATACTCCAACTCGCCCCCGACCTTCGTAATTCCTGTTCTACGGGAAGAGTCTCTTCGCCGAAAGATCAACAGACGCACTGGCCTCCGCCGAGCCTCGCATTCTAGAACAACGAGCCAAAGCGCGAGGGCCTCAGCTGTCCCCATGCAACTCGCTCATCTGACGATGGATCGCAATCATGAAAGGCGAGTCTCGGATGCAGCTTCAATCCGACCCCCAAATTTCGCAATGTTTGGCAACGATGTCGTCAGCAGGAAGAGTAGCGCTGCGACAACTACAACAATTATGCCCGAGACGACTATACCACATTTCTCGACAGCTCAGCGAGTGGAATCCCAGAGACGGCCTCGCCCGAGCAGCAGCGGCAGTGTCGCTACTGACGACTTGAAGCGCTCCTTGAAGCGAGGTGAAAGCACAGGCGCGCTGAGCAATGCCAGTAGCGACTCGAGAGGTCAAAGTTCGCGCTGGGGGAGCGTCATCGGCGCCCTGTGGAACAATCGACGTCGCGACTCAGCCTCGTTCAGCACATACAGTGGGTATGATCCGAAATCGCCCACCAAGGCTTCGTTTCATAGAGCGGATAAGCTGTCTCAAATGGTGGAAGAAACATCTCTAGCAGATACACCTAGCGCTCCTTCACCATCAGATCGCCGGCCTTCTACTGATGCTCTGAAAGGGACTGGTACACCAAGAGAATGCAAAGGTCACAGCCGAGAGCCATCTATTCGCCCTGACAGGACACCGGACCCTAATGGCGCATTCGAATCCCCCGTTAAAACATCTATCAATGCCGATGATGGCGTCATTGATGTAGATATCTCCTTTCCTGACTATATGACGTCCTTTGAGTCTGCCATCAGCTCGCCTTCAAGTAGTGGCTACTTGTCTACCCCTGGACTCCAAAGCGGACTGGAGTCATTTGAACAGGCCTCACGTTTGTGCATCGATGGCGATCTCCCACTTAACGCTGCTGGCTGGTTGAACCGTTATCATCCTGATTTTGCTCTTCAAGCTATTCCTCCCCAGGAGGATCTGATGGTGCAAATCAAGGCATCTCTCCAGGCTGAGCCCACGCCTCCGCCAGCCCACCCCATCTTGGGCGACCTAAATGAACGCTGGGTTGATATTAGCAGCGTCATGATTGCCGATACCACCACCAACTCGATCACTCGTCTGCGGTACCGTCGACTAGTCAAACCACGATCGCCAGCTGACCACCGACCTCTCACTGGCCCACCTGGTCTATCGACCTCTTACGGTGGGCTACTTACTCCCTCGATTCTCCCTTACGAGACTCAACTTGAGGAAGAATGGATCGAGGAGCCTGTCTTGCATCCTGATGAAACCCTGACTGATGCCGTCGAAAGAGTCATCAGCTTGAGCCAGGACACCAGCAAAGATCATTCTTTGGCTTCCTCTCAAACACATAGCGATACCCGCATGAGTACCGAGGTTGAAGAACCTCTATCTATCACAGCTCCCATCACGCCAGCACTGCCCCAGGCACCCTTGGAGATCCCTCGTGTCCAATGCAAGACCGTTGTCCTCTCTGCTCTTGAAGACAGTATTCGCGAAGTTATTGACATTCGCGAGAAGCGGCACCTAGAGACCAACCATGCTAGAAATGGCCGATCGCGAAGCCCACTTCACGATGCCATTAGCTTGTGGCTTGATAATCTCGATATTACCGATGGATGAGTTCATAAAGACCATCCTCATTTAATGACTTTATGACTTTGTTTTCAGCGTTCATCCCCCATACAGTTTTGTCTGACGGAGCTACAATTGCCACCGGACTTTTCCTCCCAAGACCTCCAAATGATACCCCATGGAACGCCTCGTGCGTACGTACAAGCCTTGGAAACGGCCATACCAGGAGAAGCATGTGTAAACATTGTTCCGAGTTCTCTTTACTTTCAATGCATCTCACTTTGGATTAGACCCTGTGCATTGTGGCATATTTAGGTCAACTATCTTTTTACTAGCGTTTTAATTTGCTCTCCTGATTGCTTCCTGGCGAAGTTGACAGCACTAGAGGTTGGCGTTTCGTGATACGGCAGGGACAACGATAGCCTTGGAGTTTTGGCGAATATTCACAGCAATACCTACTGCAATTTTAGATTATCAACACATTTCTTTGAATCTAAAGGAGAATTACTGCGAGTTCGCTCGATTTTGTAATGTCAGCTGCCCGCCATGGTTAGTTATCCAATCAATGACTTGTCGAGTCGTAGATCAGTCATTCAGGATGGTCAAGATTCAGGTATATGGACCATCAAACATACATTTATGCACAATTATATTCTTCATGTGTTCATATAATATACAAAGCACTCATCGCCCAGTCAGGCTCGATCCACTGTCATACTGAACACTACTCCTTCGTAGAAACGACATTGGACTATTGAGTCGCTTAGTCGGCGCTCCGTCATTTCCTCCCAGAACACCAGGTGGCAGTCCCAAAGTGGGAATACTTGCTTCAGGCACAGCCTCCAGAGGTGTCGAGGCCGCCGCCGTTGCAGGCGTCCCCTGAACATTTTGCCCCTTCTCCATGGCTTCTTTATAGAACTCCTCGAGCGCAGACGTATTCTTGCAAAACGCGTCTATCTCGGCGTTGAGGGCATCAGGATCAGGGGTCGTAGAGGACACGGCTTTGGTATTCTGATCAGCTGGTTTTAGGGCTGGTGAGTGGTAAAAGTGTGTTGGTTTGACAACCGGAGATGCAAGAGTTGCTGACTCTGTCATCCCAAAGGTAGAATAAGGGCCATACGACGACATACGACCACCGCGTTCTACCAGGGGCGGGTCGGCTGAACGAACCTCTTTCTCGCGAGGGTTCACAGATCGACTGCTGTACAAACGATTGGCGAGAATCAAGAAGTCACCCTCATCTGTAATCTCTGCCAACAGAGAGCCGCTGCGATGGATATACTGGGTGTATTTGTAATCCGGCTTGCCCCAAGAATAGGTCACATCGACATTACTCGGGAAGTTGGAGGCTGCCTCCATATCCAAAACGAAATCGAACTTCTTCAGGATGGCAGTCTGGTAAAAGTGCTTATTGGGAGACGTCGTTGGACCCTGTGAATTAGGGTCAATGTACGTCTCGGGCCTCTGATCAGGAGGACGCGCCGCCAGTTTGATGCGATATGGCCTTCTGAATGGATTTGTTTCAGTGATTGTGCATGCCTCCTTGATAGGGACTTCAACAAGTCGAAGGCCATATTGACTGGCCTCTCGGGCCCAACTTTCAACTGCGTCTTCTACCAGTTTTGTCGTGACGTTCATCCAGTCAATGCGGATATGGTAGCAACCGTCAGGATTGTGGAGGCGGTCATAATGCAAGTCGATCCTCTCTGGCCTGTATGATCGCTTGCGGTGGTCAACATCGTACTTGATGACTTTGCTAAGAACAACTCTGGATCGTTTCACGCTTTGAGAAAGCGATATGGTTGGGGTCGTCGATGTTGAGGCAGGAGAACCGCTTTCGTCAACGGAACGAGCCGACATCAGAGCTCGAGGTGAGTCGCGGCTGGAGGCTTCAAGACTCGGCGTTGGGGGCACTGCAGCTCGTCGCGAGTTGAACCATCCCACATGAGGTTTGGCAAACTCACTGGCGATTTGGTAGTAGTAGTTGCCATCGCGGAACTGATGTCTCTTGTCGACGTGAACAAAAAGCCCCTTGTCTTTAGAATTACCCGATTTTCCATCATCATGTACCATTAGAGCATTACCCAGTGCCTCAGCATCTTCTCTAGTATCGAGATCCTCAAAGTTGTCGAGCAGCCATGTCACCATATCAGAGCCGATAAAGGATGCAGAGTAGAGGCGGAGATGCCACCTCCGGTTCTGTAGTCTAACACCTCCATTCTCAACAGGCTGTTGCATAGCGTCAGCTAACGTGGCCAAGTTTAGGTTGGATTTCTTAAAGCGCTCCTTGGCCGAGACAAGCCCCTTTCGATTACCACCCTCCAACCCTTCTGTGAGAGGAAGCGTTTCGACCTCAGCAGCAATCACCACGGAGGGGTCATCTGTTTTGTACACGATGTCTAGGGGGTTGGGGTCCCTCTTGCGTTTCTGCTGCCCGACGGAATGATATCTTCGTTCAGAGGGAGGGATGTAGCGATACTTCTGCCAGGATTGAGCAAGGCGCTTGATACCCTCAATTCGCACCTCTTCAGCGTGGTCACCACCCTGTGTTTTTGATACGGGGACGTCTTTCCGCAAGACAGGAATAAGAACAAATCTTGCACGCCAGAAGCGCAGGCTGTCCATCATTTCGTCGTGATGTCCAGCAATATATGAATCAATCATGTTCCAATTACGCTCAGGACGAGTGGTCAGGAGGTCAATTTCCCGTGCCTCGTATGCATCATCAAGAAGTGTTCGAATGGCAGGTTTGTAGATTGGCGAGAAGCCTTGAGGGGTGAGCGAAGTGTCGGTTGGCTTTCGTACAAAGATGTTCACCTCGACCTCTGTGCCATTAACGCATGAAAGTTGGTGAATGCTGTTGCCCACAGACATGAAAATACTCGTGCCATCTTCAAGGGGCTGGTCTCTCGAGAAGATGTCACCGATCTTGATCGAATTTTGCCCAAATGCACGAGCAACCCATGGTCCTACGACAACTTGGAAGCCCTGGGTGAATCTCAAGCTTATCAATTCTTGAATGAAGTCTTGCCGAGATTTGGGCTCCTCAACCATGTCGTCATCTGTATCTTGCTCAACGGTGTACGGATGGCGATGATACTCGCTATCAAACTGGGTCTTTGAGGGGAAATACTCGGTTGTCAAGGGTACAGAAGCAGGGCAACAAAGAGCTTTCCATTTCTGGACCTTCATCTGACCGGTTTGTGGGTAAACATGTTGCCATCGGCTATACAAGACAGTATCGTCAATGGCAAGGCTTTCCGGGTTCGATGGATTCAGCAGTGTCAACCACGGGGTGATGGAAGTGGTGGGTGACAGAGTTGTTGGGAGGTCTTGAACAGCACCGCCCAACGCACCCGCACGTAGCTTGTTGGTGTAGATTTTCTGGGCGTCATCAGCGCGGAGGGCATCCGAAGACCTAAGATCACGATCGTCCTCCCTCTTTTGCTGTCGGCTATTCAACGACGAACCTATCGTTGATGAGGCCGTCCTCAGCTGCATCGTAGCAATATCGAGGTTTCCAGAATTATTTCTCTTAAGAATGGGAATGCTAGGAGTCATGGGCACCCCTTCGATGATGGTGTCAGGGGTGTCCGTTCGATATTTATGTACAGACAATGACGATGGGTGGCTAGCAATTGTTTGAGGCGAGCTTGGCCGTAGTTCTGGGCGGATTCGAGGGGTTGAGGGCTGTTTTGCTTCGCTAGACGTGACGCCGGAGGCGTTGACTGTCTCGGCCTTGATCTCTGCAACTACCGCCTTTGGAGCAGCGATGCCAAATCCTCGCTGTCCGAGGCTAATCTGCCTCATTAGCTTGGGTTGCTTTGCAACTATCTTTGGGGGCTTTGGAGCAGGCGGCTCAGCGCTCTTTTTCAAGCTTGTAGGCGATGGTTTCTCGCCGTCCATGATGTTCATCGACAACTTCCGTGCCGAAGGGCCAAGAATCGGTGCCTTTTTCTCTGGGAGAGAAGTTCCATATAGACCAGAGTCCTCTGCCAGCTGTCTTCTCGTGATCTCATCCAAATCTTTTGCATATCGTGACGAATGATGTCGACTGCGACTACTTGAGATTTTGGCCCTATGGTCATCAAACTCTTGCAGCTGTTTCCACAATGACTTTTCACCAGGGCGTGCAAGTCTATCTGGAACAAATCGTTGAAATCCATGAATGTGATCTAATAAACCCTCCGGGGGGCGCTTGTTGGGAATGTAGACAGTGTCATTGATTCCAGTATTTCGATACTTCTGCGAGGATGGCGGTTCGGTGATGTTGGCCGGAAAATGTGTGTCAACTTGCAAAGGTGTTGTTTCAATTTCGTTGGTTTCAAGGACACTTCTCATTTGCAATGCATACATGCGGCATCTAATATTGAACTCGTCTTCGTCATCTTGCATGACTTTGTTGGAGACAGATAGGGCAATGCCTTCATAGGACAAGGCCTCGTCGGATGCGCCGGTCCAGAAAGAGACATGAAGCCATTGAGGCAATGCAAAGCACCACTGCTCACTTGTTGCCATAGACATGAGAGGATCTGAACGACGAGAAAGGCCCGTTCCCTTCGAAGGCGAGAAAGATTCGCCAAAAGATTGATAGCTACCGATCACTGGTGTAGGATGATTAGGTGTGCTATCCCGGCTGTGGAACGACCTTGAGAAGCTGGAACGATGAGCATGGCCATGATCATCCGAATACTGCGGATTGCGGTATTTGAATAGGGGAACTGAATGGAGGGGCATCTTAGGCATGCATATTAGATCAATACCAATACCATTTCCAACCAATGCCTCTGTTGTCCTCCGCAGCGTCTCATAGTCTACCTCAAAAACTCCAGAGCCAGGGCTGATGACCGCGATGGAAATTCCAGTTCTGGTGAGATCCCTGTCGATATGATCATGGGCGAACTGGGACGAAGCGAGGTTGATGGCCTCGAGAACATTGCCATACATGGCATAGGTTGATTCAGCCTTGACACGAGTTGAAGGTGTATCCGTAGGGATGGAATCTCGACCATCAATTTCTGCTTGAGCATTGAGTTCATGATGGTGCAGGCTAATATCCCGACGGAAGAAGTTGAACTCCACCTTGAGTTGATGCAGGATCTTTGTCCACTCTCCGCTGCCCATCTCGCTGACGACAACTCGATAGAAGTCTTTGTATGGCCGACGCGGCCCAGATGGCTGGATGCCTGTGTAATAGTCCCCCAACAGGTTGTCAAACTCGGCAGTCAACCCGGTGTCGTATTCCACGCGCGCAAAAAGGACGATGCTCACGAGGTGTTTAGCCTTGAGCATGGCCCATCTCTTAAACAGCGCGGGGAGAAAGCCGTTGACAACCTTGTTAAACATGATCTCGCCAGAGCTTTCGGCGTCGAATTCCCACATCTCTCTGGCCATTTGGATGAATAGGACGTATCTGGCGGATTCACTGCGGAAGATGGGCCGAGTATCCCGGGTGAAAAAGGCAGAGTGCGTTCTGCGGCCATCGACATAGATTGCAGTGACTTGCGCCTTGATTGTACCCATAAACAACACCGATTGACCTTTGTAGACAGTTCTTCCCGTCAACTCACCCACAGTCATTCTCCAAATGTCTGATCTGGACAAGTATTGATCCTTGAACGACAATTCAACGTGCGACGCTTCCGTAGCTGGGTTCTTGGCATCCACCTGCATGTTTGTTAGCAGCCTGAACGGTATAGGTAGAGAAATGCTTACCATCGTCAAGACGACCTGCGAGCCCTTCTTCATCCCAAACGCATCGGCAATGTGCTTCAAGACATAGACCTCAATATCGGGATTCCGCGTTTTCGTCTCTTGAGGCATGTCTTTTGCGACAAAGAAGTATTTAAAGCACGCAGCGTCCCCATTCTGAGTGCCTGCTGTCCCCTTCGAACCATAATTCTGTTCCTGGTTCTGCTTGCTACTGGCACCATGGCCGGTGGAGATCTTTCGCAAGTCATCTTTGACTGTCGCTATACACATCAACGCCCCCGGCTTTATATCCCCACCAACTACGTCGAAATTGAGCAGGACCTCATCTCTAGCGTAGCCCTCGTTAACGGTCACGGTGCATCGGCGTTCTATTCTTGTTCGCTTCTCTTCTTTGATAGTGGAATGAGTCGATACGCTCGCGGGCGACGCAGGGACGTCAGTCTGGGAGCGATCCAAACTTGATCTGCTTAGATGTCGCCAATGAGGCGGTCCCTTGCGAGGGACCGGGTTCCTCATGATACCATTTCGTGACATGAGATATGGCTCGCTATCGCTATCGCTATCGGTCGCTATGTGGCAGAATTCGACAGGGCGCGATGCGATCCCGTAATTCGCATGTTGGTTTCAATAGATTGACACGATCGACGAAGCCGATTGAGAGGCTGTAGATAAATTATCACTTGTCGCAATGGCTATCATTAGTAGAAATGCGACTATGAAGCTGAGGTCGGCTGCCGCGGCAGAATTGACTCACCGCCTTCCTCTTTAGAAAGCTTGCTCTCTAAGTTAACATCATTGTGTAACATGATTGGTTGGTTAGATATAGCTATGTACTTACTACCTTACCTACCTCTACCTGGTACGAACTGACGAGACCTCAAGCTGAACTCCCACTTCCTTGCCTTTGATAACGGAAGTACCTAATGTTCATGACGATATGACAAGTCCTGGAACCACAGTTGATGATTATCACAATCTGAACAATACGAGGCCTACTAAACATCAAGAACCTCTTGATCTTGTGTCGAACAAGTCTTTCGTATGGAAACCTTGGGGTTGCGAGGTCAATGTTTACCCTAGCTACAACATACAATGTCTCCCCCAATAATTGAGATACACATCAATGTGATGTGGTTCACCTTGTTTTTCTCATTGACCAGAAATCTTAATAGCATTAAAAAGTCTTTATAAATCATGCTTGAACTAACGATGTCCTAACTGAAGTGCAAACCAGAACCTCCGACGCCTGTCGCTTTTCGCGTTTGTTTCTTTGCCCTTGCACCACCACCCACCCCACAAGAGTCGCTATATACTGTGAGGTTTGAATGGAGTTTATCCAAGTACCTACTTAATGAAGAAATACTGCAGGACGATATGCAGAATTGTTGGGAGCGGGAACGAATAGCCACATATAACCCAAGATGGAAGTATAAACAGAGAGAACCACCACCCCCCGAAGAAATGTACAGATTTGGAGGGGAAAAAAAGCTATTCGTCTGAGTGTGTTGGGTACCCTATTATGTGGTCAGTAAACACGGTAAAGAGGCACGATGGGGCACCAAACTTACACCATGAGCAAACTGCGATGATGGAATAAAGACAGATGAGAAGCCAACCCTCCAGCCAGTGACTTTTACCGTCTGCAATCAAGTAGTTGACGAGCAAAACAGCCACGAACATGGTTGCAACTTGGAACAAGTCGAAACTCAGGTTCATGGCATCGTTGCCCATTCCCCAGCCGATAATAACCAACAAGGGAATCAAGAAGAGAGCAACCTGCATAGAACTTCCAACGGCCACACCGATGGCCAGATCCATTTTATCCTTGATCGCGACGGTCACGGCTGTGGCGTGCTCGGCTGCGTTACCCACGATAGGCAACAGGATCAGTCCCACGAACTCTTCCGATACACCTCCAGTCTTGGTGACAGCGTCGATGGAATCAACCATGAATTCGGCACAGAGGGCGATCAGAACGGTGGCGATTGTCAAGGTGGCGATGGCCACCCAGAAGTGTAACTGAGGCTCTTCCTCCTCATCTTCATCATCTTCAGCCTTGGGAAGTCTGTGAGGGTTCATAAGCATCTCAGACAAACGCTCATTTTCTTCGCGCCCTGTCATGCCACCGCCAACAAGAGCACCAGGAACCATGATGCCTTGTCGGATATCGCCAGCTCCGGCACTTCCACGGGACCAAGGCTTTGCGGCAACCTTCTGGCCTTCCTTGGCGAATGTGCTCTGGTGAGTCTTGAGCTGGAAGAGTAGATAGGCGGCATAGACGATGAGAAGGATCACTGCTGTGCCTCTTGAGAGTCGGGCTACGTTAGCTGGCGGCGTATCCTTTGCCTGATCGAAAACAGTTGGCACAATGACTGAGGCGACGGCGAGAGCGAGCATGCTGTGTGGAATCAATTAGCAATCGTCCAACCAGCATGTAGCGGCACTTACCTAGCGGCGGTCTGGGCGACAGTTTCGTTAAAATATTGACTCTCGCGTCGCAAGCCACCGAAAAAGAAACAGAAGCCCAGGACCAGCAGGAGGTTACTTAGAATTGAGCCCACTAGCGACGTCTGAACGATGATGACTTTTCCATCGACAAGAGCCAGGATAGCCACAATGAGTTCAACGGCGTTTCCAAAGGTGGCGTTGATCAGACCACCCAAGACCTCGCCCGTTCGCAGAGCGATCTCCTCTGTAGCGAAACTGAGAATAGCGGCTAAAGGTATAATTGCGATGAAATTAACCACGAAGACGGCGATTCGGTTAACGCTATGGATGTAATTGAGAGCGATACCGACTGGGGCGGCAATGAGAAGGATGTTGATATATGAGTTGAGAAAGGTTCTCTGAAGTTGGTTTCGGACGGTAAATGGCTCCTTGGGCTCGACCTTGCGGAATATTTTTGTAGACTCTCGTTTCTTAAGTTTTCGCTTTTCGAGATCGATATTGTTGTCTGCTGCAGCTGGGATATCCTCGCGTTTTCTGTTTCGCAATTGATTTTCGTCGCTGACGAGCGAGCGCTGTGAGACGGGGATATCATCGTTCCCCTCAATTGGTGAACCCCCAATCGTCTTCTCTCGGTCATAATCGCCTTCTTTGCTTCTCCTCATATCTGTCATCGTCTCTTCTGTTGACCACTCTCTGGCTGGTCCGCTTCGACCAGGTTCGGTGACAGCGTGTGCCAAGGTCTGGCCAGCTGTCTCCTCTTGTGTGGTTTGTTGCTCCAGGCGGCCGGCGTCAGAAAGAGCGCGGGTTTGACGTTTCCACTCGACGTGACGAAAGGGATTCCAAGACTGATCGGTGCTGGTACGACTGAGAGTATGCGCTTGACGCTTGATGTTGAAGTGGTTGACTGTAGTGGTGGTGGTGTGTGTGTCAGTAATCCACATAGCAAGCAAAAAAGCAGTGACAGATAGCAGATAGCAGCAGGACTTCTAGGGCATGTGGTAGATAAACCAATGATTGACACTATGGATACGAAGAAAAAAGTGAAGAAACTGAAAGGGGACCTTACAGGAAGACATCGCCAAGAACTGGGGTCCAAGTTCTAACGTGGGTCAACTGATGCGAATGTTCCGTATGTACCGTAAGTTGGGCTGCGTTGCGTATCACTCGCGGCGCGGCACGGCACTACAAAGTATAAATCGTCAAAGAGAGACAAAAGATGGGGATGCCAAGGTTTGGAGGAAAACCAGGGACCAAGTTCACTCGAGGGAGGTGGGCTTGGCCTAGGTTTTGTTTTGTTTTGTTGATTGATTGATTTCAGGTATTGCTCAATTTTAGGTAATTACCTGTAACCTACCTAGCGAGTGAGGTCACCAGCTTTTTATCTTCCCCTTTATTTCCCTGGAATGGATTCTATGCTACGACACGTCAACAAGGGGACCGACCTCACAACTGGCGAAAAAACAAGCTCTGTGAAAGGTCTCGCTGCGACAGGGAACAAGAGGCCTCCTCCTGTTCTGGAGCTCCCCGACTCCTCCAATAAGCTTGATTCTGGTTCCACTGGCATCACTCGCAGCCACAGTGCCAGCTAACATGACTGAGTGGCTGTATTCGTGTTCATGGCCAGACGGTGTGAGCCAGCGAGTTACAGCACACGATTCAGGGTTGTGCAGCTGACCACTTCACTGAGCAACAGCCCCATTGGCAGGCTGGGTCCGTGGCTCATCAGCTAAAACGACTTGCAGTCTAACTCATAGTTATAGAGTCTTCTTCCTGCGGGTCGTCATTAACGACGCGAGTTGGTCGTTAATGCTCGCAGGGATTCAACCTTGCCAAGCCGGCTAACGATGCCGAGCCGATCTGCTTATGCCTTGGCGATCTGACTATGCGACAAGCAATCAAAATTATGTCATCTATGCACGTCTTTATCCAATTGCCTTGTTTCTTGGCACTCGCATGGCATATTCATTTCCGCCTTATATCCAGCATTGCTTGTTTTAGACTTGCACTTTTCGCATCGTCGTACAACTTTATTATTTACTCCAAAATTATACGATAAAGCAGTACCATTTCTGGAAGCCGTCGTCGTTCCCAAATCGAGGTTGGGGTTTCTCTTCCTTCCTTCTTCCTTTTACAGTATAGTGAGCTTTACTACTGTTTCTAATGGAAGTTTGCTCAATTTACCCATGTATAGTCGACTATTTTTATGCCAGCCATCACAAGGGGATTGGATCCAGTGGTTACTCATAATATTGTCTCTGTATTTAAATGGTCCTAAATGCGCCAGCTTCACTAATATGCATTGTATGCTGCGCTTGATCTCTTGCCCGTCCGACCAAAAGATGAGCTATATGGCCTTATGGCTATAGCTCAGGTATCATCAAATTGCAAAGTCGCAATGCTCCAAAACGCCATTTCTCTTCTCTTGGCTGCCATTTCACTTCAGAAGACCAATGTATGCCCCATCAGCTAAGCCATTTTCCCACTAAACGCTTTCTTCGATGCGCCCTCGCGGACTGACAAACGCCTGTCCCTGTCACTTTCGTTCCTGGCTCGAAAACAGTGCAAATCATCATGTCTGCTCAAATCCAGTCTTCATCTCCAAGATCTGCATCCATCTCCGGCTCAGGTAATGGGTTTTTTCGAGGTCGGCCCCTTTTTCGTGGCTGAGAGTCAGAACGCGCCCGTTTCTTGCGACCACCAGGCGTATGTCCTCCCTTTCGCTTGCGTCCCCTATCCGCAGCAGCTTCGCCTTCTTCATCCTCGTCTGCGCTCGGAGTCGATGGCCCTAAGTCCATCTGTTCGCCGTCATCGGCGACCTTGAACTCCTTGTCAACGTTGAGAAGTTCAACAAGGTCAGTACACTTCCTGATCATTCGCTCTTGATCCTGAAGACCAGCCATATGAGACTCAATCTCGTCCCAGACCTTATCTCCGTGAACTCCTTGGACCTTGACTGGTGTCTTATTGAGATCTTTAGCCAGAGCTTTGGCCTTACTGTCGTGTCGGCTAGTTCCCATGCCGTAGAGTCGGCGCAGGTATGTTCGCGTCTCCCACATTGCGAGCAGAATGATGGATGCCGTTGTGAGCTGGCGAAGACGGCTGGGCTCAACGTTGGCTGCAATCGTGAGGGCTTCTGGGGGCTGTCCATCGACGGGTGCTACTAGAGCCATTGACTCGTTCTGAGTTCCGGAGACGCTCGCTGGGATGTCAGACGCCGATAGTTGTAGGGCATCCATGCGGACATTAAAAACTTCTGACTCAATGGCCTGGGCGACAGGGGCCCCCGTGCTCGTCACGATTTTTTCGATCGCATTGACGGTAGTTTGCAACTCTCCAACGGTCTGGTATTCGAAGAAGGCCAGGTTCTCGGTGATGAATCGTGCAAAGGCCATGTGGGATGGGACTTCCTCGCTTATATCGAGTTTGACGAGATCAAAGTCTAACTGGCCACAGAGCTTATCTAAAAAGCGCTGACGATTCTTCATTTTGCTAATCTTCAGCACTTCCATCAAGAAGTGTAACTTGGACTGGAAAGGGTTAGTTGTGGCACCGCGCGTGTCCTCTACTACATCGCGTTGATAGGCAAAGGCCGATTGCACTGCTTTGGCATACTCTCGTTCCAGAACAGTTTCATGCTTCTCATGCGAATATCGATGCTCGGAGAAAGCCAGTTCTGCAATTCTGCGGTTTGTCGATGTTTCAAGAGTCATCAAGGTGACACAGGTCTCCTTGGGGTGCGTCAAGCCTTGTCGGTTAATGCTGCCGAGAACTTCCGTGGCGAGAAAAGCATGGTCGCCCTGGCTTGCAACTGCAATTCGAGAAACGTGCTTCAAGAACCTCTGTGAGGTGGCGCTGGCCACATCGTCAAAACTTGTCCCTCCCATAACTGCCAGCTCCCTCTTCTTGCCCGTTGCTGGTGCTTCGGCCGCTGTTTCAGATCGCCTTTCTTCCATAAGAAGAAACTCTCTGATTGATCTCAAGATGAGCACCTCGAGGCCAGGTATCTGCTCTTTGAAAACCTGGTCAAACAAGGTGTACAGTTTAGGAACAACATAGTTACGAGGCCATGCTTGGCAAATCAATCCTAGGGCGTCAAGAGCTGACTTGCGAATCTCGAGTGGTTTGGAAGGCGCAGCAAGTGGTATCAGCTTCTCAATGGCGAGCATAGGAACAGTTTCTCCTTTCCAGGCGGGCAACTTCGATTTGAACCAAGCAGTCCATTCGTCGAGCTTGCAATGTTTTGCAATCATGCCAATTAATAAGCTGTATCCATAAGTAAGAGTGGCAGCTGTCTGGTCGATAGGCCTGGCCTGGATTTGAACCAGTTTCTGAATACTCGAATGTAGAGCGGAAACCAGAGGCGTGTAATTATTGAGTAACCCACAAACAACCTGGGTACAAGCAACCAAATCATCGAGAGGATTTCGTTGGTTGACTCTTGTAATAGCTTTAAGTAAGAAGGTGCGTACCTCAGACAGAAACTCGGTGTGAACACTGGAAAGAGTGGGCAACACTCGGCGATAGATGATTGTCACATGCCGAAAAGCAGCTAGCTCCTCGGATGTAGAGAAGTTCGCCAGATGTGGTTTCAGAAGGCGTATTTGTTCGAAGTTGAACAGTTTGGGATCAGCATTGGCAAATATCGTAAGCACCTGCAGCGCGTCGCGCCCAGACGGAGTTGACGGATCGTCCGGATCGAGGTTATCGATTAAACCAAACATGTTGGCAACGAGTTTGGTGCAGACTGTGAAAGGTCCACCCAGAGATTTATCTTTTGGTTTCAGGATGGTTCGGAACACCTTATCAAGCATTTCAGTGACCGTACCAGACTTGACAGTTTGGATGACAAGCGATACGTGTTCGTTGAGTGAAGTTTGGTAAACTGCGGTTCCGTCGTCTTGGTAAAAGGGCGCAAACCAAACCTCCTCTATCATCTGGCGGGCTAGATCGCGGACACCTTCATCTGGATCCTGTACGCGACGCAACAACCCGCTCGCTATCATGCTGCGCAGTGTCTTGCTTGGATTACGAAGGTAGATATCGCGAGTAAGCTTCATTGCACGTTTGCGTACACCGAGGCCATTATCGTGGAATCGATTGACAATCATGGGGGTCAAGGACGTCTCAAGACGTGGTCGCATCATCATGCAATTGCCAAGTAGTCCCAGAGCTGAGTCTCGTACTTGAATTGATGAATCGCCAGCACATTCCAGAATCAGGTCAATCACAGTATTGTCGGCATCCAAGATTGAGGGATCAGTCTCGAGCACTTGGTTCACGCTCTTGAGACTGCGGCTTCGGACTGTAGCTTGGTCACTGGCCATAGAGCCAAGAAGGATGTTCAGAATCTTGCTGAAAGCTTCACATAGTGGTGAACGTAGTAAGATGATCGAGTAAGAAAGTTTGGCTTGATTTGTCGATACAGTCTTGATTTTGAACGTGTATTCGTTGACAAGCCATCTCCGATCCTCAACCATCATCCTCAATCGATAAGCTAGACGTCCGAGTTCCTCATCTCGTTCGTCATCTTCATCCGTGTAAGAATCGTAGCCGACATGTACCTGGGATGCCCAGCCCGTAATGAGAAATGAGATGGCACTCGAGAGGTGTGTATCTTCGTCACTCCTGCTCTGCACATGCTCTAGAACGACCCGATAGGGTCCAGTCCAAGCTACCAGCTGTTCCAGGCGAGTTTTGTGTTCTAGAGCTTGATTGGCGACATCGGCAAGATATTCTGATAGCTCGTCACCGTCAGTCCCATCGGAGGAACTCGTGAGACTTTGAACACGAGAACGAAGGCGGGAAATGGCAGCACTCAGTCCGCCCAATAGTTCCAGTGCCATGTTTTTCGCTGGAGCAGCAGTCTTGGGTGCTTCGAAAAGCTGGACCATCATGATCATCAGAAGGCGAAGCAACAATTCAGCTGATGGCCAGTCGGGCGAATCAAGACAAGTAGTGAAATCTTCCACGAAAAGATCAAGAAGATTTCGGTAAGGAGTATCTCCAGATTTGGTCGACCCGATGGCACGTTTGACGATGAAGCTTATCACATAAGATGCATTGCGCTGCGCCGCATCAGACAATGGAGCAACAGAGATCTCAAGGTCCTTGATAGCAACAGCATGTTGCTTCGCGCCCTGCACCTCACTCTTAATCGATGAAACAAATTGCTTTGCAAGTGGTACGCGATCATCCTCATCAGAACTCCCTTCTTGCTCGTGGTTGGGGTTATTCTTGAGATTGCGCATCAATTTACTGCGCGTTCGAGTTTTGTTGTTATCAACTCGCCCGGAACTAGCTTGAACCAGCCTCATGATCAAAGCTGACACAGGCTGTATGTTTTTCCCATCGGATAGCTTGAATTGTCGAGCACTTTGCTTGCCAACAGGGAGCTTCTCCAGGGATGTAAGAATATCGTCGATGATGCCTTGGCGTTGCTCAGGCTTGATCAAGAAGATCTGTGAGAGCATGTCCATTGCCACGGACCGAAGCCCGTCAAACTTTTGAACTCCCAAGACAGAATCCTTCTCAAAGTATGCATTCTCCATGAAAATGAGTCGGGAGGCAGTGTACTCCATCGAGTTGATCACTGACTCTGAGAGCTCGATCTTGGTAACAAGTTCTGCTAGCAATGCGAACAACTTCTGGCAAGAGAGGAAGACAGCTGCGATAGGCTTCTTGTTCTTCGAAAGCAATTTGAATACAACCGAGGCAGGTCCAGATGGCCGAAGTTCCACGAGAGGCATGACAATATCCTCAGTGACCTTTCTGAAGATATCAGCGCATCTCTGGATAACAGATTCTGAATACAATTGCTTGTCTTCTCGTCCGCCCGAGAGAATGCGCAGGCATGTGCGGGCTGACTTGAGCATTGTCTCCACGTCTGAGAGTTGCTGTATCCATGTATCAACGGCATCTTCGCCCCAAGTCTCGTCGACTCGGATCTCCAGATTCTCAACTTGCTTCAAGCTGGCATCACTCAGTTTGATGATTTGAGTCAGATGCTCTACTGGTACACGGTCGAAACATCTTAGAGCAATTGTCTTCTGAATAGCACCATGCATCTTCTGTTGCGAAGAGGCGGTCATAGCAACCTCTTGGTCTGGTGTCACAGAAACAATTTCGTCTTGCCCGGATCCTTCTTCAAGCATTCGCCCAACCGAGTTGAACACAACGCGTACCAGCTTGTCAAGCGCATGGAGGGCTGCCTCGCTGCGTTGCCGCTGATCAAGGCTCTCTCCAATCAGATCTGGACTATGAGAATAGGCTTGTTGGCTCTCCTTTCGAACCGATAGGTGATGGGGGTCCTCCGGGCGAGCTTCGACCTCGATATACTCTTCTCGATTGATATTGGCAGCTGGTAGCTCAATTCGAAATGCGCCATTCTGGTTGTTTTCCGTAGTAGCTTGGATGGGGAGTTGAGCTGCTGTGGCTGGAGGCTGTGCCATCGGCTGTATTTGCGGTTGCTCATGTTGGACTGAAATAACTGGAAAGTCTTGCTGAGGCGCATCGCTCACGTCAACATAAGTTGAAGGATCAAATTGTCTCTTAGATGGTATCGCAACCTCGATCCTAACGGAGTTCGACTTGTGTGCTTTAGAGTTATGTGTCGGCAAGTTGGACGGTTGTGGAGGATTTGGTGACTTTATTGAAGATGATCGTTGCTTGGGGGTCGGGTGGCCAGGTACTTGA
The DNA here is from genome assembly GCA_017165645.1 of Fusarium sacchari. Taxonomy (NCBI): domain Eukaryota; kingdom Fungi; phylum Ascomycota; class Sordariomycetes; order Hypocreales; family Nectriaceae; genus Fusarium; species Fusarium sacchari. The sequence goes on from JADANP010000007.1 coordinate 1,906,776, forward strand.
CCGTTGACCTGCTTGGCCTCAGAAGCCACGGGCTTTGTCGTCTTGAAATATCCTCCAACCTTATCGAAGACATTTCTTGTGAGCGGCGACAAACCATCAATCAGGCTCTTGCTGGTAGGGGGGGTCGATTTCATTCCTGAAATTGTGGTAAACTTGCTACTCAACAGTCAGATTGGCTCTTAGTATGCACGACATGGTTATCATACTAATGCGTTCGTTGACTTGGCTTGATTTCTTGAAGGACATGGTCAACCGCTTGCTTTACGTTGCGCGGCATCTGATTATGGCCCGCTGCTTCCTTGTTTAGGTTGTCGAAGTCGTGTGTTTGAAATAGGTCAGTCAGAGGGAGCGCAGGGGAGCCTGAGCCTAGAACGGGGTCGGGGATGATATCTGACGAGGATTAGGCGGAGTATATCGAGAAGCGGTGACAACTGACCAGAAATGAGAGGAATAGTCGATGTCTGTGGTGAATAGGGAAGCGCCTCTTGGAGTGTGAACGGACGAGCAATAATGCCCTCCTCAGCCCCCGCCTGAGCAAACTGCCCATTCGGGTCCGCCCCATGCTGCTGCGTGTTGTTCATTGTCGCAGGAGGGAATGCGGTTCATCGCATATCTTGGTTCGAAAGGAAGGAGCAATCGGATACCAGCGCATCGGATATTGGCAGGATAGGGTCAGGTATGGATCAAAAGACACGCTCTGAGCGCGTATTCAAAGGAAATATGTTCTCAGGAAGCAAATAGTCGGAGTCGCGGTAAGGTGATTGGGCTGAAAAAGCAACGGGATTAAATGCAGCTAAGCATTGTTACCCGCTTTGCGTGAATGTAAACGACGAGGTCATGGAAAGCCTGGGGAAACCAACATGATCAGCCTCGCGAGCTTTGGACTTTCCTTGGATGTTTTCGAGACAGCTACTGGCCTGTGCGCAAAGGGCACGACCACTCAGATGCTATTCCGTCATGGCCCACTCTTGCCTCGTCAGTTTTTCCGGAAGACCCTTGCAACCTTCGATTTGAGCCTATGATGGCTGGGCCAATTTTTTGCCTTTGAATTTGTTCAGCTTGCGCAAGTAGTCGACCGAATTCTCCAATTGTACAGAACTCACTCACAACTCACAATGGCTGCGATCGGAACTCTCGTCTTTTGTACCGACTGCGGTAATCTGTTGCCTGCAACAAAAGGGACTCAGCGAAACGTTTTGCATTGCGAATGCTGTGGCGCAGAGAATCGAGGTTTGTACGCTTGGTGTTGTACTGGCAAGATCTCTAACAAGTTGTGCAGATACCGGTTCCAAAGTAACCGTTACACAAACGAAACCCTCCGATTTCCCTTCTTTCTTGAGACAGAAGCTTCAGTCAAGTGTCCAGGCTGTTGAGAAACACAACTTGCAGACCGATAGCACTGTTCACGAAACATGCCCCAAGTGCGGTCGTGAAGAGGTCAAGTACACCAACGTTCAATTGCGCGGTGCAGACGAAGGATCAACTGTCATCTACCTTTGCGATTGCGGCAACTCGTGAGAATCCCGAATCCATCTATTTCAACTAATCTAATATTTAACTTTTAGGTGGCATGAAAACAACTAGACGCAGTGCTCGACAACGCGAGCGTACTCATAAATCATACAGAAACTCCTGCGGTCTCAGGAATCAAAGCATACTCAGCCTCTCCACCCTTCTCATACTCAGCGATATCCAGTGCAACAATGCAACTCTCCCGAACAACCTTTTCCTTGTCGTGGAGGAACTTTCTTAGGGTAGCCTCGACACCTTCCTCCTCACCCAGGCTGCCAAGTGCCTCGGCCGCTTCATGTCGAACCATGCTAGCCTCGTTGACGTTACTCAATGCCTCAGTCAGGGCTGGGATAGAAGCGGGGTGTGAAAGCTGGCCAAATACAAAGGCGATCTCGTGTCGGAAGAGTGCGGACGAGTCGGACAATCCTTTAGCAAGAGCGAGAACGGCGGGGACAGCAGTGGGCAGGTCGGGAGGTGATGCCAGATCTCGGAGAGCAAACATGGCGCGGTAACGGAGAAATAGAGGCAGATTTGTATCCATGAGCTTGTGGCCAAGCTCCTCGACTTCGGCCTTCTGTTCGGATTCGGGCATTGGGGGCGCAGGATCGATAGAGGCAAAATCACTAGTGGACAAATGTTAATCTGGGGTAACCCTCATATGTCTTTGCACAAACCTAGGGCGCAACTTCTCCTTTCGTCGCTCTTCTGAGTTCTCCCATTCAATGCGCTCGATAGCGATCTCGCATGTCTCGATAATGCTTATGTCCTCTTCTTTACGATCTCGGTACTCGCGGAGAATGTCCAGATTGTCGGCCCAGCCTAAGGCTCCGAGGGCTTCGGCAGCTTCATGGCGGCACATTGGATCCTCCTTCAAATCAGCCAGAACCTGTCGGAGAGGCTTGACAGCAGCGGGGTTGCCAGTCTGTCCTAGACAGTATGCGAGCTCATGCTTGAGCAAGGCTGAAGGCGAGGTGAATCCGGCAGCAATGGCTTCGATGGCTGCAATCCTTGTAGTATCGTCATCAGATGTGGTCGCAACGTGCTTCAAGGAGAAAAGAGCACGAAAACGGATGGGAAGAGGGGTGTCCTCAGAACAGAGGGATTTCCTCAAACTCAGAACCGTGGAATCGGCAGAGCTAGAAGTCTCTGGGGTATCGGCAGAAGGAGACATTTTGGGGTGTCGATTGGAAACAGATCTTGATGTATCGTGGGGTGTTCTAGATCAGCTCAGAATAAAATCTTCGCGGGGTCCTGAGCTTATCTTATCACAGATGAATACAGAAATAACCCCGCCACTGATCGGCCTTTTTTTTCAAGGTGTGTCATGAGTTTTGGGCAGATCACCAACCGCCTTTAGCCGGTCCGATAACCGGCGGGCTTTCAGCGTGTTGGGTATAATGGAAATGGCAAGAAATTTTGACGACCGTCTTTTGTTGTTGATGCGACGGTTTTCGGAATGACCTGCGATCACTTAGGCTTTCCATATCATACAGTTTCTAATCATAGAGCCACATCACTGGGAATGAATAGAAGTACATATTTGGCTTTGAGGATGGATGTTTATGCTGGATAGTACGAAAAATCCATAGTAATGCTTGCCTTCAAGCAGTAAGTCGTTGGATAAACATTTGGTTGGAAAGGCCATTCTTTCCTCTATATCTATCAGACATATGGAAGAGCCAACAGTCCGAACTTATCGGTTTCCTTTTTATTTCTCAGACAATTGAACGCCCCTCCCTTTGATCTATCAATGTGAACAAAATCTCTTGAGATCGAGGACATCTAGGGGACTCGTACAGTAATCTCACCTTCCGCAGCTTTCCCCGTAATTTTAACGTCAATATATCTATATATTCATAAATCTTTATCACTTCAACGTATCTTGACTCATTGCCATATGTTATTCCGCGGCGATACTTCACATCGCCGGACGCTTGCTAAGCAACCAATCAACATAGACGCTTAGCACTTACCCTAGGAACAACCACATCGATTATCTTAACCTCATCTCATCAACATTCTTTGGACTCTCTCAAAAGTTAATCCAGAAAGATACCAGATCCCAACCAGGAAGAATTAGCGCTCGCTCCCTTTTATTCCTTACCACTCTTTTCCTTCGCTGTTTAGGGCAATTCTAAAATTTGCTGCATTATTAAGCTTCAAACTCACGTCGCCACCTCCCACTCAGTTTCCTTTGCTTCACCTCACTTCACAAAAAGACAATGGCGCCCTCTCTTGAGGCCCCGGAGGCTGTAGACGACGTCCTCGCCAATCCGATGAAGCAAAAGCCACAACTAGTCGCGCCAGAGCCTCAGAACTGTGTTGGCCCCGATTCAGAGCAAGCTGGTAAAGCGGACGCATGCGCCGGGTGTCCAAACCAGGCCATCTGCGCATCAGCGCCCAAGGGACCGGACCCTGATATCCCTATCATCTCGACGCGTCTGGAGAATGTCAAGCACAAAATACTAGTACTGAGCGGAAAGGGCGGTGTCGGAAAGAGCACATTTACATCTCTATTGGCACACGCCTTCGCGACAAATCCAGACAGCACCGTGGGTATCATGGACACTGATATCTGTGGACCCAGTATCCCCAAGATGATGGGCGTGGAGGGCGAGACTGTGCATGTCAGTGGTACAGGTTGGTCCCCCATCTGGGTCATGGACAACCTCTCGGTCATGAGTATACAGTTTCTACTGCCCAACCGGGATGACGCTGTCATTTGGCGGGGTCCCAAGAAGAACGGTCTGATCAAGCAATTTCTCAAGGATGTGGAATGGGGTGACCTTGACTTTCTACTTGTCGACACGCCACCAGGCACAAGCGATGAGCATCTCAGTGTGAACTCATTCCTGAAGGAGAGTGGGATCGATGGTGCTGTCATGGTCACCACACCACAGGAAGTATCACTTTTGGATGTAAGAAAAGAGATCGACTTCTGCCGTAAAGCCGGCATCAGGGTGTTAGGTCTTGCAGAGAACATGAGCGGCTTCGTCTGCCCCAAGTGTTCAACCGAAAGTCAGATCTTCAAAGCAAGCACAGGAGGAGGACGTGCGCTGGCTGAAGAGATGGGCATTCCCTTCTTGGGGTCAGTGCCCTTGGACCCTAGAATCAGGATGGCGTGTGATTACGGAGAGAGTTACTTTGACTCATTCCCAGATAGCCCCGCCTGCATTGCGTTTCAAGGAGTCGTCAAGAATGTTGCGATGCAGTTGGGATTAAACACTCAGGATGTGCTGCCGGATGAGTAGGCAGGTATCTTCAAGTTACGTTTTTATGTAGATTATGATATAAGGATTCCGCTGCCACGCCGCATTGCCTTTCTTCTGTGTGATTCTTGATCACTCTGACTTGAGCTTGTCAGGGATCTCCTCCAGATCTTCCGCCGACTCGATATCGATAATTCGTCCGACCTCGGCCGTGTTGCGCATTAGCTCCTTGGCGCCGGCGTAGAGCATTCTGATCTCGGCGTTGCAGGTAACGGGGAGGTAGAATATGAGTACGTATGGCACAGACAAGCGCCCATCGCCCTATCGTCATCTCAGCATCATGTCAAATGTCAAGCACTCCTGACAGTTGCTCAATCATACATACCATGGTGAGGGGGTAGCTCAGGAGAATAAATCGAGGCGCATGATCGGGGAGGTCATCTCCAATTTCTTCGAGGGAAGTATAAACGATCTTGTCTTCGTCTTGTCGGATTTCGTAAGTGTTCTTATCGATCAGGTCTCCAGGAGGGACAGTTAGTAAGAGAAAGGAGACCAGTGACTTTCAGGTCCTATCACAAAGAGACGTACATACAAATAACAGCTTGGGGATCCTTGGCCCGAGAAGTAGTAAGTCTAAACTTGCGGAGGTGGTTCTTTGACTCTCCAGAGAAGGTGTACAGTCGCGATTCCGACGCCTAAACGTAGGATGTCAGCGGGCGGACCGGAGACGGAGAGGAAGACGTGTGAGTGTATGTACCATTTTGAAGCTTGGTTCGGCTTTTATAATAGGTAAGGCCCCCTTTGTAGCTGTTTCAAAGCTGTGTCTGATACCTCAACTCTATTTAGCAGTTATCAGTCGAGTAAAGTTGGTGTAGCCCAATGCCCCGCCAAAGGGTAGGTAGGTATGTACGGAGTACAGTAAGTCGTCTAGCCGTTGACTTGACCCCACATTGTCCCGCCATAGGTTGTCTAGCGCAGCGAGTTAACGTCATCTACAGGCTGTTGAAATCGAGACAACATTGGATCAATAGAGGGAGAACTTGCATATTTACCCTGCTATCTGCCTAATCACCTGATCCTCAAGCTCTCTTGTTGCATCTGCCTTGACCATCCATGTTCTCACGCATCTCTCAGGTAACCCGGCATCTTTCAGCTCCCGTTGTTGGCAACACCAGACGATTCGCCCTAGGAAGAACCATGGCTCCTATATCGGCAGATGAGCGCAACTCGCGCACCATTTCTACAGCCGCCTGTTTGATCATCGGTGACGAAGTTCTGGGCGGAAAGGTATAGTTCTTTGAATACACCTTACTGTCCGTGTAACAGAATCGGGCTAACAGACATCATGAATGTAGACAGTTGATGTGAGTAATTGAAGTATGAGCAAGTTATTGTATTGATCGAGACAGACCAACTCTGCCTACTTTGCCAAATGGTGCTTTAACCTCGGAATTGTAGGTCTGGCCATGGGTAGCTAAGAATGCGCGGATGCTAAATAGATATAGAACCTCAAGCGCATCGAGGTGATAGAGGACGACGAAGGCGAAATTGTTGAGGCTGTTCAGAGAATGAGTGACCGTTATGACTTTGTTGTTACTAGGTAAGTCCTTCGGCGACGCTACGTGGAGATTGAATAAATAACTAATACGAATCAGTGGTGGGATTGGGCCTACGTGAGGATTCACTACCCTCATTTTGACATGAGGTGTACTAACATCTTAGACACGACGACATTACATACCAATCGATCGCCAAGGCCTTCAACCTGCCTCTCAAACTACACCAAGAAACCTTTGACAAGATGAAGCTGATGTCAAAGGTTCATCCCAATCAACCCAAGTTCGATTGGGATGTCGACTCACCAGCCAGAAGGGCAAAGCTTCGCATGGCTGAGCTGCCAATTGATGAATCTCGGGACCTTAAGAAGCAAGCTCTTTTCCCTCATGACGACCTCTGGGTTCCTGTATCAGTCGTGAACGGAAACATCCATATCCTGCCGGGTATCCCTAGACTTTGTATGTCATTTCCTGAGCGCCGCTTGCTATTTGCTGACCGGAAAAAGTTCAGAGACTTCTCGATGGGCTGAAGCCTCACATCCTGCCACGCCTCAGTGACCCTGAAGGGAAGGGTACGCATAGAGTACTGTTCTCTACGCCTCTCCCCGAGAGTGGTGTTGCCGACTACCTTACAACCTTGGCTGCCAAAGTTGGGCCCAAGGGTGTCAAGGTCGGGAGTTATCCTCGCTGGGGCAAGAAAAATAACACGGTCACACTTGTTGGACGGTTAGCAGGGAACATTACCAAATGCTAAAGTGCGAAATATGCTGACGCAGATATAGGGATTTGGAGTATCTTGAGAGTCTCGTTGATGAAGTCCAAGCTGGCATCCAGGGTCTGCGAGTTGATGCTGAGAGTGACGGAGAAGAAGACCCGAAGCAGATTAAGAAGCAGGCGACCGAAGACGCGGACAAGGACACCACGGAGCAAGTTGTTGAGAAACCTTGATATATCTTGATAGCTGGGGTCCTTGGATATTTGGAAGTCCACAAGGTATGGTGGCGGGTTGTAGTTGCGCTGATCACAGTAACGCCCGTTGGAACTCTGCAAAGAGTTGCCATTGGCTACCTTGCATGTTTCGTTGATATCCTTGAATATATGTAGACAAGTGCTATAGAGTGTTCGGAGTTGCATTCTGATACTGGCGCACGGGCTTGAAACATTCGGTGATTCAACGGTCAAAAACTGATCATCTCATCGATCCTGGCGTTCTTTATTCAGACGAGCTGCACGGGCAGCATTCTTGAACAGCAAGTATGTGTCTCAGAGGGATCTAACGTTAATGAAAACTGGCACGTGGGGCTTGTACATCATCGATTGTGCTACGCAGTCACCTGTATAGGTACTTGACAAGTTTTGAATCGCCGGTGGATTCAGTACTCGCGGCCAACACATAAAACATATGTCGTGTATCGTGGTACAAGGCAAAGGTGTTGAGTCTTTGTTATACTATACTGACGTTAGGGTTGGCAACCGAGATAAGACAATGGAGCAGAGTTAAGTCTCATCTCCGACGCCCTGAGGGGCCGTAACGTAGTATCGGCGTTGAACAAGTCGAATTGTCAAAGTCATAATATCATACGATTCTGAGTAACATGAGGGGTCAATGATCTGTTGTGTTGCAGATTAACGCCTGAACATCAACAGAAGGCTAGAGAGGGCAAGAGGGAAGGGACTCATGCTTCATGTGATGGCACGCTCTATTCGGAAGCTGACTCGAGGCTCTTGCCTATAAGGTATACAAGTAAGGAACCTGGGGTGTGACGAAGACCAGGGGGTATGAACAAAGAGGATGGTGGAGGACTGGAGGTGGAGTCGATAGATTGTCTTAGGCACATCGTAGCGGCCATAGCAAGGCTCGTGACATGATCGGCGTCGAGATCAGAGGTTAGACCTTGAACAAACCCACGACACCTGAAGGGGAGATTGAAGTATGTCGTGATATGCGCTTGGCATAGAACTAAGCCAGAGTGTAATCTACCGAAAAGGGGCTGTTGCTAGGACGAGCCCTAGGGACATTATCGAAGTGGATCACAACCTGGAACTGGTGGAGGCGGACGCAAACGCAAATGGAAAATACGTCATTTGGTTCTAGAAGCTTACTTTATAGAAGTTGTTAAAAAGATCATCCACATTTCACCTTAATTGCATTTGACGTTGCGTGTAGTTGCATTCGGACCAAAGGGTCAAGAAGTGGAACTTCAAGTAACACTGCTTTGAATTGATGAATGACAGCATGCCAGTATAATTTCTCACGAAGGGCCGAGGGAGGATGGACTCGTGCCATTGGTTGTCGAGTTTTTTTTGTTAAGATGTTTAGTACTACAGTACCAGTATGAACTTCAAGCTCTCCCGTCCTCTCGTTAAACTATAAGGTCACGTGCCTGCTGACAGAAGCCCCACAGCTCCCGTCAAGCCTCAACATCACAGTTACTTCTTTCTATCGTCGAGCAAAGGTACTGTACTTAGAAACAGATATTCCTCCCTCTGTACAATTATATAGGCTCTTCGGCTCGTAGGAAAGACTGTAACTTGTTTCAGAAACTCAGAGCATATTTCCAAACGCTGCCAGTTTTCTGAGAATGCTGGTGTACAGTACTCCGTAGTCGCCCGCTTGACGAAGAGAGTGGTCGTGTCTACCCGTGAGGGTTCAGCGCCAATCGGGGTTCGCAATATAGGTATCAGGTATGACAAGGCCTGGCGAGATGATACGCCTTGTTGTTGGGTTCCCTCGAGTAGCCGCTACGGATATCCTGGGAGACTATGGTTGAACGCTGGGATGCGATACGGCACGTGGCTATGGTCACCACTCAATTCTGATCATACTCGGAAGAACGACTCTTCACGTTTCGCTCTCAGAAACGTTGGTGCAACTCCCGGTTCTTCTAGGGTAAAGAACACTACTTACGATGACATATTGTGGCCCTAGGGAAGAGCCGTGGCGGACCCTACAGGCGTAGTCGGAATCGGTTGCCAGGCATGCTCGCCGTTGAAACTCGCAAACAATAATAGCCAGTTAACCGATGTGTGGGCTTCAGACTGACACTATTCAGTTCGTCAAAGTTTCGGTAAAGAGCTTGTTTGATAGCTTTGTTCGTCTCCTAACTATTATCCTAACCCGTTTACTTGACCGAAGCCCTATCCTAACGTACGAGCTTGGCTTTCAGCTCCTGGCCCATTGAGTAGGTTTCTAACAGAGAGCATAGTTTACATTATATCATGTGTTGTTAGTTGAGCCTGTGATTGGTTCTATAGATTCATCACGCTTTCCAAACGAATTACTGAAACTTCCATCAGAGGTTGGGAACCGACCCCCACACAGACTCAAGTGACCAGACACCCACATAAAGAATCTACTTAGTAATTGCTCCAGGCCTCATGCTTTGTATTGACCTGTTCCCGTCACATCTTATTCGACGTAAGCCCCAGTCATCGCAGGCTATCAGTGAAAATTGCTTAGCGGGGGACGATCTTCGAAGTGATAAGAGTGCTCGGCTTGATAAGCTCGGTTGAAGGTATCACTGCGTGGAATCTAGTTCTTCATATCACCTAACAGAGCCCTTATGTAATGTTTTGACGGGAGCAGTTATCTAGGATCTGTATCATAGTCATCAGATTGGGTTATCGACCTAGCCACGCCACGCATCGATCAACCCCCACCCGGCATTGATCCTGTTAACACACTGTCACATCTTCAACAGCCTCAAACGCGCCAACGCTAGTAGTACGGCGTGCAGGAAAGGCGTTCTGGTTCATCTGGCGAACGAGCCTGGCCACTGCAACGTTGAATGGTTGTACATTGGAGGATGAAAGGCACAAGAACAATGAGCGTAGGTATGTAGTGAAACGTTTGTCCTGCAGGCACTAAGACACTTCCACCATTTAGGCGCAAGCTACGGAGTAAAGCTGTGAATAGGGTCAGCGCACGTTGATTGCTGATATCAGTCCAAACATTGCAGTAGTCAATCCCTGTTTTGAAGTTATGTTGTTTGTTTCATAGGTGACGGCGCATCTTCAACTCGAGACCAACGATGTATTATGAGTCGTCATGATAGTGTACGAATGTACGTACTGCATATACATTAGTGTGAGTTCCAGTTCCAGCAGATAAAACATCGTACATCGTCATCCGTCACAGCAGATTTTAGCGAAAGGCAATGAAGTCGAGCACTCCTACTCTGTACCGCCCTGCACGTTAGGAACCATGACCCTGGGCTTGGACTCTGAGCTAACCGACTTGGGATTAAGAGCATCGGAGCTTGTTAACTTGTCACCCCATTCATTCCCCAGGTCCAGGGGCTCACTGATGGGACGGGGGAAGAGAGAGAGTAGTTAGGGGTGAGGAACGTTGATCTGCATTAGATCGAGACATGAGAGAATGGCTACGTAGTACGGAGTACTCTGTATGAGTAATAGACTCTCACGCCAATGTCATCATTGGCGCCTATGAAAAGGGTCTTCTTCCTTCTGTCGCAAATTTATTGTTTGTTGAATCATGGCAAGGCACATCTTATACTGTAATAACGTTCTTTGAAGGTGCTTGCGCTTGGGCCACGGGATCGGATGTAATTGGTTATGATGAAGTTATTAGTGGTGACAGCGACCGTCTAGACGACCAATTCGAGTGATGACTGGATATCTGGGCGCCAAATGGTAAAAGTGATTACAAGGTCTCAACCATCTATCCGTGCAATAAGAAGGCAGATTCTGTTGAAAGATGAACCCGCCAAGGCTTGTATGGCCGGACGAAAGATGCTGTTGATAAACAGGACTACCTTAGCCATTCAGTCAATGTGCGATAACGGTGCCCTCCATGTGTGGGGTGAAGTATGAGGCCTATCCTGAGAGGCTATATTTCGTATCGTGATGCACTCCAGATGGTTCAAACGAATGTTTCCCTCATAGCAAAAGCCAAAGGATCACCTCGCCTATTCCTGGACTTGGTGAACATAGGCATATTAGATGTATACAGCCCAGGAGATAAGAGACACAAAAACAACGGCCATCAAGAACAAACCGTAGAGTTGAAATGAGCAATTAGAATCGAAAGGGACCATGCAGGACCACACAGGGCCATGCGGCATGCCTGATTACGGAAATAACATCGTAATCCAGCATATTCCAAGGATGGCCATTATGTTGAAGCCGGGCTTTATTACTCGACGAAAATTGGGTGAATCGATTGAAATCCTTATGTTTCGTCTGATCTGGGTTATAGGTTGTGAAGTAATGTCTAGGTTACTCTAATAAGGAACAACAAACAAAAGACGGAGAAGACACCGGCGGTCGCAATTATCAACAGTACATACATAATGTGTATGGATGGTCGGCCTCATTTACATCCATGGCTTGACCGAAAAGGCCGGGGTCACGGCGCCGGTGTATCTCGGGGGTGTTCCGCCGTCCATTCTCCTGCCTTGGCGAGTAAGACGATGGGGTTAGAAGAACTGGCTAGGGGGTATCAGAAGAATTAACCGATCCTTACTAATCTTACTAAAATCTTTATAGATTATAAAATTTATAATTAATTTTAAAAAATAGCTATATATTTAAAATAAATTATATAATAATATTTAATAACTAAATTACTATATAATACTTTTATTTTATAATAAATATTTATTTTAAATTTTTAAATATAATTTATAAATCTTAAAAATATATATATAATTTTAAAACTTATATTATAAGTTAATTATAAAAGCTATTTAAAAGATTTAAGCTATTTTATAAAAATATAAAGATTTTTTTATTTTATAGTATTTTTTTATATTTATATATATATATATATATATATATTTATATATATATATATATATTTATAATTTATAATTAAAAAATACCTAAAACCGGTTAATTCTTCTGACACCCTGGGGACTGGCTAATTTGTTCTATAAACCGTAGCTTAAAAAGAAGCGCGGAATAACTTTTAGACTTGACATATCACAACCAAGGATGAGGCGTGCCCTGGCCTGGCGCCTGGGTAGCCATGGTAGCCGTTAAGGATCTGCACAATCGCTTGCTGTTGCTGGTCAGTGACCGGTAGCTCGGTGTTGTGGTGAATCGAGCCCAGGTGAAGAGACGGCCCCAGAACATAGAGAGACCCTTGGCCTGGTAAGCAAATTATTTCAACATTCAGGGACTTTAATCCATTGCCCCTATTCCACCCACTTCTGCTGCCACCCCTCGTCGGTCTACAACCTGCACAGTGGGAGGAGTGTGATCTTGGTATTAAGGAACGGATACGGATAACTACTTCGTGTGTGGTATTGGAGGCCATCGCTTCATCAATTATAGTATATGCATCTGCTGTGGGAACACAGGCAAGCGGATACGGTGAGGAATTGCTGCAGCGAAACGTGCAGGACAATGCACAATCAACTGCATAGCACGCTGTGGTGTGCTTACGATTGGTAGAGCAGACGCAGCCAGCCGCTGCCCTTGCAGAACTGCGTGGAGGAGGCCAGCAACAGGGAGCAACCAGACCAATTGTTAACCAGCGGCGACTGGTGGTTTTTTGCTGCTCAACAGCAACTGCAAGCACAAGCACAAGCACAAGCACAAGCACAAGCAAGGGTCCCCATGTCTTGGCCCACACCCGACTCGTTAAGCTGGGCTTCGTGCGCACGCCCCGACCCATTCATCCATAGGTAGGTAGGCTAGGTTACCTTAGGTCACAACCTCGTGTGCTTGCCATGGAGTGGAGGAGCTGCTGGAAGGCCACTGTAAATCAATGACGGACAGCCCGCTGGGGCCAAAAATTCAACATTGAATCATCCATTGCTGCAGGCATGATCAGTCCAAGAGTCGAAAAAGATACGGAGGCGACCGAATGGCAAAGCAAAATTCTGCTCTTTATCACTTCAGAGCTTTTGCCCCCTCCCCCTTCTGCTGGCCTCTCATTACGAAACTTTGCCAGTTGCCGCGTTGAACCTTGCAAATTACAAGAGCAAGACAGCCACAACATAGGTAGGGTAGGTACAGCAGCCTGAGCAGCTACTGTAAATCCCGCTGGCCGGGCTGCTGGTTTTGCAGCCACTGTTGTTGTGACATTGTTGATACTTCTCTTGGCGTGATTCTCTTTGGAATAGAGGCTACAATCAAATGGCATGGCATGGCCGACCACCCCTAGGCGTTGTGGTTGGGCTGCAATGGAGCAAATGATAGGCTCATCCTGTGATTCACTGCACTAGTTAACAGTGAATCGTTTTCTCCTATGCCATAAACGGGCATTTCTAGATTCCATAGAACATATCCTGATGCTTTATCACTAACCAACAGCCCAACACAACCACAAGCTTGCCGCCTCTAACCATGCTCCCAGGTTATGGATTGTACGAACTACGGATTATACCTCTCTCCATCTGAATACTGCCACTCCACTACGCGCACTCTAACTAGAGGCTGGGCTTTATCGACCCTAGTCTAGCCACCAATCCGGCCATCGGGTGTTCCCCTCCAGAGGTCTAGATACATATCCACTGACAGGACGGGAACGGGTCGCCTCCAGTGATCCCTCCCTCCATTCATTCTGTGTAAGTCACTAACCTAACTTACAGAGTCTGTACATGCTAGTTATCTATCTCAGCGCTCGGGAGCGCCCAGAGATATTGACCACCTGGAAAGCCGTGGGGCGGGTGATGGCGATGGCGATGGCGATGGTGATGGTGCTGTAGTGTTAGTGTTGTTGGTGTCGGTATTCTGGGTGCTTGCGGAGCGCTTTATTAGGAACAGGAGTGATAGCTACTCATGAGACAACGCCATCCCAGTCGTGAGAAACCCGTTCCCGTCTGTTCCTTTCTTCATTATCTTCAAGTCTCTATTTGTTTGTGTTGTGTATCGGATACTTGCCTCTCTACTGACATGATTTTTTTTTCTTTAAAAAAGAGAGGAAGAGAGAGGAAGAGCAAAGTGCAAACAGCTAGCAAGCGCGAGAAAATGGCTGAAAGTTTAGGATACTTTGCTGACAGCTCAAATTGCCACTGATTTGATGCCAAAAGCCAACAATCAAAGAGTATCCAGTACCCTCAACTGGCCCATTCATTCCTAGGTCCCAATCCATCGACGCCCCCCTTCCGCCCCCCTTCCCCTTCCCTTCCTAGTCCCTTGCTCCCCTTCCAGGATGCTTTCCTAACCTGGCCTTTCGACCCTTTCCCCTTTCAGGCCTTGCTCCCCTTCTCTCTCCTGGTCACTTTCGGTCTACCCTCGACTCTTCTGCTTTGACCTTTTTTTCGAACCCATTTGGCCCATTCAGATCGTCTCTCTCCCTCTCTCCACACATTCAAAGCTAGAATCCGCTCGCCCCAGCGGCAAATCATTCAGTGCAATTCAATTCAGTTCAGTTCATTTCGTCCTGTTCCCCATCTCCCTTTGTTCCTTGCATCATCTCGTGTCGACCGCAAAGAGCGCCTTTCACCTGGATCGTCTCATCTTGTCCTGTCCTTGGTTGTTCGCCTTTCGACAAATCCCTTTTTCGCGACGTCCGGATCTCCATTCACGACGACGAGTCCCGGTCAAGAGGTATCATTATCAGGGAGCGCATCTTGAACTCGAATCACAATGGCTGCGAACACAAAGGTAAAGCGCGAAACCACACTGCCTGGGAGCAGCAGCACCTGTCATCGAATTTCTCGACATGAACACTGCATCATTTCGCCACACAGGATCGATCGTGTTGCTGACCTTTCATTAGTTCCTGCGAGAGTACAAGCTCGTTGTTGTAGGCGGCGGTGGTGTCGGCAAATCCTGCTTGACTATTCAGTTGATCCAGAGCCATTTCGTCGACGAGTATGACCCCACGATTGAAGGTTGGTGACCCTGAATTCATTTACGTGACCATCACGTCGCGTCGGGAGCAGTATTAACCCAACGTCAATTACAGATTCCTACCGAAAGCAGTGTGTCATTGATGAGGAGGTCGCACTGCTCGATGTCCTCGACACAGCCGGCCAAGAGGAGTATAGCGCCATGCGCGAGCAGTACATGCGAACCGGAGAGGGATTTCTGCTAGTCTATTCGATTACTTCGCGACAAAGCTTCGAGGAAATCACCACCTTCCAGCAACAGATTCTACGAGTCAAGGATAAGGACTACTTCCCCATGGTCGTTGTTGGCAACAAGTGCGATCTGGAAGGCGACCGAGACGTGTCACGACAGGGTACGTTCTATTGCGAGTTGGCTTCAGCATGAATTACTGACGATGGAAACAGAGGGAGAGGCACTTGCAAGGTCGTTCGGTTGCAAGTTCATCGAAACATCCGCCAAGTCCAGAATCAACGTCGACAAGGCATTCTACGATATCGTACGAGAGATTCGAAGATATAACCGCGAGATGCAAGGCTACTCGACTGGCAGCGGCGGTACCTCGGGCGCGAACGGCCCCCCAAAGCCCATGGATATGGACAACGGCGAGCAAGAAGCTGGATGTTGTGCCAAGTGTGTACTGATGTAAAGGGAATAATATCTAAGGGCGAAAGAGAGACCATCTCGAGACGAGGCGGGATGCGATCGGCGGGATGTGCCCGATATGTCTGGGTTCTGTCAACTGCACGCGACACGATGTGAAGATGCAATATAACCAATAGGCTTTAGGAAGAGCACGGAGATGAAAAAGTTGATTGCATCGGACGGGAGTCAGGATCTGGGTTCATATTCACATTTGATTCGGACGCAGCCAACGGAGATACCCAGCGACATGGGATTTAGGGACCCGGCGTGCTTATGGCAGAGAAAGCGCCTTTGTGAGCAATGCCGATGGTTCATGCTTAATGACCCACGATCCATATGACATGGAACATGGATCGGCGTTTCTCTGGAGTGGCTCGCTATCTTGGACGTTGTGGATAAACAAAGAAAAGAATCGCCTGCATACTGGAAGAGAGAGAGAAAGACAGAGGAGGGAGTCTGATGCTGACATTGCGAAAGCCAGATGCAACTCAATGCAATGCTACTCATCCCTTCCTCAGGACCTCGCGAGAGATTAAAAATTCACCCGACCATTTCCTTTTTTTTCTTTTTTTTTCTTGTGTGTGTGTTGCTGTGGAGGATGAATTTTTCAAAGTACGGCTTCAGATTCTCTATATCCTTATTTCATACATGTAATTTTTTGCTTCTAATTTTTCTATTTGTCAATCTCGAGGTCTCCTTCTCTCCAGCAGCAATGGTTCATTCAGTCAGACAATACAAGTACACATCCCTTTTTCTCATGGTTCAAACAGCTTCGTCTTTTGTCTCTTGATGTAGAACATTCCGCTCGACTGTGTTATCAGCTACATGGCTTTTCTCATAAAACAATCCGGAATGCTTCATATCCGAGTTTGCTCGGTGCGTCCCCTTGAGTTTCTTGTGCATGACAGGTTGGTCAAGTTCCTGGTTCACCATGTTAGGTCAGTCTCAGCCAATCTGCGTCGGCATCTTGTTACGTGTGAAAACTGATAAGTCAATTGCAAAGCTAGGTTCTATGTCTCAGAAACGCCAAACTCCGGAATCCTCCCATCTTAAATACGCATGAACCAGGGTTTTCAGCCATCCATTCTCTAGACAGACACCACTTGCCCCAGGACCCTGCCGGTGGTTATCTCTCGACGCGGATCGAGAAGTTTGCGCCCTGTATCTAGATTCCACAGCGGCTTGTCAATCGCCTTTGGCTGGCTGTTCACGTCGTTCGGTTCATTCACAACCCAGTCATTGCAAACGACACAAGCCCACGCCCTCGGCGCGCCCTTTACAAAACCATCGACGTTGGCCGAAACATTGACCTTCTCACTAGGCTTTTGCGCAAGACAACTGGGACACACTGCTTTCTTGAAGCGCGACAGCCGCCATTCTTGCATCAATGCCGCGTGTTTCATAACCTCTTCGGCATAGTACAATCTATGGAACCGGCAGAGCGATGTTCCTAGTATTCTGTTGGCACACGAACAGCCTGTCAGAGCCTCGGTATTCCTCATGGGGTTGGCGGCGGCTTGTGAGGGGTCATTGACCAGTTTCTGTATGTTTTGGGAATGCGCTCCGTCAGCTGCGATGCCATATACCCGCCTGGTACCGACAATTTGATTCTGGACCCTGTTCGGAGCACCGCTGCTCATCTGACCTGCACAGTCATTGCAGAGATAAGCACGCATGCTGAGTAGTTCACCTTCGGTTATGGGATTGTGCTCATGCTGGAACAAGTACTTCACGTTGCCCTGGGTACAATCATTGCATACTGGGAAGTATGGGAGGGCTGTGTTGCGATGGGCATGACTCTGGCAAATAGCCTGACCTTTGTTGCCCTTGTTCCAAGCGTTACATAGACCCCATCCGCCCTCTCCCGGCTCACCGCAATAAAGGTTTGTCCTTATAACCTTCTCCTCGCGAGGCACATCGCCAAGAACATCACGTAAGGGTGTTGGTTTGTTTGTTTGACCATTGACAATGGAAAAGAGGCGCGGCCGGGACTCTTCCTCAGGCTCTTTATACCTTGACTCATGCCATTCGCTCATGTCAATACCCTCGAGATGATTGAAGACCTTCCAGCGTGAGCTCTTTGGCTTCTCCTTGGACTGAGGTTTCTGGTTCCGTCCGAATGTGAAACCGAGGAAAGGATTGAAAGCAACTTGATCGTTTGCGTTCTTGGGCGCCCGTTTCCTGCGAGCCGTTCTCTCTTGGGATGACCTTTTGCTGACTCTAGAGGTTTGAGGCTTATGCCAGCGCCCCCCACGATTCGCGCGGGAACGCCAATGTTCCTGCTCACCCCTGTGTCGCTCTTGTTGGTCATTTTCAATCACCCGAGCCTGGATGGCACTCTTAGCCAAGGACCAACGTTCACCACTTTCATCATCTGCGTTTTGTGTCATTGTTTCTGGAGTTCCGAGCCATTCGAGAATTTCTCCCAAGCCCATCGATTGAGGGTCTTGCTGAGGATCTACTGGACCTTGACGCAGTCCCGTTTGCTCTGAATAGGGATCTGATTGCTGTTGATTCAAGTTTTCATCATCTTGCGAGTGTGTGAGACCTTGATGTAGTCCTATTTGC
Organism: Fusarium sacchari; assembly: GCA_017165645.1. Lineage (NCBI taxonomy): Eukaryota > Fungi > Ascomycota > Sordariomycetes > Hypocreales > Nectriaceae > Fusarium > Fusarium sacchari. The sequence goes on from JADANP010000007.1 coordinate 1,925,068, forward strand.
GGTGAATAGGGATCTGATTGCTGTTGATCCGCGTTTCTATAATCTTGCAGGTTCAGCAGATCTTGGTCTTGTTGTATTTGCTGCCCATTCTGCGCCTGAAAAAAAGACTCTTGACAGAAGCTATCATGTGTTTGCTGATCGGCTGGACCTAGGGATGGTTGCACTGCTGTATAGTCACCTGGTTGATTTGCCGCTTGAAGGTGTGGAATTGGAAATGGCTCTGCTTGTGGTCCCAGTGCACTCTGTTGAGGATTATATGGGAGTCCATCTTGCATTGACGGTTGGTTTGGCGGTAATTGTGTTGTCCCCTGTGATTGTGCAGCATGCGGATTTTGATGAGCAGCTGAAGGTATAAGACTTTGAAACATATCAATGTCAGTGAGCACAGGACCTCCCTGGAAGCTGCGCACGGCAGTTTCTATTGACAAATTGGGGCCTATATCGGCCTTCTTCATCTCCGAATCCTGCAGGTTGCGCAGGATGCTCCAGGCTTTCTTGTACGCTTGGCAGCTCTCTGGAGGCTGGGGATAGTTCTTTGGAGGCTGGGGTTGTGAATTGAGCCAACACGTACTTATCATCATGGCCCAGGATTGGGCATTTATGCACTTCAGTTCCATGCCAGGCTGTAGACGAGCAGGGGGTGCAACTGGTGCTGGCGGGCGATGAGATCGATGAGCGTCGGCTACGGATTTATAACGCTGCGGACCGTCCCTGGGGTTGACCAGGCCGTACATAGGAGCTGTAGGACCAATCCAATGCTCAAGGCTTCGACCATCCTTGAGGTCGTTGACACCTTTAGGGCCATATCCCAAGGCCAGGTAATACAAAGGACCAGGGTTGTATTTTTTCATGTCTTCCCTTCCGGCCAACTTGCGACGGTTAATACATCCAGGTTTGGTCCAATGGGGGGCATCGCATTTCACACTGTTTTGTATGCAACTGTCACATGGTCTTTGTCTGTCACAGTTTCTCCCAGCCGTTAAACATTGCTGGCAGACCTGGTAAGGGGTGAACTGTCCGAAACCAACCCTGCTCAGATCGAAGATTGGACGATGTTGAAGACGATCCTCTTCTGGGACCATGCAGTCGATACCAAACTGCGTGCAGCGCTCACACGCGTGGTTTGGCTGGAACCACATGACCAGGCAGTCGGTACCTTTCCCAGCTGTCTGGCACCCTTGACACGGCTTTCTCCAAGTTGTGTTTGGTAGCACTTCCGCGTATTCAGCTGATTTTTCCTTTTTGCTCTTGTCCCCCCTTGTATTCTCTTTGTCCGCCTCGAACTGTTTGCGTATCTCCCAGCTTTTGGGACTGTTCTCGCGAGCTTCAGAAAAAGGCCCAATGGCAGCTCCAAGGTCCAAACATATTGCCCCGTCCCGTTGACATTGTGCGCAGGCTCGGTTTTCCTCCCACTCGCCTCTGTCTTTGATCCAGCTGCAGCAATCCTCTTCATCCCTGTCGGGCTTCTCCTTGTGACGCAACAAACAACGATCGCATGGATGCCGGTACCACGGTCGACGTGTGAGCTTGTTTGGCCGTCTGAAGAGCATTGCCACTCCGTCAACCGCACATTCCCCATCTCTTCGACAATTATGGCAACCGTAGCCTAGTAACGTATCGACGTCGCATGTGTGTTGCCGTTTAGTCCTTTTACAAGTATCGCAAGTCTTCTTCTCATACGTATTAGGATCGCCAACGCCGTACCTTTTGTACTTGAAGTGGATCAAGGTTTCAGGGCCCGGAACCTGGCACTTATGGCCGCCTTTCTCGGCCAGCTCTGTGTTATCCTTGTTTTGAGACCGGTGATCAGCGCAGTTGGTGCATTCTATATTATATATGTTGGAGCCGTTCGTCTGTAGAACCTGTTCCCAGTCACACGGCTTGCCGGCGAGGAGCCCACGGCTTTCATCACAGAAGTTGCAAATTGTTTCTTTAACGGCCAGCTCATTGTCTTGTTTCTTCCTCTGAGAGTTGCTCTTATCGGCGGCAGCTGGTTCTCCCCTGGGCTTCTTTTGCGGCCTGGGATCCGAAAGCAGATCGTCTTCACCATCATCTTCCTCTCCGTCGGTTCCCGCTTTCCGTTTCCTGGTTATCTGGGGCTGTCTTGACGGAGGTGACGTTGTGTTTGGAGTGGGAATAGGGATACCAGAACTGTTGGCGTTGCTTCCCTCGGCGCCAGATGCGTTTGGCGAAAGATTTCTCGTCCTTTTCGGAGCGGGCGCCGTAGTGTCTGGTGAGGCTGCCCGACCTCTCTTTTCCTGACCCCCAGTAGATGGGCCAGCCAGAGATGGCTGAGAAATTTGAGGATCGGGAAGAAAAAGAGGATCAATGTCGTGATCGGGACGAGCGTTGACAACATTAGGATGACCTGCAATGGAATGAGGCTCATGTTGTTGCCTTGGAATAGGCACTTGCGGATCACTGCTCCACGTATTTTCCAGATCAAGGCCAGCTGAACCAGGGCTTCCAAATGATAATGGACTTGAAGCGCCAAGATTAGGACTGTGGTCGAATTTACCCCCTTCTAACCTCCTTCTGTATTCTGTGGCCAAATACTCAAGCATTCTGATAGCCCAACGACAACCCCGAGCCCGAGCCTGCAGCTGAGGATCAGGAACAGGCTGGCTGAATATACTTCTGAGTAACTCGTAGACCCTCCTCTCAGGTACATCTTGCGTCGGATCGTTCGGATCCCCCTGAACGAGAGGGTTCGGCTGGTTTGCCTGCTGTCCCGGGGAGATCGGAGTTTGCTGCTCCCAAGTGGCCTGGCCAGCGCTCTGATCGAAAGAAGGCTCACCAGGCTCCGAGGCTATATTGCTCATAAATGTATCCCACAGATTCTCTTGTGTCGAATCATTTTCATTGTGATATTGGCCTGGATTTTGATCCCGATTTCCAGTTTGACTCTGGTTCTCATCCCCAGGAGGCATGCCGTAGTTGGGGAATCCCGACATGTTGTTATAGTCCCAAGAGAGAAATCGTGACTGCTTAATCCCTGGTGCTCTGAACTTAAGGACGGTGTCTGTGAGTATTTGATGGCAGGTGATTTAGAACCAAGGTGTGTTTACTCCCTGAGCCAGTGTATCATAAATGGACCATACAACAACAGAAACAACAGAAACAATAAGAGTCCGGTTCATAAGATTTGACATAGAATGTAAAGAGTGACCAAAGATTGCCCAGGACTTGAGCTGATGTTCTTGTTCTTATCTACTCAATGTTCCTTCACCCAAGCCCTAGATCCTTTGTTCAACACATGTCAACCAACGCGAATCGTCTTTGTTCAAGGAATCTATCTTAGCTACCTGGGGCACACGCTACCCTTCTTTGATACCTGATTTAGATCTCTGAGTTCCATTATTCGTCTAGTGACCTCGAGTGTTCATGCTTTCTTGACTGATGAACAAAGAACTTGAGAAGAATCAGGCAAAATTCGTAGATGGGACATCCATGAGACTAACTATAATGCCATTTGTAACCAGTCGCACTTGTCCGTGAGCCTCTTTTTGTCTTGGCGGGTTTGCTGAGACTTGGCCATTGTGATGAGCGAGCGCATGAGATGGACCCCCTGGGTCGAGTCTGTTTCTTTGTTGTCATCTCTATTCACCCATCGAACGGGCCAGTGCCTTTTCAATACAGCCTCTTTATCACCGGTATCAGCAAAAAAAAAAAAGAAGAAAAAAAAAAACCGAGGCTGACCCCCTCTTGATCCAAGTGTGGACGCATCTCATACTCGGAAGCTGGAGAATAGCTTCATTTCAAAAACGCCACTCTACCGAAGGAATACAATACGAAATTCCTGCTTTTGTATCTACACAAACTCGTCACATCGTGCCGCTGTGTTCTAGTCGGCTAACCTTCCACGGACGTCCTTAAAATTTAATGCTTTTCGCCATGCCTTCCAGAGAGTCCATCCCGTTTTCCCATCAAAGAAGCGCTCAATTATCCTCGATTAACCCCAGTATACATACATATCTAATGGTCTTCACTTCAAATTCCCTACCAGTCCATCTTGTCCCTCTGATACCGGCTAGATGTCGTATCAAGAAGCAACAGAGCACCAAACCCGTCTGACCGTTTGCGCTTAACACAGAGCCTCCACCATCTTCTTATTAAGTTCATGACCTCGTCTAACCGGAGAATTGGAAGCGCGTGGCCTCGAGCTGGCCGAGTCCGTCGCGGGGTGCCACATTTCGTCGTCTGTAGGTATTGGTGAAATCTTGCAGAATCGCGCGCACATTCTTCATGGCGCTGGGGTCTCCCGACTCAAGCCTCTCCTTGATCTTGATCAGGAATCGGTTGGCCTCGGCAGGGGAAACAGTGCCCTCTGGTAGTAGCTGTATTGTATGGGAGACCCACTGGTGAGTCTGGAGAGGAACCAGCTCAAACAAAGCCAGCAGAACACCACTGCCATCAGCGAAACAGTCGCGGGGGAATGTAATCATCATGCCCGCCATGACCTGCTTGACCAGACCCTCGCCAAGAGTAAGTAGCAGATTCTTGACAATGGCCTTGACCTCAGCAGCCGTTGTCTCCGGTAGCCTATCGCTACTAGCAGGGTTATCGCCACCATATGACAAGAGATCACGGAGGAAATGCAGCGTTGAGGACAGAGGATCTCGCTGCTCCAGAGTTAGAGCGTAGATGGACGCCTCAAAGACAGACCTTAGAAGATGAGATGGAATGAGCTTCTGGGGGTAGTAGAGAAGGGCGTCGATTAGAAGGCGGAAGAAGTCATCAATAACGTCAGGGAGTTCCTTAGGTTGTAGTTCCGTCATGACTCGGAGGAAGGTTGTTGTTTGGGCCTCAAAAAATGTGTAAATGTTCTCAGTGGTGGCCTGGTCAACATGCTCTCGTGCTTCAGAGAACTCGCGCAGGATCGCTGAAGTGACCCACAAGAAACATCCCTCCCTCGAGTTGTTGAAGCCCACCGCAAGCTTGTTTGCCATTTCCGGCAGCAAAGGGGTCATGGCCGTGCGGTGGGCAATGACCATATTGCGCCAGCACCTGCAGACACGCTCGCAGATGGGAGTGAAGTTCAAGAAGTTGTCCAGGACGGTGGAAAGGATAGTAAAAACCTCCTGCCAGTACTTGACAGCAGGGTTCTCCTGACCAGGGCTCACAGGGGGCACGACGTATTGAACAAAGATGGTGATGAGCTGTAGATGATCTAAAACGGTGTTAGTCTTGCTTGCTGAAATGAATTTGGGCTTGCTTACCGGCGAGCGCCAACTTGCCTTCCTCGCCTGTAGCATTGTTGGCTTTGGTCATTAAACGCTGGATCAATGGGTCGCAGTATAACTTGAGCAATCGGTAAATCTCCTCTGTGGGCTGGCAAGCCACAACATTAGCAACACCTTCTGTGATCTCTTCCTTGCTCAAGTCTGGGAGCTTATCCAGCACTTCATCATAGAAGGTCTGAAGCTGCAGCACTTGGCCACTCAGGAGGTCTTTGCAATCTGTACAGAAGAACTTGATAGCCAGGGCAGCGGCGCGGATGATCTCCCTGGAATCCGACTGGAATGATGTGACGATGTAGTTGAATTGGGGCTCGAGATATTCCGGATGGGCAGCTGTCCATTCAGTATAGCGGCCTAGTACCATGATGGTTGCGAAGCGGAGCTTCTCGTGACTCGGCATCTGTACAAGGAGAGGCATGAGCTGGCGAAGCACAATACTCTCATCCTTGTCCACCATGCGACCGAGAGCGCGCATGGCAAACAAAGGCGCCTCCAGCTCCTGCCAGTGAGGTACTGAGTTATCGTTCACTTGGTTGGCGTACTTTGACATCCACAGCTGAATTGCTTGGAGAACCTTGGTGAGACAGTCCGTAACGCCCATCACCTCACAGCAATCCTTTAGTGTGTCGCCCATCTGGTGTCGAAACTCTCTGAATTTCTCCTCTTGCTCGCGATCTCCGTCGAACAGATCATTTTCGTTGCCCGAGTCCGGCTTGGGGTATTCAAGGTGCTTCAAGAGAATGTCCACCAACTTGGAGTAGACGTCAACAAGCTCAAGCCGACCTTGGATATATATCTCCAGCACAAGATAGAGCTTGAGCTCGTACCAGAAGTTAAAGGTATGCTCAATAACATCGCGCTCCTTGTCTCTCAAGGCGCATTCCAGCACAGCGTCAACCAGTGGTCGGAAATGTGTAGGTTGGCGGGCGATTCCAACGACCCAGCTCTCTGCAGCAGTCGCAAACACCTTAGTCAAAGACTTGAGCGTTTCTGTGTCATCCTCCTCGGCTGCCTTGGCCACCTGGGGCTTCAAGGAGATGATTCGTGGAAATAGTAGCTCGATGATCTCCTGGCTCTCGTCGACATCGCTGGTCTCTCGAAGCATGGTGCACAGACACTCGGAAGCCTCCTGGCTGCAACCATCGCTAGTTGTGCCGTTGAAAACAATATCCATTAGAGGCGACTTGACAACATTGCCTACTGGGACCTCTCGAAGCCAGGAAGTGATGCACTCCATCAACTGCGGGTTCTGAGCGGCTGCCGCTGCGATAGATGTTAGTATCTTGGGCAGTGGCGGAAGGTCGCGCAACTTACGCGAGGACTGAGAATAGTTGATAAGGAGTTGGATGACCTGATCCGCATTATCGGCCAAGAGAGCCTGCGTTCGCATCGCAAGATCTTCTTCCTAATTCCAAACAATTAGACTTGAACTGGTGTTGAGGTCGACCGGATTTGACAATCTCGAAAGAAGCGAATTCCCGATCTATGGTTGCGCGATCCACGTACAGACAAGGTGATCTTTCGACCCTCGGTGACTTCTTCAGGGAGAACCCTCAGGAAATCCAAAATGCAGGCGTGGCTCTCGGGGCTGTCACTTAGCGACTGAACGACAGAAGGCAGAACATCGTTCCAGTCCTTCATTTGGATCGCTAGAATGGCCAGACACACACAGAGCTGGACACGGATAGGCTTGGGACCCGGGGCGAAGTGCTTTAGAAGTAAGAGGATTTGGTTTCGAAGGGCAGGCAGTTCGTTCGTAGGAACTTGGGTAGAGAGGTCGTATGTGATCTAGAAGGGAGAAGTTAACGGCGAGGCCGAGATGTATGTCGCAAGCTTCAAACCTTTCCACGCAGGGTAATGGCCGCAAAGAGGGTTGCCTCTGGCTCGGCATCAGACTGCAGAATACCCATTATAGTTGCCCATGAATCCTTCTATACACATCCAGCGTTAGCGACCTAGCCGTATAAAGAAGAGCCTGCAGCGGCGCACTGATTTCTGAAACCTCTCCAAATACTCGTGGGCGTGCTTCTTGGCCTCTTGCTCCCCGCTCCTCATAGTCATAACAGCAGCCAGCACATCAGGCGGCGCAAAAGCTTCCTGTGCCCCGTTGGAAGACATTCCGTCTTAAGGGCGAGCACGGGATATCAAAGTTGAGTGTCGGGGTATATGGCTATGATGCGCACGATCGACCTTCGTAAGTAGTGGCGCATGCAAAGGGGGGCAGCAGTTGGGATCGATGAGGCTCCTATGGATCGCGAGGGAAAACTTTGGCGAGTAGAAGTCGAGAGAACCGGTGAGAAGGAAGGAAAGAATGGAAGTATAGTACGAAATCCAGAAGGTGAACAAGTTCGGAAACTCGCGAGAGCAGGTGATTCAATGACCTGGCTAAAGTTTGTTTAAGGTCAGGATACCTAAGTGCCTACTACTACTAGAAGTATTTACGATTCTTAGGTTGCTCGTCATGGCCATGGCGGGGCAACCGCCCGGATATTACCCGACATCTCAAGTTTGGCTACCTACCTACTCTGTAACATGACATACCTCATGGACGAAACATATTTGCATTTCTGGTACTATCGATAACAGTTGAAGAACACGAAACTCAAGCATTCGATTCATAATACCTGATAATAGAGCTTCGTGTTTGTGCTGAGAATAGTTTGTCAACTATCTGAACAACGGAGCTGAATCTATTGTGCCTACACCTGGCTGGGAATATCACGTGGCCCCCAAATCTCATGCCAAGCCCTTCCATCTTAACGTTATAGATCTAGTCGTGGATATCGCGAAGTAGAAGCTTCATGTACACCGGCCTTGATCTCGCCGTTTCCAAGAATAAGGCCATTGAGTCTACGGTCGTGAGTGTCTGTGGGAATCTGAAGCTCCGAGGTAGCAGGCACCATCTGTTCTGTCAAAGCCAAGCCATACAAATGGAGCGGGTTCTCGTGTGCTATGCCCTTTGCTTCGAGTTTGGCCATGTACCTGTTGATAAAGAAATCATAAAAGCCCTTGCCGTGGCCAAGGCGTCGAATAGACCCTGACTGGTCAAAATCGAATGCGACTCCGGGCACAACCATGAAGTCTAGAATTGCAGGCTCGGAGTTCTGGACGTCTGAACCACCCAGTATACGTATTCTAGCATCGACAGTAGTCGGGTCCACGCTGGGAATCCCCCACTTATCCAACTTGAGGCTCTCATAGTCCTGGACGTCTTTTAGGTGAACCATGTCCATTACCCGAGCTGGAGTGTCCGGCGTTTGAAAAGGCGACTTGTGTAAGTAAGGAACAAAGACCTGCTTGCCAGCAGATAAGGCATGGCGCACAATAGCATCTGTCTGGACCTCAGCCGTTGGCATAGCCAGATATATGCTGACGCGCCGGGCATCCTTGTAAGGCTGAAACTCTTTCAAGGTCTCGAAAATACAACGACCTGTACGACTGGTGTTAGGGGAAGCGTTCTACGAATAGACACATGACATGGTAATGTGTGATTGGTTGGTTGTCATACTCTGAGTGGTGATGGAGTCCTGGGTGATCTTGGACAGCTTCTGCTTCATGAGACTTCTCAGCTGCTGCTTAGCAGCGGGAAGGGATGATGCCATAGCGAGGCTGGCAAGACAGATGAACCAAGATGGTGGACTGACGATTGTTCCTGTTTGTTGGTGGAAAACTGTATGTATTTTGAATAACGTGTTGAAGAACCCACCTCGGAAGGATGCTGCGCTAAGAATCCAAAGCTCCCGGTGTGACACGCCCTTGGAACCGACGGAGCGGATACGCCCCGAACCCAAATCACTCTCTGGCGTCATCGCCATCATGTGAACGGAAGCCGACGCCGTCTAACGTTGAGACATGACAGGCGGCATCGGCGGTGAGGCCCGAGGAGATAAAATGAAAGCCTAATTCAACTCCCATTCCGCTCACATCTGCATTTCAGTCGACAGCGGCGGATATCGAGGAAAGGACGCCAAAGCGAATATTTGGAGGCTGTGGATTGCTCAGCTCCTACGGAGTCTGTCAAAGGGACCTGACGGTAACCCCCACGCGAAGGCTATGTATAGGAATATTTTAGGAGCGTCCATCATCGATCCTGGGCTTTAGGAACGAGGAAAAGACGGCTTAGTACGTAACGACTTCCATAAAGAAGCTGCGGTGTCGAACTGGGGGTTTCTTGACACTCATCAACCATGCATGGCTGTCTGTAAGCACTGTAGGACGTGAGGAGATATTATCTCCACCAGGTAGGTAGGTATTTAGGCTGCAAACGACGATTGGAAATGCAATTGATATCAGATTATTTGAATTGCCAGGTCTCGGATTGGCAGAAATTCTCAAACGGCACAGGTGATTCGAGCCCGGTACTAAGACCATAAAAAAACGCCCGTGTCTCATGGTTCACCATGTGCCAGGAAAAGCCCATCATTTGCAATAGGCGACATTCTATTGCTCAGAAGTTGGGACGAACAACCCAATCTTCGCTAGCTAAAGCCATGTCTAAGGCATTGCTGACGAGGAACAAGTTTGAGCATGGGTGGTTAACGCGTGGGATGTGTGAAATGAGGATCCGAATTCCTTTCAGGGACTAGGGCGTGCCCCAGGGTGTCAGAAGAATTAACCGGTTTTAGGTATTTTTTAATTATAAATTATAAAATAAAATAAAAATATATAAATAAAAAAAAAGTTATAAAATAAAAAAATCTTTATATTTTTATAAAATAGGTTAAATTTTTTAAATAGTTTTTATAATTAACTTATAATATAAGTTTTAAAATTATATATATATTTTTAAAATTTATAAATTATATTTAAAATTTTAAAATAAATACTTATTATATAATAAAAGTATTATATAGTAATTTAATTATTAAATATTATTATATAATTTATTTAAAGTATATAGCTATTTTTTAAAATTAATTATAGATTTTATAATTAATAGAGATTTGGTGAGATTAGTGAGGACCGGTTAATTCTTCTGACACCCACTAGGCGTGTCATAAGAATGTCTTCAAGGGTCCGCTGTCTACTATAGAGAGGAATGGGACTCGCTCACTACCAGATCGTTTCGCGACGAGGCAGAAGGTTGAAGTACCTACTCTGTATAATTGCTCGATTCCGAACAAACAGCGGCAGATCTACAAGTTCAGGAACATAAGGTTCGGAGGCTGTTGAGCTACCTACTAAGGTATCTATCAAGATCGTCAAGGGGTCAGGAACGGTTCCTAGATACTCTGATATGTAGCGACAGAGACGGGATCAATAGGCCAGACAGAAGGCAGCCAGGGTGTCATTGGAACACACAGGGATTTGATTTGTGAATTGTGAATTTGTGATCACATCTTCGGGTGTTATCTAATCAGATCCATCAACCATCCTCAGAAATTTGAACATTCCTTGCCCTGTGGCCTGTAGGCTGTAGCCGAGATGGGGACGTCAGGGGTTTTGGTTCGGCCCGCTTGTTTGTTGCCGGCTCTGACGATGAGGTGCTTGGTGCTCAGTGCGTCTTGAAGACAGGAACAAGGGTTTGTTTGACTGAGAATAAGGAAAGATACAGATCAAGAGCATCTATACATGGCTCGTGAAACACCAGTAGCCACTTTAGTAGGTAATTAAGGCTGTGAGTACCCTATGTCTGACTCATTATGGCACCAAAACCTCCCAGAACTGGGTGCACTGCTGTATGAAACTGATGAATAGATGGCCTGGTAGACTACCCAATGAACCTGCGAGATGAAGGACAGCCAGCCATTCATTCATTTTGGCAAAGAATGGATACCTATGGGTGCTCCGTTGTGGAATGGCACTTGCTTGCCCAATTATTTGGGAATTGCAATTGGACAGCTGTCATTCCTGACACCTTCGTGAAGCATTTTTAGCAAGTCATGCAACTGTCAATAGTCCTCTCAGCACGCTATTCATCATCCACATCAATGCTCATGTGATCTATTCTTCTGATACACCCACATACTCTCTGAATCATACCAAAAGCCATTGCGCGAGCTGGATACCGTACTTTTAGCTCATACCAAATGCCCAATGCACAATGGATGCTTAATGTTTTGTCCTGCCGTCATCCCGTCACCGACTCCCCTGGTCACCACCCACTCAAAACCCTTGAACTCCCCACGCGTAAAGACAGGGCTGTCTTCTCCAGAAGCTCTTGCTTGCTTGATGGGCATTCCCGTAACCGCCGTGGTACTAGGTAGCCTTGCTTTTTTATTATGCATTAACTATGTCTTTCTACCTATCACTGCCTTTGGATATGCTTTCTCGTCATTAATGCCATCCACCTGCTGTCAATTGGATCTTTTTGAGGCACTTTGCTAGCGGACGGCCCCTCTAACCACATTTTCTCATGGTATCAGGGCCCTTTTGATGCTGCTCCATACCATTACAAGGCAATGCCACACGCCAGACCGATGAGAGCTGGAGCCCGTCCGATCACGCCCCTCCGAATAAGTCGCTACCTGTTTCGTTCACGCTGGCTTGGCTTGCGATAACTAGTAAGGATATCTTCCATATCCATAGCTAAGGTAGCCAGCCAGATACTGATACACGATACACGCCCCCGCCATGGGCAAACACACCACCAACTCGTCGTCTGCCTCCATCTCTTCTAGCAAACGAAGCCTAAGCCGCCAATCTTCAGCGTCTTCGTCCCTGGCAGAGAGGGTTGGAGACAGGGTTGCTGGCGATTCCCCTCCACTCCTCCAGGACGTCGCCCTTCAGCCCCTAACCTCCACATCCACATCCACGTCTGCATCCTCATCCTCTGCCAGGTCCACCGTGACTGTCTCACCCTCACACCCAGTCCAAGCCAAGGGTCATGTCTTGCCGTATCAGGCTCCGGCCTCTCATATACCTCCTCCATCATTAAGTACCGCTGCTACCCCAGCTGCATCTGCATTTGCATCTACACCTGCATCTGCATCTACTTCTACTCACGCTTCGGCTTCAACCTCAGCTGCTGTTCCACCGGTTCTCCTTGGTAATCAAGATGCGGCGCAGCCTCTTGATCATATCGATTCCGACGATAGTCTAGATGCCATTCCTCAACCCATAGACGACACTATAGATATGGCTTCCAAGAAGACGCCCTTCTTGCGCTCGGCCGCCGCTCGCTCCGATGCTGCTCCCTACGGTTCGGTCTCACTAACACCCAGTCGCAACAATTCACCCGCTGGTAGTGATCGCTGGGATCCCGATTCCCACCAGCTCCGTCACGTTCCGGATACAATGCGCAGCGAGACCTCGTACCGATCCATCCTTGGCAAGAAATCCTCCTCGAGGTTATCTGAAGAGATCGATGGCGCCGTCCTAGTCTCGGGCCTCGAAGGCCGCCTTGGCATTACCGAACCTACACATACTGGTGTTCTTGAGGGTAGTATGAAGGACGACTTGTCCGAAGATGGCGCACTGCTGGATGACGCTTCTTCGACCGCATCAGATTCTGAACATCAAGAAAACTCACCTCACGAGGCTGTTCGCGCGTCCGTTCCGCCTACAGACAATACCACTCTATCCATAAATACGCCACGCATGTGGTGCCTCTCTGTCATTTTCGCCATTCTAGGCTCTTCGACCAATCTGTTCTTCTCTTTAAGATACCCCAGTGTTGCCATTACTCCAGTTATTGCCTTATTGCTTGTCCATCCTCTTGGACATTTGTGGGATTTTGTGCTAAAGCGACCTTATGACCCCGAGGAGGAATTTGTCGACGGTGTACGTACGACTTCCATGAGTGACGATGCGCATGGATCGCATAAGATCAAGAGACGCACACGTTGGAGGAGATGGCTAGCGCAAGGTCATTGGAACGAAAAGGAACATACCTGCGTCTATGTCAGTAGCAACGTTGCATTTGGTTTCGCCTTTGCGACAGATGTTATCGTTGAGCAGACTCAGTTCTACAACCAGGAAGCTCCTATTGCGTACCAGCTTCTTCTCACTATATCAACACAGATTCTCGGTTATGGTTTTGCAGGCATAACACGCCGCTTCCTAGTTCGACCCAGTGGAATGATCTGGCCAGGGACTCTTATGTCTGCAGCTATGTTCTCGACGCTTCACAAACAGGAGAACAAACCTGCTGGAGGCTGGACCATTAGCAGGTGGAAATTCTTCTACATCGTCTGGACCATATCTTTCCTCTTCTATTTTCTCCCTGGACTGCTTATGCCAGCTCTCAGCTATTTCAACGTCATCACCTGGTTTGCGCCCAAAAATGTCGTTATCGCAAACCTGTTCGGCGTATCTTCCGGTCTTGGGCTCTTTCCCTTGACCTTTGACTGGGCGCAAGTGACCTACGTTGGCTCACCGTTACTTGTCCCGTTCTGGGCTGCTATGAATGTTATCGGGGGTCTAGCTGTGGTAATGTGGATTATTGCACCTATTCTCTACTACACCAACGTTCTCTTCTCATCGTACATGCCGATTCTTTCAGCTGCTGTTTTCGACAACACGGGCAAGGTCTACGATGTGAGCAAGATTCTCACGCACGATTTTCTCTTTGACCGAGAGGCCTATCAGAGCTACAGCAGAGTGTTTTTGCCAATCACATACGTGTTGAGCTATGGTGTTCAATTCGCTGGCCTGGCTGCTCTTCTGACGCATACTGCCTGTTGGCACGGTCAGGATATATGGAGGTCTTGGAAACGAGCACTTGAGGAGGCTCGCGAGGATGGGCAGCCCAAGTATGAACCGGTAGCGGATTCTCCTGGGCCTCTGCCACGACAATCGTTCGGCGAGGACCAGAGGCGCATGTCAACATCCACTTCTCAGGTAGATGGTATTATTAATCGCGAAGATATTCACAGCAAACTCATGAAGAGATACAAGGATGCCCCTCTGAGTTGGTATCTAATCACGTTTCTCTCCATGACTGCCATTGGCATCTTCGTTGTCGAATAGTAAGTCTGCGCCAACTTATTCAGATGCCTTCCCTTGCTAACTGGTCTAGCTATCCCGTCCATTTGCCCTGGTACGGCCTCCTTCTCGCGCTTGGCCTCGGAGCCCTGTTTTTCATCCCCAATGGCATCATTATGGCTGTCACAAATCAACATAGCAGCATCTATCTCATCTGCCAGCTCATCTGCGGTGTTGTGTTCCCAGGCCGCCCCATCGCAAACATGGTTTTCGTTACATATGGCTACATCTCATCAGCGCAAGGCATCAAATTCGCTTCTGACCTTAAACTCGGCCACTACATGAAGATTCCTCCTCGCATCCTCTTTCTTGTTCAGATCGTCGCGACACTTGTCTCGTCGCTGACTCAGATTGGTGTGCTCAACTGGATGTTCGCAAACATCAAAGGCATTTGCACTTCAGAAGCTCTCAATGGATTCACCTGTCCCATTGCAAGAGTACACTTCAACGGCTCCATTCTGTGGGGTGTCGTCGGACCTAACGAATTCTTTGGTCCAAAGGCCATATATCGTTCCCTGGTCTGGTTTTTCCCCCTCGGCGCTCTTCTCCCCATCCCCCTGTGGCTTTACTGTCGACGTAACCGCTCCAGTATTCTCCGCAAGGTCAACCTGCCTGTTATCTTCGGCGCCATGTCCTGGATTCCTCCTGCAACAGGCCTCAACTTCTCCGTCTGGGTGCTTGTATGCTACGTCTTCAACTATCTTATCAAGAACCGCCACAATGCCTGGTGGAGCAAGTACACCATGACCTTGAGTGCCGCCCTCGATTCTGGGCTTGCCTTTGGTATAGTAGTTGTCTTTTTCGGCTTCATCTACCCTGGGCTTGCAAAGAACCTCAAGTGGTGGGGCACTGAAGTGTACAAGCAGGGTTGTGACTGGCAAGCGTGCTCATACAATACCCTCCCAGAAGGTGAACGCTTCGGGCCCAAAACATGGTAAAAAGTCCACAGCGTTGAAAAGAGGTTTC
This sequence comes from Fusarium sacchari, assembly GCA_017165645.1. Taxonomy (NCBI): domain Eukaryota; kingdom Fungi; phylum Ascomycota; class Sordariomycetes; order Hypocreales; family Nectriaceae; genus Fusarium; species Fusarium sacchari. The sequence continues at coordinate 1,940,199 of JADANP010000007.1, forward strand.
TCTTTTTTCGATGTTTTTTTTTTAACATAATGCATATAGAAATTTGTCCTCATTATGGGGCCACAATGATAGACAGCATGGACGGATACGATGGTCGTTCTTACAAAGACGTGGTTTATTTACAGTGATTCAAAGGGTAGCACCAGCTTTGACAGTATGGGCAGTTTCGGTTCAGCATCAATTGACATAGCACGTTGCTTTTGGACCAAGATAAAACTCCACACTTGGTTTCTCCGTCTATCATAATGCCTATTCCTACCCGCTTCTTTACTGCGCTTACGGCAGATTACCATAGAATACAGTGTGATTAAGTCTGGCTTTGTAACTTGCCCGGTTTGAGAAACCAGAATCATGCTAATAACAAGTTCAAACCGTCTATTTCTCAGCTTCCCAGTCAGGGTTCTACAAGTCTAAGTTAGCACGTGATGATAGTCTGTTTAACGTTGTGGAACTTACCTTCCGCAAAATTACCAAGCCTTCTAGAGTGCTGTTGAGGCTAATATACTCCTCATCTTCCAGCTCTGCTCGCTCACCATATCCGAGCACCACAGGTGTGCTCTGGGTTTGCCAGCCAGTGATTGTCTTGGGACGACCAGCTTGGCCAACGACATCGACAGCTTGACCCACGCGGACGTTGACCTTGAGAGGCTTGAGGTCTTCGTCCAAGGTAACAAGGAAGCGAGGGTGCATGGCCGTGACAAGGAAGTAGAGGAGGTAATGCGACTGGCCGGTGATAAATTCTTTGGGCTCAATCATAGCGACAAGAGTGGCAAGAAGACCAGCGGCCGCTACACGGGACAGAACTTGACGATCTGTGTGGAAGGGACTGATTGACAGAGTACCCTTACCCATGTGGAGGAGACCCTGGGCGATTCGCACCATAAAAAGAGCATCCTGATCACGGTGGTAGTAACTGGCGAGTTGTCGAAGCAGCTGAGCTAATCGGGCGTTGTTGGTGCCTGCACCCAGAAGACCCATGGCAAAGATGGCGTTGATAGCAACCTCAGGATCATTGTCGTGACTGTATCTTGAGAGGGTATCATACACCTTCATTTGAGGGTTGCTGGGGCTAATAAGACCCATGGCAAGGGGCACAGCTTTTCGAATGTTGGCCTCGCCGTAGTGCATGAGATGACCGAACTGACGCAGGACCATTTCTTGTCCAATATCTTCGCCCATAGCCACAAGTGCAATACCAATCACCGCATATGCCTGCAGAAGTTCGTCGCCCCTCTTCTCTTCAGACTCCTCTTGATGCTCATTGCAGATATGAAGCAGCTCCTGGATCTTGAGGACAGCGCCAGTACCGGCCCACGCGCAAATCTCAGCCATGACAGCGGTCGACTTGGCCATAGGATGCTCGATGGCCTTCAGGGTTTCGAGGATAACATCAACCTCTTCTTGGCGACCAAAGAAGAGAAGACCCAGACCAAGAGCCAAGAATCGTGTCCACTTGTCAGTCAATTGGTTTTTGCGATCGTCGTCCATTAGAGTAGTGATGATGGCCTCGCTGATTTCCGGGTGAGAAGAGCCAGTGAAGATAAGACCGCAAGATAAAGCAGCCATTGCCGAAATCTGCATATCAACACTAGCATCAGAGATCATGGGTAGCAAGTGCTCGAGAACGTCCTCCTTGTTGGAGCCGGCATAAGCAAGTCCAAGACCCATGATGCAGGCAGTCCTGACAAGGGGGTTGGGATGGTAAAGCTTGTCCCCATCAGCCAATAAGGCAATGGCTGGATCTGAATCCATTACTACGCCCGAATTCATAATTCCAATAGCAAGCATTGCGCCGGCAGAAATCTCTGCCTCGGAGGAGTACGTATACTTATCGATCTTGTCAAGCCCATTCTCGATGTCCCACATTAAAAGGGTGCCCATGGAGGCAACGGTGGACATCATGCCGTCGGCTTTGGTCTTCCAAACCCATGTCTCTTTCTCACCGTCGACAAGCATCATTTTATCGTTGCCAAAACCAGCATTCACAAAAGCATTGACGAATGCCGCTGCAAGGTTATGCCGAGCAGAGTCCAGATTGGTCATTCCTGCAACTCGACTGCTCTCCAGGTGGCTCTTGTAGATATCCTCGGTTGTCTTTGGCTCCAGGATGTTGAGCTCCTTGCCCAGCGATTTGAAATGTTCCGACAGCTTCAGGTTGCCGACGGACTCCACAAGGGCAGTGTTCTCTTCTGACTGGTCATCAGCATCAATGACTATTCTTTGCCGCGCAATCAGAAACGCAAGCTGCTTCTGAAGGGCAGGGTCTTCAGCCTTGTCGAAATCAGACTTGATGAGTTCATAATCGTGTAGTCGAATTGCAAGGACCATAGCCTGTGCAAATTGCTTGTATTCCATGTAGATGTCGTGTGCAGTCTTGAGAAAAGTCTCATTGTCGGGGTAAGTGAGGAGGTTCACCATTGAAGACATGTACAAGCATACACGAGCGTATGTGTTTTCGTCGACGAACTTTGGCATTTCCTCAATGATTTCAAGTTCGCTCATAAGATCCACTGCATCGGCCTCGGCGTTGCTCTTGAGGAAGAGGGGGATCAAAACAAGTGCCAGGTCGATCAGGTCCTTGGTAGACTCGTCATTAGCGATTCGCTTTCCATATACTTCTCCAATCTCAAGCGCGAGATGTCTGGTGTACTCGTGGCCCCACGAGCTGATGTCAGATGAAGGCGCTTCAAGTCTGTAAAACAGTGTGTCTTGTCGGTCTTCATCTGAAAACGTCATACCGATGACGGAGAGAACATCCGCCAGCGAGGTCCTGTCTTCGCCCTCGGGCCACTGCTCGAAAAGTTTCGTCAAGGACTCGTAATGCGGTCGTAGGAATTTGAGGGGCTTCGGAACTGCTGTCATGGATGACGTCGACGTCTTTATCAGGTTCTTCATAGCTTCAAGGGCGGGCTTGTAAAGTTCCGTGTTTGGCTCCTGCATATTGTTTAGATCATTGCACCAAAGACTTGCTTGCGGATGACTTACGGTCAAGCGCTCGACCAGCAATTCAAGCTCATTCTTGAGTTGTTGGTCCTCCTCGTTGAGCTCCTCCTCAGCAGCTAGGTCCCTAGTCAGTACATTAATTCATGCAAATGGCAGGGCCTCATACTCTCAATCTTCTCTTCCTCTTTCTTCCCATTTGTCTGTTGCTTGTCCTTCTTCACATCGTCAACGGCCTTGCCCTTGCCCTTGTCGGCCGCCTTGGGCACCTCGCTGTCTTGAGCCATGTTGATATCGTAGGCCTGGGCACCAGGGAGAGTCCACTGAGCAGACTGGCAGCAAAAAAAAGACAGAACGTTAAATTGCTATACAAGCCTGAGCTGCGTCCTCAGTGATCGCGGCGTGTCAGTTTTGAGAGTTGTGCTATCGTGGTCGTGGGTTGGTGTGGATGGAAACTGATGGAGGTTGCTTGGCTAAGCTCAAGGTGCTTTGCTGTAGGTAGCGGTAGCTCTGCTGGGTTACGCGAAGCGCTGCCGCCTGGCTGTCCCCAGCCTCATCACGTGCACGCCAGCATATCAGGACCCACATTGCCAAGAACGCAGACTTTTGATAACGAGCGATAAGATCTTCAAGAAAAAACAACCCCACCATACAACATCAACCACTCCAACTGCAACAACAAAAAACATCAGTTTTCAACAAATCGTTGAGATAGAGGTTCAAGCATTTATCCTGGAACTCTCTACAAAAGCGGCCCACCATGAAGCTAGATACACGGGCAATGCGCCACCTCGCCTCTGAGGATTGGCGAGTTTTGACAGCAGTATGCATACGCCCTGGCCATCACGGTTAGACACGAGACTTAAACCAATTATAGGTCGAAATGGGAAGCAAGAACCACGAACTTGTCCCAACTTCATTGATCGAAAAGATTTCACGCCTTCGCGGTGGTGCCGGAAGCGTTCATAAGAGTATCTCAGCCCTTGCCAAAGTCGGTCTCATTGCGCGGGTGAAGGAGGCAAAATACGATGGATATCGACTCACGTATGGTGGACTCGATTACCTTGCACTTCACACCTATGCCAAGAAAAAGGATGTCTACAGTGTAGGAGACAGAATTGGTGTGGGTAAAGAGAGTGATATCATGGTTGTGGCAGATCATAGCGGCACCCAACGAGTCCTCAAGATCCATCGACTGGGCCGAATTTCTTTCCGAACCGTCAAATCGAATCGAGACTACCTTAAGAATCGACAATCTGGATCATGGATGTATCTTTCACGGCTCGCTGCCATGAAAGAGTTTGCTTTCATGAAGGCTCTACGTGAAGAAGGCTTCCCCGTCCCTGAGCCCATTGCACAATCACGGCACACAATTGTCATGTCGTTAATAGACGCTTTTCCTCTCCGACAGATAGCGGAGGTCCCTGATCCGGCATCTTTGTATGCTGACCTCATTGCTTTGATCCTCCGACTCGCCAAACAGGGACTGATTCATGGTGATTTCAATGAATTCAACATCTTGATAAAGGAGAACATTACCAAATCTGAGCATGGGGAGGAGACGCTGACACTCGAGCCTGTCATCATCGACTTCCCCCAAATGGTTTCCATGGAACATCAAAACGCCGAGATGTATTTTGATCGAGACGTGAACTGCATTAAGCGCTTCTTTGAGCGCAGATTTCACTTTGTTCCAACAGAACCCGGTCCCTTTTTTAAGCATGCGAAAAAGACAGTGGGCAAGGATGGCGTGAAACGGCTCGACGCTACGGTGGAGGCTTCTGGCTTTACAAAGAGGATGTTGAAGGATCTCGAGGCTGCTATCAAGGAAAAGGGGGATCAAACGGCTCAACATAGTGAGGATGAAGACGATGAAGATGAGGTTGACGACAGTGACGCAGAGAGTGAGAACAGTGATACGGATAACACAGAACACCCTCATGATGGCCAGGTATCAGGTGGTCTACTTGGCGATGATGCTATGGCTTCGAAAGAGGATATGGTAGAAGAGAGTATGTCAAAACTGACAGTATAAATGAGAAACAATGATACCCATATCATGGAAGACCTGACAAGGCCAGCAAGCATATCTTCACTCACAACAAGTCTACGGCTCAAAATAACTGAAGGAATTCTATGACATTAAGAAAATTCTCTCTAAACGCCCTCCTCTGACTTTTATGGCACGAAGCCCCCGAATCTAAACTACAAAAGCTCATGACATCATATCATGGCATGAATTCCTCGAGTGTAACAGCTACCTCAGACCATAACATGTTCCGCGATGGCTACACTGTTGATGATTGAGCCAAACACTCCAAAACGGAAAACAACGAGAGACGAATGATAAAGGAAAACGCGGGTTCCGGCGTCACCAGCCAGATAGAATCCATTTCAACTGTTGGCAGTTCGAGATCTTAGATCTCCTTCTTGATCTCCCTCTTTACGTCCTTCTTGATCTCCTTCTTGATCGAAGGGGACGCATCGAAGGATGAGCCAGTCCCCACTGCATCCACGTGAACGGGGGTGTTCTCGCCGCATTCGGATGAGGCGGGTGTGGCGATCACTTCATTAGTGGTCCCGAGAGCAGCCGTCCTATATCAAGGGTTAGAAAAAGGTCACAGAACCCCGGGGCAGCCCTGTCTCATACCCAATGGATTGACGCTGAGAAGCCAGGCGTCGAGTCTCATTGTTGGTATCGGACACAGAGGGAGCCGGGGGCATGGGACTAGGAAAGCGTCAACCTCTGTGAGAAAACAATACACACTAAAACTTACGGTCGGGTGATGGGGATGGCTGCTCGTCGGTTCTGGGCGTGGTGAGGGTACATGGAGCCACCATAGCCGACAAGGGGAGTGCCGTAGGCTCCGATGTTGTACTCGTTCGTTCGGAACTGACGACGCTCAGCGGTGACTCGCTTCAATTCCTTCTGAGCTGGAGTATCAGCGTAGCGAATGTTCATGAGAAGTCCTTCATCGCCAACACTCGAACCATGGAACCTCTCGATAACATCATCGCAAATGTCTCGGTTCTCAAAGCTGTGCTTCTGTTAGCCACATACACTCATCCTTGGCCCTGAGCACATACCGAGCGAAACCAACACCACGGCTGTTCCCCATGCTATCACGAAGGATCTTGCTGGACAAGATCGTATAATCCCTGAAAATGGCGCCAAGCTCCTAGCAGCAGTTAGAGGCTGTAGAACATATTGAGCCATTGTTTCCAATACGCACCACTTCTGTCAGTGACTTAGGAAGGTTCGAGATGTACAGGTTGGTAGAGTCGTCGTCACCCTCGGCCTTGAGACGAGAGTTGAAAGACTCCTGAAAGAAAAGTGTCAGTTTATCCTTCTCAACTCTCATCCCTGGGTTTGGGGGAACATACCCTAGCAAAGCCGACTTCATATCCAAGACGATGGAATCCGCGAATACACATCTCAGAGTGAGCAACGTCAAAGAACTTTGCGAAGCCAAATCTTGTCTTTGTTAGTCATTGTTTGTTCCGAGGTTCGCGCAACGAAACGTACCCTTTGCACGCACCGGTGGCAGTGTCAATGATAGCCTTGGAAGTCTCGACTTCACCGAAACGGGAAGTGAATTGATACAGGGTATGATCATCGGTGGTTGGGTAAAGGCCACGAATATAGACATTGCGGTTGCCGGGGATTCGATTTTCGAGGCTTTGTTCAAGGCTCTTCATCTGACCTGCAGGCGTGAAAACTGCAGGAACTGCCGTGGGAATGGCAGGCTCCTTTGCCAAGATCTCATCCAGGACGTGATCAGACACTGGAGAAGGCTTTGTCTTGGTCGTAGCTTCGACATGGTGAGAACCAAGGAGTTGGTGGGGAGAAGGAGTTGTGTACGCTGATCGGTCGCTGTGAACTCTGGGACCATGCTCACGATTTGGCCAGCTCCCGTAAAAGGGGGTAGCAGGTGCGGACTCTGTGGTAGAGTAGGAGCCGCGGCGGTTCTCCAAACCAGGAACTTCGGACTGGGTTCGATCGCCTCGATGATGTCCAGCATTCGCGCGAGCGGGGGTGAAGGGGACGAGGGGGCCGGATAGAGCATACGGGTTGGCATAGGCTCCATTCATTTGATAACCAGGATAGGCCGATTCATTTGGGTGGTTAAGGGCAACCGACTGGGAACCTGGCATGGAGGCAAGAATGAGTCCATCGGGAGAAACCATGTAGGGTGGTGGCATGGGAACAGGCGCGCCCTGGGGAGCAGGCAAAGTCATGCCCGTAAGGCTCAATCCCTGAAAGTGGCCCAACAAAGCATTGTGATCGGTAGAGCCAGGGATAGCGAGATGCTGAGGTCGTCTATCAGGCTGGTTGGAGAGGAAAGGTGCCACACCAGTGGTCGCTTCCATGGTCGCCATTGAATGAGGATGTATGACTGAGATATCTATGTAAATGTCAGACGATTATCCATTTGGTAATGAAGGCCCGGACTTGGTTAGGCTTGATGATGAAAAGGGATATTGCTACACCAGGTTGGACATCCGGAGGGATAACAGCAAGCATCTTACCTCACAAGCAACAGATCGGCTGCAAAAAGCAGTGCAAGATGCGAATAATCGGTGGATGTGTGAAAATCTGGCTGTATCCAAGATGTCAGTTGAGAAGTGCATGTGTAGGTGACGACAAGAGGGTATGGTAGCTTGGTAGGTCAGACGCTCCCAGGGATTCGAACAGAACATCCAACACTGAGTATATGGACGAACGATATTCTGACAGCCCAGTATTGCATTGACGAGAGAAAGGGGTGAATCCGTGAAAACAGAGTGACTAGGGCAGAGATCCGCAGCAAACATACCTCAAGGGCTTGAATGATGATCAAGCAGTTGATGGACAAAGCAGGCTGAAAGAAGCCGATGATGACGAACTCTGGGGTACCAAGACTGAGATGAAGCGAGAGTAAGTAAATTAGCCACGATAGCGTGCAAGATGGAGTACAGAAGAGATTGAAGGTATGAGGAGCGTTGAATGAGGTCTGTGAAAAGAAGATGAAGAAGACAAAGAGAGGTTGAGAAGAGACGAGGGAAGATATAGGGGAAACAGAGGAAGAGAAAGGATGAAGCAAGCACCTACCTAATAGTGCACAAAAATGATGATGTCGGAAAGAGGTATACTGATGAAAGAGGAAGGACCTTTTGCAGTTGAGAAAAAGGCAAGAATGATGCTATCAGTAAGACCTGTGTCCGCGCAAAAAATGTTGCCAAAACACTGTTGATGTTGAGTGAGAAGGTCGGATGAAATATGATTTGGATGAATCTTGAACAATGGGGAGGAATGAATAATAAGAAGAAAAGCAAGAAAAGCAAGAAGAGAAATTCAATGCGGACCCTCTGACAGCCTCAGGATTTCTGACAGTGTCAATCTTAGGAAGGTGAATTGTCTGTTGTAGCTGGCAAGAGCTGCGAAACGAGGTCCTGCCTGCCGGGCACTTCCACCTCAGACAACGATATTGGAAGGAAGTGCCTCCCATAGAAGTTTGTAGAGCGACGGGAGCTTGTCAATATTAGGTACCTCGGGATGAGGCAATGGAAAGGGGTTATTATGTGTAAAGGCCAGAACAATTACCTATGTATGTATGCTTGAGAATATCTCCAATGATAGTCACTTTGTCTGCCTACGTAGTAGGTATTGTTCTGTTTGCAAACACGAGCCAGAGCGATGGCTACTTGGGCAGTGCTGATATCCGTGCGAGGACCGAGGCTTTCCAGATATCAGCATGAACAGCACTGAGAACATCGATTTGGTGATTAAGGAAACATAATGTTGAACCCCATGAAGATAGGGACCAGGAAAGACGCAAGTCAAAGCCAGTGAAACGAAGGTGAATAGGAAGTATTGTGGTGACTGATGAAAAGCAGTGTGAATCAAAGCAACATACCGTAAATCTTTCGTAGATGTGCCCCAGGTCATGAACACGCAGAAGCAATGATACTTGTTACGGAAAGTCAATATGCTCAAAGGCCAGTATCTAAATGCGGAAGTGCCCTGGATCTGAAGCCCTTTCTTGTATATGCTGAGAGACGGCTTGGACCTCAGCCGAAGTACTTAGACACTTGTATTGGGGAGTGTACAAGATGTGGCTTTTTAAGAGCATGTCCCGTATGCTTCTAGGCAGGTATTTTGCGGCGGCTCATAGCACAAACAGATCTCCCATGGGAGCAAAAACAACGATTTCCTGTTCGCTTGTTTGAGATCACATATCGAACTCTGTTGTATTCATTCTCCCAATGTCTCGCGCTCTGATTTGTTAAGATTATGCCAGATCTTGTCAGACAAGGCTTGCCTGTTCGCCATCCCATTCCATGAACACCTAAGGATGCATACAATGTCATTGTGAGCTGCATGTTCGTGATGCTTTCCAATCCTTGGTAGTACTTCATTGTCAGCTTTCTAGCTCTTGAATTATCCAGTATGTTTGACCCGTGAGAATACATATTGCTTTTCATATGCTCTTTTGTATTCGTGCAGTTTGCACCTGTATCAACCGCTCGGCTTGTCTTTTTTCCATGCGTTTGATGACTTTATTTTTAGTTAAGTTTCAGCCGGGTGATTTTAAAATCCAGATTCTGTAGCCCCTGGATTAACAAAGACTCATAATATCCCTCGGGGAATTTTGCATATGAGCGAGCCAAAGAGCTTGTATTTCCAAACATGTATGTATGCAACGTAAGGTAAATAAATGAGCTCATTTTCATTGGGATTGGAAAGCGATTTAATGAATTGTCCTTTACATCTCAATTATCTGCCGGAGTTCTTTTTTGAGTGAAGTTCTGGCTGCGGCTTCATCACATGTTGTCGTGTTCGGAATGAAGCATTCAAGTATATGAGAGTACAATTATCAGCACCCCTGCAATGCTTGATGGGAATCTTGTGGCCAGCAGGAGTCAATGTGTACTTGAATTCTTTCCGCATCCTGCTCGAGCCGTCCATCACCACTTGTGTGGCTATCCGATTTTGAGGCCTTCCAGACAAAGCGACCTTGCGATGGGTGTGGCATCTTACAGAGCATTCCTAGGGTTTTAGAGTAGGTAAGTGAAGCGTATTCCCCTTGAATTTATATCGTCGGCCGTGAGGACACCACATCGTACCATAATTCATCTGGTAGAGTACCTTGAGTTGCTCAAATGCGATGGTTTGGCATTGGTGACATCACTTCAAGATATCCTCCAACGCCATAGCGTAGTATTGAATTCCAAGTACCGGGTTGTTGGATTTTATTCATGTCGAATGAGAATCGATTACATAGTGACTACCTAGCGTTCGTGCATGCCCGTAGACGGAAAGAGATAAAGTTTTACGATTTCAATGGGAAGAAAAATACCAAGCCCTTCAATTGGTGGTGTCAGCGACCAAAACCACACCATGATGCAGGGTAGGCTTGGTTATCTCTGGACGGTTTGCATATACCCTGATACCCATCGACACGCCGTCACATACCCGCATGGGCCGGCCCATACATGACTGCACATACAAACGATGTATTGATCATACACTAAACAGTAGCACTAGCCAAATGTTCAGTCTGGCCAGAATTTCAAACATGACTTGTCAACCTTACGTCTTAAACTTGGTTCGTCTTACTAAGGTGGCATGAGGTGATGATCTACAGACTTGCTTCTATTGGCAAGTCCGTGTCTAAGTGGCAGAAAGGCTGTGACGACGTAGATAACCAACGCTATCTTGGACAGGTTACAAATGATGACAACAATGTAGATGTCGCAAACCATATACCGCAATGTACCAAGCCATCCTAACACCACCCCTCTAGTTTGCTGCAAGAAAACCTCCAAGTCTACTTCGTATCTCGTCAAATATCAACACCACGAACATAGTCGCAGTAGAGCAGAACACCAACCATGAAACCTGAAGAGTCATCGCCGCCGATGACTTGACTTTAAATTTAGTATGCCATTCGCCCCATTTTCTATGACCAAACATCCTCCTGTAATTCTGAGTTAGCACATGCGGTTTCTTTGCAGTGAAAATGGAGTAACAAAGTCAATACATACCTGGTATTGGTTCGCTGATCTCATGTTCTTCACGATCTCCTCGCCCTTGGCCTCAGACACCCCACGTCCCTCGGCAATGATTTGTGCCAAGACTGTATTGACCTCACGAGCCATGTGAGCTGCATCACCGCAGACATAGAAATAAGCCTTCTGGGAGAGCAGGTCGCTGACCTCCTTAGATCGCTCCTTAAGTCGGTGCTGGACATAAACCTTCTTGGAGCCCTCTCGAGAAAAGGCGGTGATCATCTCAAACTTATCGCCAAGAGCCTCCTTGTATTCCTGAGGAACAGTCAGTATAAGCCTCAAACAATTAAATTCTATAGCACTTACCTGCCACTCCTTTTGGTACATGAAATCCTCGGTTGACTTTCGGCAGCCAAAGAATAAGAGTGTCTTTCCAACCTCAACACCGTCACGGGCTTGCTTAGCACGCTCCTGCACGAAACCGCGGAAGGGAGCGACACCAGTACCAGGACCAATCATGATGATGGGCTTACCGGGGTCCGAGGGGAGCTTGAAGTTGGAGTGACGAACATGGACAGGAACGTGGATGCCATCATACTTATTGCGGGGGCCTGTTAGCTCGTAGCTCTGACCGAAAGGTGCAGGGTTGGGGTCGCCGTTCTGCTTTTGCTTCAGGGCAAAAAGATAGTTTGTAGCAACACCACGGAAAGGATCGTCTCGGCCAGGAATCTGCTGGGATTCAACAACGGCAGTGATCGAGATCTTCTTGGGCTGAACCAGAGACGAGGAAGAAATAGAGTAGTAACGGGGCTGGAGCTTGGTGAGACCCTCGATGAAGGCAGAGAAGGGGATTTTGGACCACTTCTCGCCCTTGCTGACGCTGGCGAGGAAACGAGCAATGTTGTAGTAATGCGGGCCAGTTTTCTCGTGGAAATAATCCTTATCGCTGCCAAGGCGATTCATCTCAGCCTTGATATCATCGTTGGGAGCGAATGCGGCAAGAGTAGAGACGAATTGACGTGAAACAGGAGCGCAGATCTCGAGGTGGTATCGCAGAATGGCATCGTAGGTTGTAGGGTTGGGGAAAGGAACCTTGGCGGTAGGCTCGAGAGCCTTGACAGTGACAACGCTGTGCTGCTTTCCGGAGAGGTCGAGAATATCCAGGAATTTGTTGACCTCCTCACCAGGGTTGGTAGGCCAGATAGCAATATGGTCTCCAGTCTCGTACTTGAGGTTAGAACCGCTGATGTCAACTTCCATGTGGAGGCAGTTTCTGTCCTTGGCGGAGAACAACTCGTAAGATTCAGCGATAGGGGCAATGTAGGGGTTGTGAGAGTTAAAAGGTCCCTTGGCGGTGCCTTCGAGATGTAGCTTGTTGGGCTCACCGAGATACACTTCATTGGCTTCAGGAGTCAGGTCGTCGCGTTCGTTAATGGCAAAAATAGGCTCGTAGACTGCTTCACGCTCTTCCAGACCCATTTTCTTAGCGAGGGCTTCCCACATGGGATCCTTCCAGGCCAAGAAGTCCTCTTCCATGGTACCAGCACCATCATCACCCTCACCAGCTTCACCGATGCGGTGAGCGCCAAGCTTCTCGAGAGCCTTGTTAACATTGCGGACCATAGAGTTGTAGTGCTCGTACGTGTTGTTTCCGAGACCGAAAGCGACATAGTTGAGGTTGCCCAGCGGAGGATCATTGCCCTCATTGAAGCTGGCATCCTCACCGGTAATGAATTCATAGAAGTCGACCGCATTATCGGTAGGCTCGCCTTCACCATAAGTTGCGAGAACGAACATGACAATGTTGTCGCTGGGAACGGTATCCAGGTTGTCAAAATCGTAGTCCTCAAGATCGGCAATCATGGTGTTTAGTCCGAATCGACTCTTACCCTCCTTGGCGAGGCGAGAAGCATAATCTTCAGCAGTACCGGTCTGAGAACCATAGAAGACAACACAGTTCTTGCCGGATTCTTCCATAGCCTCGACGACGTTCCTCGTGCGACCCGGCTTAGAAGCGCCGCCGGTAGCGAAGCCATTCGCGTAGGGATCCTTGGTAACACCCCATAGTTTGCCCTTTGTAAAGTATGCAACCGTTCCGAGGAAGATAACACCGAGGACGACGATGTCCAGAGTGTCGAGTTCAGCCATGATGGCTACGAAAGCGCTGGGGCGGATTCGTGGTCAAGGGGTAGAGAGCCAGCAAACACAACGATGCCAGCGACAAAATCAGGATCTGCCGAGTTTCAACGAGATTTCGAGGTTTTTGTCCCAATAGTCATCGGCTGGAAAGGAGGCGGGGGAGGAGGATGAGGAAAGTGGGATGTGGCGTGGAGTGTCTAAGAAAGAAAGGATGTGCTGTCAGTAACAAATTCGCGCTAAAGTAGGAGATTAATGGATGACCCGAGGATCCTTTATCGTGCAAGGTGAGATTGCTGGACCGCACACTTACGATTTGAAGGATCAGCACTAATCATGAACTTTGGCCACATAAACCCATCTAGGTACTCAGCAGCCAAAACCCAACTCTTGTTAACTCGTAGCGATTATGAAAATGCTATACCTACCCGTAGCAGGGTGAAACGAAACCTCCTCAAAAGGGTAAAGGTGTGTGCTACTCAGAACAGCTACGGAATGCCACAGTGGTCTTTATCTCGCTCGGTTGTTGGCTCGGATTGAACCGTTAAAGCCGGGGTTCTTCTTGTTGTTGGGGCTCAATTGCGGGATTGCAGGGGTTCAGGCCAGAGTCGCTTTGGAGATGGTAAAAGTATCCAACGATTCACTTTCGAGTTTATGATTCTTGGCCGTGAAAAGAAAATGTGTGGTGGACTGGATTACTTAGACCGCACAGATGCCTCAAAAGCCAGAAGGGAACAAAACAACGATGAAGTAGACAAGGTAGGAAACTCGGAACTTGATATGTGTTTTCCACTCCCTTTCCATGGAGCGACCTCGCAGCCGGCGCCCGGAAGATCAAACGGTAAGTAACGGCAGTCGAATCAGGAGATATTGCGGCCGGCACCGGCGGGGTTCCGAAAACGAACACGCTCAATAGGTATGAAGCCGCCATTTGCACGGAATCTTGCACTTCCCGTAATCGACTCCCGGCCAACTCAACTGGCCTCGGCATATCGAGCAATAGCATTCTTCATTCTCTTGCCTCCATCCCCGCGTTTTTGTCACGCGTGGTCATCTCTTATCGACTATCTTCGTTAGTTCTGCTCCTCATGTTTATGTAGCCAGAAGATTTACCCCGAGATCTTCGAATCGCCTTGCAACATTGGACTTTAGTTCCGCCCTGAATTCTTTTGCGGAAACTATCCCGATGTTTCGATCCGCGGCTCTTTTGAAGTACCGAGTGCACATGCCTCGACCCCTCAAATTGAAGAAAACCTGTGCAGTCCAGAGACAAACCGCTGAACACACCTTGCGGTTTGGCTGTTATCAGCAGGCTACTATTCAGGTAGGTAATTGAATCAGAACAATAGAAAGCATGGGCCTTCTTTATGAGTTCCTATATGGCACTTAGGCACTTACCTTTGTCCATTTGACATTCATTGCTGCCAAGACAGCCTAGGGTACCATTGCCAATTTGTTTGCTCAATGTCAAACACCCATTGGAATGCGGGACATCGACAACCATGACACAAGATTGTCTCACATGAATACCTGCGAAATTTCTATGCAGTAAACAAATGCTTGTGGTTTGGCCAGGTCTACCAACCAGGTCGCATTGCTTAACATATGCTTGTAGTCACCATTATGATATAGTGGTATGTGTTCTAATCAGTCTCAGCTACTCGAGTGGTGCTTCAATGTATCTAGTCTTTGGGCCCTTATGTTCTACTAGCGAGCTGCTAGGATGAAGCAGAGATATCACAGATATTATACAGGTCCCTGGCTCATGGAAACCTCGCTTATACCATCCCTTCGCATAATGAATTTGCGTGCGGCGCTTATAGCGAGATATTGAACGACATGGAGATGCCCAGGTCCATTATGCTAAGTCAAGGGTTATCTTCTAAGCAATTCCATACTGGCACAAAGATCAGCGGAGGAAACAAGTGCTACACTGATGAGCATCCGGGTCCGTTGACCCTTGCTAACAAGTGCAGGCGTGCTCTCGTTTATGTTCTGATAATCCACCAGCCTTGGCATTGGGGCGTATCCATCCATCCCTCAACCCTCACCGAGTCATTCTTGTGAATTGATGCCTCTCAGATCAGATCTCGAACCTTGAGCCATGAGGAGGATCACCCAAGCCCCTCCCAGGAAGCCAATTGACAGGCAAGAAGTGGCGCGCTGTCTCCCAAGGGCCCGTCATCCCATGTCGGTTGATCTTAGTTCCGTTGATAGGCCATGGCCCTTGCAGATAGCAAGGATATGGCCCAAAGAACACTGCGAATCGGTTGCCATGTGTGCCATGTGTTAGAGCTCCCTGGGTTCGTTTGGCTCCATAACAGCCTCTACAAAGGCTTGTCGGACAAGCCATTCAGCGGGCCGGGCCAATACATGGGCAAGCTGACGGGTAGCGTCATTGCGCGTGGTCCAGCCGTCAAAGTCAGTCGGTCTCTTGGGTCTTTGTCTTTGTTGTCAAAGGACTCCCTCGTGTACTGCACATGCATAGTTGCATCCCTTCAGACCCGTAAATACCTTCGCCTTTCTCGTGTCCCCCTGCTTTTGTTTTTTGCTCAGTTGCGATACTAACATTGATATTGAAGAATCAACATAGATCATGGGACTGCGACATAGAACTTGAGGATGGGTAAGTCCAAGTCCCTAGGTAGAAGGGGTGTCCACACTCCAATACGTTCAGTACCTGACACCAACACCAACACCAACCCCTCTCTTCCCGCACCACCTCTAAAATCTGGGCTGTATCGCGGGAATACCTTCGTCACCAGTTTCCCCCAAGATAACCCAGACAATTCAGCTTGGCGGGGTCTTCAGCATTTATAACCGCAAAATAAGCAGAGTTGGCGGTACTTACATGCAGACCCCGCTCTAGGCGTCTCCGCTGTCGTTTCACCAACATCTTCAAACATTCAGCAAAGATATATCTTTTGTTCACTAACCCCTTTGTGTGACCCATAGTGCCGTCGCAGCCGCTGCCGGACCACCTGCAGGATACGCTCAGGTTCTCTCCCCGGCCTGTTCCTAGACTCGAAGAGGAGGAGGAAGAAGAAGATGATGATGAGACGAAGTGGGATAGAACATTACGCCCTGTAGCTTCAGAATCGCCGGTCGCCCATCGATTTGCGCACTCACGAGACTCATCCGCCGAAAAGATCTCCCAGACGCACCCGCCCTTGACCTCCCCACGACTTCATTCGAGAAGCCCTCTTGGCGGAGTCGTCGAGCGCATTATCGATCCGAAGAGCGCCGCATACGGCCATCATCGTCAGACTTCGATTGTCCACGGCATTCAACACTCGAGAAATGGCAGCTTGGCCAGCACCAGCTCCAGTCCCCTCAGCCCGCAGATGATAGCAGCCGCTGGCGTCGGCTTTGATCGTTCAGACATGCAATCGGTGACCACCCGTATCGATGGCGACGCCAGTTATCCTTCTCGGCCACCTACATCTCTCTCCGGAAACATTGCGCCTATGGACCGTCCTAATGCTTCTGATGCTCCATATGGCATGACCCAACGAAAGCTCGAACGAATGCATAGTAAATCTCGGCGCGACCATACCCCTCATCACTCTCACTCTTCACGCCACAAGGATGAGCAAAAGACGGTTGGCGAATATGCGCTTCATGTCTTGTTCACCTCAGTCAGTATAAACTTTAGTGTGTAAATGCATACCACAACTAACTTGAAATAGTTTATTGCACAGGCGGAGGAGAAGTTGACAGAATGCATCACGGTTCCGTTTGATCCCGAACCCAATGTTGAACAAATATGCGGACCTGGTGTTGACCCAGCGTTCGATCAGTTGATTGTTGCTCTGGGCCATATCGCTAGCCCTAAACCGAAAGCCTTGATAGACTCGATGATGCTCTGGAGAAAAAGTAAAAGTGATGCTGCCAACGAAGCTCGCAGCCATCTTCAGCAATCTCGAAATGCCGCGGCGGGGGCACCTCTAGTTCGAAGAAATACAGAGCCAGTACAAGCTGCGATGCCTGGCCAAGGAGGTCCTGATTCTGTTTTCCCAAATGGGCCGCCAACACTCGCAGCAAGGCAAGAGTTTGTAGCTCAGGCTGAACGTCGATCGACCGTATCTATATACATTCTCTGTCGCGTTCTCCTCGAAGTCATCAGTCAGAGTAACCTACCGTCTATCACCGCCGAAATGGAAGATAAGCTGGAAAGTATTATATTCGGACAACTAAAAATCGCCGATACTGAGCAGTTGATGGTGTCGCCTCTGAAACTTGCCAATTGGAACCTTTTTGCTCAATTGCTGGGGCACATGAGTGGCATTAACTTTGGTGGAGTTACCAGGAGGTTCATTGAAGACTTGGACAGCTCTCTCCAAGAGCGTGTGGTCAAAAGCCCAACCTCGTCTTCTGGTCGAGATGCCGAGGGAAAAGTAGAACTTGTCTTGGGGGGCATGAAGCACCTAAAGCTCAAGATCTCCCCCGAAGAGTCATGGGAGCAATCCTGCGATTTTCTCATCTCACTTGGCCGCCTGTTCCAGAAATCCCACGGTCAAAAAGTCAAGACAGCCTTCTGCCAAGTGATAGAGATGCTTCTTCTTCCAATCGCCGCAAAGGCTAGCAACAGCCATTTCATGCACCCAAAATGGGCAGAAGTACTCGCTGCTGTTGGACCTCGCCTTGCACAAATGTTTATGAAACCGAGGCATTGGAACTTCGCATTCCCTCTTACTGCGACTTTGCTTTGTGTATCCTCTCCAGACAATTTTGGATCACAATGGCTGCAGTTGATATTGCCTTTACAAACTAAAGTCAAGGATCGAATGACTAAACCCCTTTGTCTTCAGGTCATCTCTCGCTTGTTATGGACATTCTTGTATCGAACTAATGAGACCTTCCAAAATAGCCTCCGCAAAATCGATGAGGTTATGAAACTTGTTCTGCCATCATCCAAGCGAAGTTTGGTTGCATCGGATACTCCGTGCACTGAACCTCTGATCCAGATCATTCGGATCGTTGGCTTCAAGTATCCTGAATACTGCTTCAGGAATGTTGTGTTTCCTCTTATCAATGCTGAACTTTTTACTGCCAACAAAGAGTTGAAAGTTGAGCAACTGGACCCTGACCGGGTTGTTGTTGGCATCAGGGCTTTCCTATACATTATGTCGGATTTGGAGAAGGGTGAGCAAGGACGACCTCCTTTCCCGCAATTCTTTGAAAGTCCAAACTCGACTTCGACTCACGATCGATTCCCTGTCTCCCCTGCTATGTCTTCGGCCCGCAACTCTCCACTATCACAACCAGACGCGCATTCGAAGGAGGAGTACATTACTCGCCCAGTCTTAACTCACGTCTTGAGTGACGGAGTCCGAGACTTTTATCTCAAGTTCTGCGAAATTCTTGGGAAAATCACGATTATTTGTGACAATACATTTGGTGGACAAGCGGCCTTGGACGAGAAGTTCAACAGCCCTTTGCCAAAAACCCCTATAACTGAAACCTTTACCTTCTCTCGCAGAGACGACCATCAGAGTGCCGCGGATCAAAAACAAGCGTTTTATGAACTCTTACATGTTGCTGTTCAAGCGTTGCCCCGTTGTCTTTCTGTTGACATACCTTTCAACTCTCTGATCAATTTGCTGTGTACTGGAACAGCCCATGTGCAGTATAATATTGCGGAGTCATCTGCCAATTCTTTGAAAGCCATTGCCAGACAATCGCATGCTCAACAAGTCACTATGGGATTCGCTCGTTTCATCTTCAACTTTGATGATCGATACTCGACAATGTCTGACGGTGGAATGCTTGGCCACAGTCATATCGAGAACACCCTACGCTTATACGTTGAACTTCTACAGATATGGATCGAGGAAATCAGACAAAAGACCCGCGATGCTGCTACAGACCAACCCGAAGCTAATGCATCCGATAAAAGAGCTATCAAGCTTGATATATCTAGTATCTGGGCTGAGGTTGACCAGGCCGAGGCCCATGGATTGTTTTTCCTATGTTCTCAATCACGACGAGTTCGTCACTTTGCAGTGACAGTTCTTCGTTTGATTGTTGAATTTGACAAGGCCCTAGGGAAAGAAGCTTCCGAGGATAAGGATTCCATGAGACTGATTGATATCCTTGAAAACGAGTCTAGTAAGGTCATGGATTTCAACGACGAGCAATTATCTGTTGCCGAACGAAGCCGATTGCAACGGGGTCTACAAAACGCCAATAACCAAGGTGCTCTGGTTGAGCTTTGTGCCAGTGATGTCTCTTATGATACGACTTTGTGGTTTAAAATCTTCCCTAAGCTCATTCGCATGGCCTATGAGAAATGCCCGTTTACAGTCACTATCTGTCGCGATCTCATTTGCAATCGTATTTTGCAGATGTACAAGCCAATTGTGTACCTCTCCGAGCCTTCAAGGGGCTTGTACTACAACAACGAGCCAGGAAGTGCTAGGTTAGGGGCCCGATCTGCGACAACCCATCCTGAGGTAATGGTGGAGCAATGGAAGCTCTATCTGATCTTTGCTTGCACAACACTGGCAGACCCAGGCGCTTTACCAACGGCTCAGGATCCTCAGCACGTCCGGAAGGCATCCAAAGCGTCGTCTAAAGATAAGATTGTGACGGCTCGGATGTTATTCAAGTACCTCATTCCCATGCTGTCCGTCTCCTCCGCATCTGTTCGAGACGCTGTTGTCGTTGCCATGGGGTCCATCAACATTCATATTTATCGGACTCTTCTTGAGGAGCTACAAGGCCAAGTCTCTCGATGTAACGACGAGGCACGGGCTCGGATACATCAGAGGACAAACAGCAATCCTAAGAGGAACCGGAAGATGGATCTTCTCAGAACGGAGATCACCCATGTTTTCAAATTGACTTCGCATTTCCTTAGAGACCCCGAAGTTTACAACGGCGAGTTTTTCTTAACTACTCTCACCACATATACAAAGGACCTGAAGCTATTCCTGATGGACGGAGAAGTACAGATGGATTGGGAATTCCAGAAGCTCCGACGCCATTACTGTGGTCTGATGGAAGCACTATTTGAAGGAATTAACAGAACCAAAGATCCATCCCGATGGATGACTTTTGAATCCCGAAAGTCTGCGTTCTCGCTGATGGAGGACTGGTGCGGATTCTCGCCGAACCAGAACCAGATCCGTGCTCGAGAGGACACCATGCGACAATCGCTAATTGACCAACAGACCTTGGGCGAGCGTGGCACTGCCACCGCTGCGATGGAGATAGAAAAGAGAAACCTTCGGACTGCAGCCCTCAGTGCAATGGCTGCTTTATGTGGCGGACCAATTAGCGTCACAACTGAGAGTAACGTGGTTCTTCAGTTTGATGTTCGACGCATGCTTGCTTGGATCGACTCTATTTTCAACTCGGGAAGTGATAAGATGAACGTCATTGGCAGAAGAGCCCTCCAGAACCTAATTGTCCACAATCAGGAGGTTCCTTACTTGATGGAGCACTGCATTGCACGTTGCTATTTGGCCGAGGCCCCTAAAGTCCTCGAAAGCTACTTCACGGTGGTCACACAAGTTCTCCAGGATCACATTGATTATCCTTGTCCGTTCTGGAAGCTTCTTGGTTTGTGTCTGTTCACATTGGGCAATGATCAAAGCGAGATCCGGTCTAAGTCGTCGACTGTCCTTCGGAGCTTGGAGACACGTCAACAGAGAAACTCCAAGATTCAAGACTTTGACATCAGCATCTCTGACAAAACACAGGCTGTGTACAAACTAGCACAGTTCGAAATCTCCAAACGCCTTGCCAAGCAACACACAGAACTGGCATTTCATATCTTCTCCGAGTTTACCCTCTACTTCAAGGATCTTCAACCTGCAGCTCAGCGAAATGTTGTTGCAGTCATGTTGCCCTGGATTCAGTCTATTGAGTTGAAGTTGGACCCTAGTGGTGGACCTGCGGCACAGTCCTTTGTATTGCTTGCAAACCTGCTCGAGATTACTATCAAGTCCAGCGGCGCACTGCATAATGAGGTTCAAGCTCTTTGGCAAGCCCTTGCAACTGGACCTTACCCAGGAAACGTTCGATTGGTTCTCGAATTCATCATGCAGCTGTGTCTCGAGCGCCGGGAACAGAACTTCGTGGAGTATGCTAAGCAAATTGTCGTTTTCCTCTCAACAACCAATAGCACGCCTGGCATTAAGGTTGTTGAATTCCTTCTTATGCAAATAACCCCGAAGGCCATGGTACCGAACGAGAAGCGAGATGCTGTTGAGCCCCCAGCTGATATTAACCTTCTGCCCTACTGTGCTAACTTGGCCGAGGCTCTTCCAGTTGGAACCAAGCAAGCTGGGTTTTCTCTCGGTCAACTGTCACTGATCCTACTTGTGGATCTAATGGTATCTCCAGTTCACCTTACCCACGAAAACGTCCCGCTTCTTCTTCAGGTCGTCACCGTCCTTTGGGATCATTACACTCCGTTGGTTCAGGAGCAGGCACGAGAGATGCTCGTGCATCTTATTCATGAAGTCGTCATATCGCAGATAGACGAGCAGACTCAGGACGTTGACAAGACAGCCATCGAAGATCTGATCGATATGATTCGTCGGCACGATCGTTCTGTAGTCTGGGGATATGAGGATAGCAACGGCAAGGTTGACGATCACGATAGCAAAGTGCCACCAAGTATGGAATTCCTTACAACAGAGGTTATCAAAACCTTTGAGACGACCTTTCCTGGAATCAAAGAGCATTGGGGACGCCTTTCGCTAACTTGGGCGACATCCTGCCCAGTTCGACATCTTGCTTGCCGGTCATTCCAAATCTTCAGATGCGTTCTTACGTCTGTGGACCAGCCAATGCTTGGAGACATGCTTGCTCGATTGTCCAATACCATTGCGGACGAAGACCCAGAAATCCAATCCTTCTCCATGGAAATCTTGACGACTTTGAAGACCATCATTGTGAAGCTTGATGCTGAAGATCTTCTTAATTTCCCACAGCTGTTTTGGACGACCTGTGCTTGTCTAGAGTCTATTAACGAGCGGGAGTTCTTGGAAGCGGTCGAAATGCTCAATAAGTTTATTTCAAAATTGGATTTGGGCTCACCAAATGTGCGAAGAATACTTGCTGACGGCCAGCCGTCTCGCTGGGAGGGAATATTCGAAGGTATCCAGCCTCTACTTCATAAGGGCTTGCGGTCGTCGCTTTGTTGGCAACCAACTCTCGACACAATAGATAAGTTGGTACACCTACCAAGCGACGGCTTAGTGGGCGACGAGTCCCGTCTATTCTTCTCGTTACTGGCCAACTTCCCGCGTTTCTTGAACGAACTTGAGAGGTCCACCTCGGACGAAAGCGTCATACAGACAGCAAGACTTCTCCAAGAAGAAGCCGATAACCAAGGTTTGGCTGGTATCGCTGAGGCTCTGGAAGACTTCGCAATGGGAAATCCGCAGGACAGCAGCAAAGACTTCATTGTTGAGCTATGGGGAGCTTTACGAGAGTACTATCTCCCCCAGATG
The DNA here is from genome assembly GCA_017165645.1 of Fusarium sacchari. Lineage (NCBI taxonomy): Eukaryota > Fungi > Ascomycota > Sordariomycetes > Hypocreales > Nectriaceae > Fusarium > Fusarium sacchari. Next base: position 1,962,734 of record JADANP010000007.1, read on the forward strand.
GACTTCCAGATGGTGACTTTCCTAACCGGGCTCCTCACAAACTCGTTGTCGTGGGTGAAGATCCAGACCATGAGGATCCTTTGTGTCGCAATCCCTGAAGTGGACATGCGCAAACCCGAGCTCGCTGGTCATGGATCCGATCTGATCTCACCACTTCTTCGGCTCCTACAGACAGAGTTCTGCATGGAGGCGCTTGAGGTGTTGGATAACATCATGACCATGTCTGGAAATCATATGGACAAACACCATTTGAGGATGAGCATGACACGGCCAACCTCGAGGGCGATCCGCAAGGAATACGAGCGTACGCAGAGTTTGTTTGGAATACCCGAGGCATCAGGATGGGCCATTCCCATGCCTGCAAAGAAGACAGATGCGACGCGGGCCAATATTCATGCCGCTTTCTATACCTGTCAGGGCTCAGAAGGGATGTTGACCGAAACTTCGCCTACCCCCGATGTTGAGTTTCATGCCGACGACTTCCCATACAACTACTTTGGCGCACCAGAACGAACCGAAACGATGCTGTCTGATGAAGGGCGCGGAGACGTTCACTCAGGGGATCTTGCAACCAAACTGGACAGCCTTGACGATTTCTTCGAAGAGCCATCCAGTCCTACGACGGATGACGATGGCAGATCTTCCAGAACGATCACTGAATATACCCCAGAGTCCTTCGAACCTGGAGCGGAACTTTACGATGAGCAGATTCTGCCCATTCTTCACGAAGCCTCGAACAATACATCCTTCCAAAACGGATTTTCCGATCGATCTCCAGGATTACTGAGAGAGGCAGGCTCGAATGCTATGAATCCCGGCGCCTTCAGTGTGGTAATTCCTACTGTCAGACCAGGGCTGCATTCCAGATCCATCACATCACCCTCAGCTCCAGCTTCTTATCAACCACAGATGGGCGATATTGTTTCTGACGATGAGTATGTGGGAGGCTTCTCTGATGCTGATGATGAGAGGCCTGGTACAGGGCATACCGAAAGCGCCTTTTACTTGGAAAACATGATCAAGCCCGCAACACGAAGACCTCAGTCGAGGATGAGACGTGGGCCAAGCAGCCGTTCACGGGACGAGAGGAGCAGGGAGAAACCACCACCCCAACCGGCATCACGCCTGGCTAATAGTATATTCCCACCAGGCATGCAAGACCACGCAGAGGGCGATATGCTATGATATGTGAAGAGGACTAGTTTTATTGGCCATTTTTGTATAATTGCTGGATATGTTGTATGATGAGTGGAACTTGTGCTGCGCTGGCGCCAGGGATCTTACATGTGAAATAATCAAAGTATTGGATATGTCACTACATATACGTCAAAATGAAAAAAGCGATCGAATTCAAAGACTATCGAACTCATACTTCATAGGAAGTGCTGTGGTTTTCAGTGATTGTATGGTTTCTGCTCAGCTTAACCGGCAAGGCAAGGCAAGGTGCAAATAAAACCCAAATGGTCCATCTACCAAGTCCTAATAGATAGTCCCAAACTCAAGACTTATGTAGCTATTCTCAGTGAGAACAGTTGATCGACTCTCATAATACACTCACATCAAACCTAGCTCGAATGTTGACAGGGTTATATGTAACCCCGTTTAATGCATATTCAGTCTCAAATCTTCATAACCCACGGTTTTAAGAAGGAAAGGCTTGATACATCGGCCGACAATCTATGAATAATGCCTATTTTGCCCCGAGGCTCATTTAATGTCTCAAGGCATGTAAATCAGTCGACAAAATGGTGCCGCGCAATAAATGGTGCAAGGCTGATGAGCAAGCGCAAAGCCAAGGCTCCCAAACCCTTTGAATTAATATATCCCGATGCTCCGACTAAGGAGCACTCCGACCTCAACTCCTTCTTATCATACGTGGAACGTGTCAGCTTAAACAAAAGATCTACGGTCTACAGAGGCACCCATTACGAATACACAGTCGCCGATACACTATCACAGTATGGCTTCTTTCTCAAACGCGTTGGTGGGCAGTCCGACCGTGGCATGGATCTTCTAGGGATATGGACTCTCCCCTCCACGACACGAACTTTTAAAGTGGTTCTCCAATGCAAAGCGGGTGCTCGGAGTGCAAGCCCAATGTACATCCGTGAACTCAAGGGCGCAATGGCAGCAGCTCCTCCGGGATGGCGAGGGAATGATGTCCTGGGCCTCCTGGTGGGTGAGAAACCAGCCACGAAGGGTGTGCAGGGCGAGATGCACTCTGCGGATGTGGCGCTAGGCTATGTGTGTTGTTCCAAGGAGGGAGATGTTCTGCAACTGCTATGGAATGTCGAGGCTCAAGCGATGGGTCTAGATGGAGTTACAGTTGGTTTGAAGTATGGAGAGGATAACAACAAGCTTGTGTTGATGAGGGGAGGTGAAATGCTACCCCTGCTGGGGAAAGCTAATACCGAGGAGGAAGACGTGGTGGTTGATATGTCTGCCATTGAGATCGAAGGTTCACAGGATTAACGTGGAATGGCATCTTTTGTACTCTATGTAACATATGGCATATTTCATTTATTCACTTAATCTCAAGCCTGGGAAACGCAGTGTGGCATAGTTAGCACGTCAGAATGTTATCCAAAGTTATCTTCCTATGTGAAAACGTTCTATAATGACATGACCATCACCTAGGTAGCCTTCATCGATGATTCCTTTCCTTGCCTTCACAACTCGTAGGCAATCAGCCTCACTTCTTGTGGTTACATTCCACGCTCATATGCCAACCTTCGCAATGGCCTTCTTCACCGCCGTTTCGATCTCTTTGAGACAAAATTCGGGCTTCTTCGTACCAATGGCTTTGTTGTCATCGCTACCGTCCATGTCGAAAACATCATCGAAGCTGAATTCCCCAGACACCACTTCTTGCTCCACAAGATCACGCGGCGCGGCCTTCTCGAACGTGACCCATTCTTGACCTTTATGATACTTGTGACAGAACTGCTCCTCTACGGGCTTGCCAGGGTCGAAACGGCATTTCCACTAGCCACCGCTCGCCTTCTGGAAAGGTTCGGACCAGCGAGAGCTGGGTTCGTGCCATTTCTTATCCCACTTGTTGTTATTTTTCTTGTTGCGCATCTGGTTCTCGAGTCTCCAGATATGGGTAAGGAACTCTTTGTACTGCTTCTCGATGCTGTTGCGGCGGTTGATGGGGACAACGCCATAGCTGGTGAAGGTTGGGAACCATTTTGGGACATCAACCTTGACAGGGGTCTCGTACATATTGTGGCCCCTAGAGTCGTTATTTGTCTCGGGGAGTATATAGGGGAAATAGTCAGTCTCCCACTCCAGGTTGTTGGTGTCGACGGTATTGGGAAGTTGTTTGAGATGGGGTGAGTTGAAAGTTGGGAAGTGATGTCTGACCTGCTTGGAAAAGGCTTTATTGCATGCCTTTTTCCTCGAAAAGGCCGCCTCGTCATCAAGCCACTTAGCCGCTGGGCAGGTATTGGATGACTGCTCTTTGAGCCACAGATCATACTTGGAAGGTTTGGAAGTAGAAGACTTGTTTTGGGACTTGGCGTTTTTTGAGGTCTTCTGGAGAATATTGCATTCATCTTCATCTTCTTCGACCTCTTCCAGTGAGAACAGCCCCTGGAAACTCTCAGCTTCACGAAGAACCGCCGTCTGGTCCTCGGTAAGTGGTAAGTGAGAGGTATCTGGGTGGAAAGTGAACTCTCCAGCAATCATGCCTTCGACATGTCCATCGCGGATGGCGATCTTTCTGGTCAAAGCGGAAAGTTCAACTCTGTCGTCGTATATTGCTTGTTGTACGTGGCGGGGCACATCATGGAATTCGATTGGAGTGTCCCAGTCGAGCATCTTGATGGCCTCCTGTTCTGCGGTGGCCTGTCGCTTATCATTGATCTTTTTGATACTAGCATCGTGATGGCGCTTCTTGTAGGTAGCATGAACAGCATACTCCTGGCGAATATCTGCTTCAAGAGCGAGTGGTTCGAGAAAGTTGACTTCGCTATGCCAGTTGTGTAGGGATAGAGATATCTTGGGGTCGATCTGCTTGGCGAGGATTTTAGGTCTAAAGGTGGAATCACTATGTTCGGCATAATCTTTGTTGCAAGGATACTTGGGTTCGGTATGCCATTTCTTTGGCAGCTTGAATCCGGGCTTGCGCTCCGGGGTGGTGAACTGAGATCGGTGGCTAGTGTTGGGCTTGTGATACTCTCGAGGTCGATTGATTTGGGTGTCGATGCTCCGTTTGTGCCTAGCTTCACGCAAATCTCCAGAACCGAGTTTATTTCTTTGAGAGTCGGTAGGAGGAGGAGTGTGAAGATCAACTGAAGATACTTCGCCCTGGTTTGGGCTGCCGAGGTAGTTTTTGAGAGCTCGCGGGCTGTGTGACGAGAATGCCTTGAGATTGTCCCCAGATGGTGAACTGGGGCAGGTATCTTGTTTCTCTTCTTGACTTCTACTGAGAGGTACCTCTTTGCATAGGTTCTCTATGGGGAGAGGAAGAGGAGGAGGTTGAGCGTATAGGGCTGACAACTTGTTCGGCGTCATGATGAAGGTTGGTGTTGGGTTCAGGTCTCCAAGATGCGTCTCCGATAACAAGTCTCCAACAAATCTATCCAGAAAGAAAAAAGAGGGCTTGGTTTATTCTAAAGTGAGAAAGTATTGTGTGCGCGGGAGGAGAGAGGTGAAGATTCAGAATGTGTGTAGGCGAACAAATGATGACTGAACATAGCTGTGTAGCCGCCTGCCAGTGCCTGACACCCCAACTCACCAACTAGACCTGAATAAGTCGATTGTATAGGTAGAACCAACAATGCCTGAACATTTGGCAATACGCTCCTAAACAGGAGTGGGCAGTGTAAACAGCTTTCTACCAGTGTTAAAGAAAGTTCACTCAGTAAAGTAGGGAAGCAAATTTCCGCCATTGTTATATATATTGCCACACGAAAAACGTGTATGAGTATTTTCTCTCACGGATATAAGCTGTGTCCTAACTTCGTGTTGGTACAAAGCTTCAAGATTCAACGTAACAAGGCCAAGTCCCCTCCCCCAAACGTCTCCAATGAGCTGACGACTCCCGCCTCCCTTCACCGTCAGTGAGTCACGAGCCGAGGGACAGATCTCGATGTCAACGATATGTGAGGACTTAACCAGCTTTATAAATTGTTTGCATCCTTGGTCCCGGGTTCTGAATATACACGAGATCATTCTGTGGCGGTTGCATCTTCGGCAGAGCCGGTGCATACACCGGGAGACTCGTGGATCGGGTTATTTGTAACGTTGTATGGTCATACATTGATCCGTGTCAACTTCTGGAAACATTCCGTAAATATTTATAATACAATTATATACAAAAGTCCATAACCCCCTCCCCCCGCTGCCATCCATATCCCAGGTTATACGTATAGTCACAAACACAGACACCGCTGCATGTGGCTCATTCTCAGTACTATGACGATACAGGTCCTACTTTGACCTGCTCCCGAAGTCTCTTAGCCTCGGCCATCCGGTTCTGTTTATCTTGTCTTCTCTGTCCAGCCTCAATTCTCGCAAACTGACCACGCGCGCCATGCTTGAGTTTTGTGATCATGTCTGCAGCCTTGCCCTTATCCAAGTTTTCGAGCTTCAAAGGTTCCGCATTGCCTCGCATCTTATTGATGAAATCAACTTGTCCCTGTGTAGGTGGCAGTGTCCGCCATCTTTGATAGCGGTGAATAAACGTGTGGGGGAACATCTTGGCCGCGAAACTGTCCGCTCCATGCACAGCATCAGTGAATGTAGCTGCCGTGAGAATCTCCCGTGGCATTGCGTATGGTGATTTGGCTACGCCAGGCGGTAGAGCCCGTACCTCTATGGCTCGGTAAAGCGGCCCCTTTGTGTTCAGTTGTTCACTGACCCGCTCGATTCGAACATATGAACCGCTCGGTGACGATAAGACAAACTTTTCCTTTCCGACCTGAACCCATGCATACTTACTTATGGCCCGGATGTGTTTCTCGCCAGACGTATCGGCGATAAGATCTAAAACCGAGTCATAGTCTGTGAATGTGACACTATCGGCTCCGGGCCCGGGAGTTGTCTGGTATGACAAAGGCTGTTGAGAAGTAACATGCTCAGTGTCCTTGATCTTGCGTAGGTCATTCACTGTTGCCCTCTCAACCAGTATATCAGGGTCAAGGCCGAATAGCGTTGGCGTGGTCACGATTCCAGTGTCCAAACTCGAGACCAGATCGATGATATGGCAGTTCTTCTTTCCCGGGTGCAACCGCATTCCTCTACCGATCATTTGAACAAGCAAGTTGCGGGACCTCGTCGGCCTCGCGAGGATGATGCAGTCGATATTTGGGATGTCAGTTCCTTCGGTGAAGACACCGCAGTTAACCAGCACAGGAAACTCTCCTTTTCGAAACGAGTTCAACGTCTCGCCTCTTTCAATCTTGGGGGTCTCTCCAGTCACATATCTCGCGTCAAAGCCATGCTGTCGGAACCGATCTGTCAGCTCCACCACATGGGCGACGTCAACACAAAACACAAGTGTTGACTTTCTTCCTGGAGCTTTTGCCATCCAGCTGCGGACTGTTATGTCGTTGATCTCACTGGTGTTGACAGCCTTGGATAAATCTGAAGGGAGATAATCGCCGAAAGCCCCCTTCTTCACTTCGGATAAGTTTGCCTTCGACTCAACCGTCGTAAAGATGACGTCCGACAGCCACTTCTTAGAGATCATATCCACATAATCTTTGTGGTAAACGATTTCATCAATGGCTGCGCCCAGTTTCACGCCATCAAAACGTGAAAACGTGGCGGAGACACCAACTAGATTTGGGGAGTCAAGTCGCTTCTGATCTAATCCAAAGTGACGAAGGGTCTTGAGGTACCCTGGAGCAACGATGTGATGGGCTTCGTCGACCAGCAAAAGTTTGAAGCGGGACGGGTCGAATTTCTTAAGACGGCCTTGTGACGTTATGCTTCGTACGCTGGCGACTGTGATATCTGCCGTGCCTGTTGCATGGACATTGCCCATCTCGATCTCGATCCTCTTGTCAGGATACGCACGTTGACAGTGGTTGGCTGCTTGTTCTACTAGCTCACGACGATGTGCCAATATTAGTGTCTGTTGCGCGTCCTCATTTGCTGTCGGGATCCTATCAATAAGTTGTGTAAAGATGACCTTCTTTATGTCAATCGACTGAACTGTCACTCTGAGAGAAACACGCTTACTGTTTTACCGCTACCAGTAGCTAGAGATATCCCGACTCTTTTGTGCCCGCTTTTTATGGAGGAAAGAACCGAGTCGATGCATTCTTCTTGATAATCTCGAAGCTGTAATTTGGGGGCATCATGAGCAAGAGTAGAGGCAAGGGCTCTGAACGGGCTCATTGTGAAAGGCAACCTTGCAGCTTTGGCCCGTAAAACACCTCGCGGTATAGCCTGCAGCATGGCACATGATGAGAGGTGCAACGGAAATGCGTTTTGCCTCATCGATATATGATAATAAAAAATACTTCATGGTTAAGATGTCATGAGTCTTCGAATGCTAACCTATACCAAGGCGTGAATGCATTATGTAAGCAGTATTCTTCCACTACCAATATTTCATCTCAACGTCAACTGAAGAAGTGGACAAGCACTTGTAACCTTAAGATCTCGGTGCAATATGAGTGATGCGTTAACGCCAATATCGATTTTGTGATCGATCGCCTCTTTAGTCTTGCAAAGGTTCTTTTGTTTTCCTCTTTGATACCCGCTCCTTGCCAGGAGTAACCCAGGTTCATTTTGCTTGCGATCATGTTTCGCCCTCTCCTATCTTTCCAGCCATCATACACAAACCGGTATGGAGTCGGAAACCAATTATGAACCCCTCGACGAGGATTTAAGCGACACAGATAAAGTTGGAAACCTGGAGTTTGGAGACGATGTTCTGTTACCGCCACTTGACGAGCAATACGTTGCTGATCAAACTGACGCATCTGGTAGTGTGTATAGTGAGAGGGAGGATGAAACAGACCAAGACAACGAGGATTCTTCCCTGAAAAGACGCGCTGAGGAAAACTCGTCCCCGAGACTCTTCAAAAGACAGAAAGGAGTTCTCAACGCCGAGTACTTGGATCTTCTCAATAGAGATATTGAAGATGCAGCTCAGCGTGTCTGCTTTACCGACGATAGCGAAGAAACCGTTCTGTATCCAAGCCAAATAGGCCTCACTTACTGGTCGATACCGGAGAAGAAACTCTTCTTCGAAGCGATTGCTCGTCTTGGCCAGAGTGATCTTCCAGGTATTGCATCCCGTATAGGCACCAAGAGCGAGATCGAGGTGAATCATTATCTCGACGTGCTCCGAACAGCACGGCTCCTCAGACAACGACAAGTCAGACGCCCCGCTATTGAATTTCAAGAGATCCCAGCCGCTGTAGAACTAAGTCAGCAATGCTGTCACGCCTTAGACGAGGCCGCAGATGCTATTTCTGTGCGCCAGGAACGAAAAGAGGAACAGCGAGAGGAGAGCAAATGGGGAGACTGCTGGGACATCAGCCCAAGGATTGCTCGCCGACTAGACAGGGGCGAAACCGTCGTTGAAGGCCAGGATCTTCCTTTCTCCAAGCTATTCAACGTGCATACCTGGCTAAGCCTCTCTGAGCGTATCTTCATGAATTCCTCCATTCCTAGTGAGAACTGGGATTCTATCGACAACAGGCCTCCCTCGATGTGGGCCACTACGTTCGAGGACTTTCACTCTTTGGCAATCTCAATTACGAAACGATTGGTTCAAACAACGATATTTCTCAGCGAGTCAAGAATTAGGGCCAAAAAGGAGCTCGTACCAACTACTCGCGAAATTATCAGAGCACAAGATGTGGAAGCAGCTGTGTCGTCCCTGGGATTGAGTCATAATTCCCATCAGTTTTGGAACCAATGCGCACGAAGACTACGACTTGAGGTCCACGAGGAGCCGCCCCAGCGGGAGGAGGAAGGAGAACGTGAGCCTCTTAGCTATGAAGAAGTGGAAACCCTTCTCTCCAGTGGCGGCGATGAGGCCGACCAGGCACCTGAAGCGCCGTCTGATGTAGACGGAACCGCCAACTCTTCTGGAAACGAGGCACTAAGCTCTGATTTCGAGGAACCCGTCTCACATTCGGACGAAGAGGAGGCTGCTATCGCACGGGAGGCCAACGAAGTTTTGCTCTTCTCTGCCGCCGACTTCCCAGAAACGTATCGGAAGAAAGAGACTCTCAAGAACCGCATTGCAAGTGAGCGGCGACAGGAGCAATATGCCGATGAATGCGACCAGCACGTCAGCTGGCAGGCCGAGACTGAGATGTGGGATCTACTACAGAAGAAACCTCCCACTGAAACACCCAGGATACCAGAACCGGGCCCGTTGCAACGGTCAACTATGGATGTGGAGAGTATCTTTCCCATAGGAAGGGAATGGAGAACCTCGGTAAAGTACCACAGCGAGTGGGAAGGGGAATATGAGACAATGCCTGATTTTAGCCAGTGAAAGGGCAACAGAGCTCGGGAGCTCGCTTGCTAATGTGATAAATACTTATTGTGACTCTGTGCCTAAGGGTATCTGAGCCGCCCCATCTATTGTTTGCATCACACCAATTAATTCGCAAGTTAACGTCTCCTCTTTGGTCTTGCCTTTACTTTAGTAGTCTTAGCCTTCTGGCCCTTCTTGGCACCTCGTGTGGACTTTGATACTTGTGTTTCGCTCTCTTCAGCACTTTCTTCTTCCTCACTGGAAGAGCTCTCGCTCTCTTCTTCTTCGCTCTCTTCTTCTTCCTCCTCCTCCTCTTCTTCCTCTTCTGTGGTCTCGGCCTTTTCTTGCTTCTCAGCCTTGGCCGGGGTCGCTTTCTTCTTTTGTCGTGAAGCACCTCGTTTGGACTTGGGCGCTGGTGATGGGGCGTCCGTACCGTCCTCCGTATCTTCTACCGATGTGCCTCTGGTTTTCGTATCACCTCGCTTGCGCTTCTTGGCGGGTGAAGGTGCCGGAGAAAGTTCGAGCTGGGGTGGTGATGTTGGAGCTTCGCTGACGTCGGCCACGGCTCGGGCCATCATGGCTTCATAGTAATCCTGTCTTGGCAAACAGAAGTCGTTGTATTCGACCTCTTCATCGTCGAAATTTTCTCTGTCATCGATCACCTCAAGATTGTAGTATGTTCGGAGCTTTTGCCAAATATACGGAATGCGTGTGTGCTGGTACAGATCAGGGTCGATGCCATGGTTCCGCAAGTGCTCCGAAATTGCTATCATCCGAAAGTGCTTGTGCATGCCTACACGGCCTTGGTTAGTAATAGCTCGACATGAAGGAAGAGACCCAACTGACCAGCTGGTTTCCAGCGAATGACACCCTTGAATAATGAGGCCACTTGATCATCCGTCCAAAGACTATTGTAGTTATTGTCCGGCTGTTGCTCTTTTGTCTCACTAGAAGCTTCATTATCACCAGTCTGGGGAGTGTCGACGTCCATCGCATCGTCATCTCGTGCAGGAGTTGGTGTCGCAACAGTTTGGGTGCTAGCCCGGGCGCGCTTCCTCGGCGCCATTGTGATTATGATGAGGAGACCAAGATCGGTCGATTTATGGTGATGTTGACGAAATATGCTGTGTAAGTGGCAATTCTGTATCAGTGGTATTGCTTTGTGGTATGGATAATCTGGGTGCCTCGAACCAAATTGAAGATTTCAAAAACCGAACTCGTTGCCGAATGCAATGGCCGGCCTGAGAAGGAGGTTCTGATGAAATCATAAGCTACCTAGGTAGGTATTGTAGCATCGGATCCAATCCAATGGCTCGCGTAAAGCGGGCCCCGAGCTTGTGGTGCTCCATTTTTAGTGCACAGAGGCTCTAAGACGCGCCTAACGTCCACTAAAGCGCGTCTATGGAGGGGTACTTTATGGATGGATGTTGGTATCCTGGATGGATGGATCGCGTTAATTGCCCTTCTGATGTCCCGTGGATAACAAGACTCAAGCTTAGGCTCGGCATTGAAACCCAAAACGCGCCGCTGAGCACTATGTTATTGAATCGCATGCATTTTATGAGAAACGATCATGGCTGAATCCAAGGAGGACCCGGGAGCTGTGTTCACTATACCTGACTTTTGGGAACCGTCGAGATTTCTCCATCAAATAGATGATGGCCCACAGGCTCAGAATCCCTTCTTTTCTCCTGGGTTCAGAGGTAAATTTGGATCTTGAAATCGAACCGTAACCCTACTAATCGGTGTTCTTAGAAGATATGAAATCGGAGCTTGTCCAGCTTGGCCAAGTGTCACTGGAGCAAAGTGGCTTCTTCAAGTTACCATCTCAGCTTGAGCTTCAAGATAAGCCAGAGCCAGAGCCAGAGCCAGAGCCAGAGCCAGAGCCAGAGCCAGAGCCAGAGCCAGAGCCAGAGCCAGAGCCAGAGCCAGAGCCAGAGCCAGAGCCAGAGCCAGAGCCAGAAGTAACTGCATCTACCAACTGCATCCAAGCCTCCACGGAAAGCCTAGCTGATCCGGAAGTTGGTGATGACATTTGGGCACATACCGATGAACCGGGAGAGAAGACACCAGAACACAGAACTTGGGATAGCTTCATCTCCGGCACGCCAGCTGGCCAACAACAGCCTCTGGTGACGGAAGCTGGAGCCGCGGTCTACGATGCCTTACTCGGTTGGTCCGTCGACCCTCTTGAACTGAAAAGCTCCGAGGTTCCTATTGTCGATATCAAAGCCTATTTTTCTTCATTGCTTGCTCTGGCTCTTGGTCAAGAATCAATCTTCTACTCCAAACAGGAGAAAGGTCGCTCTTTTGCACCGGCGATTCCAAGCATGCGGGTCACAGGGTATTCCAAAGATGTTCTCCAGGGCCTGGAAAAACAATGCCACCGCTGCGGATCAATGTTGTTCGAATTGCGATCCTTTGTCAATTCTACTTATGCAAAGCGGACGTCCAAATGCGGCGTTGCTTTGGCTGGTGTGCTTGATCAAATCCTTAAGGACGTTCAGCGACATGTCGCTCTTCATAGGCAGACACCACGATCGCTCTTGGAACTCCAATCAACAGTCAAAGGAATGCTTGCGATTCTGATACCATTTCAAAGACTTGCATCCAAATTTCGCAAAGGCTACGAAGACCAACACGTTCTCTCCCAGGTATTCCATGAAGCTTATTCAGTCGACTACGGTGAAGAACAGCTTCGAGGTATTATGCGCGAAGTTTTACAGAGAGTCTCTTCGCCTTGGATAGAGTTCTTGGAAGAATGGATCGGGACCAGGCAAGAAAAGGGGATTCCCTTGACCAAAGCCAATGTTGGAGCAAGCAAAGGCTTCGTCAAAGTCGACACAGACAAATATACGGACGATTTCGGACAGGAAGTTGAGGACATTGACTTTCTCTTGGACGAGACCAAAATGCCCCATTTCATGCCCTACGATATTGCCAAGTCCATTTTTGAAACAGGCAAGAATCTGCGGTTCATTAGGGAATGCCACCCCGAGCATCCCTTGGCCTCATCAGCTATTATCAGTGCGACCGACCCGCCGAAGGTCAGCTGGCTTTACGACTGGAACGCCATCGAGAACCTTGAGAAACGTGTAGCCAAGTATCACGACGATCTCTTAGGGGCAATTCGCGACTGTTCATTCCGAGACAGAGTCAACTCGGAAAGCAATGACCTCGCGATTGGTTCTGAGATCGCAAACCCGTTCTTTCGCGAAGACCCCACCTCAGAAACAGCTGGAGGGCTCTTGAATACTCTTACGGCACGTATGGATGAGCCCTTGCCTGATGATGTGAGCAAAGAGGATACATTGAGTCAAATCTTACGTGAACGTCTTACCCAGTCTGCTACCCGCAAGTCTCAATCTCCTACCAATGGTTTCGACTTCACGCCTCACCCATCGCTTCTTCCCGTGCTTTCGTTTGGGGGCATTGCTTCCGCGCAATCTGAGGTTGTAAACCAGGAAAGTCTGAGGCTGCTGTTTAATCACCACGATTTGCGTGGTCACCTGAAAATGCACCGTGATTTCCACCTCTTTGGCAGCGGCATGTTCGTAAGCCGCCTGTCCCATGCCCTATTCGACCCAGACCTAGAAACAGCCGAAAGGCAGGCTGGAGTTGCGCGACAAGGAGGTGTTATGGGCCTTCGCCTGGGGGGTCGAGATACCTGGCCACCAGCGAGCTCGGAATTACGTCTAGCTCTTATGGGCGTTCTAGCCGAGAGCTTCGATTCAGACAATGAGTTCGCTAAGGAAAAACTGGCTAGTTTATCGAGGGATGCATCTGAGCTCCCAGGAGACATGAGCTTTGCTGTCCGAGATTTGTCGCAGGAAGAGATTGACAAGTGCATGAACCCAGACTCCTTGGAAGCTCTCGACTTTTTACGATTGTCCTACAAGCCCCCTGCGGCGTTATCCAGCATCATAACCCCGGTGATTTTGACACAGTACGATCGAGTCTTCAAGCTGTTGCTAAGAATCATGAGGATGGTTTATGTCGTCAACCAATTGTTCTTAGATGTCAATGCCAGGACCAGTCGCTGGAACGACCCTGATGACATTTCCTACCGATTCACTCGAGAGGCCCACCATTTTGTCTCCGGTATCACCTCATTCTTCATGGATGCTGGGGTTGCCATTCCCTGGGAAGCACTCGAGGCTAAACTAGACAAAATCGAAGCCGACTTGAAGAACCCCTCGACAGCCAAGAGTACGGCAGATAAGGTTGAGAGTCCTGATAGACTACGAGAGTTCCACTCCCGAGTGCTTGATCGAGTCATGCTTTCTCTTTTTCTCCGGAAACGACAGCAGCCAGTGCTGAATTTGCTCGAAGAAATCTTTGGTGCAGTTCTGGAATATGCCAAATTTTCACGATTCAAGGCTCTTGGAAAGAACCAGACTACCGACCCAAGAGAATTGGAAGAATTGCAGCGTTTGTATAGCAACTTCAAGAAGAAAGTGCAAATCTTCATGACTGTCTGTCGAGCCTTGACCGAAAAGAGCCGATCAACAAGTAATAAGGTGTCGGACGATTTGGGGTTGAAACAAGAGGGTATTGGTGAGGACCATATGGTCGCTCAATTGCTGTTAAAGCTCGATATGGGACACTACTACACGAAACACTAGGATATGTAATATTAAGTATTAACCACGAAGGACATGAAGATATAAATGACATCCTGCAAGTAATACACATATCTAAACCTAGGTATGGACCTATTCATTCTATTGATAATCCGATACCCCGCCATCGATGTACGTTGCACCCTTGCTGCGGCAGGCCATCTTTAGTGGTGGGTGCCCCTCCAAATGACCCCACGCGCTAGGTTAGGTAGTTCCTAACATTAATTACTCGGCTCCAGCTGTTTGTTTATATTGAACTTGCAACACTGAACCATAGCAACCTACCGATAACGAAAATGTCGCGACAAAGCGTAGCAGCGCGCAACCTGTCTCTCACTGAAGAGCTTGAAAGACTAGAGCAATCAATCACTCTGACTCTTCAAGGTATACATGAATCTTGAATTTTCGCGACCCAGGGCTGACCCTAGGCTAGAAATCGACCACAACTTTAGCAAATCGCATCGCATAGTAACAACGAGCATTCTACCGCTAGTAGAACAGTATGGAGAACACTCTCGCGCTGTCTGGGAAGCTTCGAAGGTGAATGAGGTCACCGGGGTTCGAAGGAAGTGATGCTGACGACATGTAGTTCTGGAAGCAATTTTTCGAGGCATCGGCCAACGTATCTCTCTCCGGTTATGAAGAGCTCGCCAACGACGACGAAAGCGAAAATGTGGAAGAAAGTACAGCTATGAGGGAAGATATAACAGAGGAATACACATCTCAGCATCACGAAGATGTCACCGCCACAACCGGCATTGAGCAATCTACCTTCCAAGCCGAGGACTCCCTCCTCGATGATGCAGAGCTCACAGGAAGCACGCCCCAGCCTGGAAAGACGAAGACACGGTTTTCTGATATGGAATCTCCTTACGAAGCCATGAAGCGCGAGATGGAAGGAGAAGAAAACAATACCACAGTCCTAGACGATAACGAGGATTCGACTGTCTTGTTCGCCCAACACACCGCTAGACTCCCCGATATGTCAATGACTCCGCAGGCTCAGCGTGACCACACAATGACCGGCGAGCAGTCTGCTCAGCCTCATAAGGATCCTTTGCTTCACCGTGTTCTCGACAAGAACTATCGCATTCAGGCAACTCCACACAAGCCCGCCCTTCGTATCTCTCCACTCAAGAGCGCCCAACCTAAGAGCGCCCAACGCAAGAGGGATGCCCCCGCATGGAACGACTCACCAGGCTCATCGCCCGAAATGGCAGTGCCGACTCTACGCAGTGAAGTATTTATGTCGCCCTACAAAAGTAACGCTCGACAACGTCTTGCGGCGGCAACACAGGGTCCTCGAACACCTGGCGTTAGTGTTCAGACGCCAGCGACAGCACGAAAGACGCGGGACGTCTTCGCTGATGACACTGTCACAGCCACTGGAAAGGAGAAGTATGAGATCGACTGGGATAGTGATGAAGGGGATGAGGATATCGATTTATATGCAGGCATGAGCCCGCCCAAGACGATACAGTTCGCGCTGCCTCCTTCCAAGCTCTTGCAAACACCTGGTAAGGCCTATCCCGCTCTCAAATGGACTACTATATACTAATACTGTCTGACAGCACGTGAAGCCAGCCAAAGGATTGTTGGTGACATTCTACTGGATGCTGGGGCTGATCCGAATTCGTCGGAATACAGCCCCTCGATGGTGAAGATGAACGAGGATATCTTGAACGATAGTTTCTAAAGCCACAATCTTAAATCTAAAGAATAAACAGTCGTTTGTTCCTTGGTCCCGAAGACTCAACGAGTATGAAAACCAGCCCTGCATTTCAACCTAAGATACCCTTCACCCCTTTGCATTTGTGTGCCCGTGCCCTTCGCCATATTTTCAGTCCGCTTTCTAAATCAGCGCCATGTCCCTGGCCTTGAGTTCCGTCGATTACATACTGAATCGAATCTGTGACCTGAGGGCCTGTTCCTGGAGCTTCTTGGCATCGATTTCCGTTCCGCCCTTTTCCTTCTGGTCCTTTTTGAAATGGGGTGTTGACGAGGAAAAGGTAGCAATAGAGGCAGTTTCGGGATCAGCGGCCTTGGAAGTGTTATACTTGGTAGCACCTACCTGGGCTACATTTGCTTGTTATTAAAGTTCAGCTTGCTGCGAACGTGATGCTTACAGTCTGAGGTTGTGGGAGCATTGTTGCCTGAGTTGTTGGACATATTGAAGGATGTGAAGGAGGTTTCAAGTGATTGGGTGGGTGATTTATAGACAAGGCTTGGATTAAAGTATTTAAGCTTAATAGTTTGTATGGCTGTTCTTAGATGGAGCTCTCGGTTGCTTCTGCCTGAGAATGAAGTCCATAGGGCGCCGCATCTTGATGGTTATATACTCAATCCTGGCAATGTGACTTGCCAGACACTCTTGTTACGATGACTACGAACGATGGAAAACCACTAGGATTCTTGCATAGTCTACGACGCGCGTGACTCATGACAGAAACCATTGACCAGGCGTTAGGGCTGACGAGGAACTGCATGCACGGCAGTAGAAAGGTCTACGTATACCATGGGTGCGTACAAGGCTGACGAAGAATCCGGGAATACGTACGTACTGTGTAAGCGTACACGCAGAACACCATCTTATTTCCTCATATGTGTGAGATATGAGAGTGTTGGATGCTGCTTTAGGAACAAAGGGGAGTAACATGTAACTGGTATTGGTCAATTTGGGCTGATGGTTATGCAGAGGACTAGCTTCCATTACGCCAGTGCCGGCCGGGGATTACTCACTTGACGACTTGGCGTTTCCACTGACCATTCAGCCAAGTTCGAAGATGAGCTAGAGACCTCGGGTTGGCTGAACCTGAAAACATAGGATCTTAGATCAGACAAAATGGTGAGACTGACACTCTGCAGGCCTTCAGTGGGTTGCATCTCAAGACGATTTCTTTCAATAACACTGTTAGTATATCATGGTATTTACTCATCACCCACCATCTGGTGACTGTTTGACGCAACATGAATGCCACCTGCATGGGTTGGTGCCTTTTCCATAGAAATTACACTTGATGGATCGTAATTCAGCCGCGTCTTACTGTCAGTCTAAGGACTCACCACTTAGAAATCGTAGAATTTGTTGGAAATGAGTCCCACAAGACAGCGGTCAAGTCTCAAAGCATGCGTCACCATAGAATACCTAGACACGCGTTGGTTCTGCACGTTGACAAGGCCATTGAATCTATGCTTAAACGGGCAGCTCACAAAATAACGTTAAATCTTGGAGTGGATAACCAAGCCTAGGAGATAATACGGAGTATACTTGTAGGGTCCAGATACTATGAGCCACATGTGGCTTGTACTGAGAACTGTGGCAGTGCATGGTCCCCGCAACGTTCTGCGAAACGCGATTCTTATCGATAACAATTCTATTAGCGTCTAAAAAAATTTGGAAGCAAAGTGAAAGGCGAAAGACCGTGCCAGTTAGTTGATGGTCTTTGAAAGGTGACGACGTCGCACGCAAAAATGGAAGATCAAGTGCACAAACCGCATCGCAAGTCCAAGGACAAGAAGGACAAGAAGCAGCATACAGGTGGTCAGTTATTCTTATACACAGTTCCAATTGGCGGTTGGCGCATTCTAACAAATATCAGAGCGCAACCCAAAGGCGTTTTCCTTCGCCAACCCTGGCAAGCTCCAGAGACAAGCAGCGAGATCGCAAGATGTAGGTCTCTTCTCTGCTCCCTTGAATATATATTCCCAATGCTAAAAGTCAGCAATAGATCAAGGAAAAGCGTCTCCATGTCCCGCTCGTGGATCGATTACCCGATGAGGCCCCGCCTCGACTCGTTACAATCGTTGGCCCTCCCGGTGTAGGAAAGACGACGTTGATGAAATCGCTCATTCGACGATATGCCAAAGAAACGATATCGGACCCTCAGGGCCCTGTGACGGTCGTCACATCGAAGAAGCAACGCCTGACCTTTGTCGAGTGCCCAAACGAACTGGAGGCCATGGTCGACATCGCAAAGGTTGCCGATATTGTCCTCTTGATGATTGACGGAAATTACGGCTTTGAGATGGAAACTATGGAGTTTCTCAATATTCTAGCCGCTACAGGTATGCCAGGAAACGTCTTTGGCATCTTGACACATCTGGATCTTTTCCGGAAGCCACAGGCGCTGAAAGATGCCAAGAAGCGTCTCAAGAGGAGACTTTGGACAGAGCTGTACCAGGGCGCCCACCTCTTTTACCTCTCCGGTGTTATGAACGGCCGATATCCCGACCGCGAAATCCACAACTTGTCACGCTTCCTCTCTGTCATGAAGAACCCACGTCCTCTCGTCTGGCGCAATTCTCACCCTTACTCTATCATCGACAGCTTCCGAGATATCACACACCCGACCAAGATCGAGGAAGACCCCAACTGCGACCGGTCGATTGTGCTTTCCGGTTACCTGCGAGGTACAAATTTTGCTTCGCACAACCAACGAGTCCACGTCCCTGGTTTGGGAGATTTTACAGTGTCTAATATGGAGGTTATGCCAGACCCTTGTCCAACCCCATCGATGGAACTGGCAATGGCGAAGATCACAGGCAAGACTGGACGAAGGCGACTGGACGAAAAGGAAAAGAAGCTTCATGCTCCCATGTCAGATCGTAGTGGCTTGAAGATTGACGGTGATGCCATCTGGATCACCAGCGACAAGGGCTTCAGCTTCGACCGGGAGGAGGATGATGATGCCGAGCGAGGAGAAGGAGAAGAGATGATTGTCGGTCTCCAGGCTGAGCGAAAGCTTCTTGGCCAAATGGAGGGCGGTGTCCAGCTTTTTAAGGGCGGCAACAAGGTTGAGACAGTGCCAGAGGAGGAAGACACCGGCAGGAAAACACATCGCAAACCTAGGTTCGCCCAAAGAGAAGATGGCGATGATGACCAAAACGAAGACGATGAGGACTCTGTCAGTGGTGACGAAAACTTGGACTCGGATGCCGAGATCGAATTCAGTGAGGGCAAACTTGGCAAGATGTTCCGCAAGGATGCCGATAAGGAACTCGGTGAAGATGATCTTGCATTTGCCGACAGTGACTCAGACCTCGGAGCATTGTCTGATGAAGAAGAGGTGGAAGACGACGAAGAATATGATTCAGATGAGGAAGCAGCAGCATTAAGGTGGAAGGACAACTTAAATGGCACTGCGATGAGGCTTCATGGCAAGAGACGCTCATATCACACAAGTGATCTGGCTAGGTATATGTACGACGACTCACTAAGCCCAGAAGATGCTCTCAAGCGATGGAAGGGCGAGGATGACGAATCAGAGGAGGAGAATATTGAGGACGATGACGATGAAGATGACTTCTTTAAGAAGTCGAAACAAGAGCAGGAAGACGCTATAGAGGATAGGTCAATACCCGCATATGACTACGAGGATCTAGCGGCCAAATGGGCATCAGAAAAGAACGTCGAAGCTTTACGGAGGAAGTTCACTTCGACAGCCCTCGCTGCCGGCGATGATGATGACGATGATGGGGATGCCAACGGCAGCGACTTCGAGGGTTTGGGCGACTCAAATGATGAGGGCGATGGTGTCTTCGAGGATCTCGAGGCTGAAGGCCAACAAGAACCAGCACAGCTCACTGTCGACGATATTGAGGCTGAGCGAGAGAAGAACGCAAAGCGAAAGGAGGAACTCAAGATGCGTTTCGAAGAGGAAGACCGTGAGGGTTTCCTCAATGATAAGGCAAATGCTCGACGAGAGGGTGGAGATGTGCAAGAGTTTGGTGAGGATCAATGGTATGAGGCGCAAAAGGCTATGATCCAGAAGCAGCTCGATATCAACAAGGAGGAATTCGAGAACCTCGATGAGCGTCAACGCTCTGCTGTGGAAGGCTACCGAGCCGGCAAATATGCCAAGGTTGTCCTTGAAGGTGTCCCAGCCGAATTTGTCAAGCTCTTTGATGCTCGTCGACCTATTGTCGTCGGTGGTCTCTCCGCTACGGAAGACCGATTCGGCTATCTTCAAGTCCGCATCAAGCGTCACCGCTGGCACAAGCGCATTCTCAAGACAAATGATCCTCTTATCTTCTCTTTGGGATGGCGTCGCTTCCAGACCATGCCAATCTACAGCACCACCGACTCGCGCACGCGTAACCGTATGCTCAAGTATACACCTGAGCATATGCATTGCTTCGGTACCATCTATGGTCCCTTAATTGCACCCAACACAGGCTTTGTTTGCTTCAACTCAATGTCCTCGTCGACACCCGGTTTCCGCATCGCTGCTACTGGTACAATCCTCAGCGTCGATGAGTCCACAGAGATCGTCAAGAAGCTCAAGCTTACTGGTACACCTGCAAAGATCTACAAGAACACAGCTTTCATCAAGGACATGTTCAACTCATCCCTTGAAATCGCCAAGTTTGAGGGAGCTTCTATCAAGACGGTCTCTGGCATTCGTGGTCAGATCAAGCGTGCTTTGTCCAAGCCCGAGGGCCAATTCCGCGCAACTTTCGAGGACAAGATTCTTCTTAGTGACATTGTCTTCTTGCGTGCCTGGTATCCAATTAAGCCTCACCGGTTCTACAATCCAGTCACCAACCTCATCGGCTGGCAGCCCATGCGACTCACCGGCGAGGTCCGCCGCGATCAGAACGTGCCTACTCCCCAGCCCAAGAACAGCCAGTACCGCACTATCGAACGAGAGACCCGCCACTTCAACCCTCTCCGTGTTCCCCGCGCCCTTGCTGCTGACCTTCCTTTCAAGTCGCAGATTGTCGAAACCAAGAAGCAAAAGAAGGAGACATACATGCAGAAGCGTGCTGTCATCATGGCTCCTGGTTCCGAGGAGAAGAAAGCCCGGGCTCTCATGCAGCAGTTACTCACCATCCGTAACGACGCTGCTGCCAAGCGTCGTGCCGCAAAGGAGAAGAACCGTGCTGCTTTCCAGAAGAAGTTGGCAGACAGCGAGGAGAAAAAGGAAGCCCGTGAGAAACGGGAATCCAAGGACTTCTGGAGGAAGAATGGTCGTAAGCGTGCAGCCGCCGAAGATGGAGGTGGTGGTAAGCGCCGGAAGTAAAGGGGGGAGTCAATATCTCCGTTATTACAGTTGCTCGAACTATATGCAAGTGGTTAGAAAGGTGCTAGTTGCATACCTTGTTGGGTTGGCGTTTCGAGAATCAAAAGATCAATCATATTGCATTTTACAAACCGTGCCTGGTACAAAACCCTTTTTCCAGATTGTACAGTAGCATTACTTGGACATTCAGCTTCCGGATCTGATGACGAGCATCATGTGAGTATCGTACACAGCAGAAATAAAGTGTTTCAGTATCTTAAAAATGTTGAGTGAATAGCATTTGCTTCAGCAAGCTACGCAGTAACAATCCTAAACACCTATCCTCGAACAACGTACAAAAACAAGCAACAGGCCAGATGCGATGTCCTCCCATACGTATTAATCAAGAGTTTCCATAGGAATACTCTCCCTGACATCAGCATCTGACTGCTCAATCCATATTTTAACCACCCTTCATCAACGTCAACAATCGTCGTCGCATTGCGCGTCAAAGAATGCTCCCAAGAAACCATTTCACGCCCGAGTCCAATCTGAACAACCTTTGCTCCTAAGTCAAGGATCGACATACGCCCCAAAATGCCGTAAAACATATTCATTGCTCGGGGCAGCTTTGCCTTCTGAGCTCGTGTACACATGGCACGCGTCTCCCATTAGTCACTTAAGAAGCAAGCATGGGCTCCTTGCTGGGGACAACGTCCTCGTGAGGGAGCTCAGGGGCTGCGGTATCAATAGCGGTGGGCGCATTCAGTTCCTCCTTGAGAGCGGCAGGGGTAGGGATCTGAGGAGCCTCCGTGGCCTTGACAGGGTCCTCGGTAGGAGGCGAAGGAAACTGCGGCTGCTCAGGCTTATCAATCTTCTGGCGAGAAGGAGTCTTGCCACGGAGAAGGTCCTGGACTTTGCCGCTGTAGTCGCCAGCATACTGCTTGCTGATGTTAGAGACCTGTTCCATCTGCTTCGAAGCGACGCTCTGGATTTGAGCAGTCTGGGAGTTGATGAGCTCGGAAGCGTGGTGGAGTTGCTCATCGATTAGCTCCTGGTTGGATGTATAGATCAGGGGAACGACGAAGGCGACGGTGGTACCGATGACAGCAAGTCCCCAGTAAGGAACAAGCCTGACGAGGTAGTATGAAATGAAGGCGGCGACGAAAGCCTTTTCAATGTCAGTTCCAGCTGTTAAATCTTTCCAATATCAAACTTACGGCAGCGGAAGCAAAGACGTTCTCGGCAAAGATGATTCGCTGGGCCTCAATGACAAAGAAGTTGATGAGCTCATGAACGTCCCCAATAAGGGCATCCAGCGTCTCACGAGGCACCGTGTAGTACCGACGAGGGCGAACCTGAGTAGCAAGACCGTTGTTGAGAATGACCTTGCCAAGCACCTCGGCAAGAATGGTTACACCGAGAACCATCCACGAAACCTTTAGTCCCCATCGGAGAAGATCCAGGTATCGCGCAGTGAAGATGGCACCGATGATAGTCACATAAGCAATGGCAGATGCGCCTATTGTGTCACTGACGTCAGCTCTCGCAGATCGGACAGGAGATAGAGAGTCAACTTACGAGGGTTGTTCCATGAAAGAAGCTCAGAGAAGAATGAGTGGTAGTGTGTGAGCGGCTGGCCGGTAGCAGCGGGATTCGCGGGAGTGCGTCGAGCAGCAGCTAGGTTAGAGAACTCGTTGGAGGCCTTCTGAGTGTGATCGTAAACGTTCTGAGCAACAGGGCCTGGAAGGATTCAGCTTTAGTAACATGTCAAAATCATGGTTCTTGGCGAAGCATCGTACCGTTGGCGACAGATTGATACGCAGCGGCGGCGTCTGGGAATCAGGTCAGTTAGTTATATTGGTCTGCGGGAAGGCCTTGTATCATGGCGGGCAGTGCCATTGTCGTGCAAAGGTCGCGGGGACACACTGTAAAGTGAAGTTAGCAAATATGTTCGAGGTGCCCCGTACGATACCAGCGCATTTCAGCGTAAGTCAACTTGCCTCACTAGTCTTGGTGGTCTCAAGAAGAGAGTTGCCGTTGGCGGCCAAGGTGGAATCAGCCATTTCGACGGTTTATAGGGTGAAGAATGTGTAAAGAAGCGGTGCGCTTGCTGGAAGAACTGTCGTGAGTTAAAGTTGAAAGTATGAGAACGAGGTATAGGAGGTGAATCGGAAGAAGATGTTCTCTAGAAAGCGAAAGCGGCGTGAGCGAAAGTGGCCAGAGAAATTTTGGACAGCTTGGTTTGTTTGTTTAATGCAGGGTAAAAAAGGACAAGGGCACGACGCTGACAAGCTACTGCTACGTAGCGACTTCTAGCTCGCTCCGCTCCGTGTCTCTGGACCTACAACAGAGCTGCAACGTTTTTCTCGTCTGAGCCGATAGGTGACTAAAAACAGACTTAAGGGGCATCCGGTCGGGGGAGCGAGGTGAGTGGTCGTGTGAGAGGAACAGGCAAGTCAAGCGAAACGAGCGACCCCGTCGGAGGTAGCAGACTAGGTCCAGGATAAGGCATGTGAAACGTACCTTGAGGGTGCTAAATGTTCAGCGCGGGTGAAGTGAAGTGAAGTAAGGTGAGTTGAGGTGATGGTGGTAGAGAGAGTCTCGTCGAGAGCGAGGAAGACAAGTTTGTATGATGGAGGAGAAGGAATCAGGAATGACGTTTGTGTTCGTGAAAGACGGGACACTTCTCTTTTAGGTGTTGGAGGGGACCAAGTTTCGTCCTTGCTTCAGGTGGGAAAGAAGGCACGGGGGAACGAACGAGTGACGACAGTCACTGGCCATGGAGCCCACCAAAAGGAAAAAAACTGGCTACACAACTTCAGTTGCTCATGGTGGCACCCACGCGTTATCCGTCCATTACAGCAAGATTTGAATTGCTACTGTGAATCACTGCAAATCTCCTTTTAGTGGACCGACGCTTAACAACGCCAGTGTCAATCAGAAAGCTCCTGCTGCGTAGCATTGGATCTCTCGGGCTCCTCTTTGTCCAAAAAGCTGGACGATGGAGCTTGGATACCTTACTTTACCAAACCATGATGCCGGTGGAGCTCTGGTACCCATGACGCAGTGCTAGACCTATGGAGTACATCCTTTATGCGCTCCACCAGTCAGCAGCTGCAGGTACCGCCAATGTCACCACTTCTCCAAATGTCCAAGCTGATCCGTCAACAAGGGTTGATCCCGTCATCAGGGAGCTTGAACGACGACATTCCAGGCATGCAGCTCTGAGAAATTGACAAAAGTCAATTCTCTTGGTAGCATAAGGAGCTAGCAAGAGGAAACAGACGACAGTTTACCATTTCGAGCCAAAGTACATGTGTACGGGATACCTCAGAGTTCACCCGCAATGCTGCATAAACCTGTATGATGCTTTGACGTGATGATCTGGTCATTTCTAACGCATGTGAAAGTCGCACTAAAAAGGGGGGTTCTTTATCTCCAAGAAAAATGACAGGGCCTTGCCATTAAAGCTCTAACTTAAAGGGCACAAGCCTGCATTTTCTTATCACCACCACACCACGACAGTAACATCAAGACAGAATAGATAAAAACAAACTGTCCACAAGTCAAGATTGGGCTACTATGCTTTCTGGTGTTGGTGGTTTTAGGCAAGCATTGAGAGATATTTAGTTTCACAATATTCAAGTTCTTATATAGTAAAAAGCTTAAGACCTGTACTTTTGATAATAAGAATATTTAGGTAAGCTTAGTATTGGCTTGGAGTTTGTATGAGTTCTATATTTTGTCACTTGAGAAAGGAGGATATCAATACGGAGAGTTTCTGATGATGGCATCTAGCTGTGTCCTCATTGGTCAACACTGCAGGCTGAGTTATTGCCCTGACTGTTGATGCCATAAACTTCGTGAACCTGAGGGGACAATGATATTATGAGATTTTATCGAATGTTTCCATCGATCTGAGATAGCGCTAATTTCAGTGCTGGAAGACGGTAGCGATCACGGCATACATAGGTATTCAAGTGCCAAATTCAAAAGCTGAATAATCCCCATCGATCGATGATTTACATCATAGGTAATTACCAGTACGTACCTTATTACTCCCTACTTTAGTACTCTGATCCCTATTCTCCGTCATCTTCCTGTAGATTATTGGAGGTACCTTATTGCTGAGCAAAAATCTCATGAATAAAAAGGTCTTTTTAATTACATAGACTTATATAGTATCTATCAATCCGCGGTCGTGCGGCATTCTGAGAAACCCCAACAGAAGTCATCTTTAGACTCCAACTCCCGTGCTAAGTACCTAGACAAACGCCCTTATGACGAAAATGATGGTGCCTTTGTGGCACATGTGAAAACAAGGAAAACAACCGTTAAAAGGGCACATGTGGCCCATGCCCAACGCTCAGAGTTCCCAGCTTCTCGCCTTAACATCCCAACATATGCGCTCGACTACACGAATCTCATGCTTCCCAAAATATGTACAAAGAATCGACAACTTTCACTTAAAGACATGTCGCGTGATTAGCTCCTGAACACGGTTCAACGTTCGTTGAGATCGAAGCCACAATCTTAGCTCTCTACCTTCGCCAACCCCAGAAGCTTCCTCCAGATCCTGGAGATCCAGCATTCGTCGATGCCGGCTTCATCGCGGCGTCACTTGTGGCAGCTACCCCGTGGCCGGTCAGAAGACTGAACACTCCACCGGGTCCAGATTGTGATGCCGAAGGAGCATGCGCCGATACGGAGCGGCTCAAGCCGTGAGACTTGCGTATAGACTCCAGCTTTTGCCGAGCCTCTTCAGCTTCTTGCTTCGCCACTGCTTCGGCGGTTTTGGCTTGGACTAGCTCAGCTAGTAAAGCCTCGTGCTCACTCTGAGATGGTGCAGGCCCGGTCGTGGTCACCATTGGTACGCTGGCTTCGTGGTTCTGAGGTAGGGATGATATCCGCTTGTTGAACTTGCTCGTCGTGGCCGGCATTGGCTCATGGTCCTGAGGCTGTTGTTGCGGTGGATGCGGTGTAGTCTTACTGCGGTTGAGCTTAAATTCTCGAAGGCCACCTCCAGTCTTGCTACCTCGGTCCACATCGTGTTCTTTGGTTACCTCATAGGCTGAGCTGGCTGACGAGACCCGGGATTTAAGCCCATGCATTTGTTTCTCGAGTCTCTGCTTATCCTGATGGAGTGTCCTGACATGTGCATGACTTTCCCTTAGTTGCTCTTTCACACTGGCCATCTCCTGGTTGAGATCCAATATTTGGCGACTGTATTCTTGTGACTGCGACAGTGCAGCAGCAAGCTGGTCCTTTGCGTGGTTCAGCTCATCCCGCAGCTGCGCCTTCGATATCAGCATAGATGAACGTCGTTTGTCATCCTCCACTTGAAACCGCTGTTCGACAATATTGAGCAGATTTTCTAGGTCCTCGGTGGTGGATGGCGCTCCTTTCTGAGCCTCGTTGTCGCTCGCTGGGACCTTTTCCTCAGGACTTGGTGTCTTGGACTCGTCTCCCTCTATCTCCGACTTTTCAGTTTTGTCCGCCTCTGACATGTCCTCTTTATCGGATAAGACCGATGGTTGTGGGCTGCTGGGTCTTGACGCAGCGGAGTCTGCCTTCTGTCTCAATCCATTCAAAAGTGACTGTACGGCCTTGCGGTCTTCCTGCCGCTCTTCGCGTTCCCGTTGCAGCTGGTTCGATAATAAAGCATGGTTGCGCTGGAGTTCACTAAGAGCGGTAAGGAGGTCTTCGATCTGACTATGCAAGTTTCGTTCGTCTGTGTTTTTATGGGCTGTTATTGTCTTATTGCCGACTGGCGTAGATTCCCGGCCATCCTCAGTATTGGAAGAATCTCTCGACATTGAGGTTACGTCTGTTGATGATGAACTTGTGATGCTGGCTGAGCTAGCCTCCATCGAGTTCAATGTCGACGCAAGACTCTGCTTGGATGCACTTCGTCGCAGCATACTCGTAGGCCTTGCAGGTGCAGTGTTTCCTGGGCTGAGGTTGGAAGATTTGTTGTTGGTAGAGGTAGCCCATATCCGGCCGAGGAAGCGGCTAGCTGCAGTACTTATCTCAGAACCTCTGACAGGGTTGGTAATGGCCGCCTTGGACTCGCGGTAACTTTGCTCGAGCTGCTGCATGTTTTCGGCGGTAACAGCACCTGTCAACCCGGCAAAGTCCTGAACAAACTCATCGGCGTTGTAATGGTAGCAATCCCAAAGGCCCCGGGATAAAAGAAGTTGCATCACATCCTCCATTTCCGTGCAAGCCAATAGTCGCGCCTCGTTCTTCCGCATTAAGGATAGCGCGACTCTCATCAATGTCTCTGAAGCGCCCTCTGCAAAAATCACATCGTAAGTGCGAAACAGCATCGGCAAGGGACAGGTCACGGCGAAAAAGCTGAGAAACCATTGCGAAACATAAGCAGGGTCAACTTGTAGCTCGTCAAGGTGATTCGACAAGACTGGGAGGCTTTGGCGTAGTAGCTCCTTGAATTGGTAGATGCGTACGTGGAGACCCGACAGATCAGGGAGGAAACACGCCCTTAAGTCGTATTGCTCCATGAGGCTGAGATTGTTTGTCAGTCAATGTCACTGTGGCCAAGGTGAGGGAGGGAAATTGGTTGCGGCTTACCGAACCAAAACACAGAATGCCTGTTTATCGGGCATGTGCATCAGCAATGGGCCGACCAGAAAGGCAAGCCCCTGACAATAGCCAATCTTGGTGTCGTAGAGACTGAAGCACTTGAGGACGCGGCCAAGCATACGCTGTCCATCGCCCTCTGGGTCTCGGAACATGTCTACACCTGGGAAGCTTCGGCCCAGGTCTTTGCCAATTATAACTTCGTATGGACTAGACTCGCCGCAGAAGCGATCAAACTGTTCTTCCAATATAGCATCTCGAGCTCCAGACATGCTCTGCCAAACCACCCCACGCAACGGTGGCGGGATACCTTTACGAATCTTATTTGAGAGAAGAGTCGGAAGTCGGGCAGCTGTTTGTTTGTAATCCTTAACGAGGGCGGCGTAGAATTCAAGATCTGTCATGGGAGGTGGTGGTAGCATCGAATATCGTAGGGCAGCGGGCGTGGGTCCCTGAACCATCTGGCGAAGCTGTGCCATGGAAGGTGGTCGAGGTCTGCTGACTGCACTGCGTTCAGCAGTAACACGGTCAACGCCTTGGACTTTGACGCTCTTTGGGTTCGTAGCCAGCTTTGCATTTTCCTGTTCCAGTCGGGCCAACAACAATGCAGTTGACTACACGAATTAGCTCCAAGATCTCAACGGTTGAAGTGCCTGAACTCACGTTATCTGTTTCTTCATCCTTGGTCTGTTCGTCTTCCTTTTGCTCAAGTTGTGCCCAGTTCACTTCGTCCTGGTCGTCTGATATATTGCCATCATCAGCCAATTCGTCTTGCAGTGACCGTGTTGTTAAAATCGGCGGTGGCATAGTCGCTGAAGAAGAACGCAGAGCCTCTGTATCTACCACGTCGTCCTTGACCAAAGTTTTCGATTCGTCGTCTAGGCTATCGTCCTTTTCGTCCTTATCGTCCTTGTCAACTACCAAAAGGCTAGACTTGCGAGATATGGGAGTATCAGGGCGGTCATCAACTGGATCCTTGGTAGGGGTCGTCTGATTTGTATCAATTGTCGAAGTGGCAATGGGAGAATCAAGGACTATAGGATCCGGTTCGGAGAGGCGAACCGTTACCAAAGAATCGTGAGCCATCTTGGGGGTCTCGGGAGCTGGGTCTCGTGCCATCATGGATCCTCGTTCGATTGGCGCGGCCAAAGGGAGAGGCTCATGCAGGCTCTCTCTAACTTGGGCGTCCATACCGGCCCGTCAGTTTGGTGGAGAACTGTGCAAGAGTCTCTGGGACTGGAACGAAAGACACAATCTAGCACCAGCGGGCAGGCAGGAATCCCCTATGATAACAGATAGGATAAGGCGTTTCGTCGCGTGTTGGTTATGGTTTGTGTGTATCGAGAGAAAGATGGACGACAACAACAGGTCGAAAATCAGATTCAGAGGTCGAGGAAAGGACCAGCCTGTCGAAGAAGACGCCTCAAGTACGGTTAAGTTGGCTCATCGAGGGGTGGTCCCAGAGGCTGAAACGGAGTTCCTAGGGCGATGTCGATTTCCGAGTTGGAATCCTACCCAAACTCTAAGGATAAGCTAAATATTTAGAAGGGTCAAGGGACGGAGGAGTGGCGATGGAGTAGCGGGAAAAGCAGTTACGGTAGACACAAAAAAGAGCGTCTCAACAATCGTGCGAGGCTGGCGGTGGAGTTTCAACAAGGTTGGATTTGGTTTGGGTCAGGTTGTCTGATTTAGATATTCACCTTCTCCTGGTAAGAAGTTGAAGCCGGCCAGGGGTAGCCCGCCCATAATCTGGACCCTGGCAGCTACAGCATGCAGTAGCGCAGTAGCGCAGGCTGCCCTGAGAGTTGAGAGGTGCCCTGAACTGAAGGCGGGTGCATTGACAAGGAATCGCCAACCAGTGACAGCTCTTGTTTTAGACCCGCTCATTTTATCCATTCGCCAATGTCATGGACCGTTCCAGCGTCCAACAGCCCTTGACCTTTGTTGACGATCCGCTCCAAGGCCGGCATTGAAGCGTCTCTCACGGTATCTCCTCACTGGGCGGCGGAGGTGACGGCGGTCCGGGGGAAGCCAAGTGTACTGCCAAAGACCGGGGCTGGCTAGGTGACCGCCACGGAAGCATGAATTGGCCCGTTCTTTAGTCTCAAAGGAGACGAGTACCTACGCGATTACAACACAATGGACGTCTTTGACGATTCGCGTGTCTTTGAACTGCCTCTAACCATCTGGAACACTTATTAGTTATCGTGCGTCAACTGTGTGTTTACCTGCCAGATGTTCTTTTGTTGTCAAGGGAACAACAGTGAACACCCCAAAGGCTGTCAAGGGCAAATATGACTCCAGTTGCAAACGTGACGTGAACATTCATGGTCAACGTTGTGGTCGCATCCAAACAATAAGGTCCCGTCAGTGGTCAATGGCCGTTCATGCAGCCGTACAATGGAAAACAGTCATCAGAGGCTTATTCGCATGCACGCTTCCGGGTTCCTTGCATCTGTCTTTGAGACCCTGATCATTTCAGCAGCCAAACAATCTCCATTGGTTCTAAGTTAGTAGATTAGATCATCGTTCCTCATCTGTCACGATCAAAGTTCGTGGTTCTTTTAACTTTGACCGATCTCGTTCGCTAGGGACAGGCCGCTCTGTTGCCAGGAATGGATCAAGGCATAGTCGCGGCCATTCTGGAGCTTGTCTCCGAATTTCATCCACTTATCATGTTGCATCAAGATCCAAGCTTTCCAAACATTGCTGTGCCAAACGCCTCTTACTGTATCATCACAGACAGGCCAACCTCAAGATGCTAACGATCTTCAGCGTATCCAGTGAATTACTTATTCGGGATCAATATGGCTGTCTTCGTGTCCGAAGGTATTCGGTGGCAAGCTCTATAGACATATATTCTTAATCCTATCATTACATCGACGATATACTCTTTATCTTAGTAACCGGCATAATGTACCATTTCCTTATATCGTACTCTGACCATTGCTGTGCTAGGAGGTCCCATAATGGGGATATAAAAAACTCCCGAGAGGTCCATCGTCCTCCATCTGGCCGTCTACCCACTGCGAAACCCGCCGAGCTCCGTTTGACATGACTGTAGAAGTTTTCATCGTAGTGATGGCCTCATATGTTCTTCCCATAAAATTCATCACAATCTCAAACCCTTTCAGCATCCATGACAGGCATTCATACACGACATTAGAGCCCGTACGTTCCCATACCATCAGTCCGAATAAAGGGATCCAACAGTAGCTAGTCAATGCCCATATCGATATTAACAACGGAAGGCTGCCCAAGAGCATTGAAGGTAGGTCGGTGATGATCTCAAGCGACGGACTTTGTCGAATAGGCTTGATGGTGGCTTGGTCCCGAAGGTAGCGGATCAGTGGCTTTCGAGCCAGCCGAAAGATGGAATGTGAAAAGAGATAATAGACCAAGCACTCCAATGGGTCTTCTTCAGCTGGTCGATCGTCTTCAATAGTACGGCCTTGTACAGATATATCATGTTTGTAAGCTGGTCTAAGATCCGCCGTTGCAGGTGACTTGTAAGAAGTGGACTTTGCTAGTCCTTCGAGGGTTGGGGCAGCAGTGCTCATCTTTTTTCCCTAATATGCGTATTTTTGAAGGTAGGGTGGCCGATGCTCCAACTTATTTGTCATAGCTGGGAGGCAAGATGGTGAACACGATTGACCTCGAGGACAACGGGCAAAGTCTTAACAGACATAAGAAAGGGGCGAACATCATTTATAACACAGCAATGTTCAATAACATGAACCGACGAACATTATGGGTTATATTGTCACGAAAGCGTAAATACCTGGCAGGACCCGAAAACATCAAAAGATTGTTTAATACTGGTTGCGTGATGTCTCAAGTATCAATTCCTGGATCACCTTGCCAGTTGGTCCCTGCCGATGTCTCAAGTGAGAACAATCCATCTAACCCCAGATTTCACTATCACACCAATGTAGTTGAGTCGTGTTTTATCAGTTTAGTTGCTCATCAACTTTCTTCGGTTTGCAAAAGGAGGGATATGGTATATCAAAACAATAGTAGTGGTAGACGTTTCTATCGACATGATGTCTCTTAGCTCCAAAAGAAGCCATAGACGACCCTTTTCCCCTATCTATGATCGATCAAAATTGGTGATGAACTGATAGACTTTGCATAATCGAATCGTCCCCTAGAGAAAATGTCGCAAAGCGAAACGACCAACATTACCATTTTCCTGTGTGGGCTACAAACAGTTGTGACGAAAGGATAAGCGTTCATTGAATCACCTCATGAGGCAGTTGTTATTCTTTTATTGAGTAGGTACAGAGCATAACAAGCATTGTCCTAGTTCTGTCCTGCGCATGGGTCCTTGAGAACAGGACAGATACGGGTACTCGAGAAATGTTCTATGGGAACCTCGTTGGTGGCAGAGCCTCTCAGTTCTTGTCGTGCTACGCGCTATCCGGAGACGGCAAATTATTGTTAATAACAGTCCTACCTATGTCGTTTTGTCCCAAGGGGGGGTTCTGTCATCTTGTAACACCATATCCAACATCCCGTTTATCCACAGAGCAAAACGTGGTAAGACAATCACACACAACCTCCGTTCTCAGCAGAGTCATTGGAAGCCGTTGCGGCTCAACTGAAAGTTCGCTTTAAGCATTCAAGCGTATGTCATTATGGATATAACAGCTAAAAATTACTTCCCTGCCTGTTTCTTTACTGAGAGGCTCATTGCGTCGCAACTACTTGGTTGTCATATCCAAGTAACACAAAATCTCCGAGAGCGCAACCTCAGTCGTTTGGTGGAATGCGTTTATTGTTTACAGCAGCGGTGTGGCTTGCATACGAGACCATGTTCCAGACTGCATTTCCAATGTGATCGAAACACCCATCACCGAATGGGGAAGATATGATCGATCAGGTGAGGATATCAGGTAGCCAATTTCTCGTACGAAAATCATCCCCGCACATATCCGGTGCGGCGGTGAAGCAATGGACGTGGGGGAATCTGCACCACATTCACTTGTGGCCGCATCCATAGCACAGCCTACCATGTTACAGTCTGCATTACGTCTGGTCACAGCGCGCGGGCTGGCCTATCAAGATCACCGCGAAGCTCATGTTAAGCAGTGATTGCCTGTTGGAACGATGAGCTCACCCATACATACATAACACTCAAGCATGAAGCCGGGGTGGTTCTGCAGGTCAAATGGAGCGGAAGACCATCCGTGTTGCAAAGAAGTTGCTGACCCGGCAGCAAGCATGAACATGGTGACATTTAGACGAGATCTGCGGCACATGTCGAGGAACTTTGGCTTGGTGCTTGGGGAGTGGGATCGCGATAGCGAAACGAAGCTATCGCGAGAGGGTAATTGGGTGGTCAACTCTTCACCCCGGATCGTCTGTGCTCGCGATTATCATGGTCCGGAGCGATCTAACTAGATCTGTAATCTCATCGAGATGATGCCAATGCTTCGAAAGCTGAGGCAGATTTGCAAGTCCAATCTGGGAAATGCCGTTGGTTTGACCTTGTGCTTGTCAGACACACAGATTTAGTGCAGATAAGATACAAACATTGTCACAATACATACCGGTTCATGACCGAGCGATTCAAAATCGAATGTCTAGTTGCCGATCATGGGATCGGTCTTGATTTTCTGTTGCAGAGGGAGTGGACCACGGCACAGGTGAGACGTCTGGTCGGGTCTCCTCTTCAGGGCTGCTCACTTGCGAATGATTGTGGATCAGCAAAAATCAAGGAGTCAAGCAAGGATATTGCTTATTGCGACTACATTGACAACAAGACGAGGAATGGAACTCGCCTTCACAGCCAAAGCTGTCCTAGAAAGAAATCAGTGAGTAGATAGCATAGCATATTCAATGTTAACCAGCGTCCAGCTCTTATCAGCTGGTGCCTGTCTTCACATTCATTATCCCCATCAACCTCTCGAATTCCTCACCCACCCTGTACTCTGGTCTGTCAAACTGCGAGTCAGAACAGGACTGACTGGCCTGCAGATGCAGGAATTGTTAGTCTAATATGTACGGAGTAACAGGGTCATGGCTAATTTGATGATCCACCTCCAATCACGTTAGTCTCCCGTTCCATTGTTTGTTTGTATGTTTGTTGGAACATCTACTGGTCATAACATATTGCACAACGACAGCGATCCTCATACAACCTCTTCACTTGAAGGGCAACGGGTGTGAGCACACTTTTGCTTCATACTCCCAATATCCAACATCTTCCCTGAAAAGAAGCCTCTCCTTTGCAAAAGTCTTTCGGCCACCACGAAAACCCCAACTCTCACATGGTCTTCGAGTCCCACAAGCCATTAAATTTCCTTGGTTTTCATCCTCTCATAGTGCATGTAAGTCAACCGTTCGGTGGACCCTAAACATCCCTCCAAATAGAACCTTGTCCACTGGCGTTACACCCTCACGATCCTGGTGACGCTAAAATCTAGCCTGTCCAGGGGCCCTCTCTCATGTATCTATTAGCAGCGGAGTAAGCGAATAGGTACGTGATTCTCGCCTGCTTTAGCGTACCTACCTTAGGAGGTTGTCTGCCTCCTAAGGTTCAGTAGCGACAGCGCCCCGAGCCTTGAAGGTTGACGTTGGACCCCAGCTGTACAGTAGGGAACATCTCGCTCCTACACCCTCTTTTTCCTACCAAGATTGCAAAATTCGACTCCCGCAACGGGCTCTGTTGTTGGGATTAAATCATATCTAGTCTCCCCCACACTCTTTGCTGAGTTCTACTCTCACTACATTCGTTCGATAAACACCAAGCTCTGAACTTCGCGCTACTTCCCCTCCATGGCGCGTTGAGACAACCCCAAGCAAGGCGGAAAGCTTGCCCCCAAAAGATAACACCAACAGATGTTCTCCTCCCTACTACGACGCCCCAGGGCTGGTCCCCGTCGAATCGATCGTCGTCGAAACACAAGCTTCTCCCCTTCTCCTGGTCCTGCTCGGCGACGTTATACTTTTGAACGACACGCAACGGCCGATTTCACAGAAGCCGACGACGACGACGGTGATGATACTCATGATGAGGGATTGAGCCGGTTTCGGAGTAATGACCGCCGTACGAATAATGACGGAGATGAGGAGGATGACGAAGATGACGAAGGGGAGGAGGAAGACAGGCCTGGCGAGGACGGACGACGCGGAGGGCTTCCTGTTCTTCCCCTGTTCTCGGCATCTCATTTAGGTACGCCCAAGATATTGGAACCACAAGATATCAAGTTTTGGTATTAACTCAATCATAGATTCTCTCCCAGTATACAGCATAACACACGCCATCCGAATTATCGTATCGACACGCACTGAAACAACTCTGTCATGGGATCAACTTCGATCACCCCAGGTTTCTCAATTCCTCGTCAAGCCTATGCAGCAACAGATTCGTGCCCAGCATTTCAGCCGTGCAACCCTGTATGCTCTCATGATCAACTGTCTCCAATTCACCAAAGAGGGTGAACGCTACCCAGGCAATGCAGGAATTAGTAGCACTCGTGCCAAGGTTTGCGAATTGCTGACTCTCAAGCTACTCAAAGAGTACAATGTTCGCGAGTTGATCGATGCTCTTGCCTATGATTTTTACCCACTTCAAGGTCTCCCTGGATCTCAAGCACCTACGTCTCCTCGAAAATCACCACCGGCCAACAAGTTGCCTCTGATAGCATCCCGAACGTCAACTCTCGAGGTCGCCATTCGAGCCTCAGCCAAGCACTTGCTAGCCCACCCCCTTGTCGTCCAACAACTTGAAGCAATCTGGAGCGGTGCGATTACTTTCCACTCATCTGCCGATAGCTTACATCGGGAACCTCCGCCAAACGCAGGCCTCAACTCGAATGGATATATTGGAAAAGCGACCGATAGAACTCCCCTACTTGGTGCAATTGCTCAGAAAGAAACGCATTTCACCCCACCAGGGCGTCGTACGGCGTCGCTCTACGATCCTCGACAAGCGTCCCTCCTCAAACTTTCCCGTCTTCGGGTTCCTCGATATAGATCTTTCCTTTCGACAATATCTCTCGCTGTTCTGATTGGATTGTTTCTCGCTGTTCTTGCTGAACGTTCAGTTCAAATCACAGGTCTGGAACTGATCTTTTGGTTCTGGAGTGCTGGCTTCATGCTTGACGAGCTCGTTGGATTCAACGAGCAGGGGTTCGCGCTGTACATATTGAACGTGTGGAATGTTTTTGACCTCGGAATACTGCTATTGCTCATTGTATACTACTGCATGCGAGCGTATGGCGTTTTCCTGGCCGACTCTCACCACATCTACGACAATGCCTATGACATACTGGCGGCCAATGCGATTCTGCTCCTCCCGCGTATTTTCAGCATCTTGGATCATTACCAGTACTTCTCGCAGCTTCTTATTGCATTTCGTCTTATGGCTGTGGACTTGGTGGCCGTTTTCACGTTGATCTTGGTACTCTGTAGCGGGTTCTTCGTGTTTTTCTCTTTGACAAAGAACTCATTCGGTGCGAGTGATGTTGCCTATAAGATCTTTCAGATCCTGATGGGATTCACTCCTGCAGCATGGGAGGTGTAAGTATACTTGCAATCATGAAACGAACTGAGGTTAATGGCATGCAGATGGGATGCGTACAATTGGTTGGGACGAGCCTTATTGGTTCTCTTTCTGAGTATCTGTCATTTCCTTGTTGTGTAAGTTCTCACAGCACGCGTATCCTTTCCTTGCTAAACAGTTCAGGACAATTCTCATCACCGTTCTCACGAATTCGTTCATGGCTATTGCGTCCAATGCCAATGAAGAGCACCAGTAAGTGCCCCTGTCCGCATAATGGGCCTGCTCTAATCATGGTCAAGGTATTTGTTCGCCATCAACACCATATCTATGGTGAAGAATGACGCACTGTTCTCGTATATTGCCCCTAGCAACATTTTCGCGTGGCTTCTTATGCCTCTACGATATTGCATGCCGTTGAGAACCTTCGTATGGCTGAACAGAACTGTCATCAAGGTGACGCACTTTCCCGTGCTTTTCTGCATCTACCTATACGAGAGATACTGGCTTGCCCCGTCTATGTACGAGGCAACTGACTTGGTGGAACACCCAGTTCGGGAACGAAGTCGGCACATCTCTTTCATGGATCCTGTAAGCAGAGCAGCCATTTTTAGTCCTAGCATTAGGGTTCGCGAGGAATCTGTGGCTGGCTTTCAAAAAGACCGGGCTCTAGAGGAGGTGTTTCGGCGCTTACCTGATCCCCTAACATTAAGGACACAAAGACGCCAAGAGAGGCGGAAGACGCAGACAGCGATTCGTAACTGGATGGATCAACACGACGATAACGATGCGTCACCAGGGAATTGGCAAACACCTGATGGTACTATGCCTCCTTGGCAACGAAGATCCAGCGTCGGTCTCGCTCGTACTACTAATCTAAGGCGTGTTTCGGACGTCAGATCGACAGCGAGTGATCCTGCTGATAGGATGTCTAATGTGGGAAACGCACTCCGGCCGCCACACTTCTCCAGAACTCGTCTGAATGCGGATTTATCCGAATACAAAGACCAGACTGATGCTGATGGCGATGACGAACTGGTGACAAATGATGAGGATGAGGATGATCATGTTACGAACGCTGGGCAGAGTCACGTTGCTATAAGCCGTGGAATCCACGAGGAAGCGGAAAGCTACTTTGCACCCAATGCCAATAACTTCGGAAAGCTGGCATCCTCTGTGAGTTCTTCTGGAAAGAGGAGCTCCTCTGGCAAGAATGTTTCTCAGACACCGCGACCCAAACGAGGAGCACACAACCGAACGCTTTCGACAAATACGATACTCTTCAACCCTCAGGATGTCAAGCAAATGCAAAGGGCGTCATCGATATCGCCACCTCTGCCTGGCCAGTCACGTCCACGAACTAGTGGACGAATAAACACTGGTGAAAAGACACCAAGACGCAGTTCACCTCGCCGCTCTATGTACGTCGCCAACACGAAACCTCGACCAGTGATGCCACCACGAGGTATGACCGAGGCTGGTGCTGTTAGTCGATCAGCCCTTCTCAGCATTGAGCCACGAAATCGTCCAAAGGACATTAGAAGGCTGTCCTCGGTTGATCTGAGTGCGATGTCTGATCAAGTTGTGGGAGACCCTATTGGTGCGATGCCTGGCAGCTTCCAGACACAACTTGCAACTTTCATGAAGGATCATCGGTTACGGACAGGCGGTGGTAACGACTCCGGCGACCGCGACAGAATGGGAAGGCTGGTGTTGGCTAGAATGAAGACATTGGAGGAAAGCTTTGCGGATGTGATCAAGGAGATGCGGGATTTGAAAAACTCTTCAACGGTCCCTACAACGCGGCGTAACTCGGGAGATGAGGCCAATATGGAGCCGATGATTGAGGTAGCTGGACGAGACCGCTTAAGAAAGTACCACATCGACAACAGCCAACGCAAGATTGCGTCTAAGCGACCTGTCAGCCGAAGAAGCCTTAAAGAGGCGAAAGCTGGCATGTGGGATTACAAGGGGAAGGGCAAGGAGGTAGTGTATGAGTCCGACGATGAGGCAGAGACTGATGACAGTCTATTCAAGAAAGGGGGCTCATTGTAAAGCATAGGTGGCGTTTGGGCATAGCTTTATGATTCGGAACGGTAATGAATGCATAAGATAGGAGTACTCTGTAATGAGGTGGCAATTAAACGGCAATATGACCACTGTATAAATAGAATGCTTTTGCGTTCGAATTGCTGGTCGAGAATGTGGTTGATAAGATATGCAAGCGTCTTTGGTCTCTCTGGAATTACTGGGCTTAGTTCTGGTAGAAGCATATACTGAAGAGAAATAACGAGGGCAGAGGAGTCCCATGCAAAAGATCAGGCGAAGACCTGACAGGGAAGTCGATGGAACTCGCCTCGATCTCATAATGTAGTGATATTGGATAAAAGCTAAATAGAGTCTATTCTGCCTAGAGGCTAGAAGGGGGAAAAGTTAATGTGTTATTTTCGCCGAGACGCCGAGACCAATCTCACTAAGTGGCGAGAAGTATATGGCCTTAGATCAGCGAATCAATCTCATAATGTAGTGACTATCTGGACCGTCGATGTCGTTTACTCTGTTGCCAAGATAGACTGCCAGGGGACAGGATGTCAGAAGGTCCTGCGGGGAAGCTTGTCACTCATCAAATAAAGCGGGCTTGTCAAAGAAACTTTCTTCAACAAGGACAAGAGTTACGATATGCAACATTTGCAGGTCAGCTTCATAGCAGGTAGTAGGGATGACTGGGATGACCATGTACTCATCTAGGTAGGGACCTACGTAGTAACTACTAACCTAGGTGCTCATAGAAGGAACGCTTCCGGTAATGCTACCCTAAAGTTGAGATTTCAAAGGAAAAGCACTAATACCGGAGGTTTCTTTTTGCTAGTGTTCGCACTGGTGCC
The DNA here is from genome assembly GCA_017165645.1 of Fusarium sacchari. Lineage (NCBI taxonomy): Eukaryota > Fungi > Ascomycota > Sordariomycetes > Hypocreales > Nectriaceae > Fusarium > Fusarium sacchari. The sequence continues at coordinate 2,001,805 of JADANP010000007.1, forward strand.
TGTTTTGATTATTAGTAGCGGAATTTGTTGTTATTTTTGCCTAGATACTGGTATAGTCCGCAGGGGTTACAAATGTGCATTTCTGCCTTTTTAGTTATACCTTACCTTACCGCAGAATAGGTCAAATTACCCCTTATTAGCTTATTAAAGGCTAGATATCTATACTTTTTTTAACAATTTTTTTTTATTTAAATTAAAGATTTTTAAAGAATTAATACCTTATAACTAACTTTTATAACTAAATAATATAAATTATAATATAGCTAGTTAAGGTTATTATTATTATAATAAAAGTAGCTTTTTTTAATATTATAAAAAAAAGCTATTTTTAATATTATAATTATTTTAATTTTATAGCTTTTAATATTATATTTTTACTAAAATAACTAATTTTAAGATTTATAAAGATAATAAATTAGTTTAAAGACCTAAAAGGTATTAATAATATTAAAAAATTACTAGTAATAGCTTTATTTATTATTATAATAAATCTACCTTTAAATTAAGCTATAATTATAACTATAGTTCTCTTTAAGAGCTTTTTTAAATAAGGAATTAATAATTATCTTTATTATAAAGTTCTTTTTAAAAATATTAAAATAATAGCTTTTAAGATTAAAGATATTATAGACTATACTTAAAGATAAGTTAAATACTTTTTTAATTATCTTTTAATCCTTAAAAAAGATATTTCTTATTTTTAAAAGAAAAGGCTAAATAATAAATAATTTAAAACTTTTTATTAATAACTTTATAAGTATTTTCTATATTATAAGGTTAATTAGTAAGACTTTTAGTTTATTATTTTAGGTTTTTATAATATTAAAATAGATACTATTAATGCTAAATTGGATTTTTTAGGTTTTAAATATTATTATTTAAAGAAAAAGCTAAAGATTAATTTATTAATTTAAATAAAATATCTTATAATATATTATAAAGCCTTATATTTTTTTCTTAACTTTATTAATTAAGTTAATAGTTATATTACCTTTTTAAATAAAAAGACCTTTTATAATATAAAAAGTAATTAATACCTTATAACTATTTATTAAGATAAAGCTATATTTAATTTTTAATTTATTAAATAATTAAAAAATAAAATAAATTACTAAGGTATTTTTTATAATTATTAAAAAGGTCTTAACTTTATTTTTAAATTTAATATCTTAAATAATACTATTAATTATTATATTAGCCCTTTTAAATATATTAATAGCTTTTTTAATTAAATTAAGTAATTAACTAGCTTTTATAATATCTATTTCTAATAAAATAACTTAAGTATATATACTATAGACTATATTAAAACCTATATATAAGAGAATTTCCTATATAAGGTTTTATTTTAATTATAATATAATTTTAATTTTAATTTTATTAAAAATCTATAGCCTATAATAAAGATATAAATAAATAACTATTATAATATAAATAATTTTAATTATTAATAATAAAAAGAAGCTATTAATACTGCCTAGAAAGCTATTAATAAAGATTTCCTTATAAAGCTATTCTTTTTAACTTAAAACTAGTTTTAATAATATATCTAAAAATAAGGCTTTTTATTAGACTATTAGCTATAATATCAGTACCTTAATATATTAGTTATTATATATAAAAATTGACCTTAGTTATATACCTATACTGATGACAGTAGCATACCTATAAGGTCTCCACTGTGGGCTTTGTACCGATTTTATATTTATAGCCCCTGGGGGCTGTACGTCTGTTTGTCGCCACTTATGAGTAGATCAGGCAACCTTAGATTTAAATGGTCACACGTGCATAATTCCAGGCTGATTGGCTGTGTAGACCAAGCCACCGTAGCTACATTGGTGTTGATGCTTGCAATCTCCTTGTTTCCTTATACGATAAAGACGTAAGTGTAGAGTCACTACTGACTTGTCCTGCACGATCCTTGTCTGAAAAGGTCAGTTGAGGGGTGTCCTGCTTGTTGACTCACAAACAGAAGAGCCGTTGTCTCGTCGTAACGTCTGAAGGTCTCCAGTTTTAGTGTCACCCAGAGTGCTGTAGATGTAAGTGTAGGATGGAGGCTGAGCTGCCACACCTCATGCACTGGATCATTGGATCGCATCCATGGCAGCCTCAAGCCTCAAGGCAACAACCCCTCCAACAAAACACTTGCACTCAGGCATCAGCTCTACGGTTGGTTGTGGAGGGGTAAAAATGGAAGTATCACATTGCTCTACAGGCATCCAATGTGTAGGTACTTCTCATAGGGCTGTGTTGAACTTTGCTACCTGCCACTTTCCACCGTCAGCCCGATGCTTTCCTCTCTCACAACTCCTCATCTTACATTCATCTATTTCTTTCTTTCTTTCGATCAACCAACAAACCAGAGCATCGACATCTCCTTGAACAATTGCATATTGTTTCTATCTTACTCAAGTAGCTAACATTGGCTGGCCTACATAATCTGCGCGATCCACCCTGTCGACACAGCTTCTGGGTTGGCTGCCTGCGATTCTCGACGTCAAACCAGATCTCTGCCTCTTAATTCTCTATAGCCGAGTCTTCCAGCTGCCTCTTCTCTCTTATATCCTAAATTTATCTAGAGATTAATAGCACTGGCCTTTCTCGCACTGTTGGCGTGAGCCACGTTTGTTTCACCAAGATGGATGTCCCGAATGACTGGCAGATCCAACAAGCACATGTTGCCTGGGATGGTCTAGCTAATCAAAGCAACCATCAACCTCAACATAGCACTCAAACCGCTCAGCAAAGCGAACTGCAAACGCAGTATATGCCTCAGTTTGCCCATAATCTTCTTGATTTAGATGCTCACACGGCCCTCGAAGAACCATCACCCGCACCAGCCCCTCTATCAAGTTGGACGGGTCCTTCCTTCAACAAAACAAACAATTTCCATAGTGAACTTGTGCCGAACCTCCTACCAGAAAAGGATGTCGAACAGACTCGGCTGTTTGAACTCTATCGACTGCACATGGTGTCATTCGAACTCAACCAGGGGGACACTCTTGTGTTCATCGACTATCCTGTCCATCGCAAAGGCGCTCTCGACTATACCGACTGCAATGGCATAGTCTATAAGTCACAGAAGTTTCAAGTTCACTCGAGCAAGCTGCTTGAGACTGGTTCTTCCAAATTCGCTGAACTTCTTGGCCCTACATACCAATTCAAAATCCAACGCCGTCGCAAGATGGTCAACAAACTACCCGACGGTATCAAGTATTTGCTTGATCTGACTCCACCCTCGGAAGGAGACGAGTTGGTGTTCCAGATGACCGAGCTGTCGTTAACCCCTGGAATCATTAAATGGTGGAGCTCATATATTCTTAATGGCGTTGATCCATTCTTAGTTTGTGGTCAGTAATTGTACCCAGCTTGTAGCGCATCGTCTGACACGCAAAACAGGCCATGATGATGTTTGTAAGTGCAACAGACCGCCGAAAGGCGCAGAAAACAACAAAGATGACGATGCAAACGCCGAGCATGACAGCACAACATCCGCTGAGGGGAATGCAACCACTGGCTACAAGCTTAAACAACTAAACCTTGATCCAGAGCGTGCTCTGCAGCTGAAAGCCAAGAATGAAGATGCGTATGAGACACCTCTATATCGGCGAATTCCTGATTATTGCCCAATTCGCCACCGAAATGGCATCGTGAGGCTGCTCATGTTGATCGAAGGCAAAGGATGTATCCTGGATTCGGCTCCGAGATTGTTCACCATCTTGAAGTTGAGTTGTCTCTTCGAATGCAGCTCCATGCTTACCGATCGTGTTACCCAATGGATAATGCACGGCCAGAACACAGCATTTATCGAGGTCTTGCCCGAGGAAGCCTTGCAAATTGGGTCTCTGCTCAAGATTCCTCCTGTAATGGACTCTGCTTTCAGGATTCTCGTCAACGAGCTCGCACTCAAACTGGCTGATACCAAACCAGTGAACAATAATTCCCAAAGCCAGACGACGATTTTTGGGAGACGACTAGGCCAACTTCCCGATGAACTCCGCAACATTGTGCAGCATGGGGCACAAGCACTCGTTGATAGAGTATCAGAAATCAATACGACCTACAGGAACCCAAATTTGTTTGCTTCATGGAACATCGATGAATGGGCCAAGCTGCAAGTAACTGAGCAGCTTCTCGAACAAGAAAAGACAGAAATTAGTCGAATTGCTTTGGAAAAACTTCGTCTTCTCATGAGTGCCCTGACTCACGAATTTACGCACGCATGGGAAGAGGTGATAGACTCTGCGCCAGTGGATATTCATTCAACATACGACGGAATAGACCGAGACCGCCTGACGTACGTGGAACCCAAGGATTTTGACAATATGACCTTCATAGTGATGTTGTTTAATCCGATTCAGAAGCTACTCTGTGCAGTGCCTTATAACGATCTCGGTGTTGAACTGGATAATCAAAGATGGAATTCCAGCAGGTGCAAACTGGATAGATACAGGCATGAATCATACAACAGTCTTGTGCAAGAGGCAACAACTGCCCTCGGCCGCTTTTTTGCATGCACGCCGATGCGGTCCAGCAATTTGTTATGGCGCCGTCTTCTTGCACTCAGAGGCGGCGAATTACCAGCAATGGGTACGCGTTTCTCAGGCAGGCCTATCATATCATTAAATACCCTTGAAGCTGCCGTGAAAGATCGACTGAGGTCGCTAACTCTGTCGTGGAGACGAGAAAATTCCTGGCCTCCTCTCAACCTGACCCGCCATTTGCTCCTCACTCTCACCGAAAACGAACTCAAATACCTTCCTCTATGGTGTGGAGGTAATGATGACGGAAGCGGAGGCGTATTTGGGGATGCAATTCCTTCAGCAGACTTGCTGGTGGCACCTAATGGCCCTGGACCTGGTTTCCATACAGGTTACACGATTTCAACCCCTTCGAGTGTCTGTGGTTCCATCATTGAGGACATGGATGCGCTACGAGTCTGGGGCAGTAGGTCTGCTGCTTCGATGACCCAGGACAGTCTCACCGCGCTCGATTCTTCCTTTACCCTAGGCGAGTCTGATGTTGAGTTCACGAACGCCAGATACGCCATGCCGGCGGACCATCAGACAATGGGCGAAGCGGTCAATATGACAGTCGAGACAACCGACTCCGAGTCAGCATCCGTAATCGAAGCCTGGAGTTCAAAAAGAGATGACAGCGATGATGATGCCTGCATGTGGGACTCTGATGATAGTGATGATACAATTGCCTAATGAAGTTTTTTTGGAACACGATAAAGGGGTAACGGTACCAGGCCCAAAAAATTGAGTGCTATCCTATAAATGGGAATACATATCTCTCAGATACTTGCGCACATAGATTGGGAAGCATAGCTACTATCAATGGCTTTTGGTCTTGAGTGAAATGGTCAACAGCTCTTGTGAGTAGCCATATATCGTGTCGCTCCATGTGCTGGTATTTTCTATGCATGTACCTAAACGCCGAACATCTATACGATATTTCCAACACAGATCAACCTCTGTTGAGAGTATTTCCTGCTCCCTTGGGATTATGATCAACGAACTCATCCCACTCGCGCTGCTTGTACGTCTCACGATCTATAGCTTCCATGTCATCCTCATCTACCACCTTCTTCGGTTCCACGCCGCCCTGGAGAATATTTCCTTGTCTCCTCTCTTCCTCGAGATACTCATCGATAGACATGGTCGGCAAGTTGTGCCCTGAGCGAAACACATCTCTTGACATTTGATCCCGCGAACCAAGAAGCGTAAATGGCTGCAAAGGTTTGCCTTGTTTAGACAGTAACGGACCAGCTTGTAGAGAGTGTAGACGGCGTAGGGGTTGATCAAGTCGGGAAGAGTGATCTTCGGGAGATGGCGCATTTGTAGCTGAGGGCGCAAGCGGTCGAGGTGCCTGGGCAAGAATCTCCACCTCCCGGTTTAATGAGTCCAACGCCTGAAGCGCAGAATGCACCGCGAAAGTGATTTGCGTCAGGTAAAGCTCCCGCACGAGCTCTTCGTCGCCATCGTCGAGGTATCGTGGATTCCGTTTCAGGGTTTCCAACTTCTCTTTTAGCGCCTTTTCAGCGCGGTAATTCGCAATCTTGCCATCTCGTCGCGCTGCAGCATCATTACTAGCAACAACAGCAAATCTCTCAGGATCGTCGCAATATCGTTCGAGTGCGCGATCATAAGGATTTTGCACTAGTGCATAGCTGTCGACGGTGGCGAGGAAGCGCTCGTAGGCGGCGCGAGACTTGGAGAGGACCTCTAGGCGTTGGTCAGGGCTTTGGTTGGGGGTCTTTTGTACGAGCTCCGCAACGTGGGCGTCGAGAAGGAGATAAGGGAGATCTGATGTAGAAACGTCCTCAAGCCCTTCGTTGGAGGAGAAAAGGGCAAGAGCTGAGATTTGGTCGCGCGCAGAAGAGTAGAGAGATAGTGCAGCCTCGAGATCGGAGCGGTAGGCGGGCGAAGCTGCCTCGAAGGCGTTGTCTAAAGCGTGGCGCTTTTCTTCGGCGGCTTCGTAGAGAGAGCGCAGAGATTGGGGTTCTTCTGAAGACATGATATATATGATTTGCTGTGATGTGAAGTGTGTTGACCTAAATAACGAGGGGCGGCGAATGGAGGGGGATGATAAATCTAGACGAGACCCTTGGATTCTTCGATGAGAACCCCGCGCTAGCCTCAAGCTCTTATCGATAAGCACCCTTTAGGCGACATCTAACGTCAGGTACTGTAGAGTAGCTTAAACTTCAAATGAGATGGGACAGGGGTCACCGAGAGTCAAGTGGTATGTACAAGTTATCATGAAGAAAGTGAAATGGTATTCATATGCAGATATCAAACAAAAGCCACGCCCAGGCCCCAGATAGCAAATGCCTCGCATCCGTTGACGCCCAGAACCCAAAATGAATTGTTAACTCAGATTCCAACCCCCCCTTCCCCTGTCAATATGCCCTTCGCATGAAGTGGTTACCACACAACGTTTCTCACTCAGCAAACAAGAAATTACAGCAAAGAACCTGGCTGCGGTGGTTCTAGAACTACCAGTACTCCGTTCCTTTCATGGGCTCAATCACAGGTCGAATAGTCTAATCCTCGTCATCGTCGACCTCGAAAGGGTCGTCACTCTCATCATCTTGCTGCATGACTGATGAGTCGTCGTCAACAACAATTGGTCGTCTCGCGGCAGCTGCACGTCCTGGTCTCGCTCTTGAGGAAGCCTTAGGAGGGGGCGAATCTGGGTCAGCCATATCCTCATCTGAATCGTCGTCGAGGACAGATTTCTTGACAGCCTTCTTAGCCGCGTAAGCCTTTGCTGCTGGCGATAGAGGGGTCTGCTTAGTTGCTGGACGCGAAGCAACCTTTGATGCAGCTGTCTTGGTTGCTTTTGGAGCGGCTTTTGGCTTCGCTGGCTCTTTGCTCTTCGCGCCAGTGGGACGACCACGACCCTTCTTGATCGTAGCAAGACCGGCCGGTGTTGGATCTTCGGAATCCGTGCTGGTAGGCTTAGACTTGGTCGCGGCTGACTTGGATGGAGCAACGAAAGGCTCATCGTCAGAAAGGAAGCTGTCTATATGATCATCCTTGGTGGCCGTCTTGTGTGGCGACGACTTGGCGAGAAGCTCATAGTTGGTATCGTCAGGACTGTCGTCATCGAAGTCGAAAGCTTTGGCTGATTTGGGCCTCGACTTAGACAGTCCGCTCACGCTGGCATTGCCTTGGCTAGAGTCTGGCCGGCTCATGGCATGTAGACTAAACCTGCCCCTCTCGCGGTCACCTGCTGGCTTATCGATGCCCTTGACCAAGGCGCCAACATCGCCAAGCATCTGATCATCGTCACTCTCAGAGTCATCATCGATAATTGTCTTGACCTTGGACGCCGCCGCTCGTTTGACCCGTGGATTCTCCGGCGCCTCAGTTGGAGGTGACTGGGAGTTCTTGATCACAGGTGCGGATGATTTGCTGCGGCTGAGAGCGGCGTAGTCATCGTCAGAAAGATCAGACAGCTCCATAACATCAGCACTGGGTTCCTTCTTGACCTTTGGCTTAGAGCTGAACATCTCAGCAAACCGCTGAGCACTCTTGGTCTCTACCTTGGGCGCTGGTTTAGCGGTCGCCTTTAACGCTGCAGCCTTTGGCCTTCCGCGGCCCTTCTTGTCAGGCTCGTACTCGTCGTCATCCTTGACTTTGCGGCCACGAGCGGTGCCAGCACCTATCTTTTTAGAAACGCGGCGGCCCAAGCGACGGATGCTCGTCTTGATCTCAGCATCAACTGCAAGCTGAGTCTCCCATTCAGCCATGAAGTCATCAAGGTCGCGACACCAGAGATCCTTCTCGCTGAGGGCAAGGAGTTCATCGTGCTCTGCCTTCTTCTTCTCGATAGCTTGCTTGAGTTTCTCAAGACGCTCAGCTGTCAAGGACCAGATGGGCATCTGCAAGACGTTAGTTCACTAAACATAATCAAAGACGGCAAGTACTCACCGAGAGGAGGTAGTCGTAATCGCGAGCACCACCCTCCAAATCACCCTCCACGTCCTGGTTCTCATCGGCATCGTCATCTTCTTCATCTGCGGTCTTCTTCTTCTCACCACCAGGCGGAAAAGCCTCGTAATCACGATCTCGAAGTTCTTGCACCAGCACAGTCTTCTTCTTCTTGCCAACCACAAGCTCTCCGTCGATGATTTCCTTGATGAACCGGGCTTGATTCTTGAGCTTGCGATAGTCCGCATGGAATACGCCTAACCAATGTTTCTGCGGAGAGTTAGCTAGGTCATCTTAAAGTTGGATCAGAACTCACTTTTCGGTCAGTATACATGTCGAGACGGTATAGATAGAATTCCTCAAGGATATCCTCCACCTTCTCGTACTTGCGAATCATGCCTCGGGTGTCGAAAGCAACCAAATTGGAGGTGGCGACTTGCTTGGTCAACTTGAAGCGCTCGAGGATGCCTTCTTCAAGGACCTTGCCCATATGCTTATCATCCACGGCGATCTCAAAGTGAACAGTGCTGTGGTCGTTGAATTCCTTGTAGTCCTTGATCCAAGCTGGGCCATCGACACCGGCGATAATCTTTTCCAGTTTGCCCTTGAAATCGTCGGTCCACATACGAATAGGCAACTCGGTAATGACAACTTCGTTATCCTTCTGTTCGTTGTGATAGGCAATACCATTGAACTTGTACCGGTCAGGGCCAGCAACCTCTGGTGTACCCTTCCAGCCACGGAACCAGGGCATCATGGTTTCGAAAGGCTTTTCCTCAAGATCGCTGTCGTCCAAGCGACCCATTCGACGCTTCAGATTTTTGACAATATCCATCGGGTGATAGTTGGGAATGGAAGTGCTCCAACCTGTACCAATGCCATCGGCACCGTTTACCAGAACCATGGGGATGATTGGAGCATACACCATTGGCTCGATCTTCTTGCCGTCTTCATAATGATGCATCAAGTTGGGTTCATCCATGGGGTGGAAGATCTTGCGGGCGAATGGAGACAGCCGAGTGAAGGTGTAACGAGGACTGGCAGCATCAGATCCACCAGCAAGTCGAGAACCGAAGTTTCCACTGGGTTCCAGGCAGTTGATGTTGTTTGAACCAACAAAGTTCTGGGCCAGGCCAATGATAGTCTGTTGGAGAGACTGTTCACCGTGGTGGTAGGCAGTCTGCTCAGAGACATAACCAGCCAATTCAACGACCTTCTTGTCTTTGACGATGTTTCTCTTGAAGCAGGCATAAATGACCTTACGCTGACCCGGCTTGAAGCCATCCAGCACCGAGGGAATGGATCGCATATTATCGGCCATACTGAAGAGAATGAGTTCTCTGTTGATGAAGTCGGAATACGTGATTGACTTGGTTGAGTGATCGAGGTATGTGCCCGGCACAAAGTTGCCCAGCCACTCCTTTCTGGCATCTGCTTTCTTCTTGGAGAAAGCCAGCTCCAGTAGGTCAGCTTCTTCAGGCTTCATGGTGTCAAATTCCTTCAAGTGATCATCAAGGTTGGTGAAATAGACTTGTGCGTCTTCGTTGGAGCTTGTTCCCAAACCCTTGAAGTATTTGGAGTGCCATCGAGTGAGTTCGTTTTTATGATCTTCCTTCCACTCCTCATATTCAGGCTGTGTGAAGAATGACTTTAATCGCTGGGGCTTCTTGGGGTTGGGACCCTGCCAAACCTTGACGATAGGTGTGATGAACTCTCGGAAGAAGTCGGGGATTTTGAGAAGCGATGGAAATTGAACCTGCAGGAAATTGATGAGAAGTCCCTTGATATGACTACCATCGTGATCCTGATCAGCCATGATCATCAGATGACCATATCTAAGATTCTTCGTGTCCGTGTACGTTTGCTTGTGCTTGAGACCCAAGAACTGTTTAATGTTCTGAATTTCGGCGTTCTTCATAATTTGATCAACTGAAGCGTCTCGCACATTAAGAAGCTTTCCACGAAGCGGGAAAACACCAATGCGGTCAGGGTCGAGAATGGCACGACCAGAAACTGCCAAACCCTTGGCTGAGTCACCTTCTGTCAAGATCAGAGTGCATTCGTGACCTCTTCTGGTGCCAGCAAAGTTGGCTTCGACGAGCTTTGCGTTGTTGACTCGGCTTCGTTTGTTTCCATCACCCTTGGCTAACATTTTGTCGGCCTTCTTCTCAGCAAAATCCAAGATATTTTGGAGGGCATCAGATTTTGCAATCTTCTTGAGGAAGTCTTCACCCAGTTTGCATTTGCTACCAAACTGGCTTGGCTTGGTGGTCATCTGCTCCTTTGTTTGCGAAGTAAAAGCCGGATTGTTGATGTAACAGTTGACAAAGATGAAGATATGATTCTTCAGATGATTCTGCTTCAGAGCATGACCCTTGCGTTTCTTGTTCAAAGCCTTGAGAAGAGCTTCAGTGACCTGGTCGGCGATGTAGTTGACGTGAGTGCCTCCACTGGTTGTGGCGATCGAGTTGACGAAGGAAACTTGTTGAAAAGTGCCATCAGAAACAGCGAAACCAACCTCCCATCGAGGATGCGACTTGTCTTTATCCATCTCAACAGTACAGGTCGGAGCGCCTCCCTCTTCTGTGCTTCTCTCCTTGGCGATTGACTTGGCATAGAGATCACAGTAGGCCTTGAAATCCTTGATCTTGATTTGCTCACCGTTGAGATAAACCTTGATTCCGCGGATCGTGCCCACCATGTCGTAAACTCTACGGTGAAGAAGAGACTCGAGATCATCATCGATGCCATCCTCCATACCAAAACGCTTGAAGTCGGGCTTGAAAGTTACTCGGGTGAAGTCTGCGGTCTTGCTGCTGGTGATTTTGGCCTTCTCCATCGTCTGCATGTTGTTTCTCCAGGTCTGTTTGTACCTCTTGCCGTGCTCACTGTCTTGGCATTCAAGGTTGAATTCAGTGCTGAAGACGTTACACAGCTTGGCACCGTAACCGTTGCGACCACCAACAGTTTTCTTCTCGTCGTCGTCGAAGTTGGAACCCGCCAACAGATGTCCGAAGATGAGCTCAGGAATGTAGATCTTCTCCTTTTCGTGAATAACAATAGGAATACCCTTTCCATTGTTTTCGACGCTGATCACACCGTTCTCACGATCGATATTGATCTTCATGTAAGTCATGGAGCCATCACGCTGCTTGTTGTCGGCAGCGTTGACCAAAATTTCATCGAAAATCTTGTAAAGACCAGGAACAAAGCTGACGTTCTTGTACTCCATCAACTGGGTCTCTTTGCTCAGAACCCACATCTGTTGTTCCGTCCTCTCAACAGAGCCGATGTATGTATCAGGTCGCTTGAGGATGTGCTCCAGTTGCGACAGCTTCGTGTACATTTCGGTGGCCGTCTTCTTCTTGCCAGGTTTGGCGGGGCTGTCAATCACCATGCTATCATTCTCGAGTTCTTCCAAGGGTGCACCAGAAGACTTGCTAACTGCAGGTTCCTTCTTTTGCTTCTTAGCTTTGGGAGGTGTGTTTGAGAAACCTGAGGCAACGCTTATATCATCGTCGTCGCTCTCCGGTGTTGGGCGCTTTTTGGGTGCGCTCTTCGTTTTGAGGGTTGTTTGCACCATCTTTTTGACGGGCGGCCGCGCAGCAGCCTTCTTTGGTGCGGCTTTGGATTTCGCCTTCTGTCAAAGGAAATGTCAGATTATGTTTGTGCAAAAAGTGAAGATACGAAAGTGTTGGGCGGAGAAGGTGTTTGATGTAAAGAAGTTTCAAGAAATGAATTGGAAGAATGTGATGCAAATAGAGGGAGAGAAATAGGCACACAATGCGCAAACCGATTTATTGTGCCAACAAAAGAGGGGTAAAACAAAGGATTACTTACGGTTTCAGGGACATAGCCATCTGACTCCTCCCCAAGACTGAACATGGACGCATCGGAGTCCATCTTGTTGTTGTTTGCAGTGCGGGCAAAGAATCTAGCTTGTGGCGCCAGGACAGGATTTAAGGACAATGAGTTTGAATACAGGGGTCTCAATGAGGGACAAAATAAAGACAATGGGGTCAAGAATGGAGAACGACCAGGTCGAGCGAGTGGCGATGCTCGCGTACAGAGTCGCGATAACGAAAATGAAGAAACAAAAGGTGCCAGACTTCCCATCAACTATTAAAACAGTCCTACCTTGTTATGTTGTTGTGACAATCAAGGGTCCCTATTGTAAACAAATCTTACAGGGACGCGACGTTGGCGACCCACTTCCGCCCGTCGTGGGGCCGCGCATTTACGCCTCAGGCCAAATCCCCTCTTCCAAACGCCAGACCCCGTGATTTGGCACATGATGTTGTAAAGTGGTGAGTGGAAGAGACGTCGAGTACCTAGACTAAGGTAGCAAGAAAGGAAATGGCTTTGAATTGCCGATTTTCTACGCATTTCTTTGACACTAGATTTCCTTGCAAAGAAAGTCGGCCTGAAAGGTCTTTCGGGTTTCAGGAGGAGACATGAATTCGTTTCTGTCAAACCCGATACTCCTCGCCTCACCGGTTCGCTCCAGGACGGGATGAACTCAAGGCTCCCCTTATGCAAACTTACTTTCGGCTCAAGACCTCTTCAGGCCAAACAGGATCACATTTTGATTAAGATGGAATGAAAACATCCCCAGAACAAATAAAAGGATAGCAAACCATTACTCACCTCGTTTGATTAACGCTTCGGCTCGTGCCACACGTGCCACAAATCTCCCAGAACAGGAGCTTTTCTCTTAGAAATTGCGGCAACTTGAAAGGCATCCGAGGCCGGCCCTCTTCTAGTGGTATCGCGGTCGCTTATTCTCCGAAAAGAGCCTGTCAAGCTCGAAGTCAGACATGCACCGGTCTCAGCCTGGGCTAAGCGGGCCGAGTCAAAGTGTGCGACTTGGGATGAGGGCAAGTGTCTGCCAAATGCCTGTGTGTCTCCATGGGATGAGCCTACGAGACTTGTTTATTCTCCTGGTTTCACCATATTCGAGAATAACTTGACTTAGGCGGACCGTATCACCACCAGAGGACTCAACGAGGCATCGACTGTCGCCCCATCGCCGGACCAGCTTGCAGCTTGTTGCGCCTGCTATAGCATTCGATGGGCACCTTTATTGTTCATCGTGTAGCATCACTGAAAATACGAAAGTAGGTATTATGGCCACATTCTGATATGATCTTAACACCAGGCTCAAAGCCGGGACTTTGGCTTCTATCCATGTGGTATGGCCAGTGCTGCATTTCATTCCTTCGTACCTTGTGAGGCTGGATTCGATCAAACATCTAAAGTCCTCAAATCTAATCACAAAAGCACTGCCTCTCTACACAACACAGCTATCTTACGCGGGCAACGAGACTCATGCCACACCAGCGGGGGAGGAAGAACGGTGACACTGCCCGAAATTCGATGCAGGGAGCCGCTTTGTGTCTTTGGCTGCGCCTGGTGCAAAAGAAACGCTAACTCGCCATGGACTGCCGCTGTCATACCGCTACGAAATCGTACAATCATCTGAAACCAAGCTCTGAGAACCAAGAAGCAATTCATCTACTCTGATACCGATTTGGACAATTAGTCATTTCCAAATTCGTCAGAGCTCGGTCCGATAAGCTTGATGAGGTGCCAAATGTGCTGTTCGTCTCTCAAAATTAGGCACGGATGCCATTTTGTCCGAATCAGGAAGACCGAGATACCCAGACAGTGCCTCAAATGCCAAAATGCTGCAGACTAAGACGGTGTTCACTCAAGAAACGCCATAGCCCGTTGTTGGGCCCTGCCTCTACCCTTTCTGCAACTCCTGGTTGACTGGTTACTCCCTATTCAGTGACAGGACTATCACTGGCCATTTCGATTAAGCGGACAGAAGACCCGACCCCGGAAGAGCGTCGCTGCCCGAGCCGTCGGCTGGTCGCGTCAGATGCCACGAATTTCGCGAGACAGCGATAATTGCCAAAAGGTCATCGACTTCTACCGGCGTCTCATGCCTACTCATGACAAGAGAGTAGAGTAAAACATGCAACAACGTCATGGTGGCTTAGGTCATTGACATCGTATTTCAGGAATTGGGGCGCAGTCATATTACGCTAGTTGACGATATGGAGGGTACAACGCCCAATAAGTCCTCCAGGCTCTCTCACACTGGCGCAATCGTAACTTGAATCAAATGGTAAATGAATGGCAAAGCATTGATGGCTACTCTATGGGCAGGAGGGGCGAGCGTATTTGGCATAGGCTTGTGTTCCCCTTCGGGGAATTTTCTTGTGTCTGTACGCCAAAGAGCTCGTGAGAGTAACAAAGGTCAGAGACATGACAGGTTTGTTTCTGGCTTCACCGCGATAGATCATATGTGGAGGGAATATACCGGACTGACTTCTGGAAGCGCCATCGAATTCTCATCAGAAACTTACCACTGATGTAGATGCAACGGCTATGCACAGGTCTTTGGTCAAAATAGAAGGACCCATGAAAGGTATCCCTGACAAACCATTGCCACCTCATATATTTATTGACCGCAGAAATAGGAGACACGTCTGATAGGCCCTGTTGGCCATGTCGATGTGCAAGCCGTCTCAGTAAGGAAGCGTGCCTCTTCTAGCTGTCAGTTGTCATACTGACACGTGGGGGCGACTCGAGCAATTCTGAGGGAGTGCTGAGATGAACAACAGAACCTCAGTGGCAGCAGGGCCGCTGTCTCCTGTTGTACAAATATCAGGAAACAGACTGGGGTAGAAGGTCCTGGACGATGTGGTATGCAAGCATCCGCCTGTACTTCATTCTGACTCTGAGCCCGTGGGGCGGCCTTTGGAAGGCGAGACAACCAATTCGTTATTCTTGGCTCTCCCTCGCTGCTCACAGTTCAGTCTTGATCTCCAGCCTCCAGACTATACCAGGGAGCTAGCCATTCAATCAATGAGAGACGAACTGCAATACTAATTAGACGAAGCCAGGATTGTGTGCTGCCCTTTGGAGTTCAGAGCAAAAGAGAGGATGTATCCGGGAGTGTAACGGACGGCACGGAGTGAAGGCTGACCTATCCACACCCGACAGCTCCAATACGCACCCCTGTTGCAGTTCTTTCTGCCTTATGGTCCTCCTAATGCGGAGGGGAATTCTAGAGGCTATAGAGGAGCTGTTTGATAAAGCGGGACTCTGGACTCAAACATATCTCCTAGGTGGATGAACAAAACCGTAGCAGTAGGACAACGCAGCAATACGTTCCTATTCATCAAAGTATCTGGAAACCTCATCCTTGCATTTCTCCTTAGGCTTCAAACTGAGCCCAATTTCTTTTACTATATCATTAATAGCCTGCCCCGACATCGTTCCGTCATCTATCACTTGGTGGCTGTTCCTAGTATCTGCTAGCACCAGGCGGTGGGAGCTCGTCAACGGAGCTCTAGCCCCTTGGAAGCCGGCATTGAAACTGGAAGAACAAAGAAAACATAACGAAGAGTGTCGGCCTGACCTAAACAAGGCGTGACCGACTTTTTGGAGTTGCAGGTTCCCGAGCAACTTTGCTGGCCGAAACAGCTCAGGCTAAGGTTCCTCACCACCGCCTATTTCGGTACACACAGGCATATTTGCCCTTTCCCGACTTGTTTGTCAAGCTGAGTAGTGACTTGAAAAGCGAAGAGTTTCCCTCAGCTGTAGTGTTGCGGTTGCCTGTCCTTCCCTGCAATCCAGAAGTAGTTATATCACGGCCGCTGCCCGCTGTGCTATCCAAACCACTTGGTTTAGCCATCTCTTTACAGCCGAATATCTGGCCTCCCGCATCTCTCGAGCATCTTTACGACTCTCAAACTTCTATTTCTGGCAAACTTTACTGGTTTTCATCATGTTGTCCCTTAAAGGTCTCCTGAACCCAGCACCAGCTGGGGATAATGATTCCCCCTTTCCTCGACCAAGTCCTGCGCTCGAGTTTCCACCAATCCCGAACTTTGAAGAAGCATCAAATCAATCTGGGAACCGTTTTATGATGGTCTCTGACAGATCTGGGCCAAAAGATGCCAACAATATGGCCAAGTCGAAGCTGCGCGGTCCAGTCAAGTTTCACCCTTTCGAGCATCTCGACGAGGTTGCTTTGCAGGAGATACGCCGCTTCCGAGTCAAGCCATTTGGGAACATAAAGGATTCAAGCCTTCACATCCCGTACAACAGTGGCAAAAAGGACTTTTACGAAAAGACAGGGCGAGAGAGCTTCGAGGGTAAGTAACCAAGTCTAGCTTCGATCACTGGTTATTGACGCAAGCCTGACAGTATTCAAATACGAGTTCACCTTGGCTGAACAGAACACTGATTACGCTGTGATGTGGGACTATAATGTTGGGCTCGTTCGCATGACCCCTTTCTTCAAATGTCGCGGCTACGGAAAGGCAAGTAAAAGAACAAGCCTCGATATACATATACTAACTGCCAATGGAATAGACAATTCCGGCAAAGATGTTAGGCCTCAACCCAGGGCTCAAAGAAATCACACATAGCATTACTGGAGGTTCTATAGCTGCTCAAGGTATGTTCCACCCCTCAGCGCCTTCTGGGCGTTTGCTCATCAGTCTACACAGGTTATTGGATGCCATACACATGTGCCAGAGCTGTCTGCGCAACCTTCTGTTACTCTATCGCGGGGGCATTGATTCCAATCTTTGGCCCAGACTTTCCGTCTCTCTGCATCCATCCCAGCGCGCCTGACTTCGGCCGCATGGTCATCAGCCAGCAAATAATCATCGAAGCTACCCATGAAGCCGAAATGACTCGGCGTATACATATGAGTACGATCCCACCTAGCTTCCACGGCGCTACAAGCTATCCGAGAGACGATCGAAGTATTCCGCCGGGCATCTATGCCCAAGACGAGCGCCGCCATCGATTCCGACCCCGTCTGTTCTGTGATCCATCGTGGGCCATGGACAGCGACGTCGAATGCCATTACATGTCAGCTCCCAACTCAGCCTCGAGTAGCGGCTCGGGACTTCCTGGCTATATGGTGACTTCTCGCCCGGGATCTAGCTGGACCGTTGCAAACCAGTCTAGCCCTGAGCCTAATCCCTTGCTCAGTGCGGTCCCTCGCATCCCACCTTTGCAGAACGAAGGAGCTCTACCTTGTGCTCCGTGGGGACCTAAGAGACGACTGGACTACGAAGACTTGGACAGCTTTTATAGAGAGAGTGCCAGTCCCGCCATGAGCCCGAGATCTATTCTCATGGTTTCGACCCCTGAGGCCAGTCCTATGAGGCAACGAGTGGTGAAGACGTCACACAGCATACCTGATGCAGCCCAAAAGGACGCAGCTATGCTTCTCTTAAACCTCAAGATGCAAGACCAGGGGCCCTCTGCTCCCAACGCCGTCGAGTCGCCGCCTCCTATCCAATTGCAGCCTGAGCTCGAGGAAGGACGTCGCAATAAGAGACTGCGAGCCACTTCGTTGTCCAAATAACTGTGGCAGAAAGGGGAAAGGCGCAATGGGGTTCTGTCGACAAAGGAGTCTTTGGGGGTTATAGTATCAACAGCGAATAGAATGGAAAAGTTCGGACTTGGGTTCACTCAATCACTCAATCGCCAGTATCGGGTGGCATCTCGATCATATCATAACGGCATATAGCACATCATTTAGGGCCTAGGAAACACCAATCGCAAGTCTCAGTTAGTACACGAATATCATTGTAAAACAAAGTAACTTTTTTATATTCATTTCTTTCTTACATCTATCAGCTTGTCTCTCCCTTTTCATCCGCTCTCTTTGCCTTGTGCTCCTTTGTCCATGCCTCTGCCTTATCCTTAGGAACGACGAAGATCCTCACCACCTCGTCCACTACCTCGACCTTGCCCGTTCCCAAGACCTTCAACAGCGGCACCCGCTTGCCCATCTTTAAAAGGCCACCCTGTGTGGTTTCCACAAACGCCTCTACACCTGCTAACGTGTACACACCCTCCTTGTCCCACGGAAGGGGGAAGATATAGCTCAGATGATCCTCGAGCGAATGTGTTTCCTCAAACGCCTTGATGAAATCAGATTCCAGATGTAGAGGGTACAGCAGTACTGTTGGGAACGCAAGCGTGCTGCGGGGATCATCAGGGTCTGGGAGGAGCGCAATGCCCGCGTCTTCCATCTCTGGTGGTTGAGAGGTTGTGCGTGTGGGAATATTCCTCGCTCGCAGTGCGGCTTTGATGAGTAGTGCGCGTCGCTTCTCCTTTGCTTCGCGCTCTGCGTCCCTCTTTCGTCGCGCGTCGATCTCTTTGGCTCGCTTAATGATATCGTCCGCTACAGCACGCAACGAAGCATTGTTTTCGTCTAATGAAAGACCGCGCGCACAAACATCATCGGCCTCTTGGATACGGTCCACCGCAAGGAGTGCTCGTGCACTGCGGAAGTATGCCTTGATGTTTCGCGGGTTGAGGCGCAATGCTGCAGCGCAATCAAGCCAGCAGCTGCGGTAGTTCTTAACAGCAAGGTGGCATGCTGCCCGGTTGACGTAGAGCGCTTCAAGAGTCTCGCGCTGCTTCTGAATCTCCTCCTCAGTGTCGATTTCGCCCTCCTGGTTTTTTGTCTGCTCGCCCCTGGCGCGCTTGCGCTCTTCGCCAGCGAGAATAGCAATACCTTTTCCGTAAAACTCCTTCGCATCGGCGTAGCTCTTAAGTTTGAAGTACTCGTTTCCACGCTCCTTGAACTCCTGGCCATTTTCAAGAGGTGTGCCTTCATACGCGAGTGCCTGCAGTGCTGCAATGTCTTCATTCTCCTCATTGGCATCGAGTTCTGTCATGAAAAGGGGCGACTTGTTTAGATCTTCCCATACTTCGTCAACAGTTTTTCCGCTGGCGATGGCATGAGCTGGAGGCAGCTCAGGTTTGGTGGCCTCTGTGGCGCTGGTCTTTGGCTGTGGTGAGGCCTGCTCCAGCTTCATGGCCTCGTCCATCTTGTCGGTAATTTCCTCGATTTTCATTTTTGCCCTTTAGAGCAGATGAGCCTACGACTGTTGTCTGCAATTCAGGAATATTGTGGTGAGTCTTACACTTCAGATGTCATTGGTGGGTGGATTCAGAGTGACTCAATTGCTAAAATTTGAGCTTCTCCAACTCTAGGGTGGGTGGCGAAAATTCTATTGGGCATCAGCTAGCTACCTACCTCATCAACTACGCAGTATCACGACTTAGGATTTATATAGAAGAAATTAGCGTGGGGGTAAACTTTTAATATTCAGGATGTCATAATTAATCAACCTGAAGGTCTACTAACCCATGTCTTGATTTATGTAAGTCTTGCTATCACTGAGGATGGAGACCCTAAAGTTTCTTGCCTTGTCTAGAGGGGTTAATGACTGTGGCACGCGCAATTGAACATGGACAGTGTAATCGACGCACAGATCCAACGAGAAAGAGGTCTTGGCGGCAATTTGAAACATCCGTCCTTTGACCCGCTTAGATAGGAGTGATCATACTTGTGATTATTTCTATTCCTATTTACCTCGCTTTTATCTAGCTTATATACCAAATCCCAAATTCAACCGTAAACCAAGAACAAGTAAACTCCCAAAGCCTTTTTCTTCAATAATCAAGCCAAACTCCAAAAAGTAAAAAGTCATCCCAAACCAAATCAATCATTATACCTGGGGTATACATAACTTCGTAAAAGCGGCCGTGATAAACGCCATCCCATCTACCAGTCGTTTTTATAGGCAAATTATCGAAACATGCTTGAACTCCAAACTCATGAGGGTATGAAACAGTATGGCTTGCTACAGGCAATCAAGTCCAAAAACAGGTTGCAGAACCCGCGAAGTCGCTTCGGTATGTTCGACCTGATCGGGTTTCAAATCGCGCCGCGTGCTCCTTACGGCGAGTCATAAAACTCAGTCTCGGTGACTGTAACAGTCTGTTTGTTAGGTGCCTTGGGTGTTTCTTCATAGGGCTCCTCATTGCGCCGGCGAGGAACAGAGAAGCACTGGACGGCTCCCAAAATTGCGACAACGGCGCTACCATACCAGGCCAAGGCAGAGCAATCCGATTTGGTGCCGACCGTCCACAAGAATCCAGCGACGGGTGAAGCAATCATTCGGCAAGCAGCACCAGCACTTGCTGCCAAGCCGTTCACTTTTCCAAGTGCGCTTGGGGCAGGTGTAGCCTCCTTGATGAGAATCATAAGGAGAGGATATAGTACAATGGAAAGAATGTTGCGGATGATGAGACAGCCGTAGATAGCGGAGTATAAAAGGCTCTCAGGGACAAGGAGGAGCATGGGCATCAGCACGTAAATAATAGGGTGGAGGACAGTAACGAGCAGGAAAAGGCGATAGGTTCCCAGCATCTTAACAGTCCAGGGGAAGACGAAAACCTGGATAAACAGAGCGATGCCGCCGTCGATTGCCAAGATCACGCCAACATCTCGTGGAGTCATGCCCAAGCCACCAGGCGAGTAGAAAGGAAAGATAGAGCCATGCTTGAACATCTCCACAGCATCGACACGGCTGTCTTCGAAGAAGATGGGCAGCAAATGGTCGAAGGTCATGGAATGGTAAGTGAAGATTGACAAGGCGACAATGAAGCCAGCAACACGGCAATTCCAGATCTTGATGGGGGCAGCAGCTGTCTTCTCATTTTCGATACAGAGAGTATCCCAGTTCCCAATTGCGCCATCAGTTGAATCCTCAATTGTCTCTATCGCACCATACGCCTGTGGCTCAATCTCGGTGGCCATTCGGTTGTTCATCATAAGAGGGGTCTCCTCGCTGACATGGTATTCGCCGGTAGGAACGTGCTGAACCATGTCGGGATGGGTTTCCTCAAGGAGAAGGAAACCAAGCACAATGCTCACAAGCAGCAATCCTGCGCAGATAACGTTGGGCAGCAAGTAAGGCTGGCGCTGGAAGAGACTGCCGATGGGAAACGATTCAGGCCAAGAGTCGTGAGGGTTAGCAAACATGCCGCCGATAGAGGGGCCAACAATGGTTCCAATGCTCCAAACAAAAGGCATGATGGAGTATGCACGTGCTTAGATATTGGTCAGTTGTGGAAATTCGAGCAACAGTTTGCAGACTTACGCTCATGCTCAGGTTTAGTGACCAGCTCGCCAACCATGGTTTGAATAACACCAATATTGCCGTTCAGTAGACCACCGAGGAGACGGCCAAACAAGGCAACACCGAAGCTTGGAGCCACTCCCACCATCAACATGCTGATCATTGTACCCAGCGATCCAATAATCAAAACAGGTTTGCGGCCGATGCGATCGGACAGGGCGCCCCAGTACGTTCCCATAACAGCTTCAGCAAGCGAAAATGCGGATATAAGGATGCCGGAGTAAAACGAAGCATCTTCTTCACGACCTATCTCGAAGCTCTTGACGAGGGCCCAGGCGTATGGGAAGATGGACGTCAAAGCGATAGGCTCAGCGAGTCGGACAATGGCTTATTTGGAGTTAGCACATATTGTTGAAGTGCAGTATTTGATCTTACCCAGGAGGAAGAGCTGCATGGCCGGGAATGCATCTGGGTCACGAGGACCGGCGCGAAGCATACCCATGGTAATTCTGTGATGGATCACGGCCTGGATGGAAAGAAAGGCAAGTTGTTGAGCTTGTCAGAAAACAATCGCCGCCTTGATCCCTAATTGGGTGGGAAAATGAGCAAAGCGACGATTCCACGCAAGGGATATTTGGGAAAAGGCAGAAGAAGGGTGGTTATCGTAGCCCTTTGGGATGGATGGAAGTGGCTGTCTTGTTGGAGAATTTGGAGAGGCAGTTAGTTAGTACGGGATTTCACAAGGAAATCAGCAATAGCAGAATCACAACAATTAAGATGGAAGAACAAGAGCCCAGACTGCAGATGGGAAGTGATTCAAACTTTGCATATAAGATGTTAGTTAGACAGGAAGAAAAGCTCAGTCACGAAGGAAAGGAAAGAGGGTGGGAGATGGGATATTTCTACCACAAGTCAGTCAAGCCAGGTGCAAGCGCAAGTTGGAGGAGAAGGAGAACAAGTGCATGCCCGTGTAAGTGCGGCGACACCTTTTTTTGTGGGGACCGAAATCGCAATCAAAGGCCAACTTCATTCAACCTTGGAACAAGCCCAGACGCTTCGCTCGCTCGCTCGCTCTCCCTGGCCGATAAGGTCCCGTCAACTTACTCGGCGGAGAAAAAAAAGAACCTGGCCTTTGCTTGCAGTGGAACAGTAGAAGCTTCGTTTGCAGCATGTGGGGCGGCCGCTAAGCTTGTCCTTGTTGCTGGGAGTTGCATACACCATCAGGAAATTTGAACCAACAGTTGCATACGACAAGGCCGAGAGAAGAAAAACTGGACGGTAGAATAACACCGGGAGCGGCCAGAGAGTGAGACAAAGTTTGCATGATCTTCCTTCACCTGTTTGTCGACAGTCCTGGTGTCATGTGTCAGAGATAAGAGACTCTTTGACTCTGCATTAGCTATCAACAATTGGATGTTTCTGTTGCTTCCGTCGACTGCCGCGAGGATATGGTATTGGAACGCTACACCCTCTTGCCTCCCTGATATCGGTTCACATGCATAGATATGCATGCATCTCTGGTCTGAGACTCAGCCAGATAACCACACCCTTCATGCTCTTCTCGTGCCACTGTTGACTGCAGGCATGAAGTGTCTCGTGATACAGGAAGACGAGACTGCTCCACGGGCTATCGCAGGCAAATTTCCGGACTGTCGGCAGGTGGCCACTTGGACACAGAGAGTGAATGGAGCCATCGTTAGACGGGACCGATGGAGTCGTTGGCGTTGGCGTTGGTGTTGCTTCTCTCAAGTCCGTGTCAAGTGTGTCTTGGTCTCCCAAGATGGAGGGGAATTCTCGGGAGCGTCCTGGATTCTGCATGCAGCTAACGGCAATATGTCACTTGATTGGGCGGCCTGACCGATGGTGGTCTGTGTCAAGGTTCCATCCCCAACGTCGCATGCATGTCGATTGCCGGTGGGCCACCCCTAGGATGCCATTGAGGCCAGAGCTTCCTTCTAACTTAGCGTATGACTTTATCCGGTATGTGAGATTTGAGCGTATGTAATGATTGGCTGTGTCTATTGTTTAGGCCCGCCATCTTGGAATTGAAAATTCTCTCTTCTGGTCGTTTCGTTGCATTATTGCATTCGTTTGTTCATTCCCATCGGAGCCGATGACCGGGCATTGAGCGACTACGCAAGAGTGTCTCTGGTGTTGAATCTTTATTTTCGTAACATCAACTCAATAGCCGCGTAACGACTCAAGCCATGTCTTGGCTTGAACCAGTCACACAATACCGTACATAGTAGAACCGCTATGAAGATTCAGTTGCTTAAGTCAACGAAAGCTCCAGCAATGAGAAAGACATAATCAACGTCTCAAGACGACATCGTATCCTGATAAGAGACATGCTATTAGTTATCAATATACTCGCAAAAGGTTTGTTTGTATGCTGAGTTGGTGCCTGCCTATGCATCCATTTCATCATCTCCTCACTCTCACGGACTTGAGGAGATCCCAAGTAATCCAGATGGTTCCACGCAACTCAACCGCGAACAAGGCCCTTGCGACCGCAACCCTGCGTAATACAGGCCAAGCTCCGTAACTGGTGGGTTCAAGCTCTAGCATCTCTGGAAAGCGAAATACGAACTTTGAAAAGGATGCGGCTCAACAACGTCAGTGGCAGACCAGGTTTCAGATTCCAGAATACGACAAAAGCAATAATTCACCACTTCCCGACATCATTGACTATTGACTATGCTTTCAGTGGCGCGCTAAACAACGTTCAAAATAAACAACGTAGAAGGACACATGTCAACAAAAACGACCCTGAGAAAAAAACATCCCGAGAACCGGGTGTATCCATTGAGCGGATAAGGGGACCTTGAGGCTAATGAAGCGGAGAGATTAGATGGCTGCAGGTCAATTGAAAGCGGAAAAGGTGATGTTGGCTGCAACGTGCGACTTTTGCGAGTTGGGTTTGGCGCTTGCATCCATTGCTTGGTGCTTGGCTACTAAGGTAGTGGTGGGAGTCTGTGCGCCCGCTGCTGGTTCCATCTGAGACTCTGGTCTCTGTGAGATTCCTCGGAAACTTTACGGCCAGGACTGGCACCCCTCCATCTACCTTACTGGCCTCCCTCGTCCCGTCCACAACACACCTTTCTGGCGTCCCGACCTCCATCTCAATGGCCGAGTAAGGGACTTCATCACAATTCCCTCTTTGTCAAACATCGTCATTTTCCCCATCTGACCTTCAATTGCATATCATTCGATGGGATGATACACAACTTGTACTCTTTGGTCTTCCATGGCTTGACTGACGTTTCACATGCATCCACTCCTTGGGCAACCTAAATTGAGTGTCTTTGCTTATCTCGCAGATCACCAGCGCCTGGCCTGTCGTTGTGCGACCCACCAGCTGTTGACCTGCATTGGATCCCAAGCACATTGCACACTGCGCTGCAGCGCTGCAATCATGGTTCCATGGTCAATCGCCGATAGTGCTCCGTGCCGAGTCGCCAGCTTCCATCTAGGCTCTTGTAGTAGCGCGAGCAACGAGACCCAGCCACCATACAGTTGCAGCAGTCAACGTCCGTCCACCGCCTTTTGCTGACCCGCATGAATTGGGCTTCCAGGGGAAAAGAAGTCCGGACTCCGGAGATTCTGGTGACCAGACGATTTAGCATTCTCATCGCGGGGGAAGTATGAATTAGATCGCGTGGTCTATAGCTTTCTTGAACTTGGCCCCGTGCTCTCCGAGAGATTCCTCTTCGTCTCTTTACGCTAGGTACGCATTGCAAAAGACCGGGCTGCCTGGGCCCACTGTCGTCTAGGGCTTCCTGCGCTAATTATCCACCACATCCCAGTGTATGCATCAAACGAAGCGGCTAAAAACTGCTTGCGCTAGTTCCCGCCTTGTCCTCTGCGCCGACTCCACCAGTCAAGGTGGGACTATTTCAACGACACACCATGAACACGGCTGCGACGACGGCAAGGGGAGGAAAGAAAACACAGGACCTCAATCCTAAATGACAAAAGAACTTAGGTAAAATAGCCTAAGTTTAGGATGACTTTTGCTAGGTTTATTTTGGCACCCTATAGTAAGGTTTGCTGTTTTCTTACCCCCAAGGGAACGGCAACACCTGAGTCGAGGATGAAAGAGAGCGGCTTTCAGGCTGATCTTTATGTGACACTGCTGATTGAAGGATTGAACTCGACTAGGATCTTCACATTGACGGCCCGATGTCTTCAACTGGTCACGGAATTGAGGCAGAGTATGTAGAGTATCAGTCGTTCCATCACCTTTGCATTTCTTCGGACCATCGGCTCGCTCACCGATCCAAGCGCTACTCGTGTTGCCAGCCTGGCACTTTTTACTGTAATGACCACAGGACTCTTTCCAAAATATCCCGGGGATCCGCAACTACCAGACCAGGCTAAGCTACCAGGCCAAAACATGAGGTCCAGGCCTTATTCAATTGCGGATAGACGAGCAAATGCTGGCAATCCCCGCAAAGGGAAACTGACTTGTAACGTAATGTGGGGATATATCCCAGGATATGTTGCCAGTCTTCCAAGTTAACGAAAACAACAGCATTAGCGTGTTTTGAGCTGGGAGCCACTGTGGAAACTATCCCGAAAAGCCTCATTTTGCTCCATCCCATCACATGAGCACCTCCAGCCCCTCTCCCAACAAGACTAAGGACATATGCCGCGGATCTTGGGATGATTTGACGAAGTCTCTCCGTTTACTGTAGACTAAACTGTACTGTTCTACTTGGGATCGAGGTCCTATATTCTCTAACCTCCAGTCAGTCTATAACATAGGATCAGACGCCCAAAAGTCGTGAACACACCGGGCGATCGCATGTCGTATCCCGGCTACAAGCCTCGCATTATCATAACCTGCTCGGTTAGCCAGCGTATGGGATTCCCTTGTTGAAGTGGCACATCAGCAGCTTCAGAGGCGTGCTACATATGGCATGCATCTTCTCAAGCTTGCCTGAACTCATATGCAAGATGTGTTTGCCACTAGTCTAACTTGGGGTTCTTTAAGCTGCCTTACCGACTGGACAAATTGCAACTGATTGAACTCCTCATCCTGATCCCGCCCCATTGGAGGTGTAGCCGACCAGCAAGGTGTTACTGTGCCATCCAGATGCTTCAAAGTCAGATCAAAGGTTGACGCCCCCCGATCAAGCTAAAAACAGTCGTGAAAGGGTGGTGTGGCTGTGAACTCTGTTCTGTGAGTTCCGGAACTCAAAGATCGGCATTCCAGTTGTGATAGTCTAGGGTGGCGAATAAGGATAACCCATTGTTCAACATCAATAGTAGCGTTAGGCACGAAATACATACATTTATACTGTAGCCAAGACACGGTGCCGGCATGAATTGTGCCTTGTAACATAGAAAGCATACGCGTACTGCCTGTGTTTCGAAGCTCAACGTTTACATGTCCTCTCTGTGATACATTGCATTCTCAGGTACGCTTGCTTTTACTATGTATCCATTCAGAAGCCACGTAACGATCGCCTCTTTTTATGGACTTCGGGGGAAAGCTTCATCAGCTTCATCAGCTTCAAGTTCTCTTGTAGATCTGTTGTATTTAGTTTATGAGAGCAATGTCACAACAGATACTGTCATGCAACTGCAAGGAATTGCAGATACAGACTAGTGAAAAGTTCGGAGATATATCATGATTATGTTATGATACTCGCGAAACCCTTTCAAAACCACGCTTATAGTATATACAGCTAGACTTCTATGACCTGCAAACAATGCCTGGCTCCCTCTATTCAATGCGCATCTCCTTCAGAATCGCCTTGTATCGTTCTGCCTCCTCGGCCATCGCCTCAATACTTCTTGCTTTTCGGTCCTCATCATCGACTCTCCTCAAACCTCCACCCGGCTTCGGTCGGGAGCCCATCTCCTTATCCCATAACGCACCGCCGACATTACCCTCCTCTCCCGCAAGCTTAACATACACGGCATCCGGGCTTCCCATATCCCCGGCCGTTCGCGGGACGACGTGGACGTGAACATGTGGTACCGTCTGCCCCGCGTCAGCTCCGTCTTGCACAGCAACTGAGAAGCTTCCAGCCTCAGGTTCCGGGGTGCGGAAGTAAGCACGTGCAAGCAGACGCTGGGTAAGCTGCACAGTTGTGAAGAGATCCGAGATCTCGGTGGGCGTCAAGTCTGTTAGACGTTTATGCGGGTTATGCGGACAGACAAGAACATGGCCTTGAATCAGAGGTTTGAGATTCACCAGCGCGAAAGAGTGCGGTGTAGTGAGGAAGACCTTGGGAGTTGTCAGTGTCTACTCATGATAAGAGCAAGCTCGGGTCTGAGCTTGACATCGAGGCTCAACATGATTCCTCACCTGATTTGTGACCTCAAAGGGCCCAAATTTGATAATTCGTCCGGCGGCTCCGGCTGTAGTCATGGTGTTTCTCACTGAACGACTCTTTGCAGTTGCCCAAGCTCTAGATGCAAGCATGCTCCAATTAGTATAGGACCTTTTTCTGCGATTACGGTGGCTCCCTTGGAAGTCTGATGAGTTGGTTGAAGTAATTGGGCTATAATGAAATCATGAGAGGGCGTTGTCTGAGTTTTGCCTTCTTCGTTGTGTATAAATCACGTCGTTTAAAGGTGGTGATCTGATGTCATGAGTGAGCTCTGTTCCCCTGTGAGAACTCAAATGGGACCCACATCTTTTGCACCAATTGTCTAACACTGAGCCTTGCGGAGATCTCCAGCATTTCTCAGCAGAAGAGTGTTTGAGATGATTGTTTAACAGTTGATGGTATATTTAATTCGTGAGTTGCTTCGTGTATATTCTATGTTCAAATACTCCAAAGAGTTGCCTAATACTATTGTATAATAGTTACCAATCACGGTGACCTATGCACCTTCGTACTGTAACATAAAACCAACAAAAGAAAATCGCTTCTACTGAAGAGTCGGGCATTTCTTAGAATCTGACCTGGTCTTCCTCATCAAGAGGAACTTGGCCACCCGGGACTGTGAAAGCTTCATCTGTCTGATTGAGAGGCCGGCGTTCATCTTCAGGCTCATCTTCCCACACGACTATAATTCGTTAGTCTCTCAGAGTCAGACTATACAGTGAGGTTTGACTTACCATATGGCTTTATAGCAAAGCTTACCACAAGTGCGAATCCAAATACGCTTGCCAGGAGGACAAAAATACCCTGGTCGAAACGTCCAACCGTAAGAGCATACACTCCATTAAACAAAACTGGCCCCAACACTCGCGCAAGCGCATGCATCATGCCGATTGCTCCGAGCAACTGGCCAACTCTTTCAGAAGGCACATGCTTGGTAATCATAGCTTGCCCAGTTGCACTCCCAAGACCCCCGACAGCGGTCATCATACCGCTGACGACAAACACTCGCGATGAACGAGCAAATACATATCCAAGGGACCCAATAACATCTGAAGTCAAAGCAATTCTCAGGATCAGGACGTCAAGCTCGTCTGCCCCACGATTCCTTTCGACGGCAGCCACACCGGACTCGCGACGACGACGAGCTGCTGGGCGGATGCGGCCAAAGTAGTTGATAACAGGGTATATTCCCATAAGGACCACGACGCGAACAAGTGAGAGAAGAGATACAAACCCCGACTTTTCCAAGAGGTCCCAGTGGTACGTCCGTCCGCAGTAGAGAACAATGACAGCACCTGCGGCCATGCTTGCTCCAAGGATGATGGTATCATTGATCGCAAGGGCGATCAAATTTCGACGAAGAGCCGGCGATGTGCCAGGGCCAGTAGGATAGAGAGCCTTGAGAGGAGCGATGGGGTTTGCTGTTCGAAGGGTATTCACCCATGATGGCGAGACAGGGGATTGCAACTCCTTGTCCTTCTCGTACTTCTCACGCGCTACCAATTGTTTCCTTTGTGACAGGGACTCGGGAACAACAAGCCAGACAAAGAGCATGAAACCGATGTGACATCCCATGACAACATAGAAAATAGATAGCAAACTACCAGTCCACTTGACGAAGAAGCCTGCAAGAAGAGGACCAAAAGCAAGTCCCGTGAACAAACACGCATGCACGTAGCCCATAGACACGGCGCGTTTTGAAGGAGGGGTGCAGTCACTTGTGTAAGACTGTGTCATGATACTTCCCGTAGTGAACGATCCTGTCATACCATCAAAGACACTACCTAGAAGCAGCCAGCGATAACTGATAACATCGGGGTATCGGGCTACCAGGATAGTGATGAATTCGGCCAAGATTCCACCAACGGATGCTAGAGCCATTAGCCGTGTACGACCATATCGATCAGATAAATGGCCGATTTTCGGTGCGACTATAGCACTCAGAATGCCAGTGAACAAATTCATGACCAGCATGAATTTTGCCACGTTTGCTTGCACTTCTGGAATATCGCATTGGGGATTTTCAGACCCAAGAAGAACAGGCTGGAAGACTGTATCTGGATTACGGCTGTGTTCATCTGCGAAATATTGCCTGCAAACGAGCTGAAGGATCCTTATCGCATAGGGTGGTAAGTAAAGAAATTCTACATATCGCAAGCAACGGAAGCTTACAGGTCAAGTTTAGGAACCATTACACCTCCAAAGGCAAGGGTGAAAATGATATACGGACCAAGCAGCCAATACACCTGCAAGCAAGGTCAGAGCTGAACAATATGGTTTTGAACAACATCTAGGCGCATACCGATGGCTGCCGCCACCAGGGTAAGCCTTCAAAGTCCTTGAAGGAATCCCAAGCGGGAGTCGTAGAAGATGTTTCACTATCTGCATCGCGAGCTTCGGAGCTGGTAGGCAGCAAATGTGTTGCTTCGTCTAAGATCGCAGACTCCTCCTCGTGAATACTATCATTTTTCGCCATGGTTTCCTAGCGCGCAAGAGGGACAAGTTTCGTCGGTTCGGGTCGGAGACAGAGAAGTGCTGCGCGCAGCAAGATGATGGCCAGTGAAGCCTGTATTCAATCACGATGTTTCTGGGGCATGACCAAGGGGGAATTGAGAGAGGGACGAGTCTTTGAAAGGATAACAAGGACTAGATTTTGCATGTCTCAGAGAGGGTTGTGTCGCTTGCATCTGGCATGAGATAAGTGTGACGAAGAAGCGATCTGGTCTACGGAGTAGGGAGGATTAATAATGTATGATCTAGGCGCATTTGGGGAGCTCTCTTGCGGATACATGATGAGTCCAAGTGCTAGGATGGTGTTGTGGAGTCCAACATCCATGCTATCCACGTTGGGCCATGCCAATTGTCCAAGAGCCAGACGAAACACGATCGTTTTAAGACCCGATAAGCCATGGATGGGGCTTTTCCTTTTTACAGTTGTCAGTCTCTGAGTTGCTGTCGCCTATATACGTTAATGCATTGGTGATTCTGATACTCAATCACGTTATACTGGCGCCATTGCCGGGCCCATCGCGGCATCACTCGATTCATGCCAGATTTGCTTCTCTGGCACCTTTGTCGAGATAGATAAATGAATGACGCATTCCCTGCGTCCTATGCATACCATGCAGGCTGGGATCTGGCAGTATCTGATAAGCTAACAGCTATCATGGGTGCTGGCGTGGCTCGTTGGTCTCTCGCTGGCTTGATCTGATAGGCTACTGCTCCTGAATCCTGAAAGTGTGGCATCAAATCGCATCGGGTTTCGGGTTTTGTTCCAACCGACTCCGCAAAGTCCGACATCAACAGGAAACAAGCGCGCGGGATAGGAAAAGATCATATTATAAACCTGCCTGAGTCGATGACCGCGTGTTGCAAAGGTGCCTACAAACCTGCTACGCCTACTGTGATGGTTAGGTAGTCAGTGATTAGCCTGCTCACTGCTTTATCTCGGATTGATTAACCACCAATATTCAGGTAGAGGCAAGACGATAATCCTTTTCGCACTCTCTGTGTATTCCAGAGCCACTTACAGTTTAGCAAGTAGCTCTTCATCCAATATGTCTCATCGCTGAATGCCAAAAGCTCGTGCCTGGTCATTAATGAACACATAAAAGCATTTGTCCTCGGTTATCATGATTTCGGTTGTACTATGGACATACGGTGGGGCGACGCTGTTTGATGTCCTGATACACAGACACTGTCGCAGCCAGCTAGCGAAAACCATATTTGTATACCCGAAAGCGCAAGGCATCGATCGATATTTCCAACTTTGATACTGAGATGCCCGCGAATCATACCTGTTAAAGGGAACAGCTCAGATCTCCGTAGGACGAAATCACTAGTGGTTACGACAATTGCATTTCCCTCAGGGAAGAGTAATAGCTCGGCCTGGACTCAACGCAAAGGGAGGCAAGAAAACTTAGGACCTTTATCCTACCTAATTTATAAAAAATATTTTGGCAAATCTAGTGTACCTATTTAATTAAGTAGAGCTTTAGATCAGCTTATTCTGACACCCTTATTATTCAACGTCAGAGGTTTTTTGTCCCATGGAGGAACGGGCTCCTTCGTAACTGTGGGGCTAGTAGAGCTTAACATTTATCCAATCAAAACCCCAGCCCGCCTGAGTCAGCAATAATTGCGCGCTGTAGATGGAACCTGGATATTTTCAAGAAGCGTGTTTCACAGCTTGACCAGTCTCCATTGTATTCTACCATTATCAAAAGCGCCTCAGCCAACACCGCCGCGATGCCCGTCGTCAAAGGAGGCGTTTGGACCAACATTGAGGATGAAATCCTCAAGGCTTCCGTCTCCAAGTATGGCCTGAATCAGTGGGCGCGTGTCTCATCACTGCTGGCGCGCAAGACTCCTAAGCAGTGCAAAGCCAGATGGAACGAATGGCTCGACCCAAGCATCAAAAAGATCGAATGGAGCAAGGAGGAAGATGAGAGACTTCTCCATCTCGCCAAGATTATGCCCACTCAGTGGCGCACGATTGCTCCTATTGTCGGCCGAACAGCAAACCAATGCCTCGAACGATACCAGAAGCTCCTCGATGAAGCCGAAGCGAAGGAATCATCCAGCCTTGGGCTAATGGGCCCAGATGGAGGCGAAACTCAAGCCCCCAGCGCCGATGATGTTCGAAGACTCCGACCGGGCGAGTTAGATCCCGATCCTGAGACGAAGCCTGCGCGACCCGACACTATCGATCTCGATGAGGACGAAAAGGAGATGTTGAGCGAGGCTCGAGCCCGCTTGGCCAATACTCAGGGTAAAAAGGCCAAGAGAAAAGCTCGAGAGCGTCAACAAGAGGAGTCGCGACGTCTTGCTGCTCTACAGAAGAGACGAGAGCTCAAGACAGCTGGAATTAACATCAAGGTCACATCCAGGAAAAAGGGTGAGATGGATTACAACGCCGATATTCCTTTCGAGAGAAAAGCGCTCCCTGGCTTCTACGACACATCAGAGGAAATGGTGCAGAATGAGGCGCAACGCGCAGCTTTTGATCCCCGGAAACAACAGCTGGCCAATAAGCGCAAGGGTGAGGGTGAGGATGACAATGACCGGAAGCGAAAAAAGACCGATAAGGATGGGGCGTCGGAATCGTATAAGGCTGCTCTGAAGGCTGGTCAGCTACAGAAGATCCGAGAGGCAGAGCAGAGCAGTAAGCGTCGTGGCCTGGTTTTGCCCGCTCCCCAAGTCAGTGAGGGTGAGTTGGAGGATATCGTCAAGATGGGTAGGATGGGTGAGGCTGCCAATTTGAGAGCAAAGGAGAGTGAGAACGACGCCACTCGAGGACTTGTCAACACATATTCTACTCTGAACTCCGCTACCCCGATTCGAACACCAAGAGCCCCTGAACAAGAAGATCACATTGCCAACGAAATCCGAAATATTCGAGCGCTCAACGAGACAAATTCTGTCCTTCTAGGTGGTGAGAACGCCCCGCTCCATGTAGGCGCAGCTTCGACTGGTTTCGATGGCATTGCTCCTCGAAAGCAGATCATTTCTACGCCAAACCCAATGGCCACACCTCTGCGGGCAGACGGCGTGGGGGCCACGCCGGGTCGACCTGGACAAACGCCCATGAGAACACCCAGAGACACGCTATCTTTGAACCAAGACGGGGGAATGTCGATGGTTTCGGCTACACCCAGAGACATCAGGATGAGAGATATGGCTTTGCGCACCCAGCTCAAGTCGGGGCTGGCATCTCTTCCCAAACCAAAAGATACTGAATGGGAGTTCGATATCCCCGAGGAAGAGAAGGAGGCTATGCAAGTTGATGAGATGACTGAGGAAGATGCTGCAGAGCGGGACCGCCGAGCACGTGAGAGGCAAGCAGCCGAAGAAGCCCTCGAATTTCGCAGGCGAACCCAAGTTATGCAGAAGAACCTCCCTAGACCGGTTCATATCGATTTGTCCAGCTTATTGAAACAGGCTGCCAGTATTTCAGAGGTTGCTGAGTCTCTTATTGCCAAGGAATCAGCGAACCTGATGGCGAATGATGCGAAGAGGTATCCTGTCCCTGGTGGCCAAGTCAGTGGCGCCCCTAAGCCTCTTCAACAAATCGACGACGATGCTCTCATGGAGGCCCGTCTGTTGATCATGTCCGAAACGAAACCCCTTCCTAAGTTCGAGGATATCCAGACTGCATTCGAAGTACGCGCAAGCAGCTCGCTACTCCTCGGTCTGGGTTGTTACAACGATGATGAGGAAGAGCAAGGGGCTGTCATGAAAGTTGCATTCGATGTAGGTTTTGATAAGTTGCAGAAGTGAAACTTAATGCTAACTATTATTCAGGCTGTTCAAGACTCCATCATGGCTTCTGCTGAAGCAGGCACTAAGCTAGAGAAGAAGCTATCACTTCACCTAGGTGGTTATCAGAAGCGACAGAAGATGCTTCGTGATAAGATGGTCGATGCCTCCGAGGCTTTGGAGAAGGCACGTGTTGCCCTGGCTGGGTTTAAGACTCTGGCTATCTCGGAGGACGTGGCTATCGAGCGAAGACTGAGCGCTCTACGCGAGGAAGTCGGTTTCGTCAACCGACGTGAGAGAGAAGCACAGGAAAGTTATAGAAAGGCAAAGGAAGAGCTGGACGCGCTCATGGCATCTGGAGTTAACGGGGTTCATTAATTGATGTGTTATTAATGGTGTATAAATAGGGGCTGAATCGAGGCTAGCATATCTGGGTCTAATCTAACAATCTGTCCGCTAGGCATTACGCTTGTATACTTACTATCTTGTCCGTTCGCCCTTTTGATTCATCTTGACTTGATACATGTTTTGGAGTTTATTTGTGCTTTCTCACACCAAGACGAGGAAGCTTGATCGGCCAGATCATCACCACAGAGGCAAATGCAAACACGGCACAAGTGATGAATGTGAGTCGCAGCGCGGCTTCATAACTCACGATAACCTGTTCTCGGTACTTGGGCTCAAGCTTGGCCACCTCTTCAACCGACTCTCTCACGCGACGAATAATCTCATCACGGCCTTCTCCTGTGACGTACTGTCTAAGATAATGGAGCAGAGCGTTCTGAACAACAAGCGAGCTACTTGCAACGCCAAGTACCTGACCGAGACTTCGCCACAGCATGAGTGTAGATGTCACAACAGCTTGCTCAGCTTGAGGAGATGCAGCCAATATCGCCATGAACGTTCCCGGGAATTGGAAGCCCTGTCCAATCGAGGAAGGGAGAAGGATGAAGAGATAAACCCAAGATGGGAGGTCACGCTGAAGGAAAACCAGGCCTATTGTGCCGATGAGTATGCAAATAGTACCACTCAAGACAGGCCACTTCAAGCGGCCAGTCCAAGTCACGGCAAAACCAACAAAAGTACCGGTTGAAGAGGCAGCGATTGTCGGAATAATGAGGCGGAGACCAGAAGAGGTGGCAGATGT
The DNA here is from genome assembly GCA_017165645.1 of Fusarium sacchari. Classification (NCBI taxonomy): domain Eukaryota; kingdom Fungi; phylum Ascomycota; class Sordariomycetes; order Hypocreales; family Nectriaceae; genus Fusarium; species Fusarium sacchari. The sequence continues at coordinate 2,036,975 of JADANP010000007.1, forward strand.
GAGGAGGACAGCCTGAAAATATAGTGGACTGTATGACATGTTAGCAAAAGGATACTAAAGATGAGTTTCGAGCTGCAGGAGATGATCCAGGCTGCTAGTATGTAAATGAGAACACAGTAAGCAATGAGATACGGAACATGCTGCTGTGTATCAGAAACGAGTTGCCCACAAGGGGCGCCACATCGCACCTCTATCAGCAACAGATATGCTACAGTCCCATCAAAAAGCACAAGCCTCGTAATATACAAAGGGGAATGACTTACATGTTGAATAGAATTGAGTTAGCGACAATAGCAGCAATGACATTCGAGAAAATCATGTTTCCGCGAGGCTGTCGGTTCAGGAGATGAAGGGGCATGATCGGTTTATGGACCCAAGACTCAACCCACAAGAACACGGGGAATGTGATGGCGAATAATGCAAGACTTGCAATGACAAAAGGGTGCGACCCTGAAATATGTTAGTCTGTCCGTGAGGTTTGGTGTTGACTTACATGGAAGGACATTGCCTCCAAGATTCAGGCCCAGAATCACAAATGTAATAGCGGTAGTCAAGAGCAACGAGCCCCTGATGTCGAATTCTTTGAGAGCCTGCCACACCCCCTTTCTCTCGCCCTGGATACCCAGATCATCTGGGATGGCAATCCATGCAACAACCATACAAATCAATAGTGGCGGAATCTGAACTCCAAACTCCCATCTCCAGCCAAGATAATCAGCCATTGCGCCTCCTGCAGCGGCACCCAGACTTGAACCAACACCATAGTTCATGTTTATGTATGACTGATACACGCCACGGTTCTCAATGGGGACAAGGTCTGACACAATGATGGAACCAATGGTCATGACACCGCCAGCGCCGATTCCGCAAAAGGCCCGTCCGAGAATAAAGCTCTCGATGCTGTTTGCAAGAGCACACCATGTCGTTGCGGCTGCAAAGATACCCAGGGCTCCTACAAAAAGCGGCTTTCGGCCTAGAGCATCAGAGAGCCGGCCCAGTAAAGGTTGGAAGGCAGATGAGGTGAGGAGGAAGGCTGTGGAAAGCCACGATGCGGAGTTTGAGGCGTTAAAGTATGATGTAATAACAGGATGTGATGAAGCCATGATTGTTCCGTCAAAGCAAGATATGAAGTATGCTGTCAGAATCTGGGAGAAGATAAACCAGAAGCGTGTTGGAGATGTGTTGTTGAGAAACGGTGTGTCTATCTCTGTTACAGCAGAAGTTGTTGATCTTGCTGTGATAGAATGGCGTCGACTGTGACTTATAAGAGGAGTCTCTTCATGAGGACGCACATTATCCAAGTCCTCAGAGATATCACTCTCGTCTTCGTCTTCGCCTTCACCTTCAGCCTCACTGATGACTCCCTCCTGCTCCTCATCGTGAAGGTAATGGCTAGCCTTGTAAGAAGAAGGCCTTAGCATTGCACTCTCTAACGATTCAGGCTGCAGGAAGTGAGCACCAGTCGTCAAGGATCTCGAAAGATTTTCGAATTCTGCTGGATCAACGACACTGCCGTCACTGTCGCTGCTCCGAGAATTGGTCCGTACCGGAACAGGTACCGGAGTGGAAGCGGGAGCGGCACGGCCGGGGTCCGAGGCCGGAGTCATCACGGCGGCTTAATAACTTCGGCAGGAAGTCTTGTCTGAAGCCAACGAAGGAGAGGAAGAGGAGAGGGAAAGATTGCAGCAAAATAGAGAGATCCGACAGAACCTTTTTAAGGAAATAGGATGGGGGACCATGTAGAAAAGAGTGGAGTCTCACTGTCGTGATCGCAGACTTTGCGGCGGATACACCCAGAAAGTGGCCCCGCAAAGATCATCGGGATATTCCCGACTCGGACTGCCTATAATAGATGCATTGTCAGTGGAGGATTAGAAATGCGGTATCTTCCACAAAAGGTTTCTCGGTGCGAGTGTAGGTGTGAGTCAGGCCTCTAGAGGATTTTGACTATCTCTGCCGGCCGTTATGCGGGACCGTCACAGGAGGAGAGGAGTCACCTGCACGCGAGCAAGACTACGGTGTGGAGGGGTCAATTGGTGTTGTAGTTGGTGTTGTAAGGTAGTTGTAAGTCGGAATCTCCGCCAATTTCAACTACATAGGCTTGCTGGTGAAAACCTATTCCCAAGAGTGGTTAGCACTCTTCAATGAAAGACACATATTCAAAACATACAACTGAACTCGTGAGAATGGTCATCATTTCTATAAACCACTTAACAGTAAAGTGTCAGGCTTAGCTTATCTCAAGCCTCTCCCCCTTCCTCCTTTCATTAACCCCGGCTTACAGCCACCCATGCTCATGTTCATGAACCACCCCAGACAGATAGATGCAAATACCCACCATCTGCAAGCTGGACTGACTGATCAATTACCGAAGCGGTCCAGCCGCCCCCCAAACACCCCAATGCAGTATGCAACCCAAACCTGCAACTATTCTATCGTCTTGCTCTGAGACGCTGCAGCCACAAGAATGCCCGCTCCCGTAACGCCTCCATCGTGACACGGGCTGAGTACGACTCGTAACGGGCTCGCCTCACCGAATCGTTCGTGCAGGAGCTGGTCCAAAAAGTTCTGGCAGTCCTGCAGGTAATCCTGAAAGTGAACAATGCATCCCCCGGTGTAACCTACACCGAGTTCGTAATCCCGACCCATTGCCTTTGACCCTTCACTTGGAACTTCTTCGGCCAATGTCAACAAAGCCAGTGTGGCTGCTGCCACAATTCCAGCCGCTCGAACCTCAATGGCCTTGGCAATTCGATATACTGCCGTGGCAAGGTCCTCGGTCCACTCAAACGGCGGTGATCCCGTCGATTCGGGGAATTCTTGCTGTAGCATAGCGACAAGAGCCGAGGGTCGGAGGGGCCTGAAGTGACTCAAGAACGTTGTTGTTAGGTTGTGCTGTTGCAGCAGGCTCTGAGGCAACGTTCCTGCATCAATACCCAAGTGTTCCGTCAAGTAGTCGACCAGTATAATTCGTCCAAGTTCGCCCAGGTAACGGCCCGCCGTCATGAATTCGAGTGGCTGGAAGCCATTCAACTCACCTTGCATGTCCAATGTTTTGTCCCATTGGCTGACCAACCCAACTTCGTGTAAGGGAGGTGCAGTACCATTGATGCTCCATTCAGTATTGACCGCAATCTTGACATCCTCTACCCTCTCCTCCGGTCGGGCAACAACACTCTCTGGGCGTTTGGATGGGTTCAGCTGGCCCAGCTTCAACGGAATCGTTGCATTGCAGCCTGTCCCGAGAATAAGACCCATGGCAGCACGTCGATTCAAGGCTTCATCGAAGTTAAAGATGAATGAGACGAGTGTCGATACCGAGTCATTGGCAATTGCCTCGACTCGAATAGGGGGTAGCTCGTGTGACTTTGCACGATTGTATCCATCGGTGAGGCGGTCACCCAGATCCTGATCGGGGGAAATGGCGAATCCCTTACCCATTTGCATAAGTGTAGCTTGGGAGAGTGAGTGCTGCACCATGGGAAAGCTAAAGGTAACACCAAGAGGCAATGTTTGGTCGCTTTGTAGGTGCAGCGTGTCGCATCCATCTTGGACTACCTCAGCAATGCATTTGCCTATCCAAAGGAAGAGACTATCCGGGTTTTCGTTCTTGAGGTGTTCATCGATGGGCCAGGACTTCTCCAAAAGCCTCCTCACATGTCTCGTGGCAGAACTGTCATCGGATCCGTTGGTGATATGGCCATTGGCTTGGTCAGATGACGCGGCTTCGTTGTCAAGTTGGACAAAAGCCACTCTCAAGTTTGTGCCGCCGCTATTCTCACGTTAGATTTATAAGAGATAGTGAAACGCGAAGGCTAGTAACTGACATGTCTATGGCTAAGTGGCTACATCATATGTCAGTCCATATCTTCTTTCTTTTTTGATCCTTGAATATCATTATCTCACCAGCCTTGTTTTCGCTTCGCTTCTGGTCGCAAGATAGCTTCAGATATGGGCGTGGGTAAGAACTGGTTCTCGGAGCCAGCGGCAAGCTTCTCAAATGTCTTGAGAAACAGTTGGGATAGTCGATTGATCTTGTCAATATCGACAGATAAGGGTTCCAAGAACTCCTCAATCAATACAGAGGTTGCCATGGTTCGAGTAGAGTCACTATAAGATATAAATGCTGGTTATTTTTATGAAGTTGATGTGAGGTAGTTCAGGGTATCATTCTAGACAATATGATACATACCGGCATTAGGCAGACGTAGCTTGATTGGAAGTAGATCGCCGGTAGAAGAGTGCCAGGGGTTGTATAATCGACCAAATAACGTAGCAGGGGCTCTTATAGATAGTTCTGGTGTGTTAGGCAGGCTGTGAATGTGAGAATGAATACCTAAGTATGAATCGCAAGTCATGAGAAGGTGGAAGTTATTCACCTGTGTTGACGATCCAACGCAGACGCTAGCGCAGAGAAGGTGCACCCTGATGCAATGACGTGGAACCGCGATCTACATATATCTGGCCTTAGTGGTTATTTTTAAAAATTAGACATTGGCTGCCGTAATCAACGATTAGCAGTAGTTAGGTTTCTATATCATATCATTGATAGCATTTCATCTCATGCATGCACCAAGCAAGGAAGTGATCGAGAGATTCACACGCGATTTTCTGCGGGGTCAAATATCAGCCTTTCTGTGCCCTGCTGGTTACCCCTGAAACGGTTGACTTACAGCAGCACTTCTCACTATCAGGGATGCACTGATGATGTTCAAGTTCCGACTTGAGACGCAAGTCAAAATCAGAAATTTGAGTATGAAATGTTAGGAATACTCGACTCTTGAGATAATGCAGGAGACGGTAGACAGCGTATATAATTACCAGTATGAAAACATTATGAAACACTGAAGCTCATGTCCCAAAACGGTTTCCCTAACCAAATTCGGATAAACAATGCAGCCGCATGTGAATGTGACGCGCATTCAGCTGCCAATAACGACATATCCTCCACCTAACATCTCTGGAATCTCTACCTGAGTTGCACTGGGTACTTAATTATCACCACTTCATATATGATGGATGAGAAACGCCCTGCTCCACGAGCCATGTCGCCGCCTCGTTCCCTCCGTCGCAGCCGACCTGCCCTCACAATAGCCTTCGTGATAGCTGTTGTCTATACATTCTGGATATGGCAGCCTTTCAACCCTGTACTTGACCAAACGATGGTCGCTATCACGGGCGACGATGTTCATACTGCTGAAAAACTTGTGCCGCTGGAGGCACACATCATGAGTAAATGTCCCGACGCAAAGGTAAACATCTACCCATATATGTGTAGGATGACAAATGCTCAATATCTCCAGGATGGGCTCGAACTACTAGTACTGCCCGTGATGCAACGTGTTCATGACAAGGTTAACTTCACATTATCTTATATTGGCCGGTATGTTGACACACAGCTCTGTTCTAATATGAGACTAAAATTTGGTTCCATAGGCCAACTGCCAACGACGGTGTCGACTGCATGCATGGCCCTTCAGAATGCATGGGCAACATCATCGAGCTCTGCGCCCGAGAACTCTACCCCGATCCCAAGATCAATCTCGGCTTCATCATGTGTCTAAGCCGCGACTACAGCGAAATCCCCGAACGCTCCCTCGTCGAAGACTGTGCTCTTGAGTCCGCGATCGATTTCCAACAACTTAACGACTGCGCCGTAAAGGAGGACGGCGCCTATGGCTTGAGCCTCCTACGGGATAGCATCAAGAGAACCGCGGATGTATGCCAAACTCGTCTCGAATACCATGCGCGTGCTAATATGATCGATAGGCCGGTGTGACGAAGAGCGCCACTATTCGTCTCGATAACAAAATCTACTGCATCCGCGACGGTGGCGAGTGGACCGACTGTCCCAACGGTTCTGGCGTCAACGATCTCATCATTGCGATCGAGAAGCTGCGCCGCTAGACTTGAGTGGCTCGAAAATCTCGGTCCACAACTCACTTGCCTCTCCTAGCGTATAGCTCATAGCAATGCTATCCATACCCGCCTCTTCGTCTCCCGCCATTGCGCCCAGCGTTTCCATGATACTCTCGAGTCCGACTGCCTTTCCCGTCGCCTGAGTGGCCCCAGCTTCGAGCTGGACATGAACAATATGAATGTGAAAGTGGTAATATGTGGGCTGGTAATGCACATAGAGTTTCAGCTGGTCCGGCTCGATCGATGGATACGTCTTGACAGTGGCATCGATAAGATGGGTCTTCATGTGCTGCAGCCAGGGGATGTGCTTCTTGCGAAGATCTCTCAGTGACCAGATATCACGTCGTTCGACCAGCGCTAGTAGGTGCAGCGCATCGAGCGTCTTGCGGTCCCAGTTGAGGTCTGGCAGCATGAGGAAACCCTCGTCGCCGGCCTCACCAAGCTTCGTTCTGTAGATGACATCTTCTACCTCCTTGCGTCCTTCAATAATGTTAAATACCCAATTGAGTCGTCCTTCCTCCCTCTTGCTGAGCATATACGGTCGAATGTGGTCTTTATAAATATCCGGTGTCTCCGTCACAAACCGAACACCCTGCTTGCTGTACTTTTTGACGTGCGTTTCGGTACATGGGTAAATCAGGTTAATTTTGAGATCGGCGAAGAAGTCGGCGTCGTCAGGCTTGGTCGCCTCAGTGCCGCTACGGCCCATAAACCAATGATAGATATCATTTACGCCCAGATTCTGAACCCGCGCAAGCTGGGCGGGAACATCGGTGAGGTAGGTCTGCGAGGTTGGGAAGGGAGCCCGTTCCAGGATCAGTAGAGCTGGCTGGTCGTCGATAGAACCATAGAGGGAGATGCGACGTCCTGCCTGATCTTGGTTGAGGACGCGACCGAGCTTAAATTTGGGCACTAGGGCCTCCGCCTTTGCTTTGACGTCGGCCATTGTTGATTTGAGATGGAAAAGACTTGGCTGTGGTCTACAACACTGCCCCTCTTTAGGTACGGAGTAGCAGTAGAGGAATTGACAGGAGGGAACACCCCACGGTGGGACCTCTGTTGACACCACTCCACAGCGGTAGACAGAGGAACCCGCATTCCATGAGATCTCAAACATGGATGGACCCTTGGTCGCTTGTTAGCCGGTTGGCTTGTGGTATTCAACTGGAATTCTACTTTTAACTTCACCGCTTGAAGAGGCCGAGTAGTGTATACATCATCAAAAATAATGAACTTATTTGCAGTATCGCTAAAAAGTCGTTAGGCGTCATAGACGCCCATGAAGAAGGTGCTCTATCTATGATAGTGAGTGTTTATTTATTTAACATCATCATAAGAAGCCTTGAAGACATAAGGAACGTGGTGCGGCTACTTCATCTTGCCGCCATCTTCTCTCCTCTCGTCCCCTTGTTTTCCCCACGCATTACTTGCACTGTGATCCTCAATTCTGCAAAACAGCAATCCTGGGTGGTTCGCACCGGGTATATAATTCCGCGCTAGAATTGAAAGTAAGGACTTGAGTCCTAAATTCGTCATAATCTCAATGGTCAAAGACGAATAACGGCGTGATACAAATGGTTGGTAAGTTGATCGGGATTGTGATATCTCCGAACGGCGGAGCGTGGTAAGTGATATTCGTATTGAACTTGCGAAGATATCGGATGATGTTTGTGCTGCAGATGCCAACAGGGTATGCCGAGAAACCAGAACGCCATAGCCATTAAACCAATGCACCGATAACGTGTACCTTCCAGGGCCGTATTCAAGTTAAGGTGTCGTGCCTGTATTAATCATGAGAATGATGAGTGAGCATTGAAGCCATTGGAACCAGTTTCCGTTGATCCATCACCCTCAATTGTCTTCCTCCAGTGTTCGGGGCGACAGACACAAACCAGAGGGAATGCTTTTATTTCACCCTCTGCAGCAGGTGAGCTATCGCGGCGTCCCGACGCGTTCGAGACGCCACTATCGCGTTGAGCTTGTCGTCGAGCCTCCCACTCATCTGCCCGCTCGTTGAGCATCACACCTGTTGCCCAACCATCGTCCCATATGCCCACAACCTTGAGCATATCTCCCCGTTCCAAAGCGAATTCGTCGGTTGCCCGTGGTTGATAAGCCCAAAGAACAGCTATCCGGTCACCAGGGTGAATGTCGTCCTGAGAATAGTAGTCCTTAAAAAATGGCAACTGCTCGGATTGTTGGCTAGCAACGCCCTGAGGCGAAGAGAATCCCCCAGCACTAGATGGTGACTGTGGTACAGAGCTGCCAAGGGCCGAGCTACTTGAGAGTGAGCCATGTCGTCGAGGTTTAGTTGGTGGTGGGCGAAGGACTCCGCCACGCGTTTCTGACGAGGGTGGACTTGACGTGAACTCGTCAGAAGATGAATGATCCCTGCGTGGATACGTGCCTACAGCACCAATACCACCGGCGGCTGATGAAGTGTCGCGATGATGAGAAGGTGAATCGCCAGAATGACCTTCGAGAGCAGACATCCGTGCTATACGTCCACCGGGGAGAACTTCGTATCCTTGAGGGGCGGCTGAGGGTGCTGCTTGGGCCATGGTTGTTCCACCTTGTCGGGCAGGCGAAGGCTGGTTGAAAATGCTTCCCTTGGGACTGCTCGGTCGTCGTCTCCTTCTGAGGCACAACAGAAGGCCAAGGGCAAGCAAACCGAGACCGGCAAGAACGCCAATAACAATACCAGCAATTGCTCCGCCGCTTAGACCCCGTCCTCCTCCTCCTTCATCGTCATCCTCGTCGGAGCTGCCATTTCCGCCACCCGCAGTGCTTGATCCAGTAGCTGAAGATGTTGGTGATACTCGGGTAAACGTCATGGTGGCGGTCAAAGTCGGTAATGTGACATCTTTGCATCGTTCCTCGGCATTTGAGTTGTAACAGCAGGTGTCGGTCGAGTTAAGGCCGCCTGAACCACAATAGGTACAGAGTCCCACGGTGCTGTTGCCGTAGCCACAGTTCTGTGACTCGTTCTCGATTGCTGGAATACATGTCTTACTGTCCAACGAGCCACCAGGAAGGGCACAGTTAGTAAAGTCTGCTCTAATCAGCTGAAGCAGATTGCTTGACGGGTTCGAACAGAGCTCGTCGTCTGATGTTATATAAGCCTCGCTCTGGGCATACTCAGCACAACTGTCGGCGCAAAGAGGTCGTGACTGCGATGTTGACAGGCCACAGGGCTCAATAGAGTTCTGAACAATGGAATTGCATAACACGGTCGTGGTGAAGCGAGCATACAAGTCGCTGGTGTTAGTCAAGTCAAGATTGCTACATCCGAACAAGGATTGATATCTACGAGTTGTTAGAATTGCTCAAAAATGATGTTTGTTGGTTGACATACTGCCTCTGGACATAATCTCTCTGCACATAATTCGAAAGCTGGCTATCGAAAGATGCTCTGTCGGAAACATATCGCAGGAAGGGGCTGTTTATGAAGTTAGTAAGATTGAGAGGTCACCAGACAAGAGAACTCACAAGAACTCAAGCAGACTATCTCCAGTAGAGATGGATGCGGATGTGAATGCTGGGCAAGCTTTTGAATCTTTTAAAGATATACAGTTCGAATTTTGAGCCGAAACAACCATTGGTGATGCAGAAAGTAAGCCAAGAATGACACTCTTAGGGGTGACATAGTTCCGCGACTGACGAGCCCTCGAAGGGACCGTGTCTTGCTTGACCGCAGCCATCTGCAAAGTTGGGTTGGTGGACAAAGTTCGACAAGCTGATGCAGGAATCGGTGATGTCTTAAGCTTCAATAACACCTAGGTCATGGTCGTCGGGATAAGAGCTTTGGAAGATTTGCCTGATTCGTCAAAGAGTTGTTGCCGAAAGTGGTCTGGATGGGTCGATGCAATGATCGATGGAGAGATGTTGGGCGGTTAATAATCGTAGCCAAAAACTGCTCTCCTGAGCAAACAAGTGAGTGAATGTGTGATTAGTTTAGGTTGAAGAAGTCGAATTGTCGGAGCGCAATCGATTTCGTGACGTTCTCAAACGATAGTAGCAGTTGGTGAAAGATTAAATTACGATTAGTTTTCCACGGAGGGAAAGAGCGAATGTCGCAAACGAATTAAAGAAGGTGAGATGGCCCTCGAGAAACGGCCCCTTTCGAGAGAAAACGGACCTGGAAGTTCGTTCCTTTCGATTGTCGTTCAGGATCGAGTTGATTGAGCGCGTGCAATTGGAGGCGAACCAGGTGATGCTACGCACACTGGCTGGGCACGGGTGGGGGAGGAGGAAGGGGGAGAAGGAAGAGAAGAAGAAATTCGACTCGAGCGAAGAGATCCCAGCGACTTCAGACCCGGCAGCGGACGCGACGGATGGTGGTCGAAGATTAACCCTGGCTGGGATATTAGGGGGTGCGTTAAGGCAGTGCGAACCGCCTGGGGGTCCGGTGAGAGAAGGATGACACGGGTGCGCAGCGTACTCCGTAGTGGGAGAGAGAGAAGAGAGAGACGGGAGGCAGAGAAGGAAGCAGGGATTTAGAGAAACATGAAGGACCTGAGGATGATCAGAGTGGGCGAAAGTCGTGCCGGCGCCTGGTGTTTGGACCCCATGCTCCTGGCCAAACAAACTGACTGGAGGGAAATGGCGATAGCCAGGGTGAGTCGGGTCGTTCTAGGCCCAAAAGGGAATAGTCCAGGGCCAGCTAGGATAACGGCCAAGTCTCAGATGTATTTTTGCTCCAAGATTGTATGATTCAGATACCTTCTCTTCTCAGCTAGCCTGCACTTGTTTAATCTTGGGGAACAAGGATCCAACGGAAGCCGAGCAGGGTCATTAGCGTCATTCTAGCCGTCCACCACTTAAACAGCGCCTTCTATGGCCTTTCCGGGCCGCTATTTATCGCTGCTTGACCCCATAAACCTAGCATCAGCACCACGTTGCTGGGTCTCCATAACTTAGTTAACGAGACTTTGCATTGATTGATGAATCTTTTGTTCATGATATGTTCAACAATGGTTCTGTTGCTACATAGTAAGACACAAACACGGACACACACACACAGAGCACACAACGCTCACACAGACTGTTGCGGTCAATGCAATCTGCAAGGAGGGACTCCTCCGAAAGTTAGTCGCCTCCAACGAGAGCATCTCGTCTGCAAGTCATCGTCATTCCCTCCCCCTCACATCAGATCTTGACCCAATTGTGTCTCGACTCAGATCCAACTTTGCCTTCCCTATTCCCAATTGCGCTCGACTCCACGTGCACCAGTCAGACTCAGAATTTATGAAACTTCTAGCCCAGTCGGATCTCATCGACACAACATTAGCCTCCACGCTCCATATCGAGTTAATCGACCTCCTTGCGTTAATGACCCTCTGTTGCGCGACCATGCACAACAGCGAAAAACAAGTCTTTTGATGCTTCCTTTCTGATTTGCCGTGATTTCGCTTTCTACCGCCGCTCCTCATCTGTTTATTGTCACACACATGATGAACGGAGAATGCAGCCAGCGTTGCGTGCAAAGTGGAAAACAAAAAGCTTGTGATAGAAAACGCGCAAGTCTCGGCGATTGCTAGCAAGTATACGCAACCACAAACGGAAACGTTTGTCCAAAAATGGTTCAAGAGAAAAGAAACACATCGGATGCAACCCTCTCACCGTTCTGCCGTGCAGCCACCCCAATCTTGGCCGTCAATGTGAACTGTCAGTTCCATGGGCGACTGACTGAGACGTGCCCCAGCTTAGTCAATAATGTTTACTTTTTTTCGAGATTACATTTTCAAGTTGAAAATGTTGCAACTCTGGCCAACTGTTCACATCAGCAATATATCTCATACACGCATTTTCATTTGCGGTATTTTAGGGACGAATGCTTCCCTTTCTATCACCTTGTGTAGCTCGCCCAGTAGCTCTTGTCAACGTCGCATCGCCGCACAGCGTAACATTATGACCTTCTTGTGCCTCTTGCGTGCTCTAGTGGAGACCCTGTCATATGTCATGGATTATATTAGGGGATTTTCCAGTCATTGCGATGGTAATGCCGATATGCATAAAGTGGGTGTTTTGTATCATGATGGTTATTGAAACATACAACACAATGCCTTTGAGATTGATGTTCGGGAAATGTGACAGAATTCTTGCCCTGATACTCAACAATCATAAGTTCCTGACCTTGAATGCCTCACAATCCAACTTTACCGAGTATTCAAGTGTCAGAAGCTATATCTAAGTATCAATGAGCAATTTTATACATAAAAATATCTGTAAGTATAACAAGCTCGGGTTCCTGCAGGTTAATTTCCAGCCCTTGTCCAATCCCTGCTCTCGCTGGAAGCGCGTTTCGCTGGACAAGGAACATCACGAACCGCTTTGTCATGCCACGATGTGACCCTGTTTCCGCTGCTCTTTGGGGGAGTATTCGTCGAAACGAGCATGCGCTATCGCGGTCTAAAAGCCACTACCGGTCAAGCGAAGTGAGCTGCTTGGTAGTGTGTCGATCAACAAACTGTTGTCGGCACAGAGGGCAGAGGCTAGGGGAAGAAAGAAAACTCAGGACCTTGATCCTAAATGACAAAAAGACTTAGGTAAATTAGCCTAGGTTTAGCCTAAGTTTAGGGTAGTCTTTGCTAATTTATTTTGACACCCTATATTGAGGTCCGGTGTTTTCTTGCTCCCCGAGGAGAGGGCAGAGGGCGGAGTAAAGTAATAGGGTGATGTGAGACACGGGGTGATCGAAAACATTCGTCTTTGGTGAAGCCGCCTGAATAAATATACTTAACGCCGGTCGATGCTTTCCCGTCCTCACGATTTCTCATCGATGGGATGGATCGGATTGATCAAGCTGTTGGACCTGGAGATTAACTGTTAGGGTGTGTTTGACGAGCCAATCGCGTCTTAGGTTCCAGGACATCATTGTTGGAGTCGGCAGTCCATTGTCATTTATTGACTGAGCAGATTTCAGATTACATTATCTTTCTTAAAGCTTCTCAATAGGATCTACATTACGTTCTTGGTCCAGGTGATAAGAAAAGAAGTCTTCCAAGCGAAAGGTGATACAGATGAGATATGGAGTAATTAGCTTTTCATTTGTTTATGCTACAACATAGCTACCCTAAACATTCTTTTACAGATAACAGTATTTTTATCTTCACCTGTCACTCCGTCAGGCACTTGACACTTGCATCGAGACAAGCCCTCTTAACCAATAACGAGAAGGCATTGCATAACAATACGTGATATCTGCATAGATAGGCATCTTATGGGCACAAGTCAACTCAAGCTACGCCATCTACCAGTGCCCAATTGGTAGTATGGGCCGAGGCATATGCGGGACTAGTTTACACGCATTATTAATACGCAATTAATCACTCCCAGATGTTCAGTCCAAGAACAACTACTCAACATCATTAGGCATACATCATGACGCTCAAGGAAACGAGAAAACTCTTCACCCCCGTCAAAGTCGGAAATGCCGAGCTTCAGCACCGAGTGGTGCTTGCTCCTTTGACACGACGACGTGCAGATGAGACCACAGCAGTCCCGGCGCCATATGCTGCAGAATACTATGCTCAAAGGGCATCTTCTGGCGGACTGCTCATATCTGAAGGCACCTTCATCGCTCAAGAGGCTGGTGGGATGTCGCGTGTACCAGGTATCTACTCGAAAGAGCAGATAGCAGCATGGAAGACGATAACGGCTGCTGTACATGCCAAAGGGGGTTTTATTTTCTGTCAGCTCTGGGCTCTGGGGTAACTACATCAATACGCAACATGTGTGTATCGAGACTGAATACTAACTGTGACCTGCAGCCGGGTTGCGAACCCGAAGATTGTTTCTCATGTCTGGAGTGCCGGTTCTGTGCCCTTCGATGCAAAGGGAACTGGCTCGGCTGAGCCGCCCGCCAAGTTCACAGTGATGACTGAATCTGATATTGATAGATTCGTGGGACATTACCAACAAGCTGCTCTCAATGCCATCGAAGCAGGGTTTGACGGAGTTGAAATTCATGGAGCAAATGGATATGTGAGTCTCGAAAGTTCAAAGCAATTTTCGCGCAGCTAACTTTCCCTACCTATAGCTTATTGACCAATTCGTGAGTTCAGTGCCCTGTCCCAAAAACCTCCACTAAAATGTTCATAGCTGCAAACTAACAGTAATAACCGTACGGATTCGTATGGAGGTACACTCGAAAACCGTTTCCGCTTTCCATTAAAAGTTCTCAATGCTGTCTGCAAGGCAATCGGCCCTGATCGCGTTGGAATTCGCATGAGCCCCTTTTCGAGGTTCCAAGGCATGCGTGAGACCGAACCTCTGGCCGTCTTCGCCCCCTGGGCTGAAGCTATCATCAAAGCCCAGCCATCTCTGGCATTCATCCATGCAGTTGAACCTAGGATCGCAGGAGGAAGCGATTCTCCTGATAAAGTCTTGGAAGAGAACGAAAATTTCGCTCCCATTCGTCAAATCGTTGACAGTTCAGAGATCAAATTCATTGTTGCGGGAGGTTACACACCTGAAACTGCAGTTATGCATGCAGCTCAGACCGATGACCTCGTAGCTTTTGGACGCTTCTTCATTCGTAAGTTACGTGATAAAATTCGCCCCCAAAAAATGTACTGAACTAGCAACAGCAAACCCCGATCTCCCAGCCCGAATTCAGAATGGCTGGCCGCTGACGAAGTATGATCGTTCGCTATTCTACACGCCGGATGAACACGGCTACACCGAGTAAGTTTGAGTTCTCGCTGACTGAATTTGCTGACCATACCATGTAGCTATCCTGCTTACAAGCCGGAAGCATCAAGACTTTGACGCGGGATCGTGGAAATCCACCAGGGCGGTTAACATTGCTGGACCCCAAAACTGAGCACAAAATAAACCTGGAATATGATTAGAGTCTTAGAAGAGCATGTAACTGTGAGTTGATTACGCACAAATGTACCTCGATCAAATTGTTTGGCCAGCTCAGATGCCAATTATCATGATTTAGTTGTTGGATTGCTGCATATCAGATGCCTGTTCTGGCTCCTTTTTGCCAGTGGCGCTGGCCTTGCTTAAATTTAGCATTTCAGAAACGTGATGTCCCAACAGTGTACGCGGAATGGGCGTTCGCTTCAAAGGCCTACTCGCACACTCTGTTAGAATTCCTTTATTTGCGTTGCATCACAAGGGACATTAGAGCCATGGACATCTAAGAGTAAGTCGCCTGCAGGAAAGGGGAAACAACTTACAGAATCATACCATGTTCACTGTCGAGTTGCTGTTCATCTACAGGTAGAAACTCGACGAGAACGTCGGTGCTTTGACAAGATATCCATGCCGTTCGTGCCATCGCTGCTCCTTTATCAGCAATGACATTGCCAATGACTTTGTCTCGTGGGACCCAGTGTAATTCGACCATGGCTCCAGTTTTTGAGAGCTTATCTATCATGACGGATACTTTCTCTGTTATTTGTTTTTTCATCTCCTTTTTCGCGTAAGGATTGTTGCCCTGTGCATTTGCGTGAGGTCCAATGGTAACCATGGACCTATTCATCACCCTTAGGAGATTCAAGGCGGATTGACTGTCGGTGAAAACTTCGACAGATCGTAAAGTATCGACGCTTTCACTCTGCATCTTGGTGACTTGTACCGCATAATCCAGCGCAAGACAAATGGCCTCAAGTTCTGCAACTTCCGTAGGAGTGGCGTGCCCTTTTTCGGTGACGCGCACCCAGTAAGAGCCAGTTAGAAATGCCACTGCAATGCCTGTAGAGGTCCTTTTTCTCGAAGCATCGGCCCAGATAATCAACCGGGAGCCATCACAGGACACCCCTGTGACACTTTGAGCTCTCATCACCGCCTCCTCAGCAGGTTTGACAAAAATGCTGGTCAACGGCCCAAGCTGATGGGACGAGCTGCTAATCTTGGGCCCCTTCTTTCTTGGCCTTGTGATCCTTTTCTTGTGTACCAGTACCTGTGTAGTAGTCGCAGGTGTCGCAATCCTGGATGGCGGCTCCTCATTCCATGCCTCGCACGCCGCAAGCCATGATCTTTTTGACCTATCGAGGAGGTCCTGGACCTTTTCATAAAGGTTCATGATGGTGTCTGGGACGTAGGGCATTCTGTCTGCCGGAAGGAAGGGGATGTGTAGCGAATAATGACGATGATGGAAAGAAGATGCAGGATGAAGGGATAGACAACAAATAGAAGCACAGGGTGGAGAACAGAGGGGAATAAGGATGCGGCAGTGCCTAACAGTCTCTGAATCAGAGAGGCAGTGTGCGGGACCGTTTAAAGCAATTAGCAGGTGCCTCTCAGTGGCAGGAAATGGAAGTGATAAAATTGTCAACGGCCTTAAACACCACCTTCTGGGAGCCTGCAGGCCGGATACTAGCCTAGGTAGGTAGTTGGTAAAATAAAAGAGGGATGTGAGTCAAGGGAAAAGATGTAAGAGATGAGAGCTCCAAGTGAGGGCGAGTTGTAGCCATGGAATCCCATGTTGAAGGGGAAAAGGCCTGAATACGAGAAACCTAGGTAGGATATAGATAGGTAGCCCAAACTGTCAGGGGAATTAGCAAGACTCGAGACTTGGGACTTCGATAGTTCACCCAGTCTAATTCTCATCAACGTCCTGGCTTCCTGATCGAAGTACCTTGAGAACGCAAGTCATCATGTAACAAGGCATAATTCTACTGAGAAGACACAGAGAAAGCGAGAACTGCAGCCTGCAGCCACAGTATTACACTCCAGCTCTGCTCCGATGTTTGTTACTTCTATCATACATAACTCGGATTCCTCTTTTTGTGATTCACCTCATTATCCAACCCTTCGAGTAATAGCTCGTCAAGGGTCCTTTACACCACGTTCTCTTCTAGGATGCTAGCTGTGAACCTAATCACGTAAACCATTCCATATCGAGCCATTTCTCATCTCAGAAAGAATGTTCGTTGTTGTTCATCGCCAAGACTCAGCCCGGTTCGACAGATACAGTACGTCTCATCACTGATGGAGCTTGTATGGATTTCTTCAATGACCGAATGGAGCTCAATGAACAAAGCCATATTCACCGCAAAAACATACGCAGTAGGTCATATTTCGCGGGTCAGAAAATCCACACGAAAGCTGAAGCTTTGAGGAGAGTGGTGGCTTGTCCAGAGATGCACTCAGATTTATATACCTCTTGATATCTACCTTGCTCAAGACCCGAAGGGCTTTGTTTACGGAGCAAGTTATTGCTCCCCATGGAAGCTGCTGGAAGTTTATATTGAGAAACAAAGACATTGTGTTCCTCCATGTTAGCTGCCTAAAGCTTAACCTTGTGGCCATCAAGTTTATCCGTGGCTTAAGTTTGAGGAGAGCAAGTTGGATAGCGATGTCAGACCACGGTGTCTTATTTCAGTCCTGGAGCTGTTTCTGGTACAGAACTGAACCGTGGAACTCGTACGATGCCTAACTAAACCCCAAGGTAGGTCAAGGTAGTTTGATCTAAGGCTCCCATGATCGCCGCCGCTGACCATCATGGCTTCAGGATCTAGTCTTCGCGGACGAGTAGAGAGGAGGGACGGATGGCTCAATTTTTCCAGTACATGAAATATCCCTGGAGGGAGCGGATGATTGTAATACGAGTCATCTCGTCATGAATTGATGACAGTATTTACCCGTATCACCCATCTCATTTTGCTTCTTAGTATCATTCGGAGGTTTCGTCAGTGTTCCCAAATCACAACAATCCTTTACCAACAATAGTTGATCTCGCTGCCCGGCCCTTCAGCTGGAAATTGATACCGAGGATGGGGGGCGATAGGGCTGAAGCAGGGGCCTGGGTATCATAGAAAAGCTTGGCGCGGTTGGCTTCGGACGATGAAACCCTATTGTCGTATTGCCATCAGATAAGGTTGAGATGCGTTCACATAATGGGAACAGATGAATGTGAGTTGATAGAGCATGAAAGGCTTCCGGACCTCGGAAAGACTATTGCATTTCTCCAGTTCTAACCATGCACGAACCTTTGACGGACGGTGTTAATATCACAAAACCCGATCGATGATGGTGATCTAAAGGGCCTCGAACTCACCTCTAGAGCTTCACCAATCAGAGTATCCAAAACCCACACTCGCTCTAGTGTGAATTATTTGTAGATTCAGCCTTAAGTCTAAGTTCACCAATCATATCCTTTTCGCTCCTCTCGCGCTCAGGCCAACCTCCGACATGCCGTCTTAAACATTGCCCAAAGAGGAAACGGGGTAATTTAGATCTGCCGCTCTCTCTGCTGATTCGGCATGCCGATGACCGACACCGAGTGTTTGGTTTGGCGTTGCTGAAGAATGAGCATCCGAAGGGGTATGTATGTATATAGACGACATGCTCCCGTTTGTAGGGTGATTTCTTTTCAACTTGAGTAGGGGTGCCCTTACATTTGTCGTTTTGAGCTTCCGTTTTAGTAACAGGCACACATTCGACTGATTCAACACCTTCTGCTCTTATGCATAAGTCACCGACATAAACACAAACATAGCCTTTCTTCTCTCCAACAAGATGTCCTCGCAGCCCTCAGGCGAGATGCCTCCCCAGGGTCCTCCCTATCTCCCCAAAACAGCTGGTCTAGGCGGCAGACCTACGCCCAGTGTCGACGATCCCATCTGTGCTGTTATCTTGGCCTTCTTCGTCGGCGGTGCCATCCTCAACATGACCATCTTTCAGCTGAACAAAAAGCGATCCCACAAATTCGTCCTCAGCGGTTTGCTTTTCGGCTTTTGCATGGCCCGTATCACTGCCAACGTGTTGAGAATCGCATGGGCTTCAAACCCGCGTGACACCAGTCTTGCTATCGCTGCCCAGGTGTTTGCAAACGCTGGTGTTGTGCTCTTGTTCGTTGTGAATCTGATCTTTGCCCAGCGCATCTTGAGGGCCTATCATCCACAAATTGGTTGGAGCAGACCTGCTTCGCTGGGGTTCAAGTTTTTGTACTTTAGCATCCTTGCAAGTCTTGTGATGCTAATCACAGCTGTGGTGTATAACTTCTACACCTTGAACCCACATACGAAACAGCAACTTCGCGATGTTCAGCTCACCGGCAGCACTTTTCTCGCCATTCTCGCGTTTCTTCCATTGACCATTGTCGGAGCGTGCTTCATTATCCCCCGACGAGCACCAATGGACAAATTCGGACAAGGCCGCATGCGGACAAAAATCCAGCTTCTTATCTTCACAACCACACTGCTTTCCCTCGGTGCTGCTTTCAGGACTGGCGTATCGTTCAAGCTGCGGCCTGCGAACGATCCAGCTTGGTATCACAGCAAAGCATGTTACTACTGCTTCAATTACGTCATCGAGATCATCGTCGTCTTCTCCTACGCCCTCTCACGATTCGATCGACGCTTTCACATCCCCGATGGTAGCCATGCCCCTGGCGATTACTCTGGTCGCAATACAAAGACCCAGGAGCGTATGTACCGCGTTAATACTGAAGAGGAAGTCTTTGGCGATGACGAGCGACCACGAACAGCGGAGCAGCGCCAACAGCAGCAGCAAAACTGGGAGGCAGGTTTAAAGGAGGAGCTCAAGGAAGAGACCGTTTGATGTCAAAATTCGTGTTACACGACTGTACTATTTGTAATATAGCCGCCCACTGTGGGCGTACAAAGAATTGATATGGATTCTGTACGACCGTTTTCGCCCTCAACACAAGCTCTTCTGAAAAAGACATTATAGAGAAGGGGGTAGTCTGCGAGCCGCAAGAGTTTAGCAAGTCCAATATATTCTTGACTATCATGACTGATCCTAGGCTGAAATGTTATGTAATACTCAGAGCCACCTTTGTTAGAGTTTAGTCTAGACGTATTCATGTAGTTGAAACAATTCAACTTGTGGAAATATCTAGTCGGAACCATACTGAAGTAACGCAACATATCAACATAAAGCAGTGATGGACGTCATCTGCTACCATCAATTTAATCGGGCGAGACCTCGAGACCTTGGAGGGGAGCATTATTCACCGATGTTGTGAGGACATCGGCTCTTTAGTCGCTTCACTGCTTATATCATGAGGAGAGACAGGCAAGTGTTGATCATGCATGCGTGTTTCTTTCTCTTACAGCGCGTAACTCAAATATGCATATCTAAGCAGCCACGAGGTGGGCGCCGCAATCAAGTCTACCAACTCTTTCCTGCACGTACCTCCAAAGTTACGGTTGTTTTGCAACATTCGGAAGCTCTCCATTAGCAAAGATGTGATATCCGTACAACCCATGCTCCATGAAGTTCTGTTTTTGTTCGAGGAATTTGTCGTGGAATCGTACACGGTCGAGCTGCAAAGGACTTGAGGCTGGCGTGGATGCACCAGGCATGACGGCACTTCGACATTTGACTCGAGCTTGGTAAAACGTGGGTATACGTGGCGAGATTAGAGGAAGTAGTCGGGGGTCCCTGGCCATGGTGTTAGTTGAGTCCTTGTAACCGCTTGTGGGTGACACTTACGCCTTGAGACCATAGGCTCGCCAGCTCTGGGGCATGGATCAAATTGCAAGCTGGTTGTGGTCAGTTCATGTCTTTCATATTGAGAGTGGATCGACTCACAAGGTGTACTTCAGGTGCTCATCAATCTCCATGATAGCAGCTTGGTTACCGCATCGATAGCAGTAGTTGGGAGCTGTAGTGATGTTAATACTGTACAGAAGTATGGCGTTCCCAGTGCTGAGCGTACCTGAGAAAATGGTGACAACATTTCGATCTTGAGACCAGTTGTAACCCTCCATAACAAGCTGATGGGCACGAGCAATCAAGGTCAAGCCATTGTTGTGGTTGAAAGCTTCTGAAATGTCCTGTCCGAATGTGTACCCCGCACCACGAGGAGATATTCCCCAGCCGCATCGGTCGTCAGGGTCTGACCAGAGAAGATCGCACATGGGACCCTCGTGAGGAACCTCTTGAATACGATCAAGAGCTCGGATATTATCCAGAGTATCAATGCTTGGGGAGAGGCCGCCATGAAGACAGAAGATTTGGTTGTCGATCAGGGCAGTGAGGGGGAGGTAGTCAAAGAGGTCGGTAAAATACTTCCAGACATTAGCGTTTCCATATTTACGGAGGCATTCGTCGTAGAAGCCGTAGACCTGAGTGATCTGACGGGACTCATGGTTTCCTCGGAGGATTGTGATTCGTTGGGGGTATCGGATCTTGAGGGCGACAAGAAGGGTGACGGTCTCAACAGAGTAGTAGCCCCGGTCAACGTAGTCACCTATCGAGAGTAAGCATTGACTTCGTGAGGCTGAAAGATAATTGAAGCGTACCCATGAATAGGTAGTTGGTATCGGGGTTAGGACCGCCAATCTTGAAGAGCTCCATCAAGTCGTGAAATTGACCGTGGATATCACCACAGACGGTAACGGGACATTTCTGGCATATGGTATCAGCTCAAGCACCTAGCTTGCCGGCGCATGTTAAAGACGTACCACTGGCTGCACGTTTGACTCCTCCTGTAGAACTTCTCGTGCCTGCATGGCATATTAGCATTTGGTTGCATCACGCGAGAAGCCGAGCTAGTCAAGTATGATGCACACTCATTCTGATCGCGACTTGATCATCGAATGCACCACGTATCCGACCAGGCTCTGCATCCCGCTGAGTTGACAGCCTCCTCACCTTATCGCACAGTCTCTGAACGTCAGCTTCGGCCAGCTGCTTGCAAGACATCAAGCTCTCGATCCAACCGTCGAGGGTGGGGATCGTAGTAGGCTCGAAGTTGAGCACAGGTGAAGCTTCAGCGGGCGCTCGCCCAACATCCTCCATATTGGTATCCATGGCTCAGCGGTGTCGAGTCGGTTATTGATGTGTTGATTAGCGGGAGTGAGGTTGAAATGACGTTGATGCGGTCTGAATCGCGAGAAGTCGGGTGGGGCACGCCGCACGAGGCACAAAGGCGGCGGTCGTCGGGGGAGGAGAAAAGGGAAACAAGGGAGATGAGATAATCAGTAGCTGCCGATACCAGCAGCAGCAGCTCCTGTCGCTAAATCGTTCTATCGCCGTGAAAAAAGGAGTATACGGAAAAAGGCGCAGAATAGCGAGGACGCGCGAAGATCGTTAGTGAAAGAATTTTTGGCGGGCGTTGTTAGGTGATGGATGATGATGGGGAGCGAAAGGAGGAGGGAGGGATGGATGATGTTTGGTGGTTGCCAACCAGCCCAGCCCAGACCCAGGCCGCGGACAGCCTAGCACTAGCACGCCAAGCTGGGGCACCGCCAGCGCAGTGCTGGCCAGTGTTTGCCCCTTCCACTGCCAGCCTTGGCTTTGCATACCATACCCATATGTAGCGCCTCATGTGGCGTAATGAAATATCCATACCAGGATTTCAACAGAGAATTCTATAGGACGATCGAATGAAAAGAGGTCACCGCGATCTTATAATCATTCTGATTTCCATTTCCGAATGCGGCGCTTCAACACTGAACCACGGTGGTCATAAAGTCAAGGCACCTTGGCTGCAGCCCAAAGCTTGTCTGACGACGGGTGTGGCTTGACGGCTCGCTCCAGTAATAGCTACCCGCATCAACATCACTTGGGCCACATCTGATCATAACCAGCTTCATTTCTTCGCTAATTGCTACAATGGCCCTCCAATTCCAGCCTGGGTATTGCCATACGAGTAATACGTGATGCTGACAACGTAGCCAAACGGTTACTAACGCCAACCAATCCATCCATCTCAGCTAACGCCTAAACCTCTTGTTCATGACAACCCCAGTCCGACAGAAGCCTCTTTTTCCACACGCTCGTAGTTCAACAGGTTCTTTCCGACCAAGTTCTCAAAGTCAAGACCAACTTCCGATAACAGCTTAGAATGTTCCTTCGCCCTCTCCATGCACTGAGTCCAAACCTGACCCCCAGGCTCCGTACTACTAAGTTGGCGTGCCAGGATGACGTTGAACGCATCTACTTCCTCCTTGGCCCATTTGACACATACACTCATCATGGGCGGTGGAAAGCAAGATTGGAAACACTGCACCGTGTTATGGATAACCATAAAGTACACAAACGAGAGCTCCCAGATATACAGGTGCAAATCCCCCTGAAAAATGCATTGTCTGATGACGCGTTAGCTTGTCTTGTCATATAATCCACACCATTACTCACCTGGCTCGTTTATGTATAGTGCCACTTCTCGCCGCCAGGTACGATTCTCGGGCGCTATCTTCAAACCCAAGTCTCGTCAACCAGCTGACATTCCGCCTTGTCTTTGTATTGTTATCGTGCGTCAGTTCGAGCTCACGAACAATCATGTCCGCCAATTTAGCACATCGTTCGCCAACCTTGAAGTTGATAAAGTCCTGAGCAATGGCATGGTTCTTCAGCCCACGAGCGATCGCTTTGAGCTTCTCGACACGAGCTACAGCGTCTTCGAATCGTTGCATAGCAATGTCAATGTCAAGGTCATCCATCTCGCTCTCAACCCAGCGCAAGTTCTGCTGTTTGCCGTCAACTTCAATGAGCATATCCTTGATGTCCGACAGCGTGGCCAGAAGCTCTGTCTTTTGAAGAAGCCCTGGATCGCGAGAGGCGAAGTAGTTGATCGTTTCACGAGCCTTGTTGTTAGCCTCCATCTCTGATCGAAGGCCCTTGCGAAGCTGTTCTATAGCCTTGCGCACATTGAGGAGTAGTTGCTTTTTCTCGGGGTCCTGGGGTTTCTCCGTCCGATAGATGAAAGATTCCTGACCAACACCCCGGACCATGATAGCATCTGCAAGCTTATTGCGTCCGCTACTCGAAGATTCTCCGGTGCTTGACATGTCCACCACTTCAACATCTAATAGTGGCCAACAACGGTCGGCCACCAGCTTCATCATCGGCCCTTGTGCGTCTGAACCCGGCGCATCTGCTTTTCGCTTCTTACGCGATGCGATGAGGAGGTGATCATTAAGCAGGAAGATCTGCATCGCTCGGCGCGACTTATATGTAGCATTATCAAGCTCAATCCAAGGCCCTGCGTCTTGGACGACATGACGTCCCGCCGCATTAGGGAGGAACTTTTGCGATCCTTCCACGCCCTTGAATAAGGCCTGCATTTGTGAATTCCACATAGCGCTTCTATCGGCAATAGAGGTGCGCCTATCTCTTCTGCTGCTGATACCAGGGGCACTTACGAGATCCCCCGGCATTGACTCATCATTCTTGGCAGCGGCAGCTCTCATAGCTGTCGTGTTGACTTTGAGCTCTGACATGAAGTTCTTGAGATTCCTCATCTCGCTCTTTAGCTTTTCTGCTTCCTTGCTGATTTTGATAAACTGTGTCCTATTTTGCATAACGCTCTGTTGTAGATCCATTCCTACACGCGTCTTGACTTTTCGCAACGAGTCCTCGAATTCGCGGATTTGGTCTTCGGTTGCATCGCTCAAGGCAGCCTGGACGTACCGGTCTGGCTTCAACTTCGGATCTCGTAGACCCTTGATATCGACAACTGGAGCAACTCCAGGCCCCGCACGCGAGGGAGGTTTTCTGATGGCGGCAGCGGTCGGAGGCTCGTAATTGCCAAGCGAGGGCATCTGCGGCATTGGAGGCGCGGCGCCATTTGGACCTGAGGGCAACTGATTAAATCGAGTCGAGTATCGTCGTTTCACAAGATCCGAGGTCTATTAGACGATGTGAGCATAGCGATCCTGGAGACAGCCTCAATGAGACTTACCTTTCCACCAGCCATCGGGGGTGGACGCGGACGAGGACGAGCTTGGCCAGGGTCGCCTGGAGGGGGTGGTCTGTTGGTATCATCTTGAGCGATAGGACTTGAGATCTGTCGAGGAGCACTGATAGTTGGCCTCTTCTTTCTCTTGCCGCTGCGGAGGGATATCTTATTGCGATCCTCCATCTTGGGCAAGTGTTGTAAGTACAATGGAGACTCGACAGCTTCGAGCTTGATAAGTGAAAGACGATATCAAGCTGGAATAGCAGGATAACAGGATAATGTGAGTGGTGTCTTGAGCGAAATCTAAATTGCTTGTCTGGCTTTTGGCGCCAGACGACAGGTGGTATATTCCATGAGCTGTACGTGTAATCGTCAGGCCTCTTCAGTGAAGCAGCGACCTTCGGAATGGAGGTCCAGTGCATCAGGAGGTGGGGTACGTACCGAACAAGCCAGCCTCAGCTGGTTACGTGGGTTTCATTGACAGCATCGATGAGACAGATCTTGTCCAAAATGCTAATAGGTTTCTCATGACAAAAATTGGCGTAAAGGAAATCTTGTATATAGAGCAAATAAGCTATCGGAATGAGTGCTTTTACTTGATTACTCTCTTAACTACCTCCCGGGCAGAAAGCTTCCATCGAACCTCGTACCCAAATAGGCTTAGCGCCACATCATGTGCTTGCTCCGGTTCTAAAAAATTGGTTTATCGCGACGACTAAAGCTTGCCGCTCCCGACGCTCAAACAGAGAATAAAACCGACCTCGAGCATTGACGACATAATATCTTCCGTCTCTTGGTCCCCGACGTCGCCAAGCAGCATTCTGAGCCCCGGAATTACTCGTTGTAATTGATACCGTGGGAATATATCCGGCCTTCTGCTTATTCCGATCCAAGCTATAAACCTCCTCACCTACATCATCAATCTCCAAGATGGTGCAGCCCACCACTCTCGTAACGGCATCCGTTGCTACCGCCGCCGCCGCCATTGTCGGTAAGACTGCGCCATTCATTCTGCGTCATTAGATTGCGTTATACAATATAATCAATCAGTTGCAGACCATCGAAGCTGCGGTGCACCATGGCTAACGAAAATGCCCTCTGATCAGGTTACGCCATCTACTTTGACTACCAACGTCGAAACCAGGCCGAGTTCCGCCGAAACTTGAGGAGGAACGAGCGCAAGCAGGCCCGCGTCGCAAAGGAGGAGGCAGAGGCTTCTACCCAGCAACAACGTCAGAGCATTCGCATCAGAGTGGAGGAGGCCAAGGAGGAGGGGTTCCCTACTGGGGTTGAGGAGCGGGAAGCCTTCTTCAACGAACAGGTCATGGCCGGAGAGATGCTCAGCCAAGATCGTAGGAAATACCCTGGTCTAGACATCACAGATAACTTGCTGACTGTTGTTCTGCAGCTTCTAAGGCTCTTGAGTCTGCTTTGGCCTTCTACAAGGGTCTCAAGGTCTACCCTGCTCCTGGTGACCTGATCCGAATTTATGACAGCACTGTTCCCAAGGTACGATGGCGAGCACGAGCCTCGAAGTCAAGTTGTTTCGCTAACACCTGTGCAGCCCATATTAGACATCTTGGCTGAGATGATCGCATACGACTCATCTCTCGACATCCGATCACCCGCCGCTCCTGTAGGCATCAATCTCTCTGACATTCCTAATGTTGGTCTCGATTAAAGAGGGATGTCATCTGTCCGAGTTTCCTCTCCGCTCCTGGCCCATATATACCCAGACGTTGGAAATGCTCTTGAATTTTAACACCCTTTCCCCTAAATCTGTACCATGAAAAGTCTGAACAACAGGCTTTCACAAAGAAATGTCTAATGGAGACCTGACGGCCTTCAATGTACCATAGTTCCGCTCTTCCAGCTTCCATAGAGCTTTGTGTAAACAAATGTACGTTGAAACGAATAGGTTTATGAACAACAATTGCTGGCTGTATTTCAGAAGCACAATGCCTCATGGGGATTCCAACTATTCTGGAAAGGAAGTCACGGTATTGCCAAGGCCATCCGTGATGAACAAGTTCGATTCATGCTTCTTTGTGGCCCGTGACGTAATACACAGCATGGTCGATTGGGGGGACCTAGTGACTGAGTAGTAGCTACGGTATTCTGTTTGCCGAATTACGAGTAGAATGGCCAAAAGATCGAAGACATCATATACTAACATGCGGCTACAGGATGTCACCCAGGGCATCGACCTGTGGTAGAAATGAGCGCAACAGATGTGGCAGATGAATTGCTTAATTGTCTTTATTTTTCTCTCCTCTACTGTGGACTATCAAGCCTCAATCTTCCGACCCTTTCTATCTACTCTTTCATCCTCAGGGTTAAACCCACCGTTACCCCAGTTTGCCCATTCTGGAGTTGGAGTTGCGTCCATATAATCCTCAGGGGTCCAGCCACCTTCATCAGGAGGTCCCCTTGATTCGAGCAACTCAAAGAACTTCTTGTAATCGATCAAAGTATGCCACTTGCCGTCGACGTAGAACCTCTCGCTAGCCAATAAGATACAACAGCTGTGGGCGTGCTCTGCAGCGATGCCGTACTTGAGACCCTTTTCCTTCAACCTCTTCTCGAGCGCCTTGACAAAGTCGCAGACTTCCCAGTAAAAGGGAACATTGGACATACTCAATCCGGCATTGGAAGATGTTGAGGTCCCACAGTATGTAACACCCTTGACCTCAACAAAACAGGGCAGACCTTGCTCCACGAGTCTTGCGTAACCCTCAGCTTCTTCTTCGACGTTGAACCCCTTGACGAGTGTCAAACGGAAGACAGTACGATGGTGGAAGCGCTTCTCGCGAAGGATATCAAGACATCGGTTGAATCGCTCCCAGAAGTCTCGGTGGAGAGGTCTGTCAATCTTCCGTAGTGACTCCTTATCAGCTGCATCGATTGATACATAGAGTTGAGTCACAACCTTGAGAGCAGCCAACTGGTCAGGATGCTGAGCATTACACACGAGGAACGAGGAGATACGTTCGGCGTGCAGCATACCAAGGAATTCGTTGATATAGGGGTAAAAGATTGGCTCTCCAACGAGTGACAAGGCGCAGTGCTTGATCTGCATAGCCTCGGCAAATCTCTCCGCTCGCACACCAGGCACACCGCGCAACATCTTGATTTTCTGATAATGGTTCTTTTTGACTCCTTCGAAGATCAATTCAGGAGGATCAACGACCCAACGCCATGTTGTTCCAACTGGATTTGTGCCGTGACGCCAACAAAAAACGCATTTATTCGAGCAAGAAAGTGAAGGGGTCGTTTCCATGCACAAATGGCTCTTAATTCCGTAGAAAGAGTACTTATAACATGAGCCTCTTCCGCGAAGAGCAGATTTTGTCCACCGGCATGTCTTGACTCCAGAATGAGATCCCACAATTGCATAACCTTGTTTAGTAAGAGCTTTGTATGTTGGTGATTCCTTTGCGACCATTTCTTTGGGACCTTGAGGTACTACCTTCTTTGTAGAGGAGCCATAAGTGGTGAAATCAACAGCGAGAGGTGCTTTTTGAGTTGTCGAACCGTCGTCCTTTTTGATCATGCGTCCCAGGTCCTCAACATCATCTAGATCTCTTGCGCTCTTCGACTTTTTCTTGGGCTCTTCGTCATCAAAGACAACCTCGCCATCGTCTTCGTCCTCTGCGATATCTTCGACATCGCTTTCCTCGGCTGCTCCGCTACCAGGAACTCCTTCGCCTAAGCTTCCAGTACGTGCGACATGCTCAATGACTTCTTGCACGCCCTTACTCCATTCTTGTAGGCGCTCTTCATGATCACTTTTCATGTCACCCATTCCAACTGGGTACGCTCTCTTTCTAGCAGTAAGCTTAGCCATCCACTTGTCGACTTCCATAGCCTGAAAACAGAAACCGTCTGCCTCTGTAGGCCAGTTTTCACTGTCGCCAAAACCAAATACTGAATAACCTAGAATACCCGACAGAGGAGCAGTATCTACTCGGAAGTCATGGTGGGTTTCTTGGAGGTGCTCAAGGAATGTGTCGTTGATGGTATCGATGTTGTAGCTGGGAATTAGGAACAGGTAGAAGAGATCGGCGTCTCCATGACCCTTGTACGGCGCAAGAAAATAATCATCGAAATCTATCTCGGTGAGGTCTCGAAGTTCAGGCTTGAGGAATTGGCGGCCCGATAGCTTGGATAATTCATCCAGCTTTCCACAGAAATCCTCAATGTATGCGTCGGCAATCTTAGCTGTTTTGGTTGTAATGGAGGAGAAAAAGACCAGAGGTACGACAGGTCGGGTGATATCCTTCTCCTCGTCCTTGTTCTTCGATGGCTTCCTCGCTATTCCACCCTTGATCCTTCGAGGGCCCTGAGACTTGACACTCTTTTTCTCTTCGACTGGCTCGATGGTGGGGGTCTTTTCCTCGACGACAACCTTGGGCTTGGTAGGCTCTTCGTAAACCTTCTTGAACGCAACTATTTCCGTTTTTTGGTCATTGATGTGAAAGTATGTTCGAATCGCGACAAGGATAACACAGAGAGTCAGGAGAATTGGAGTTCGGTGAAGATGCCAGACATCAAGCAGATCTGTAAGAGTCAGCGGAAATACTTGCGACCATGGGAAAGCGACGAGACTCACCATCGACAAAGAAGTCGAGCCGCGAAGGTGACGAGTAATTTGCCCAATCCATTGTGATAATCTGCCGACTGCCCGACTATCCCTTGGAATTTGCGATGGGAATAGTTTGGGAAGAGCAATCACACACAAATAATTGAAGAGACATCTGGGGAAAAGTAATGGATGTTGCCCCGCCCTCTGGAATCGAGAATTTTAGTGGAGCTTTGCGCTATCATCACGCAACACCAATGGAGGGGCAGCGATTAGATAGCAGCTTATACTGTCCATAGGTACGATCTGGAGCAGAATGGCCAGGACTCGAAGATAAATAATGTTATGTTATAGCTATTTCGTTCTACATCTAATAATGACGGAGTTCTGGGCACGCAAGCCGTAAATTCATTCTCCTTGAGGATTGAGTATTATTTTGTGTGTATCCATATGAAATGCCCGTTGTTTATCAAATTATTGTACATGATCAAGCTGTTAGATGCAAGACAGATTAAAGTCGCCTAGACTCTTCTGTCCGAGCCTGCAGCTTGAGACTTGTCACGAAGATCCTTTAAGCAAGGTGCGTGAAACATCTCGCCTGTGATAGCAAGCTTAGCGGTTCGAGTCGCTACCACAATCCACAGCAATATCACAGAGAGGGCTATCATCTAGCGTCATGTTAGTAACTGATAATTAAAAGGACAATTAAAAGCATATTCAGTTACTTACCGCCGTGGAAACTTTGAAGTATTCGCTATCAAGGTTTTCTGCCAATAGGTTCGAGCAGGTTGCCAATACACCAAGTGGGAAAGTAAATCCCCAGAAACCAATACTGAACGATGGGGGTTTTGTAGCAATGCTGATGAGGGCGAAAGCCAGCCAGACCAGAGCAAAAC
The DNA here is from genome assembly GCA_017165645.1 of Fusarium sacchari. Taxonomy (NCBI): domain Eukaryota; kingdom Fungi; phylum Ascomycota; class Sordariomycetes; order Hypocreales; family Nectriaceae; genus Fusarium; species Fusarium sacchari. Next base: position 2,066,985 of record JADANP010000007.1, read on the forward strand.
CGTACATTACGAGGGCGAGGAATACTCCGAGGACATAGAGTATTTCACCAGCTCGAACCGCAACATCACCGAAAGCATTGGTCTTGGGAAGCACCTGCATAGCAACTTTGCCAAGTTGCTGAATGCCGAAAGCTCCTTGACCGAGCGGTCCTATCGGGAGAAAAGACGAGGTTATCACCTCCTTTGGAGGAAGTGAGTGAATGGTCAGCCGATGGAAGTACAACGCTAAAACACAGGCCGAGAACAACTCGCCGATGCCCCAGAGAACATATGAGGCCACCAGAGTTGTAAGCGCATGGTGGTGATTGGGAAGAGCCTCTGCGACGATTCCTCCAGTAGCAGCCGCAACCACTGCTGGTACGATGGGTAACAGAAGTGCAGCTGTTATGTTTTCGAGGCCAGGACGATGGCGGTGCATGACGATGAAGGGCATCGTGATGCAAGTGGCAATGGAGAGCCAAACATCAACCCACCAGAATGCCCAGGCTAGATAAATTACCCATTCTCCCCATGGCTGTAAACAGAAGACCATCATGTTGATGATAGCTATCAAAACGTCAGCACCCACTTAGCCTAAGGAATGTGTTACTCACTTGCAAAGGCCATGGGCATGCATCCTAGGAACAAACTCTGGCCAGCATGGGCGAGCATCGCCGACCAAATCTCTGGATACAACACATAACGTGCGATGCTTATACCAACGAAGACAATAAACAGAACAATATTAAGCACGAAGAAAATGTAGGAGATATACCGAAGCCATAGTGCCTGGTAAGGAAAGTTATGAAGCAATATGGCAACGATGCCTGTGCCCATACAAACGGCGAACCATCTGTTGATGATGTTAGTGGTCAACCCTGGTCAAAATAGATACATGACTGACGATGGTGTGAAATTGCGTACAAGCTTCCTCCAGCCAGTATTCTCCTTGCACGGCAGAGTCGACTCACAAGGCTTAGGAGCAGAGCCGCTACATATCGCGCCGTTCGGAGTCGAAGTAGTACAGTCAGACATATTGCTGGCTCTTGAGGATTCAAGGGTGTCTGATGTTACGTGAGCTGCTGATCGCTGGATGTGACGATGCAAAGCTAAAGTTTCCGGCTCACTGGCCAATCAGAGTGGAAGGAAGGTCGCTGGAGCCGCTAATATGGCACAAATCTGAGAACCCAATATGATGTTGATTGCGATTCAATGTTTAATTCAGAAGGAAATAAATTTTAGTATGGGAATAAGCTGAGAAGGAAGACCCTTTCCCCTGCTTTTTAGACCTTGACGAAGCCGTTACAGCCGTAGCGATGATGGATTTGTTCATGGTCACCGAGAACCGCCAATTCCGCCCAGAAGAATCCCAAGCTGTCAATTTACGAGCGTCAAAAGGGTCCACTTGTGGCTCAAGTCGGCGATAGCGGGTGTCGCAATATGGCGAATTTGAGTCCCCGAAAAAAGAACGAAGAATTAGTTTCCCTCTGTACACATAAACTGGTTTGTCGAGAAGCCCCTGTGAACCCTTCGCTCTCGTCTAATTGTGATTTCTCTCGTCGCATCTTCAAACTCGTAAGAAATGACCTCTTTGTTATACAGACAAAGCTGTATCTAACTCGTATACTGCAAGGTACCCCAGGTACCTTGTTAGATTCTTGGGTGTTTGTTAGCGTTGTTGCATCCAACCAGAAGCTTCAAATCAGTTCACAGGACCAGCGCTGCTGTGTCGTTCGCCGACTGAACCTGTCTGTGCCGCCCCAAAGTATGATGTCGGCTGCAATCTATGACCCACAGCAAGATGTCGGTGACACTATCTGCCGGCTTGTCAGTACCGGATCTGACCGATAAGAATAATGAAGGGGATGGCCATGCAGTGTTGACCCCGCCCCTTATTCCGGAGTCTTTGTTGTCCTCTTCTCAGGTATGCTATGTTCAAGAGGTAGAACATCAATACCATCATAAACAGCCAAGCATCATCGACAGCATAGCAATCATGGCCATCGGTATTTTCACCAAACCCTCTGCACTCGGCGTCAGCCACAGCACAATCCCCAACGTGGGCCCTTGCCAGCAAAATCGGTTCGACGAACTCGTGGTGCGACTCAAGGATGCTCTTGGTCCATCATCGGGATTGACTTCTGATGATGTTGATGTTGACTTCCTTCAACAACTGATGGAAGGATATGACGGCGCCGATAACATGTGGACGCCGTATGCCTTCGGTGATCGCAGTAGGGGATACACCCGTAATCTCGTTGACGAAGGTAACGGCAAGAGTAATTTGGTAAGCTTGTTATAGTCAACTTTGACACTTCCCAACCGTGGCTGACTTCTTGATAGCTTGTTCTCGTATGGTCTCCTGGAAAGGGGTCCCCTATCCACGACCACGGCAACGCCCACTGCTTGATGAAGATTCTGAAGGGCAACCTCACCGAGACTCGATACGCCTTTCCGAACGAGGATGAACAAGATAAACCAATGAATATCATTGGGGAAAGAACATATAAGGAAAACTCCGTTGCATATATGGCAGACGAACTAGGTCTGCATCGTGTCTCCAACAGGGGCAGCGACTTCGCTGTATCCCTCCACTGTAGGAAACCCCCTTCATCCACGACACTTGTCCCGGAACTAACCTGCAACTTTGCAGTGTACACTCCTCCCAACGTAGCTAAAAAGGGATGTCATATCTTCGATGAGAAGACAGGACGGAAAAGCCATGTACCAGGCTGTCACTACTACTCGGCTTATGGGCGCCTGCTGAAGGAGTAGTTGACACAGGAAAGTCCCTGATAGCCACGATTTGATGAGACATGACCGTGTTGTAATTAGCGCCGCCAGTATTGAGAGCTCCCCTTGATTCGGAATGCCCAGATTGTTTTTGATGGATGGTGGGAGTGCATGTTGGACGGAAGGTCGATCTCAGTATAGCAAGTACTTCGATATTAGCATAGAATAAACCGTTTTGATCAAATGAGACCCGCATTCTATACGAAGACGTGCGTAGAGTGAGTAATGAGGTGAAAGAGGAGAATCGACTGACTGCTGCTCGTCGTCTTCTTCAACCTTCATCGCCGTTAAGCACGCAATCCAAGCTTTGCCCAAAATGGGAATAAGTGCAACTAGCACCGTTATACACTGTATTTGCAATCGACCGACCCGGCCGATAACCGTCGATGATGACAATAGAAATGAAGACAACATGGCATAATAGATAATTATAGACAATAGAGACTTAGGTTTAAATGCTACGGTAAATATTAATCTGTTCTTGATCCTTTGCTGAGAGGAAAAGGCTGTTCTGTGTATACCGATAACCGGGTCTCAATGGTGACTCCATCGCGCAATGTAGCAGCAAATCCCGACTACTTTACCTACAGATATCTGCTAGGGGAGGGAAAAACTCAGGTGCTTGATCCTAAATGACAAGAATGTTCGGGTAATTTAGGATAAATTTAGTTGAAGTTTAAGATATTTTTTATGAAGTTTACTTTAACTCCCTTATTGAGACCTGATGCTTTCCTGCTCACTGAGGACCTGCTCCTGCAATGGTTGACTTGAGACCTTTTAACTGTATGCAAGATTAGTTAAGGTAATCGAAACGCATCTAATATCATCTGAAATATCCATAATCTACCTAAAGTTTCTCATTAGGATCAAGAAGTCGGGTTTCCTAGTTCTACTCGTCTCACGTTTCCGATAGCAGGCTGACTGTGTGAGGTACTTGACCAATTACAATGTATATTTGGTATACCAACCCTAGGTATCATAGCAGTACCATAATAGAGGCTATGCTTTCATTATCCAGTTGCTTTTGTTATCGGCAACCTGCTATTCGCCCCTTTGAGCTCATAACTTCCTGATGCTCTGCAGAGAACTATGATATGCTCCTAGTCTCCGGAACGTGGCAGTGCTATATATTTATTGTCGCGGAATCTGAATGAGATACATGATTTGAGATTGAGTTGTCTATCATGCTCGCTGATATTTGTCGTAAGTTTCTTGCGAAATGGTAGAGCAATTGCGATCTCACTCTTTGGTATGGATCATCGGAGCCTCCTCAACCTGTCGCCCGGCTCGAGCACCAATGCCTCAAATAGGAGCTGCCTAACTCGTCGTAATCATCGAAATTCCCCAGAATGCAGAACTTCTCCACGGGGGGTTAAGCTTATCCAAAACCGCATCTCCACCCCTCATTTGTTTATGCGCAGCCTGTTCACTGGAGCGCTTCAACAACTGACTTACATGGGTTATGAGCCGGGACCGAAAGATCGACACTGGGAATAATAGCTTCTCGTTCTCTATCCGAGGCGTACTTGGAGAGGAGAATATGATTTGTACGGATCGATCGAATACGCGGATATTCTGCATGAGGTTGGTTATCTGATTGATCATAGCCATCGGTACTCGTTCAGGGAACCTTTGAGATGCGGAGGCTCGTCCCTGCTTCGCATGAACGAATTATATAAATACAATTACATAAATCATATACTGATGTTACAGAAAACAAGATACAAGACCTGTCCTGACTTACAACAGTCCGTGCATATTGAGCCCGAACCCTGATCATTTTCGTTTCCGAACACGTTCAATATGCGTATCGTTACGCTCATCGCAACGGCGCTCTCGGCCTCTTCTTGTGTTAAGGCCATTCCCGCCGACAGCCCAAGATCTGCGAACAGCAAATATGCCGGATACCTCATCTCTACCTTTAGTGACCCGACCCCTCAAGTTCAATGGCATCTGTCAGACGGCAACTCGGCATCGAGCTTTGACTTCCTCAATGGGGGAAAGCCTGTCTTGACCTCAAATGTTGGAACCAAAGGCGTCAGGGACATCTTTCTCACGACCAATAGTGCCCGCTCCGAGTACTTTACTATCGCCACTGGTAGGTTACCGAAACATTGTCAGTAGGCACATTACTAACAGGCTATGCCAAAGATCTGGACATTAATGCTCCAGGCTTCTCGTGGGATCTTGTCACACGCAACGGAAGTCGGGGTCTTGTTGTCTGGTCTTCGAAAGACCTCATCAATTGGTCCAAGCCTTCACTAAGGATGTAAGATGCAAGAAGCTTCGTCCAAATGCGAGATCTCACTAATCCTGAATAGTGTAGAGTCAGACACAGCTGGTATGGCCTGGGCACCTTCTGCAGTCTGGGACGATTCCACAAACCAGTATTATGTCTTCTGGGCAGCCAGGCACTATTCAGCTTCTGACACGGAGCATAAAGGCACCGCAAATCTCGACCGCATTCGCTATGCTACAACCAAAGACTTTAAGACTTTCAGCGCACCGAAGGACTACCATGCCCCCGAGGACACTGGCCTCATCGATCAGGAGTTTCTGTACCTAGGCAAACCGGGGCATTTTGCACGCTTTCTCAAGAACGAGACCATCAACAAAGTATATCAGGAGACCACGACGACCGGTCTTTTTGGAACCTGGACCCGTGTTCCAGGCTATGTCCGACCCGAATCGCCCCTTGAAGGGCCAGGTGCATTTGCTGATCTTCGCACACCTGGACTATACCATCTTCTGCTCGATGACTATACTCAGTACATTCCTTTCCAGACTTCCAATATTCTATCTCCGAATTGGGAGAAGTCAGACTTCCCCAACTTCCCCAAAGGATTGAAGCATGGCTCCGTGACGCCTCTTACGAAGAAGGAGTACGACGCTGTTGCTGCTAAATTCGGCAATTGAACGCCTTCATCATCTAACCAGGACTTCTGTAATTTAAAGAGCAATGGATCGTCTTGTTCATCTTGATCATCTCATGAAGTTGTCATGTAGACTTGACAGATCAGAGTGTCAGACAAGAACACCCAGACTATGGCAGTTGCCAAATAGAAACAACATGTATTCATGCTATAATGTTTGTCTGACACTACTGTCATATAAATCTCTATATATATATCACCACTATTCTGTATCGACTGCTCTCCCATATATCTTTGCTCTCTGTTCACTCTTTTCAGTCTCCTCCTAAAAGCAATCTACGCCTGTTGCACGTTTTCCTCCTCGGTACCTCAACGGTGAAACACATATGTTTCCCCTAAAGTACTCGTGACATGTGGTTTTGTGAATAAGGCCATGGGGGATGCGATTTGCTCGCCATTCTGAGTCAAAGGGAAAGCAGAACACTGAAGCACCATGGTGCGACTATGTGATATTGAGTATCTGTGGCTGAAATGTACCCTAAAATGTTTTAGAAACGGCCCAATATTCGAGAGAGGTATTGCTGGATGTAGAGAGCAACGATTTCGGGTACGGAGAATACGTTTCGCTTTGTCAAGTACGAGACCTTTCACCAAGTACCGAGCACAGATAGTTAGGCTGGGACGATATTATGTTTTCTCTTCTCTGAAATCTATTCAATTATTTAGCTAATTAAGACACCTTTTTCTATTTATTTCTCTATGTCTAATATACACAATGAACTCAATTATTCCCTCACCCATCGAGGCGATCATTAGTTCAAGCACTGGAAGAATTGAGCGACTTTCTCTCTCGACGACCTTTAAACCAAGCAGAAGTATCGCCCATTGGAACAGGAAATGGCAATACGTCTTGGCAAAGATAATACGCTACAGTGTAAAAGCCGAGCAGACCCGCGATGAAACCGAACACTCCGGCAGCGTGCATCAACGCTTTGCTTTGCGCAGCATTCCCATCCGCAGAAGCAAAGTAAGACGAGGCGTCAAATATAAGACATAACTCAATGCAAATAAAAATGCAGATATAAACAAGATTGCTGGCTTGCAATTAGCAGGACAATATGAAGCCAGGAGAGGCAGACTTACAGCTGGATTGAAGCGATGAGAAAGAAGACATTGAACACTGCCCATATCAACACAAAAGTTCCAAGTGCATTATTGTATTGAGGTGTGTCGGCTCCTCCGTAAGCGTCAATGATGCCCCATGAGGGGAGTTGTGTTGCACCGTAGCCTCCGTAAAAGAGAGCTTGACTATGTTAGCAGTGCTTCACTACCACATTGGAACTATGGCTTCTAGCTTACCAAAGGCCGTTAGAACAGCATATGAGAAGGTATCACCCTTGAGCATTGACCATTGGGCAGAGACAAGTAAGCCAATGCAGGCAACAAAACACAGGTCTCCGATAAATTGAGTCTGTAAGGAGATACCTCGGAACTCCATCATCGCCAACGAAACAGACAGCAGAGTTGTAGCAAAGCCTCCCATGGCAAGAGGAGCCTGATCTTTGTTAGCTGTCTGTATGATCCAGCGCCAAAATGCCATACCGGATTGCCTATCCTGTCTCCCAGTGGCTTATAGTGCTCGGAGACGAGAATCCTCTCATCGTGTTTTGTGGATGATACTGAGTGTGCCGTCATGTTGTTATTTGGGCGCCGACCAGATAATTCTGCTCAATATCTCACTGCATATATTCGAGGTGCTGTAAACAGAAGTACAATGGCTCGTGACAATCAAGTCAAATCGAATATCAAAACTTGTAGCTTGACTGCAGAAAAGAGGTGAGGTTGCCAAGATGTGGCCAACATAAAAGCTCAAAGGGGGAACAGCCTTTGGGATGAAGCCGAGCGGGTATATATAGGCAAGGAAGCCTCTTACATCAACCCTTGTGTCCCAAGGAGTGGCCTTCGGGATAGATAGCCCAGGCTGTTCAAGGCCAGTGGATCCTATGGGGTAATCTTTGAGTTAACCTAGTCTGGAAAATGGGGGTATTGCAGATTCGAGGGCTACTAGATAGGCTGCAGAGCGTTCGTGGTGCTCGGTAGATTATTTGAGGCTCTTCGTAAGGCTATGAAAATGTGACGCATTCCAAATAGACTGAGTAAGGACCTAGCAGCCTCAAGGAACGTACAAGCTTAAGCATCTCTATAGTGACTCGAACTCCTTCGCTTTTCATCAAAGGAAAGCCGTGCTTTGTATGCTCGCACCTCATTCCTTCAGGACAAATCTCGACATCCTGAAGGATCCACACTTTAGTTTGGTCCTTTGAAAGCACGAACCGAGAATGAGGTCAATATCAGTTTTATGACACACAGAAACGACCAGTGATGCGGCTGTTGTCGGAACTTCGGAATCAGGATATCTTCGATACGTGCGAGTTTGACTTACACAACATACGAACTCGGCTTCCATACGCTAGTACCCGGTTGCCAGCCCCAGAATCCTAGGCAATTATGCAATGCAGAAGCTTGTTTTGGTAACGCCCATAGACACTGGATCAATCTACTACGTAAAATAGTATCTATCTAGTCCCATTATGAACATAAGGCTTAGTCTAGAATCGGGTTGCCCCAGACTTCGTATTATTCTCTGGGCCGGGATAAACCGCTATTATAGGGAAAAATAACGGCTTAAGTATCAGGCACCCTAATTAATATAAACAGCACCCTAATTTATAGCTAGATTTATATTACTAAGGCTAGATATTAGTATTAGATTTTTATATATTAAACTGCCTTTTTTTTATCTTTTTATAATAATTATAATTAATTAATATATTTTTTTTCTTTTATTATTAGCCTAATAAGGCTATTAAGCTTTTAACTTTTTATCTTAAGGCTTAAATAATAAGGCCCTTATAATAGGCCTATATTATAAAAGTCAGAATTATATAAGGTTTATCTGCCTTAGTAATATAATTACTGCCTTAATAAAGTAATATTAATACTACCTGCAGGTTTACTTCTAAGTAGCTATATTAGCCTTTTCCCTTTACCCTAGCTAAAAGATCTCTAATTAACCTATTTAATATACCAGGCTAAGTTTATTATAAAGTATATTCCCTAACCTAACTTTCTCTCTATTAATTATAATTACTAATATTAATTATAGCCACTAATATAATACCTATATAAAATAGCCTATAGCTATATAATTAGGCCTATTATATAACTAGCTATAACCTTAATATAGCTATTAGGCCTGCCTTATAAAGAGCTAATATAAAAAAACTAAAAAAGATCTATATAATAATAATTACTATTAAGAAGAACTTCTTATTAAGGTATTAATTTAACTTAATTAAAATAACTATCTTTAATTATAACCTAATTAGGTTAATTTATTATATAGGCTATTTTAGCTTAATTAATCTAAATTAAGTTAATAATAAGCTATTAAATTTAAAAGACTTAAAAAGGGTTTTAAAAAAAGGTTATTTCCTTAAATTAAACTAGGCTATATTCCTTATTGCCTTTATAGGCCTATTAAATGTATATAAAGAGTGGCTTTTTAATATAGCTAAAAGGGTTATTATAGTAAAGGAGGTGCTACTTTTAATATAAGGATAGTATATCTGCAGATAGAGTTCTAGGATAAAGGCAGGGTAATAGCAGGGTTTAAAGGTTTAAAGGAATTAGGTTAACTTTTATATAAATTAGTTAGTAAAAGCTAAATTAACCTAAAGTTAATTAATATATATTATTTATAAATTACTTATTTATTAATTCCTTAATTAATTAAAATTATTATAAGTTATAATTTTAATAATTTACTTATTATTATAAAATCTCTTTATAATATTACTTTTTTTTAAAAGCTATAAAAATTATAATTATAAATATTATTTAATTTAATAATTATATATTTTTTATTTATTAATTTAAATTAAATATATTATATTTTAAAAAAATTATTTATGAATATTTTAAAAAAATATTTTAAAAATTAAGCTAATAAAAATATTTATAATTTTAAAAAATATAAAACTACTTTTTAAATTACTTTTTATTTCTTTAACTTTATATTTAAACTTTTATTAAAATATAAAATTTAATAAACTATTAAATATATTAACTTAAATATATTAAAAAAATATAATTACTTATAACTTTTATTATATATATATACTTATTACTAAAAAAAGGCTATTTTAAAGCTAAAATATAATATTATTATTATATAAAATTTTAAAATATAATCTCTTTATATATATAAGAAAATTTAATATAAATTAAAAGGCCTAGTTATATAAATTACTTAAAATAATATTATAAATCTCTTAAAGTAATATTAAAAGAAAAAACTTAATAGCTATATAATAAATTAAAGATTAAAGAATATTATTTTTATAATTTTAAAGATATTAATAATTATATTTTTTATTTATTTATTATCTTTAAATTTATTATTTTTTTACTTTAAAATTTTTTAAATTTTTTATTAATAAATTATATATATAAAATAAATTATTTTAATATATTATTATTTAATATTTATAAAACTATAATATATAAAAAGACTTTTTAAATAATTATTATATTTATTAATAATAAAAAATAAATTTAATATAATTAAGTAGTTTAATAACTTTTAAAATTATTAAAAATATTTAAAACCCCTATTTTAAAAGTTATTATTATAAATTAAAAGCTTACTTTTATTAAGGCTTTAAATTAATATAAAAGCTTTATGATTATTTTTTATATTTTTTATTATTAATATATAAATATAAATATTATTATTAAATATAAATATTTTTTTCTTAAGGCTAAATAATAAACTAAAAAAAATAGTTTATAACTTAAAGTTTTAAAGCTTTTTAAATTATTAAAATTACCTTATAAATATTTAAAAAATAGATTATTATAAAGCTAAACTTAAAAGCTTTATAAAGATATTTAAATATTTTAAAAAAGTTATAAATTATATTATTAATACTTAATTAAACCTTTAAAAAGGTAAAATTATATATTATTAGGTTAATTAAATCTCTTATTTTAATTATATAATAATATTAGTAATTAAAAGTATATATATAATAATAAAATTTTAGATTTAATTTAACTAAAAAGATTTAACTTTAACTTTTTAAGTATTATAATAATTTTAAATATATTAAAAGTATATAATAAAATTATTAGAAATTACTAATTAATATAAGTCTTTAAAGATATTATATTATTTTCTTTTTATTAAAATATAATATAAAATAACTATTAAGATAATATAATTAATTTAATATAAAAAGACTATATTATTAAAAAATTAATTTCTTAATTTAAAGCCTTATATAAATAAATATATCTTTAAAATAGTATTTAGCCTTTTTTATAAATATAAAATTTAATTAAAAAAGTATTATAAGCTATTTTTTAAAACTTTAAATATTAATTTATATTAATATATTTTATATTTAAAAGATATTAAAAATAAATATCTTAATAATTTATATTAATATTTAAAAGATTTTTATTTTATTTAATTTAAAGGCTATCTTAAAGGTATATTAAGGCTTAAATATAATATTAATAAAAAGATATTATATTATAATTCCTTTTTAGTTAAAAAAGTAATATTAATTAAAAAAGTAAAGGCTATAATAACTAAAAAACTTAACTTTTTAATTTAAAATAAGCCTTATAATAAAAAATTTTCTAGGCTAATTATATTAATAGATTTTATAAAAAATTTTACTATTAATATAGCTATATAGGCTATTAAGGAGGTATTTTTTTAATAAATATTATAATACTTATTAATATTACTTTCTTTAATAGCTTTTATTATAATTAATATTATAAAGAAGTTATTTATAACTAAAGGACTATATATATTAAAAAAAGGCAATTTTTATAAACTTAATATTACTATACCTTAAATATATTAATATTATATATAAGGCTTAAAAGACCTAAATAATTATAAAAATAAAAATTAATTTAAAGAAAAAAATACTAAAATATTAAAAAAAGTATTATAATTTTTAATTAAAAAAATATTAAAAATAATCTTATAATTTAAATTATAAGCTAGTTATAATTATATAAAAATAAAAATATAAAAAAAAATATTTTTTTTAATTAATAATATATTAAAAAGCTAAGTTAATTTATTAATAATTTAATAATAAAAGCTATAATTAAAGATTTTAAAAATAATAAAAATAATAATAACTTTACTTTATTAAATAGTAGCCCTTTAATTATAATTAGAAATTAATTAAAAAATAGCTCTTATAAGGCTTATTTTATAGTTAGTATAAGGAAATATATATATATGCCAGAATTAGACTAATAGTTATATTTAGCTATAAATCAGGGTGCCGATTATACTAGATAGGATACCTAATACTTAAGCCGAAAAATAATATAGCCGTTATTTTAGCCTTTTTCAACGAGCTGTCGGCTAAACTTTCCAAAACCAGCGATAAAAAGTATTAGAACAAATAGATAGTCTCATATCCATGATCAATTATATCAATAGTAGAAGATACTGCATGAGTTTGTCTGGTTGGAGGCTAGACTGTAGGCCGTTAGACAACGATTGAGTGTTTGAGTCAACTACACGCATGGCCCGCTCTAACAATCGCCATGAGTTCACATGACAAAGCTATTTGATATAGTTGAAAGGTTTTTGCCATTTGGTAAGAGAGACAAGGTACAAAGCACATAAGACATAGACTCGATTAATCTGTATACTTGATTAATTGTAAAAACAACAAGCTGGTCGAGCAGACAAGAAGAAAAGGAGTGAGAGAAAGCTTGAAGGAAAAGAAACTCTACCATAAATATGTAGTAGTTTACCAGTAAATTCTCCAGCTGAATCATGAACTTGTGAGGAACTCAACACTATGTCACAGCCCTCACAGCCAGTACCTATCGTCACAGCCTTGATGAACGCCTTGCGATTTACATATGAGCCTAAAAGTCTAAGAGCAGAGGATGAAGACCTTTGGAAGTACTGGTATGGCATAGCCTCAGCCCATAATGTTCTAGCCCTGCATCCATTGGTTGGGATTCAGCCTCACGCCACAAGTCTCTAGGCCTACGATTAATGATCTGTAGGAAAAGAGAGCTTCCTTCTTGAGCCACGTCATTTTTTAAACTGACAAGAACATTTCAATCGCATGAAAATATAGGTGTTATCGCCCATCGTACATCGTCGCTATATGGCGCCTTTTTTCTTCCCTCTACTCTACTTGTACAGGCCTGCGACAACAACAAACGCACAACATGAACAAAAAGTCAGCTTTGATCTATATACGCGCCCCAAATCTCGACTATGAGCCTGACAAGGCGATTCGCCTTGGCCACATTTGGAAACACCCAATGGATCCCGGCTCGTTCTGTGGACCGCCTCTCCCCTTTCCCGAAGACATGGAAACGAACCATACTTTCAAAGCCCCCTGGCACATCGGCAAAGGCAGAGCAAACAGTGGATCACTGGGGATATGGGCCAATTTCCTCCAGGTTGTAGGCGTTACAGCAGAATCCAATTTTGACTGGAACAACACCAATGATGTGTCTCACACATGCGAGAGACTAGATACGTACTCTATAGAGCCAACGGACGGTTATGTCAAAGAGAGCGTCAAAGCCGTTGCTTCTGAGGCCGTCAAGCGCAGACAGCGCCTGTTCATGGTGACAGGCGTCAAAATAGCACGTGGTGCAGTTGGCTCAATCTCCTCCTCAAGGCGTGTTGGGGGTGGTGCAAGAGCCGGGTTCGGAGGTGAAAGCTTCGGCGTACCATTCGATGGCGGACTGCAGGCCAATATATCTAGGGATATCTACGACGAGGAAACACATGGTGAGTCGTCAGACTTTGTCTTTGCATGCCGTGTCCGCCGGATCATTTATGCTAAAGGAGGCTGGGAATCGATGACGGCGGGATCCAGCACTGTGAATTATGGGCGATGCGAAACGGACGTGGGAACGTCTGTTTCGGCTGGACTGAGATCCCGGCCTTTCAGCTCCAGGCTTGAGTTTTCTGAGGGTGATGAGGCTGAGATATCAGGTCCTCTGTTTTCCGGTTACCCTTCGACATGGCAAGAAGCATGCGAGAGCGAGAGCAATGTCAGCGTGCAAGACGGAAGAGCTAAACACGAAGTTGTGGTATCTCCGGAAGTTGGCTACTTTGCTGGGTCTTCAGGGGCAAAAGGCAACCTTTCCTCGGAAATCGATGGGCTCATACTTGGGGATGATCGTTTCGTGTTGGAGGAGTTCGGGCATGAGGTCAACCTAATACCTTTCGTTGACGACAGCAGGGAGGATGGTCTATTTATCTCTTGTCGCTTATGAACTGCGCCAGTTTTTCTCTTGTATACTGAAACTCGAATAATCACAACTTCTCGAAGGCTGGTGGTATAAAGTGACTTGAAAATTCAAAACATGTTCTCAGTAATATTAAGTTATTCAATAACATAGGATTAATAAGCAAAGTTAAAGCCCAGCATACATACATGTATGTAAGTTTTAATTGAAGCTTAAGTATTAAATTTAATAAAAAAAATCATATTCCTGATAAGAATTACATAAAGTAAAATAACAAAAAAGCTAATAGTCTCCGGTACAGGGAATCGAACCCTGGGCTCCGCGGAACTGATCTCTCAGGTTATGAGAGCGCGAAATGTTAGCCACTACACCATACCGGATTAACATTTTGACTTGCAATTGAGCTCTAGATCGGCTTACACGTAGCTAGTGCCTATCCTCCGCCGATTTCCGACGGCTTGCGGGGTTTTCTCTCCATATTTACTACCTCTCGTTACCTGACAATGACTGACAAAAGAACACGTGAGGATTCGGCAACTGGCTCAATTGGAGCTCAGGAATCAGTCTCAGTAACTCCAGTTGAAAATGAACCTTCCAAGAAGCGACGTCGTCGGATCCTCTCTTGTGACGCTTGCCGTCGACTGAAATGCAGATGCGAGCTGGACTTTGGCTCCGACACTTGCTCAAGATGTCGAAACTTGAGAATACCGTGCCTTAGAAGCGATAGTCTGGATCAGTCATATGGGACACAAGAAACGAGCCATCAGCAAGATCTTGTGAAAAGGTACCAATGACTCTCCCAATTCAGCCAACATCTCTCTTAGAGTACTAACCTTGGATAGTTTACATCAGAAGGTGCTGCACTTGGAAAGCTCTATGCAAGATATGAGGGCCCAGCTAGTAAAGCTCCAATCTGGACAAGACTCAACGCATCAAAGTGTCGTCGAGCAAAGTGCTTCTCCTCAAGCATCGACAAACAGTCGTGTGCTGATGGACGAGATCGAGCCCGCGGATCAACATGTTCATGCTGCTCCGGCTGAAGTCATCCGCCGTGTCGCCTGCCAGGTAACTGGCGACTTGAGGAGAGCTTTCCACACCAAAGAGGATGTTGTGCACATGGGTATGCTTAATGCCACAGCTGCTGAGAGCCTTGTCAAATCGTAAGAGGTCACCTTTCCCATTAAGTCCCAGAATCCTGCTGATGCCAGCCGGAAGCTTCATTCGACGACGTCGCCACGTTCTTTTTATAAATGATGAGAGCGATCTGGTAACCAGAGGCTCTTTGATCCAAACATCACCATTTCTTCATGCTGTGTTGTGCTCGCACGAGATGAGGTTTACCCACACGAGCCAGACAGATGCCTTGAAACACAGGCAAGTCTACGAGCATATGCGAAACATGCTTGGTCAGGTAGTGCTGGGTAGCCCTTTGCATCTTGAAGAAATCACTGGTGTTCTCATTTGTTCTCTCTTCGCCGGATCACCATCGGTAACTAAAGCCCCCAGTGCTGGCTGAATATACATTTACTGATAGATCTAGTGCGAGGCCGAATATGTCGATAGCTGGCTTTTGAGTGGTATTTGCTCACAGCAGGCAATGCTGTGCATTCAGTTCTCAGATATTCATCAGCGAACCAACGCTGGAACTTCAACAAAGCTGGACCTTCGATCAATGAGAATCTGGGCAAATATATGTCTAAACCATCTGCAGTGAGTGAATACCATACCTTTCATTTTGTGAAACCCTCGAAAGCTGATTATATTTTCAAAAGTTGGTCAGCTACTACAGGTAGACCATCTATTTTACCTAGCTCGTACTTCAGCCAGTGCAGGAATCTACTCAATTTCGAGCAGACCACAATGCGCGATGCGATGCTGCTTGCTGAAATCTCACTTTACTGTACACTCCAGAAAGAAGACTGCGTCAAACCTACCTTCACAAATGATGGTTTCAGCTCCAAATTTGCAATTTGGAAGCAGCAATATGGATATCTCCTTGGTAAGGAATTCATGATGGTTCTACTAATATCCTGGTTGCTAATGGTTGCAAGATCTACCTACAGGTCTTATGCTGAAGTTCAGTTACTGTATTGCCAACGTCATCCTAGCAAAAAGAACTCTGGATAGAGTTGAAGCAGATGCCTTGAATCTCGCATCGTCACTCTCGCCACAGACGTCTCGCAGTTCTACAGTGAATTCCCAAGACCCTTCCACGAAATCCCTACAAGGTCACGTATACGAGCTTAGCTTCCGAGTCATACAGGCATTCATTGCTATCCCAAGTTCAAGCTCTGGAGATTTACCCGAATTCCATTCCCTCTGCGTTGCGTATTCTTTGCTTATTCTCGGTCAATACGATGAGCTGCCGCCTGCAATAGCCAAAAATGAGCTCTATTCTGCCATGCAAGAAATGAGGCGACGTTGCAGTGAATCGAATGCGTATTCCGTGGCAGTTCGACTCAGTGTTGAGCGGGCTTGGGACAATTTCTTGAGGGTAGATGGTGTTAATTCGGTCGAGGTTGTGCGGCAAGAGTCTCAGTTTCATAGCCATGCGGTTCATAGCACCAGCGCCAACAAGGCATGTCACAATTCTGGGGCTGGAGGTCAAGTCGAATCTCTTGATCTGGACTTCTTCTTCAATGGAGGTTACTTGGATCTACTTGACGTCGACAACTTCCTCGTCTAACATTCAGCTGATGTGTCTTTTTCACTCGCTTTGAAATTTGAGCTCTTAGGCTATGACCCAAAGAACTTTCCATTAGAGAATCTACTTAAGTTAATTTGCACTGCATTTTTAGCGGTATTGCAGGTCTTTCAATGACATTTGTTAGCTATGGAAAGTGCATTCTTACTGCTGGTCACTCCTCCTACAGGTATTGGGGGGTAGACTATTGCTTTTGGACAACAAACTTTTCAATGGAAGTCTTCTTAATGCCATACTCCGACAAAAGATCTTCTACTTAATAATCTTTGTGCTCATAAAACTACGTACATGATATTATTGTCTAAATCGCTTCTTCATTCTCATTATCATAGGCGTCCAATAGAGCGCATCCAGCCTATCCCTTAGGTGATGATTAAATCCATAAGTAACTGCATTCGCAAAGCCGATGAACTGCGTTGAGGTATTGAAAGCAGCAATCGTCGTATCTGATACCGGCGTCTGGATCGCTTCCAGGAGTCGATTCGTGAGTCCCGGGATCCAGAGCAGAACATACATAACCGGATACCCGTTCAGTAACATCATCCGCTTGATTTCTACTTCAACATCGTGGGTAGCCCGGCGCTGAGGGAATTCGCTGGCGTTGGTTTGTAGTACGTTGATCTGATGCTGTGGAATCGGTGATGCTTCAGTTGGTTCAGTGTTAGCAAGTCCAGTATAGCCCATCTCTGCTCCTCTTTTTGATGATGTTGGCCGATGACGGACAAAATCTCCCCTCGCTCTGCTATTGATCGCCTCGCTCTCACCTTTTCTTTCCATATCCTCGATTTCGTCTATCTTGTTCACTCGCTCGAAGATGGGCGAAACTGGAGTATCAATATTCCGGTATCTCGTCTTGAAAGTGTCCAGCTCAACTTCGTCCTCTTGCATAACTTGGAAACCCGCGTCCTTGGAGCCTTTGGAAAAGAGTGTATTTGTATTGTGCGTCGAGAAAGTTAGAGGCTGCCGAGGTTGTTTTGGTTTTGATCCCAGATGTCTTCTTAGGTAAATCCAGATGTAGATATAGATAACAATAGTAGTAAAGATGACGAAGAAGCGCCAACCATGCGTCATACCGTAGCGTAAGTCTGGCCGCGTTGCTGATATCCAGCACCAGTTCCCGCCCACTGGCTTCATCTCACCCACAGCAGTCGGTATAATACTTGTGATGAGAGGTATTGTCCATACAGCGGCACAAATTAATGCCTTTTTCGTTCTCGAAGTTGTCGGTATATACAACATTCTCTTCACAGTGAGCAGAGTTGTAACCGAAATAGCCAGGACTGAAAAGTCAGCTGCTGAAACTGACAACTGGCCAATAAACCCGTTGACGACGCATGGTATCCCAGCTTGGAGCTGTCCAGTCTTGAGGAATATGCTGCCTGATATTGAGTTGTTGAGAGTGTTGATAAACTCTAAGAAAGAGTATTAGATTTCTATTCGAACAGTAGCGGAAGATATGCGCACCTGCAACCATAAGATTCAACACGAGGACATGTCGAAAGTTTCGGAGATGCCGACGATATATGACAAACGAGATAAGTACACATGTCGTGGCAACGCAAGATAATAGGCTTCCAGCCAGCGTCACGGATGAGATGAGTTTATCGACTTTGCCAGTCATATTGGCCGGAATTTACGGTCATAGTAAAGGCAGCTGCCGTTGAGGAGAACAGGTTTGAAAGGGTATGATCTAGGTGTTATATCGTCTCCTTGTTTCCTGCTGGAATACCCACTCGTATTTCAAACAAGGGTCTGACCCCTTGTTCTTCGGTATGGGTCTTGGCATTCCGTGAAGCTTATTTCCCCACGGCAAGAAGTATGGTATTCATGGGGATGTTTAAAGCCCTTAGTGCCATTACAGTATCTCTACTATGCTGATATGCTAAGTACCAGAAGGTTCAAGAGTGCCAAGTGAAGTGGCTCATACAGTCTTGGATCAGAGCGTCTTGAAGAGTTCAAAATAGAGTTTAATCGTGCTACAAATACCCAGCAAGCGAGTTTGAGAAAGTCCAGGGTACACTCGACAATATTTGTTCCATGCACTATACAAGGTCTGCACGGTTTACCGATACTACCATTCTCAGAATCTCCTCCGAAAATCCTAACTGCTTCGAGTTGCGAAACAAGGTTGGTTCTCATAGCGTCGGTGGCTGGAGTCTCCCGGGCCAGCAATGCCTTACAAGGCAAATTCAGATGGAGGAATATACAAGGGTAATACTCGCATTGTAAGAAGCGAGCCTCGGCGTCGCCGATCTATACGAGTACCGTTGGACATCAGATGAAACCAGGACCTTAGGGCGCTCGAGGACCTAGGATCCTCATTCCAGGGGGCGGAAATACAGATACGACGAACTTTTCTGAATCTGTCCTAAATTATCATGAACTTGACTATGTATCCCGTAGAACTACTACAAAAGATTGAATTCTTGAGTTACATGCCAACCCCTACTTAGACTAAGCGAAGCCATCATTAGATATGCCTCCAACTTGATATTTCCTTTTCTGGTACTCCGTACCTTTTCGCAAGTCTCCCCCTCTCTAACCATATAGTTCTCGTGCCAACTCATATGAGTTGATATACTCAATGCCCTCTTGCCGCCAGGTATCATCCTCAACCCAGTTCTTGGTAGCATTGAACACCATATTTTTAGGCTTTGACTTGCTGTACTTTGGCCATTTTGGAAGCTTCCCCTTTTTAGAATTGGGATCCAGACTGTTAACGAACCTTACATAAGCCTGTCCAATGGTGTTGGCCAACACAGCGTGACTATCGTACTGCGGACTTGGACCTAGCAGCCCAGATATATTCTGGAAGCTAAATGCAACATTATCAAAATGCTTCACACCATCCCACTCAGATCTCAGGTATGGTCTTTGATCGAACCGGTAGGAGTAAACATCTTCAGACTGGGCATATAATTCTGCGAGTTTCCTGCGTCCTGAGATCATGGTTATGTCGGCGCCAATGGCACAGGCACGTCGTCCTTGGTAGTTTCCATCCTGTCTTGAGCAATCAGTGATGGCGTAGGGAGGTTGATGGCATGGATCGTCGGGATAAAGTTCCATAAGCTTCCGGATCGTTGGGGCGCTCAGAGCATAGTTCCGCCACCGAAAAGCTTCGTAGAAGAGATCTTGATCAGTGTTGACTTTTCCGATGCAAAAGCCTTCATCAGTGTTTGCTCCGACTATAAGAGGCACGGTGTGATAGTTCTTCTCGCGGATGAGCTGGCTGGGGTAACCAGTCAAGAAAGTGCCATCGATCAGAGGGTTGAACGTCAATGAAGGGCGCGCAGCATAAAGGGACTTCTCATCCAAGTCTCGGAGACATGCAAGCTGATCCTTTTTGTCCCAGCATCCGACAGTCCTTGTCAGATTTTCAAAAGCAACATTGTAGTAACTGAGATCATGAATCTAGATAAAGTCAGTCAGCAAACTCAACAATCGCGCCGTTGAAGTTCATACCTGTGCCCCTGTAATACCTCCTGACTCAAGGATAGCTCCCCGATACAGCCCGTCATCTCTGCCATCATA
The DNA here is from genome assembly GCA_017165645.1 of Fusarium sacchari. Classification (NCBI taxonomy): domain Eukaryota; kingdom Fungi; phylum Ascomycota; class Sordariomycetes; order Hypocreales; family Nectriaceae; genus Fusarium; species Fusarium sacchari. The sequence goes on from JADANP010000007.1 coordinate 2,087,190, forward strand.
GCTAAACATCTGATACGCAATGCTCTGAGCTCCGGCGCTCTCACCCCACACAACAACTCGCTCCGGGTCACCTCCAAAAGCCTCAATGTTCTCTTGGATCCAACGCAGTGCAAGTCGTTGGTCTAGGAGGCCAGCATTGGCGTTACCTTCCTTCAGAAGGCTGAAATTCTGGAGAAAACCCCACATCCCTGAAGGTCAGAAAGTTAGTAGGAATGCTTTCGGCGGAACTGTGACATACCTAATCTGTAGTTAAAGCTCACTGCTAGAATAGGCTCTTTGATGTCTTGACTGACTTTGACGATCCCGCTGAGGTTGTATTGTGGGTCAGCAGAGCTGCCGGCGTAAAGACCACCGCCGTAAATCCAAACTCTGTGTTTCCTACTATCAGTCTTGAGGGGGTATTTCTTGTTTGGGAGACATACAGAACTGGTAAGAGTTTCTGTGGTTTTCCAGCTGGTCGAATAACATTCAAAGAAAGGCAGTCTTCAGACATGGTCCAGTTCTGAGTGTACTGCATGCAACTGTCTCCATACTCGGTGGCTGTGCGTTCCTCTTCGAAAGAACTGTCCAAGCTCTGGGGCCACTTGAACCGGAGGTTCCCAACAGGGGGCTGGGCGTAAGGAATGCCTAGAAAGACATCTTGATCCCAGTCAGGTAGGTTCTTGCCAACGTATGTTCCGTTTAATGTTGTGGCTTTAGGAGAAGCTGCACTTATCGTCCAAGCCAACGCAGTCAAGAGGAAGAAAGATATCGACATCATATCTAGGTGCTCCGCTTTGGCTAACGGGTTGTTACGACACAAAAATCTCTCTTGGCTTCCCTAATACCGAGACTTGAGCATCAGAGGTCTTATAAGTCATTCACGCATATTGTTCTCAGACCTCGCACTACTGCTCAAACTAGGGTCCATGTTTTATTGCCACGGCCGCAATGTTTCCACCAAGGATAATCTAAGAAACTGTTATCTATTCTACGCAGTGTCGTAGCTCTGACGGGGTATGAGATTAATTTGACTATTCCCCGCGTTACTAGCCCCAGGAAAGGATGGCGATCTGGGGTGATTGAGTTGTGGGGTGCGGAGCAACCCGAGGGGAAGGAAATCCAGATCCTTGTTTGGAAAATTGTTATTTTGATCTTAAACCGTTCGAATCGGGAACTCTGAAGCGTTTCGAGCTCTTGCAACCAGGGGAGCTTCTGTGCATGATAGACAGACTTGAAAGGGCGTCAGCAGGCAAAGAGATACAAAATGATCAAACTTTAGAAATATCGGGCAAGAACACGCTTGCTGCAGATGATTTTATTCCCTGGCACTAATGCTACTATCGCCTTTAGGCAAATATCATTCTTGAAGCAGTAGACCAGTGTACGCACTCATTCGACTAACATGACCCTTGCACCTGAAGTTTAGTCCCGGGAAATTCATTTACCACCAATCAGCTTTCACCTTGTGACTTGTTCGATAGCAATTCCTCCCAGCCCAATGTCTTCATTGTCTGCCGATATACCCAGTGGCCTAGTCCACTCTATCCCCGAATGGTCGTACTTTGAAATTGAACCTCACATGCCCTGTTACTTCATTCATAGTATTTCTCCGCTGAAGATGATGAAAATCATCTAATCCCCGTCTTTGCTCCGGCGTACCAATCCCTAACTGCTCGAGAATTTCGGGAACAACCGCATAGAGAATCTCAAGATTACCGTCTTCGATCTTTGTGGCTATTCCAAGTGCCCCTTGCGCCCCAAGGCGCCGAGTATCTTCAGACTCCCGGACCCCTATTCCATAGGATGCATCAGCACCAACTTTGCCAAACAGTCGCCCTTGATAGGTCTGCATGAACACTGTACAGAAGCGTCCTGTTCCACCAACTTGCTCTGGATGTTTCGTCATGGCGTTGAATACGCGTGCGAAATTCTGGGTTCTTTGACTTGTTGGTGACGAGGCCTCGACAGCGTCCGCGGCGTCAGCGAAGGTTGCATATTTTTGGGCGAGATAGAATAGAGGATATGCCGGTGCTGGAAGATTGCATCCATCAACACCCCATTCCACTTGCTTCGGGTCATGTGCCAGGTCGTCGACGACTCTTTTGACCTCAAGCTGCATAGGATGGTTCGGAAGATGATAGTATTTAACATCAGCTCCCAGCGCTTCAGCACCAGCCATCATGGCGACATGCTTCCCGGAGCAATTATTGCAGATTCCCGTTGGCACAAACCCAGTCTTTATCCACTCACGGTTCACCTCTTCAGAAACTGCAGGATGACCGCCACATCGGAGATCATCTTCCTCTGCTTTAATCTTGCTCAGCATGTTCTTGGCGCGGGCGATGTGAAATTTTTCACTCGAGTGCGAGGCACACATGAGAGCAAGGTCAGTCTCATCGAATCCAAATTTATCCACAGCGCCAGTCTCGATCACAGCTACGGCTTGGGCAGGCTTGGCTGCGGATCGAGAGTGGGTAACACGAGAAGGGTTCCCGGCTGAGAAGAGGATGTTGCCCTCTATATCCGTTACGGCGATGTGTACTCCATGCGTGTTTTCGATGATACCTCCTCGATCGGTGACAACACAGTCTCGGTCAAGCAGAGTAGTTCGAGTCATGCTGAGTTCGAGTATGGTAAGCTGATGGAGCCTGTCTTGTGGAGCGATTTGGGGTTCTGAGTTTCTGATAGGAATCTTTCTGAGTCTATCACAGCAATTGAACTATAAAAGGCTTCTGTGCCCTTTTATATGGCGTTGTTCTTACTGGGATACAGACATTTTCTGTTATATCAATGCAGCGATACGTCTCATACGACGACGATCTCAACATGGTGAGTCAAACTCGCCCCAAAAATAGTAGTTCATCCAATAAGCCCGTGCCATGCATTACGACGTGAGTCAGAGCCCCAGAATTGTTTATCTCTTGTAGGAAGATTACGAGAAAAAGCCTTGCAGTGAAAGGAAGGTGAGGTGCAAAGCAACTCAGCGTAGCACCAACCATGGCACAATCAGTTAAGCGGCTCTCGGATTATTGCCTGATTCAGTATATTTTCAGAATTCAACGGTCAGACCCCCGCATATTGGCGTGTTGGTTACAGAACCAACAGCACGCTCGTATCAATCAATGCTTATGAATATTCTTTGAAATTGGCTGAGCTGAGTCTTCCCAAATTCTAACAAAGTTCATCAATAGTCATACTGCGGTGACATGTTGGCGAACTCCTTTGCCCGCCAAACGTGTCGATGACTGTCGGATATACCTCCAAGGCAAGACAGTCGCGTAGCTCTTCTCATACATACAGATCGATATAATTATCATGTAATCCGGGGATCGAGTGTCTGTATTAGCGATGCTTGTTACAAAGGGAATAGGAGACCTGATAGTTCAATATTCTTCTCCTTTTCCATAGCTGGAGACTGGAAGTTTCAACTAATGATCATATCGCTTTCGGAAGACACTCTGTTGAGATATTCTCTGAACTGAGCCAACAGAGATACCAACTACCTTAAATAGCTGAATCTGGACTCGGGGACCTACAACTTGAGCTTGTCGTTGCACTGCTACCTCTTCGTCATACTTGGTATCAGAAGCTCATTGGGAGAAGCAGTTGACTTCTCACTCAACATTTGCGCTGTAATTTACGTGCTGCACAAGATTTGGAACAGTTTTGTACTTGAAAGGTGCTCGCGTTTTCAGAAGCACTTGCTTAAACCTCGGGTGCAGTATGAAATCTGGACTTGACCTACCGACATCCACCATCGAGTCTCACCACAGGATCCTGAAATACGAGCCCCCCACGTGACCTACACCAAAACCGACCAAAAGAACAATGTAATAGTTAACAGGCTTAATTATCACAGGAAAGCGACGTTATGGCGTCTGAAAGCGCGGTCTTGTTTCATGTATTAGCCTACGTACCAGCCACATCATTACGTCACAGCACCCTTGGAGTCGCATCCCCTGTAAGTTCTGGGGTCAAGAACTTGATTCTAGCGGTAAATCATGGCAGCGTCGCTATTATGACGATTTGCACGTCAGCCTCTTTCCAATCTCGATGATGGATCCTGTTTGCAGTTTTGCGGAGAAAGGAGAAATCAAGAAATTTTTCTTTGATTCTAGATACTTATTTAAAAATACTCTATCTTCTGGTGGAGTTTTTCTGTATCCTTCTCTCTACATCTTCATTCCAACACTTTCTTCCCTCCTCCCATTTACACTTTGATCTTATTCCCGGGCCGCAATATGTCGTCATCATCCGTATGTAACCCAAGTATTCTTACCGGTAGCTCAATCACTAACAGCCTTCCCATCAGGCTGAGCAGAGAAGCGATCTCGAGGAGGAGCAGCTCGAGCAGGAGAAGCCCGTGCGAAAGACAAAGACCAAGAAGCAAAAGTCCGAGCGACGCAAGCGACGCGCCCGATTCGAAGACTACGACGACGAGCAGGACAACGGCCAGATGGCCCAGAGCACTTATAACGCTCAGCAGCAGCAGTTGCAGCAACAACAGATGCAGCAACAACAACAGCAACAGATGCAGCAGCAGCAGCAGGGCGGTGGTGGAAAGAGTGATGCCCTCTCTCTGCATCTTGAATTGAACCTTGAGATTGAGATTCAGCTTAAGGCGAGAATCCACGGTGATCTCACTCTTTGCTTACTGTAAGTTGAACAATAATCATCGCCATGATCATTGCTGACATTCTCAGGAACTAAATGACGACTATGACCTTTGAGTTATTGTTCATATCGGAAAACAATGAACGACATATGACTTGGTTTGGCGGCGTTGGGGCTCAATTTGCATTTCCTTGGATATCTACATATATATGTTCAACAGTATTCTTTGACATGTCTAAGACATTGTCTGTCTATTTTATATACTTATTACCATTGTGACCATACTTTCCCCCAGAAGCTAGTGACCGTTGAACGCCCGGACGTTGACTAGCCTTGAGATAGCCTCAGATTTGCGATGTTAGCTCTGAAACCATAGAAGGATCGGCTAGTGCTGCCAATCAAGGTTTGATCTTCAGGCCCATCGAAGTTCTAGCCAGTCTGTACGTAGCCGCACAGCCACGTAAGCCTCCATCATCTTGCACGCGACAACCCCGCACTCGCGTCACTATGGTGTTTTACGACAGTGGAGATGCATCACCACCAGTGACCATCATCATTGATACTGATTAATGACGAAGGTAAACAAGCAAGAAATACTTCTATACTTCGTTATAATGATTTCACTACTATATGTTCTTATGAGTGCAATCAAGGTTTAGATTTAACGCTTCCTACCTTATCACCGTCAATATAGCTGCTCCGTGTTATTATTGTAGCCCTTGTCTATCGAAAACATTCGACATATCCTGCATCACAAGCTCTGGTGCCGTTGCCGAATCAATAGTGCTGGGTGACTTTCATTTCATTGATTTAGTCACCATCGTTTCAGTGGTCGGGGATCATTCTAGAGAAACTACAGGTTGCCTCGTGATAACCAATTTCAACAAGCCTCGTCCAGGTGATGATTGACAGTCCTTTGGTAGTTGGAGCTCATGGTATCTCAGTGAGATATCTCGTGTCGAGAACATATTCTCAGCCTATGACTATCTTATGCGATCCTCTTCTGATGTTGGAGAGTCTCTGAAAGTGACCAGACTCGTCAACGGTTTTTTCTATCTCTAGTCCCATATCTTGTGAGGAATCTTAGCGACGATACAGCTGCCTCATTCGCATCAAGCCATCCAAGGTTGCGACTCATAAACTTGAGCGATATCAGACAGTTTCGGAACTTTATAGACTGTTGAACATAAAACTGATCTAGTGCGCTCATATTTAAGCCAGATGTTTGCCTTGTCCGTTTTTGGGCTCATCTTGAAATGGCTTTTGAATACACAACACCTCAGCTGCCGTCTTCGTCAGCTCACTATAAAAGCTTCCAATGGACTATTCCCACTTACGACTTCAAACAATATATGCTTAGAGCATGTGTCCTCTCTCTCCAACTCTGCTTACACAACTCCAACTTCAGGTCTGTAGTTCATCCTAAATCTCATCTTCCATGGCTAGACTATAAGCCAGAGGTGTTGCCTGAGCCGAGAGCCCGAGACTCGTGGTCGAAAGTCTAATCTTGACCCCTTTGTCATATCCTCAACGGCAGCTACATTTGAAAACGTGTGCTAAATGTTCTCGCATATTATAGGTGCTTTTACATGTTTGTATCGATGGGCCTTAGTACGACATGGGAGATATTCTCTGTCTGTTCATGAAATGCAACTTCATGTCGACGTCTCAACGTCCCAATCGTACCCGAACCTGTCTCTTATATTTACGCTAGTTGTATTATTCTTGTTCTTAGAAACTCTTGCCTCGAAAGGATTTTTCAGCGTACAATAAGTTGGCGATGGTGCTCATGGTAAATGAACGGGGCACAAACAAAATTCATATATCATGATTTGTAGTCACACAGGTGAGGAGCTAAACGCTTCTTAGAAGAGCATTAGCGTCATGAAAGGGTTAGGATAGACGTCCGATACTAGAAACGGAGTCCCTTCAAGGCGCATATATCCAAATCATGATATGGCTCAAGGAGGTTCCAGAGAGCACTCTGATCGTTTATGGCAGGGAAAAGAAGCACATGGAACCACCTCAAATTGGGGGCAGTTGGGCTCTTAGACCTGTAGCTCTCTTCCTGTAACAGCGAAAGATGAATGGCGCACCAATAACCAAGATATAATTCCTAGGCGGCATTAATAAAAGAGGTTGGTATTGATCCAATATGCAGACAGGGTTTGCATGTGGAGTTTAATGCCAACGAAGTGTGGATCAGATATAGATGCCGAAGCTGAATACGAAATGCTACTTCATGTTTGCTTTTGTTGATTTCGGCGAACCAACCCTTGAACCAGTATCACAATCTAAGTATCTAGAAGCTGAGTATCGAAGCAATGAGGGCTCATAATGGCCATTGGTGCAGAAGGCGCGCATCTACTCTACGTCCTTTCTAATGAAGGGCCGGCAAGTAGAGGGAGAAGTAGGAAGATTGCCCGTGTCTTGGACAAACACCCAGCTCATCTCCGCTGCTGCATGTCAAAGGGACCTGTTTCCGGCTCCGAGGTGGGATATTAATATGCAGGTCAGAGCGGCTCTGCGGGTGCGGGATGAGACGGGCGACATCTGATCGAGTGCAAGTTGACAAATCGAGGCGGGTAAGAGATTCACGCCGACAAGGTTCAGCTGGGGCTGAGAGAGTGGATGAAGCTGTAACTTCAAATAGATCACGGGTAAGACTGTATCCACCCGTAGGCAGGAAAACACCGTCTTTCTTTTCTTTTTGATGTTGAGCGCTGAGATATCAGTCAGACCCATCCTCTAGAAATCCACTCTCGTGGCGGAATATATCGGGTTCGAGGACAAATGTCTCACTTTCAGATGTCACGCATAACCGCCCGTCCGAGATTCATTCTGGAATCAAACCTGCCAGCGCAAACATGCACCGGATATGTGCGCAGCAGCAAATCATTTCCGAATCCATTCCGATAGATCTCTTCAGATCCTAGTCCCTGTACTTGCTTCACCCCTGCTTCACGGTCTGGGGAAGAAATCTCAATATCCAATGGCGACACCTTGCTCGAGATGTAGGAGGGTTACATGATCTGCCCTTCGTTGTCGGATTTTAAGGTCGTAGCGGGATTCTAAGGGGTCGTGGAAGAAACACTTTGTTAGCGATCTGCGAGACATGTTTTGTCGCGTGAGGTTTAATCTGAAACATAGTCACGGAAAATCGAAAGATTCTAGTATATCATCATATGTTTTCCCAATTTCCAAACCATTGGATAAATCCCTATGTTTTCAAATCTTGATCGAATCCTTCGGCTCGGTAGGGCATTCCCAAACCTCTCCGTGATACACATGATCTGACGGAGAGTGAGGCTTGCGAAACTGATGCTGCAACTCCTCCTGCAGCATGCATGCGCCCCCGGACTTTTTCTCAATGGCGCATGGCAACGAATACTTGTCCTTGCAGAATTATGCATTAAATCTGGTCCTTGTTCCCGGGGCGGTTGTGGCGGTTCTGGGGGCGACCGGATAGAAACCGGATGCATGGTCCTTATGCTAGACACCTCATCGGTGACGGTTTACGGTACCTATTGTGATCTGTCAGCTTTTCAAGGGTATCAATTAGGCTATGAGATGAATTGAGAGTAAGTTTCGGGCTTCACTTGGTGGTTGATTAGGCACTCGAAACGTGGAGAAGTTTATCGAATAACTCAAATCAATTTGACACTATCATTACAGTACATGCCCTAATATTGGCCATAAGAATAACCGTAAGTCCTCGAGTAGATCCAGTGTACATGATAGTTCCTTTCCCCGTAATATCATCGATCCCAAACGCCAGTGACCAAACGAATGTGAAAGCAACACCCTACCGAACCAGATATTCTATGATGTAGCATCTTCAACAGTAGGCTTCCTATACGGTCCCGCCTCGCTCGCAGAATCATGTTTCTTATGGTTCTTATCCTTCTCTTTCTCTGGCTCCCAAACTGAACTAGCCACTGTACCGCCCTCGTCCCCAGTCAACTTCTTGGCCATTGAGAAGATTGAGAAGTCCTGGCTCAGACTCGTCAAGATACTTCCATCTGACCCTCCTTCACTCTTGGTGGGGCTGTCTATATTCAGGCGGCTCAGGGCATCGGCGATACGCTGGCGCTTAGCTTCCTTGGAGTCTGGGTCCAAGAGCCCGTTCTTCTTCTGGTCAGGCTTATAAGCTGGGGAAGGTGGCTCGGCGCCTGGATGACGGCCAGTTGCGACAAATGCAGCACGGTCAGCCTCGTCTTTGGCGGTTTGCTCCTTGTGCTGCTTCATCTTCTCATCCATGGTCATGGGCTGTTCAGGTTCTCCTACAGGCTTGGGCTCCTTCTTCTCTCGCCTGGTGAGCTCTACTTCTAGCACACGAGTACCCATGGCGACCTTTGACTTGAGGCCATCATCGTCGCGGTCGTAGTACAGTGCCCAGATGCCGGGGAGTTCTTCGACGGCGCAGAAGCCCTCCCAGCCCTCACAGGTCATGCGACGGTCTTGCTTGGTGCAGTCAAATGGACCAGTGATGTGACCCTCTGTATCGGCACGAACACCGTACTTGACTTCATATGTCTTCTTGTCAATGTAGATCCAGTTCAAGAAAGGAGGGTCATCACTTATGGTAGTGACGAGACCCTCGTACTCTGTATCTGGGAAGGGGAGGAAGTATCCTGAAAAGGCGTAGCCTTTGCTGACATTGTTTTTAGGATCATGGTTGTATAGTGGGTGCTCATTGGCAATATAAAGCTGTTCTGATGTTAACTATCATACTGTAGCTTTAAAAGCACAAGGGCTGACCTTTGAATCTTTCAAAACAACAAGTTTGTTGTTGATATCTCGAGATCTGATACTTGGCTTGACACAAGAGACAACTAAGTTGCAGCGTCGGCCACGGTGTTCTTCACGTTTCGTCTTTGCCTGGGACTGTCTAATAGCTTCTTGCGTACCCAGCATAGCTGGGCAGACAGTCAGAGCTAGAAGCATGGGTAAAGACATGATGACTTTCTGCGGGTCGTCTTTCTGGACAGCTTCCTTGAGCTTATCAACCTCTTCTAAGAGCTTCTGCTTGCACAAGCCGCCGAAGAGTTGCTGGAGCGTGCTTTGGGTCGAGTCTTGTTGGGATTGTGAAGAGGAATCAACGTTGGGAGGGGAGGATGCAGAGGCAACGTTTGGGGACGGGGACGACATTATACGTCGTCGGACAAGTGGCGATATACACGGCGGCAAAGAATATGTAATAGTAAACAAAACAGGGAATATTCTGAAAAAGATTATTGGGATGGGTTGAATGCGAGACACGCACAGAAGAAGGGGTGTGTTACTCCAGGATGTTCACAGTAATCTCTGAGCGAGATTATACAAAGTGGCAAGCTATATATCAGGTATTATCACATTGTACCTTAGCTGATTGTTGTAATCAGCTGAAGAGACACCCCCAGCCAAGAAATTTCAAAAACGCACGGCGGTTGTATAAACCAGGATGATGCGTGTCGGACATGTCGGACTGCCGGTGTTTCCCGACAGAATCATGCCATCCTTCGATCCGAGTGCTACAGTGTTGAAAAAACAAAGTTAATCGAAGGAGACCTGATCCCTGTATGTATGATCGAGATTGGGCAGAGGGGCATGATGCGAAACATAACTCAAGCACGGATATCCCTGACTTCCCGTAAGCCACCCCCGTTTTAAACCCCGTTCTTAGAGGCTTGAATGCTTAGCTGGAGGGCTGTTGAAGGACCCTTGTTGATGGGCTAGAGATTCTGCCACCCTTTTGAAGAAACGTTGTGTTTCAACGGATTGAGGTTATTTGATGTTAATTGAACGTATCTTGTTCACAAAAGAGTCAATTCAAGTTGTACACAGTTTCTGGAGTAAATGAATGGTCTTGACAGAGTCAATTGGCCCAATGGCCACCAGTATCTTCCTCATCTCAGTACAGTCTGCCCATAATCAACAACTCCCGTTCTCCTTGTTTCCCCAGGACAACATCTGTAACTAGGGCCGCCAGAGCACCTACCAACATCGGACGATATCGCGGGATACGATACGTGTCACTCCATAGCCCCTCTCTCGTTTCTACAGCACAAAAGTAACCCCGGTCTGTAACCGTGACACTTCCATCTCAGCCCATTCTCCATACCGGATCTCAATACCCGTAACAGCTGCAAAGGCCCCTAGAAACCCAGACGTTCTCGAATCTGAAGATCTGCGGCTGAAGGCTTCCCCCCGGGACCACCTTGTATGCGTCGTGGGGCAAAACACCCCCGGAAAATGCCAATATCCACCGCAGCGCAGATATACTCGTCAACCTAGAACCTAGGTAGGCAGCTATAGCGTGCATCAGTGTGAGACAGCATGCACGGGATGACAGCTCATCAGCAAGCCCTTTGAGTTGCCGGGTTCTGCTTGCCAGGCCCGGTCGACATTCTCGTCGTTCGTCGGGATGTTTCGCGTGCGAGGTACCCTGCGACAGACAAGACACAGCTATCATGACTTGCACATTGAAGAATGTCACCCTTGACTGAGGCCAAATCGTGTATATAAGATGGCCTCTCCGTCGCCTTCAACTCAACTTTTCTCATCAGCACTCAGCATCCAAACCATTCAACAATCATCTACTTGAGCCCCCAGCTCCGATCACCACTCCAAACACTCAACAACTTTTGACAAGCTTGTCCAACACAATCCAGCACAATGTCTGCCCCTACTTCGTAAGCATTCCCTTTTGCTTCATATCATCTTCGCTCCCCTCAATGGCTCAGTCTCAACACCAATGGAGTCCTCACACTGACTAACTTAGCACCGCTTCTCCCCCTCCCACTTCTGAGCTTCCCTTTGCCAACCTTCCCTCTTCTCCTGCTCCTGTTCGCAATTCTACCGCGTAAGCAACTCATCAACCAGTTCTCAAGTAATAGCTAACACTTCTTGCCATCAATTAGTCTCTCCAAGCCCGCCTACGCCTCCGACTCTGACTCCGATGGTCAGGCTCGAGGTGGTCGCCGCAGCCAGAAGCAGCAATTCGTTGTTCCCCTGCCCACCTCCACTGGTCTCTCCCAGCCTGCTGGTATGTGATTTACTCACCTGCCTTCATTTTTCCCCTTCTCACACAGCCTTAGGTCAACTCCTCAAGGGTGCCACGGACGAGAACGGTGCTCAGAAGTCCGCCGCCCTCCTCGTGGGCATCAAGCTCGACCTTGAGGCCGAGGTTCACCTGACTGCCCGCGTCAAGGGTGACATCGTCGTCGGTCTTTACTAGACAAGGATGCATTCCAACACTGAGACTGTGCTTGGTGGTTGGTCGCAGGATACGGCTGGTGGCCATGTGATGATATAACGAGAATGGTGAACGCCCGAGCAATGCCCAACAATTGACGGGCTGTCAAAAACGGATGGGATTTCCTTTTTTCTGGACTATCATACAAAACTTGTGTAGCTTGGATAATGAAAACTCTTTGCTGCTGCATTTCTCTCTATCGTGTTCACTCACAGGGGTGTCCCAAACTCGGCACTAACTTTGCATACATCTCCAAGAGTACCAAGCGATTCAGAACATTTAGTGGTATTGGTTGAACTGGCTTAACAGAAACAGGTAAAAACTGCTGGTATCTATCAACAGGATGCCCATGTAAAGCCAAGCCTCTGTCTGCCCATAATGGTTCGTGTACCTGACACTTTTCCAGGGTCAGTATAGCGGGCCACCGGAAAAGGGTTGCATCGGGCCCTCCCGTCCAATTCTCCCAACGTTGATTAAGTGAGAATCAGGACTGTAGTGAATAATTCTCCGTGAAAGCCAGATCTGTCATGGTATGTTCACTTGCTGTGCCACGTCCCTACTTTTTTACATCATTAAATTTAAGATAACTACGGTCTAGGCTGCGATATAAATTCCAACGCTACCATAAATAGGTGGGCTCTCAATAAGGAATTGACAGTATCAGACGAAGCCGCAAGCAATGGCACTTGTTTTCTATCTCACCGAGAATGTATTGTGCAATCATCCATGATTAACCCAATGAGTTGGAGTGGTCTAAACTGCAAGGCAGTGACGTAAGGTGCCTGGCACGTTAGTCGCCCGCGTACCTCGAAGTCTTTTCCTATCACTTGTCAAGCGCATCACAATAGAACAATACAATTCAAAAATTTAAATAAATAAATAAACTCGGAAGAGGCCTTCTTCGATTTTATTTTGGTTGTATTGTTCATTATTACATGGACATTTCCATCTGCTTCTATTTAGAGTTTACATCCCGGGTTATCCGATTGATCCGCACCATCTCCAAGAAGCAATTAATTCTGTGACGCGAGATCATATACAAGGCGAGGGAAACGTAATCGTGAGGGGCAGCGTTTCACTCCTTAAAAGCGCATCATAAAGGAAAATAGCCTCTCTTGCTTCTTCCGCTTCTCATTACATCACAAATCTTGCATCGTCAAAATGCCACGAAGACCTGCCAAACGCGCCCACGACCTCATCGACCTTACGGGTGACGATGAGTCTGAGACGCGTCAGAAACGGCCCGCCCCTAACGGTCACCACAATCAACAGCAACATTCCCCTGGGCAAGGTGGAACAAGCGTATATGGAAATTCGTCATCGCAAGCTGCGCCCTCATCTACCGCAGAACCAGATTACCTTGACTTGACACAAGATGATGATGGCCCCCCTCTTGAGCTTTACGGAACCTTTCGTACGACACCCTCATCTCAGTTCATTCATCTCACTAACATGAGCAGACGGGAAGGTTGTTGGTGTGAGGTACTACAGAGGATATGCTTCAGCGGGTGGTACGTTGTCGTTCGTCAGGTTACGCGACAAAGGCTCACAAGTTTACAGAAAACGTTCTTTGCAGGCGAGAACCCAACAACCAGGTTCGTGCTATTCCAAGTGGTCTCATTCTTTGTCTCTCCTGCGACATGGCCTGGAACTGACGTCTGACATCTCAGTACGACTCCAATGCCATTCGCGTTGACAACGTTGTCGGTGATCAAATCGGCCATCTTCCTCGAAAGGTTGTTGAGAAGATCGCCCCATATGTGGTAAGACGAAACGTTGCGCCGTTCACCATTTCCATATCTGACGCGAAACCAGGATCGTGGTGACGTGGTCCTCGAAGCCCAGCTCACGGGTGAGAAAGGCTTCTACGACTGTCCAGTTAAGCTCTTCTTCTATGGACCTAGCGACCCGGAGGAGCGCTCCAGAATCGAAGAATCGCTCAAGAAGGACAGGCTTGTCAAGGCTACGGAGCTCAAGAACACTAGAAAGGAAGCTGAAGCCCGTAGGAAGGCAGCAATGGGCCTTGTGAATGGCAGCTCGACTCATGGTCTTGGCCAAGACCTTGCGGTTCCACAGAAACCTGAAATCACGATGGACAATGTTCTGCAGAAGAGTGAGGCGGTTGAGATGCGCAAAGGCGGAGACGCAATCAAGTCGCTTGCTATTGGCGAGGATGAGCTTGCGAAGATGCCAATGGCCGAGCAGCCAGAACAGCTCAAGGCACAGCTTCTGCCATACCAATTACAGGTTTGTCTCTTTCTCAGTGGGAAGCGCACTTTACTGACTGGCTTATCCAGGGCCTTGCGTGGATGACCTCCAAAGAAAATCCTCAACTGCCCTCCAAAGGCTCCAAAGAGCCAGTGCAGCTCTGGCTTCATGAATCCAATAACCGCTTCCACAATATCGCATCTGGCTTTGTCACAAGCACAGCTCCAAAGCTCCTTTCCGGCGGTATTCTTGCAGATGATATGGGCCTCGGAAAGACCCTTCAGATCATCAGCTTAATCCTGACTAGCGGCAAGGGTCCAACCCTCATCGTTGCGCCCGTCAGTGTCATGAGCAATTGGAGTCAGCAGATCAGGCGCCATGTCAAAGGAGACCAGCAACCTAGCATCTTCGTCTACCACGGCGGTGATAAGTTACACCCATTACAACTTCAGAGATATGATGTTGTGATCACCAGCTATGGAAGACTTGCCAGGGAGCGAGACTCAAACGTTCCCAGAGCTATAACTTCTCCGAAAATTAAGTGGCGGCGAGTTGTTCTTGATGAGGGTCATACCATCCGAAATTCTAGGACAAAGGTGGCCTTGGCAGCTTGTGAGATTAACGCGGAGTCTCGCTGGGTTCTGACAGGAACACCTATGTAAGTCCTACTCCTTTTTGATGACATTAAATAGCGGCTGATCCGGTATAGCGTAAACTCAGTCAAGGACCTTCACTCTCTGGTCAAGTTCCTTCACATCACTGGCGGTATCGAGGAATCCGAAATCTTCAATGCCCAAATCACTCGCAAGTTAGCCAATGGTGAACGCCATGGCGAAGTACTTCTTCAGGCCCTCATGCATGACCTTTGTCTCCGCCGCAGGAAGGATATGAAGTTTGTAGATCTCAAATTGCCCGCCAAGAAGGAGTATGTCCACAGAATTCCATTCCGCAAGGATGAGAAGCGCAAGTACGATGCTTTGCTGTAGGTTTGAGGAGCCCTGTGTCTCTAGAATGGGAGCTGACGATTATAGTGATGAGGCGAGAGGTGAGCTCGAGCAGTGGCAGGCAGGCTCACAGTCAGGACAGAAGGGACGGTTCCAGAATGTCCTTGAACGGCTTCTTCGTCTCCGTCAAATGTAAGTTGAAATCCCACTATCGCAGGACTCTACTAAGACTTCCTAGCTGCAATCACTGGACTCTCTGTAGAGAACGCGTTAGTGATATCCTCAAACTCCTCGACGAGCATGAGGTTGTTCCCCTTAACACCAAGAACCGCGGTCTTCTCCAAGAAGCCCTCCGCCTATACATCGAAAGCCAGGAAGAATGCGCCATCTGCTACGACAACCCAAACGACCCCGTCATCACGACTTGCAAACACGTCTTCTGCAAAAACTGCATCCTGCGCGCTATCCAAATGCAGCACAAATGCCCAATGTGTCGCAATAAGCTGGACGAGAACAGTCTTCTTGAGCCAGCGCCCGAAGACGCCAGCGATGATACACGCGATTTTGACGCCGACTCGCAGAGTTCCAAAACAGAAGCGATGCTGCAAATTCTGAAGGCGACGATGAATAAGGAGGGGTCAAAGGTGGTTGTGTTTTCTCAATGGACTTCATTTCTCAATATTGTTGAGGCGCAGCTCAAGAAAGAAAACATGGGCTACACGCGTATTGACGGCAGCATGAAAGCTGATAAGCGCGATAAAGCCATAGAGGCTCTCGATAGCGACCCAAAGACACGAGTGATGCTCGCCAGTCTTTCTGTTTGCAGCGTCGGTCTTAATCTCGTTGCAGCTGACACCGTCATCCTCTCTGACAGCTGTAAGTCCAATTTACTACATTTCTGGAGCGTACTAATCCATTTAGGGTGGGCACCCGCCATCGAGGACCAGGCTATTGACCGGGTCCATCGTCTGGGGCAAACCCGCGAGACTACTATCTTCCGACTCGTCATGGAGGGTTCGGTTGAGGAGCGCGTGCTAGATGTGCAGGGAGAGAAACGAGAGCTCGTCACAAAAGCATTCAGAGAGAAGGGAAACAAAAAGCGTGAGAACTCACGCGCGGCAGACATTTCCAAGCTGCTTGGCTAGGGTTGTGTATAAGCATAGGCGTTGGTTTTGTAAGGAGTTACTAGTTGTGGAATACCCAGGCTTACAGTGTATCTTAAGAGTGCGGAAAGGGGCACATATACTCAGTATCAGAGATGCGAGAAACAGAATGTCAATAGGTGTAGCCTTTCCAATGAAGAGATAAAATCGACCTGTAGATCTTCCTTTCGCGATGCCAATATGCTGGCGTCAAGCTCGTGTGCTGGTGGCGACAAAGAGTCGCTCCTAGTACTATGATATTTGGGAAGTATACCACTACAGCTCTAGAAGGTCCATCGCCGAACAAAGAGGTTCATGCATCTAATCATGGCTCGTTTATGCAGTCTACCTATGTATATAAGTACATTGGTGCTATTTTACCTGCCCAGCAAGGGCTAGTATACATGCTATCGTTAGACCCGTGACGAAGACCTTTGATGGCTTGCCTAGTGAAGCCATCTTGCGTAAGCCCAACGAATACGCTCCAGTGCCCTTGTCTGCAGCTGAATACCCTTCATGTTTGACAAATCATCGAGATCCTCAAGGAACTCCCTCGCGATCTCACGAGGCATGAGCTTATCAACGAGGTCTCTCAGAATATGAACTTCGGAAAGCAAGAGACCGTGGTCCTTATAAGAGAGAAGATTGGTCTCTGTAGGTCGGGCCTCGGAGAGGATACGGTCTACGTTGCGGAGAACACGAATAGCCTTGCCAGCTTTGTGGGTTTGGCGTTGGCCAGAGCGACCGCCAAAGACGCCGCGCAGATACTGGAACATGCTATAAGAGACGAGAACACCGGGAGTAAGACCAACAAAGCCAAAGACAAGTTCCTGGCTCTTGAGAAGGGAGTCGATGCCAGTCATGGCGACCTCAAGGTCAACCTTTGTCTTCTGAACCTGAATGAGGAGTGATCGAACAAGATCTCCACGAATAGTGCCCATGAAAGGGCTTCGCAAATCCTTCTCGAACGCTCGCAGCACTGGAGTGACATCACCCTCAGCAACCTTGTGTCGGATTTCAGCGACTTGAGACTCAGTCAAGGGGCTACCGGTTTCATTGGCAAAGTGAGGCTTGTCGAGGGCAAAGTCAACAACCATACGCTCAAGGCTCTCACGGTCCGCCTTAAGACTATCCCTGCTCATGATGGCGATTTCGCTGGTTTTGTCGTGTCGGATGGTTGAGATAATTTTTGACGTGGGTTCGATAACCCAATTAAACCAGAAATCACGAACAGTTTCACCAAATCCAACGAACCACTCGATGATATCGGCCTTCCGGTTGACCAGAATACGCAAGACAGTTGTCGAAGAGAGGAGACCAACAATTGCAGGGAGCCAGTATCGGATCAGAGTGGAAGGTCGACCATTTTCCTTGGCCAGGGCGTGCATTGCAGTGAGATGTTCGGGGAGAGACTTGTCGATAATGTTGAGCAGTCGTCGGGCTAGAATGGCTGGACGATCAGCGGTGTTGCTGTCTTCGATGTGAACAGAAAGCTCAGGATCTTCCTCGACACCGGCAAAAACCTTGTCCTCAAAATCGCTAATATTGACGTCCAGAGTAGAAACCTCCTTGAGAACCATATCGATAAGCGCAACACTACGTTCGACGACACCTTTGAGGTCGTGATGGTCCTGGAGCTCGGCCTTATCGTCGTCGAGGCCAAATTGCAGGCCTTCATCCATCAGTACACCAAGTCCGCTTGCCGTTATCTCGCGAAGTTTCTTGAGCTGTGCCTGTTTGCGTCGTGCTTCGGATCGAGATAACGCAACAGGCGACAAAACTCTCCGCTGAATGTTGGCAATTGATCGTTCCCGGATACTATCATGCACGATACCGTAAAACTGCGTCCACTGCTGCGACAGACTTGATGTCGTGGAATCCACGAGTTCACCTGGGGCATGATGAAGGGAACCAGCTTGAACGCGCAACTTGGTTGCAGTGTAAACTTCTTGAGACCATGCCCAGACACGCAAAGGCGAACTCTGGACAGCATATAGGCTGCTGTAGGAATACGAGCCTAATACATCATCCCAGTACCAGATGTCATCGTTGAGAGGAACAATTTGATCCAGGAGTGTGTTGAGAACAACGCCATGCAGTTGAATGGTGGCCTTGCTCACAAGCAGCCATTCCAGCTCATTCTCATAAGGGCTTTTGGCCTCATCACCCGGTTGTGCCTCTCTCACTGAGAGGTGGGCAGATGCAGGGATATCAGATGATATGAGAAGATCCCTGATGCGCCATGCCGGCAGAAGCGGTTGCGAGGATGATGTAGTACTCAATGACTGGATGGTACGAAGCAAGTGATCAAGACGCGGGGATGAGAAGGCTGCAGCTACAGCAAACCCATGCTCTTCGGTCTCTGACTGATCATCCTCTGAAGCAACTTCGGATAAAACTGGAAGACGGTCAAGGTAGGCATCAAGCCGCCGTACTTGGCTATGAGCAGGGTTAGTGACTTGACGGATTATGTAAGGTGAGGGGCAGTAGTAGCAGGGCCCAGGTGTTGAGGTTGACGAACTCGGAGACAAGCGTCATGGTAGGACCAAGGATGAGCTTGCTTAGATCTGGTAACGACAAGGCTGATGTGTGAAGCACGGCATCTGTCAGCAGCAGCCGAAGTTGCAGAGAGCAACTATAGACCGGGGATAACGCGGAATGAGACGGGACGGTAGCTCCGAAAAATCGGTGGAGAGCTCGGCGAACGACCCGGGGATGACAACGACGATAAGGGCGGTGCCAGCAGCTTCTCGGCCGGATGATGAGCGCCAAGTCACGGGGGCTCGACGGAGAATTCGGAGCAGGGTTGCGCAACGGGCACCGGGCGTCGAATCGCGTGTGGATGGAAGCGAGACGAGGGTGAGAAGTGTGAGTGTAGCTTGAGCTTGAGCTTGAGCTTGTATCCGCACCTCAAGCTCCAAACACGAATGCGGGCGGGATGAGCAAATGTGGGGAACCTCTATTGCATCATGCCACACGGATCAGCTCAGCCCGGCTCCGTACATGAGAAAACAAACCAAACCCGTTGCGAGATGTAGGGTTCAACTGGAATTGAATGGTTGCAAGGCTGACACCCGTTGTAATCATCAATTACACAGCTTTCCTTGCACAATGCATTGCATAACGATCTAACCACAATATGACGTTTCACAAGCTTTGGAAAGAAGGTGTGTGTGGTTGCTGATTAGAGACTTATTGTTCGTATTCGGCAGCAGTTCACTTAGACAAATGCGTAGAAGAGAATGCCATGATTGACTGTGGCTATGAATGTGTTCTATGGGCATACGTTTCCAATGTGACGATATTCGAGATTCAGATGATTCTCCATAGGAGAAAACGGAACGGCCATGCTTCTTTGGTTACTTCTTTACTTTGAATTAAGAATAAATCTTTCTGAGCTTCAAAGTAAAATAAAAACCTGATAGGCTAACTAGAACAAACAACTTATCTCAAGTATATCTAGAAATCCAAACCTATAGACCGAGCCCGTATCAGTTCCAAGACATCGTCATCTATACAAAACGAAGCGTTCACCTACTGATAGTAAAATTCGCAGGCTACCTAACCTAGACCCTAAAATGTTGGCCGTTTGAGACGGCACAGGTGTTGAGCTCTCCTCGTATTCGGGTCATACTAGAATACCGAGTACGGACACACTAAACCCAAGCTGGAATGCATATGTACTTCATCTAAAAGCAAATGAACATAATAGAACAGCGAAAACCGAGTCATACCATCTCTTGTCAAAAAAACAAATGTTTCAATTGCAAAGTCCCCGATTAGATGCAACGGAATACATGTGAAGAGATAATCAAGAATCGCTGGAATTGCAACGACTTCACTATGTTAGCGAGAACGAGCGGGAGAGGCGTAGAATAGCGTGCAGAACTTCTAAAATCGAGAGCCGAAAACGAAAAAGAGACACGCATCATCGGAACTGGGCGATTGGTGCAAGGGGCGGCTGATTCTGACCCAGTAGATCGGTTGATAATCTAATACTTTGCCCCTGGCGCGATCTGCACTCTATCGATGAGTAACCATCTAACCTAAAAAATTTGGCCGCAAAGGCCGCCTCTGAACCCGCTGCTTAGAACACACCACTTTCTCCAAATCTCTCACGTCCGGGAGAGCGCCATCCGATGGAACTTCCACGGCAATGCTTTGTTTGATGAGATCCTAGACTGAAAATCCCTGTGTTGACTGTTGCCACTTGATCCATACAGGACGCGTCCAATGTAAAAATCACCTGTTGTGATTAGGATAGGGACATGCCAGCAACAAGGGTGCTCTAGAGACTGAAACATGAACACTCTGTGCTATTTTGTGTTACTCTGTGAAGGAACCAAATCTAGATCAATTCAATATCCGTAAAAGACATCGCTCGTAGACCAATCACAAGTCGTGGCAAAGGCCGAATTGGGTCTGATTTCGATCTTCACCGCTTTCAATGGCAGTGTGTAAAAGAGACGGGCGGTCCCCCATCAAAGTGCTGGGCCCTGGATAAGGGACGGAAAACGACAACACCAGGGACCTCGAAATGATCTGAGACGATTCCTCAAATTCCCGTGAGATCCCCGTAAAGTCGATAAACACACATACGATTCTTTTCAGGCGGTGACAATGCTAAAGCGATATGTATTCGCTTTGACTGGTGCAGAGGCATGTAGATGGGCCCGGAAGCCGGGAGGACAATTTGATAGTGGTCTCATTCTGGAACCATTGCTTTCTTCCATCTGGTATCGTGCACAGGCCTCGGGGTGTCAAAAAACGTCTGACGCAGAATCCACATTCACCATACAAAATCAGATCTTCACGTCAGACGTTTTCTGACACCCCCTAGACAGGCCAACGAAAGCCCAGGGGTCCTGTGTCGTGAATGGCTGGCTGTCACAGGGCCTGGGAGATTCACATTACCCACCCCTTTTGGCTTACAAGGTGTGTGAATGCTCTTTTGAGGCGTCGTTCCTGGTGCAATTTTCGCAACGGTACGTACCCAGACGGTGCAAGAGCAGGTGGTCCGTTTACTTCTCTGGCTGTAAATCACCGTAAAGTTAGTGAATTGAATGCCCGTAGTGGGCGTGTGGCCAGGCCAAGGCCCGCCGCCCACCATTTTGGATGGGACCCCCCCTTAGAGATTCTCTGGGCCGGGCAATCGAGGAAATGATAAAACCTCCCCAACAGCCACCGTCTGTTCTCCTTTTCACCACCGCCATCGCCATTGTCAACACTCCTCTTTTATAACAAGAGCCGCCTCTCCGACGACTCTTGACTAGACCCGGTGTTTGCTGGTGTCTTTCTTCTTTACCTAGAGGGTCCCTATTCAGTCTACTTTGCCATAAGTTTACGAACTTCACCATGGATGCGCTGTGAGTAGCCTCCCTGATAATGCCATTCGAACACAGCACCAATGTTTTGAACAGCCCCTTCTGACATCAAATTTTGCAGAAACGCGACCACCTTCGCGTCCTTCAACCAGACCAAGGACTACTTTGTTGTCCTCGAGGAGGTCTCCAAGTATAATGTCCAGCTCAACATTGTCGAAAAGCTCTGGGCCGTACGTCAAACCCGATCCAACATCGCGAAACTACAGCAATACTAACTCAAACCCAGGCTTGGTACCTCTGGATGCAGAACGACACCCTCGCGACCGGCATCATGAGTTTCGTCCTTCACGAGCTCGTCTACTTCGGCCGCTGTATTCCCTACATGATGATGGACTACATCCCCTATTTCCAACAATTCAGAATTCAGAAGCAAAAGGTTCCTACTCTCAAGGAGCAATGGGATTGCGCCGCCATCGTCCTTATCAGCCATTTCACCGCCGAACTTCCTCAGATTTGGTTCTTCCACCCCGTCGCTACCTACCTCGGTATGGACTATGGTGTGCCCTTCCCTCCCGTCTGGAAGATGGCTCTCCAGATCGCTATCTGCTTCATCATGGAGGATGCTTGGCACTACTGGTTCCACCGTGCTCTGCACTACGGCCCCCTCTACAAGGCCATCCACAAGATGCACCACACCTACTCTGCTCCTTTCGGTCTCGCCGCTGAGTACGCTTCGCCCATTGAAACAGCTCTCCTCGGAATTGGTGTTGTCGGATGCCCCGTTGTCCTCCTTGCCATTACTGGCGAGCTCCACCTCTTCACTATGTACACCTGGATTGTCCTCCGTCTTTTCCAGGCCATCGACTCTCACAGTGGCTACGACTTCCCCTGGAGTCTGCGACACTTCCTTCCCGTCTGGGCCGGTGCTGCCCACCACGATCTTCACCACGAGAAGTTCATTGGCAACTACGCCTCCAGCTTCCGCTGGTGGGACTACTGCCTGGACACCGAGGCTGGCGCTGAGGCTCACAAGCGCCGTCGCGAGAAGAAGCTCGCCCAGATCAAGGCCAAAAAGGCGCAATAGAGTGTTGCAAAGAAGGCCTGACACGACGACTGATAATCGATTGCGGTGGATCGAGTCCGACTTAGGGATTTCACGACCGGAAATAAAATGAAGAAGGTGTTGATCATGAAGACTTAGACTGTTCGCAAACCGGGCATACATTGTCTACGTCGCTAAACTAGCGACTCGAGCATTCGCATGGCGTTGGGGATGTTAACCAAGAACGAATTTTTACGCTTGTATATAGAAACTTGCCCTGGAGAGGCTTTAGACATATTTAATCATCAGCATCGTTCGTTGACCTTAAACCATACCACTACCAATGACCAGCTATATGTGCGTCATGCAGTGGTGCAGTTGCCAGAGTTTATCATAATGATACACACAGCCATATGGGCTTGTCGATGCGTTTCTAACAAGCTGGATGTACAATTGGAAGAACTGGCCGAATTCTGCCTCGCAGGAATTCGACTCGCATCGTTTCAGATCAGCCGTACCCTCTCTATTTCCTCTTGGGGGTACAGCAGTCTCCTGCCGCCCCAGCTGCGCGGTCCGCCAACCCGCGGATAGCACAGCTCTGGTCTTCTGTTTCGGCCGCAACTGGCACGGTCGACTCCGGAGGTAGCTCACCTAGTTGTTCTGCGAGAGTATCACATTCGGCGGCCATGCTTATGTCCTTGTCAGAGAGTCCAGCTGGGTTATGCGTTGTCCAGCGGACGAACGTTGTGTTATAAACCTAGAATGTGGTTAGCTGCATGATAAGTGACGTGTAAGCTGAATGAGGGTTTACATTGGACCATTCGGGATGGTGGTTCTTGATTTTGCATTGCAGAGATACTCCTGTCATGAAATCCTGAGACTAGTCAACTCTGATGGTACTCCTTAACATCTGTATTTCATGGTGGTTCAACTATCTTGAGTGAATCACAGTACTCCCCTCTCAATTGCTTACCCATGTCTTTGAAAACGTCTTAAATTTGAACTGTCTCTCCAAAGCAGTACCATCCTTGGTGAGTGTCCATTGTCCACCGTCAGAAGTGAGTGCTTTAAGCGCAGGCATAACGCTCGCAGCATCAGTGCCAGCAGAGAATTGCGGCTGAGCCATCGTTGAAGCTAGGCGGGAAAGAGATGGAAGACGATGTGAGATATGCGAAGGGCGCATTGTAGGGCGACCAAGAGATGAGGTTATAAGTGAAGTTGGGTTGGAGGGATGAGGCTGAAAGGATCGAGCGATGAGTGGCGGAAGTGGTGCAGATTATGAGTACTTCTGACATAGAGTGGGACTGGCTGCAGCATAAGTATCCACTAACACATCATATGTTGAGGTCGACTAACACCGAACAACTCCAAATATGTAGGATCATATCTTCTTTTTTGCTATTTAAAGCTAGGAAGGAAAAGCAAATTCTCGAGGCCACTATAGATAGATTGATCGTTCGATTCTATGCTTAGCTGCCCATGTTCTGTCATACACCGATGATCCCCGAGCTCTGGTTTAACAATCTCACAACCTACAGGGACTATCAATGTCCACTAATGTGCCATTCTGCATATTCGACCTGAAGAGTCTTAGTTCCGGTCAACTAAGAGGTTAGGAAAAGCAAGCCTCATCAGTCTAGACGCGAAAGTGCTCTAGTATTTGATGAAAGGCCATGGCAATGACCAGGAAATGAAGCCCGAGCTAGTGCAAACGCTGCACACCCTCATTGGATATTAACAAGCACCTATAACGGTTAAAGGAGCATTGGTAATTGCACCCGCCGGCTCTTTTTATATCACGGCAGGACGATCCATGAGCTTGAGAGCTCGACCAGACAGGACAAGTCGTGTAATCGATCGTTTCTTGTCACTGACCGGAAGAGTCGGAAGAGGCGCCGATGCAATTGGATATAGCTCTAGAAAAAGATAAATCCAAGCGTCTTGGCTGTTCAACAGCATGAGGAGATCGATCTGATGTTTGAACTATCTTATGGGGGCCAGGCAGTCAAGAATGTATCGCTACCCAGCAGGCTTAGGTAGCATCTTCTGACATGGCCCGAAAGTGTCAAACAGATAGACGTTTCGCCCTTTTCAAGACTGGTACCCCCAACAAGTCATCAGAGACCTGTGTTTGAGATGAAAGTAGTGAGATCAAACAGGAGTCACTGAGCGGATGGAATAAGCAGTGTGGTGTGGTGTTCATTGGGTCGTATAACATGAACAAAGTTCTGTCGTTATTCACCAATCAACAGCCTGGAAACCAACCCTACACCGTACAAAAGCAGCTCAACTCGATTCGTGTTTATGCATGATTTTACCGCAAGATTCGAGGTCGTATTATGTGGTTATACGCCATGAATGTCAATCGAAAGGACCCCGAAGTCTCGAAAAGCTAGGACTTTCCAGAACAGGACATTTATCTCGCGAGTGGGGTCGCGAGCTCACGAGGAAGGTGCATGATTGGCATGGGCGGGTGCATGCATATGATGCATTGGATGCCTGAGGTGGTCCTAGCTCCTTGCTTCTCTTCCACTTTCTGCTCAGGTTTGATCGCTGACAAATATTTTCTCTACTGCAACAACGTTCCCCTCTCCCCATCAGTCAGCAAATCCATCCAATCTTTTGGCTCAGACCCGTCGTTTATTCCCATCGCGGCCAGTATCAGAAGTTCAGAACTACCGGTCCCCGGGGTTAGAAGGAAAAGAAGTAGAAGAAGGAAAACCGAACAAGACTTTTGACTGGTTATTGCCCGGACTCCGAATTCTCCTCACCTAAACCTACCAGCTTCTTTATTCAGTTTACTCGTCTTTCTCTGTTCTTCAAACTAAGAACACAGTGAATATTATTTGTTGAAACGGGCTCCTTGACTTCTAATACAGGATTTAACAGCGGTCCGAAGACATTTTTTTGGGTGCGTTTTCCGCACCAGCCGCAAAAATCGTCGTCAGCACTTACGCTTGCTTCAGGGAGCAAGACAAATTGATCCTAGCAGAACGAGGAACGGCTCCGAGCTTCGTCCGTACGTACGTACAGCACATACATACCGTATGTAACAACCGCCATCAGAGTTCATGGGACGAGCAAGCCAAAAGCAGAAGCGAACAATCAGCAAGCGAGCGATAACCAAATCGTTCTAGCTCCTCCAGGTTTAGACTCGTCTAGTTGGTCCAACAAGCGGAGAGAAGAAGCCTCCCCGGCCCAGCCACGCCATTTTCCGACTTGATCACCACTCACAGTCACACTTGAAAGGTCCCGGATCCAGGTTACATAATCCGTCATCCATCCGCCGGAACTCTCTCCTCACTCGTCTCCGTCAGTCAGCGTCAGGTCCCCCCCCTCGTTGTAGTAATCATCATCGCCCGCCCAGGGTCATTGCTACTTGGATGCTGAGTCAGACTCTCCTCCCCCAGAGCTCAAGCATGCAGAACTCCTCAGCCAGCGGCGCCAATAATCAAGGTTAGTCAAGACAACTCTTCCTCTCTCTTTTCCTTTCCTGTTCTGCTTTGCTTATTTCCTTGTCTGGGCGCGTCTTGGTTCTTGATTTGGACCTATTGATCTGTCTATTATCTACACTATCCTACGCCTCACTTTGGCCTTGGTCCATCGCGACACCTATAGAGCTCCTTGCATCTGTCTACTATTTGAATGGCATCCTTGTCGCGTCACTTGCGCAATCCCATATATAATACACTTAGAGGTTCTTGTCCTCAACAGTCGGCTCCGATATTGGTTTCGACCACCTCGGCTTCGCGTCTGGTTCAATTACTGTTGACGTAGGTGCTGGGTGCATTGGCTAACACCGACCCCTCCACATAGAGCAGCATTTGCGCGCACAGCTCGAGCTCCTGAAGAGCCACGACGCGACAGGCTCATCCTCACCCACTCCCCCCGGACCCCGTGAGTCCCGGCCTTTACAGCCCGCTCCTGCGCGGCCGGCGAATGGCTTCGATCATCTGTCCAGTCCTCAAGACCAACATCGAGTTCTAGCCACGAAAGGCGAAGTTGAAGCTCACATTCATCCTGATCTTCGCGCGCGAGCCAATCACGCACCGACAGCAAACATGATGCCCATTGTTCCTCCGTCTGGACATAGTCCAGGCGCATCTGCTGGCCCGTCAAGCGCTGCGCTTGCTCCAGCACCCCCAGCGCCTTTGTCGGCAGACGATCATATGGGAGACGGTCGCAAAGCAAAGCGGGAGCTATCCCAATCCAAGCGTGCGGCACAGAACCGAGCTGCACAAGTAAGTCGACCGATGATGACTCGTTGGCTGGCGCCGTCACATCACCTTGCAATTGAGCTTCTGGGCTAACAATTCGTTCATAGAGAGCATTCCGACAACGGAAGGAAGGCTACATTAAAAAGCTCGAGCAGCAAGTACGCGATTTCACGGATATGGAACAGTCTTTCAAAGCAATGCAGGCGGAACATTACGCGCTTCGGGAGTATGTCGTTCATTTGCAAACGCGGTTGTTGGAGACGTCAGGCGACTACCCCCCACCCCCACCGAACGTGAACCTTGCTCCCGCTCAGCCAGCATCGGCTTCAGCTATAGCAGCTCCTGCTCCTCATGCCGAGCCTGCGCCTAGCAATCCAGCTGCAGGAACGCCTTTGGAGGCTGTCGCGCAAGCCGTGGCTGGTCTTGCGGCTCAGGAGCAAATCGATCGTCAAAGGTATACCTCGCCGCATTTCAAGGCTGAGCCTTTCAAAGTTGAGCCCAGTGCTGAGGATACAAGGACTGCTGACGAGATCAACAAGCAATTGCAACACTCTGAGGAACCCCAAGCACAACAACCAGCGGTCTAGAGAACCGCATGATATCCATGTGCGCGGGGCTCTGCAACTGTTATTATGGCGTTAAGGAACTGATTGTCGTGATGTTATATTTATAAAGAGAGGGGCGTTCGGGTCTGTTTATATGAAACAAAGAATCCTCAATCATGCGGGATTCGCTTGGCGAGTCTTGCTACTGTTTACCTGGGCTGTCACGCTTGCGGATGATATCACCAAGATGGTTATATCTTGTTAGTCCAGATATCTACTCCTGTAATAAAAATGAGTGTCCCGGAAAACACTTTTAGTGTGGAGCAACTGCCTGACGGTTTTGTGTGGAAGCGTCTATCGTTTTCTTCTTTAGCTTTTTTTACTCTGGACAAGAGATCCCTGATTAAGGCAACATGTAAATTATTCTCATACCCGAACCGCTCCTAATAAAGAACTCGCCTTTGACTCCAGGTTTCCATCACTACCTATACAATTTAAGCATATGAGTTACCCATGTCGTGTTCCTATACACATTAGTAAGAGCATGCCACTGTGGAATAGATCTGTACAAACTTTGATGTATTCCGGACCCTTTTCTTGGTACTCTTCTTTAGAGATTTTTGCTGACTTCCAAGCGGATGTACCCACCCATCCAGCCGCTCCCTTCCAAGCATCTAATAGGGCGTCTTCGGCACGGCGGACGGTCAGTGGTGAATCAGCGGGGAGGAGAGCACGAAGCCCCTCGCGAACACGATCATCGAAATTCTTGAAAAGGGTGTTACCGCCTGTCAAAAACACGTCGCGAAGGAAGTCATCGCGGTTAGGGACGTTGCCGAGACGCTGGTTGAGAATATCACCGGCTATCTCAACAATGCCTGACTGGTCGACACCAGCAATGGAGGGGCGAAAGACAACCTCGGGAACACGTATTCGCTCAACGTTGAGGTGAATTTGGTTGAGCTCGGCTTGTGAGGAGGGGTCGAAAGGTCGGGGACCTCGGGCAAAGGCGTGCAGGAGAGATTTCGACCAGTCAGACTGGGCTTCATGGGTGTGCTCGTACTCAAAGTCAGGATCATAACGTAAAAGGTCCTGCTCCAGTGACTTGAGAGTCGAATGGAGGTCTTCCTCCTCATGCTCGTCATCACTGTTGTCACCAACGGCGATTTGGCGGTAGACACCCCAGTCATCATCGTCAGCACCAAAGTTGTCATCATCACCGCCACGTCTTCGCTTCTTGGTCGGATTGTCTGATGCAAGATTGGCAATGCTCTTCATGCGGATCTGAGAGGCGAGGGATTTACGGTTGCCCAGGTCCTGCTTTAGTCGCTCCCGTTCCTTCATCTTTTGCAGCGTCTCAGCACGTCGTTGACGCTTCTCATCGAGCCAGTTCTCGAGGTCATTCTCTCGTCGTTCAGTATCGGCGCGCTCTTCCTCGATGACACGAGCCTTCTCTGCTTCCTTCTCTGCCTTCGCACGTGCTCGAGCCTCGTGGTTGGATTTGAGGAGACGCTGTTGACGCTTTTGCTTGATCTGGGCCTCATCAAGCTGGTCGTCGGGTATGTCAAGAAGATCGAAGTTAGGTTGTTCTTGCTCCTCCTCTGGATCACCACCAACATCCTTTGTCCGGGCCTTCTTGATGGCTTTCTCTAAGTCTCTGATGATCTTTTCCAATTGGTTCTCATCTTTAATGTCGTTGCTGTCAAGCTGGCGCCGAATCTCTTTCTTGGTCTGATCTGTGATGTTTCTTTGCAATTGCTTGTAGTATTCCAGATCTTGCTCTTTCTTCATCAGTTTCTCCAGGCGCATCTTAGCCGCCTGTTGTTGAAGTCTTCGTCCACTCTCTTTTTTGCGCTCTGCTATCCTGGCCAACTCTTCTTCACTCTTCTGCACGATCACTTCTTCTGTGAATGGATATTGCATGACAATATCGCGATCCTCGAGCCCTGTCCATTCGAGGTAATTGGCGAGCTCGTTGTCATAGTCACGAGATACGTAGCCATGGTCCCGTAGCATATGCTCTGCCTGTGAGACGTTAAGCTTCCCAGCGAAGGCCGGGTATTTGAGTCGAATGAGCTTGAGGAGGTATTCAGCGTTGTGATATCCTCCCCAGTTTAATCGTGTGGCCTGTCCAAGCAAGGCTTTCGAGTTGTATACAGGAATTACATGAGTGGATGTATATGATGAGGAGACCACGAGACCAGTCTTGCCCTTGTTGTGTCGGTATGAAAAGAGTGAATCGATTCCGTAGGCTAGCGAAGGCGCGCCGTAGCATTCGAAGATAATCTCGGTCATGGCTAAGAACTTTAGTATAAGCTTGCGGGAATGAACTGTTCCACGTACATTTTCTTGAGTAAGGGAGATTGGCAACAGCCTCGGTCATAACGATTGGCACTTCAATGGCACCGTCTGCATCATTCATGCCAAGCTTTAGGAAAATGTAATCGAGGACATGCTCCATTACGTCCCAGTTACTGACAATTCCTGTACCAGCCTCGAAGGCGCCTCGAATGTGACCTCGCGCGGTCGTGTCGGCGTAGCAATCTGAACCAGCAAAAGAAAAGGTCTT
Organism: Fusarium sacchari; assembly: GCA_017165645.1. Classification (NCBI taxonomy): domain Eukaryota; kingdom Fungi; phylum Ascomycota; class Sordariomycetes; order Hypocreales; family Nectriaceae; genus Fusarium; species Fusarium sacchari. Next base: position 2,117,011 of record JADANP010000007.1, read on the forward strand.
GCCTAGTTTTCGGTCGCGGTATTTGGCCATAATCGGAGGGATGCTGAACCTTGGCTTCGAATCGAAAGACCAGCCGGCGCGCACGGCAGACGATCCTAAAGGCGAAATGTCAATTGCCAGCCGTCGCGAACCCCTTGCACTCGAAGCTCACCATTATCAATGACGATGGCAGCGCTATCAGGCTGCTTCAAAGCGCGTTCGCGGCCATCTTTTGTAGGTTCGATGTAATTCTCGAAGCGTGTCTCTTTGACAGGGAAGATCTTGGCGGGAGGATATGTCTTTTGTTCAGGCGCCTTGATGGCGGGCTCATCGATGGCCGAGGGAGCCATGATTGCGAATAGGATGGTCGGATGTAGTTTACAAGTAAGGGACAGAAGTCATGACGGGAGGAGCAAAAAGGTTTAGGTTGGTCGATGTCTGACTCTAATGGCCAATTGTCTGTCAAACTCGCAAAATACGGAGCTTCGTTGTTGGAAATTGAGAAGGTGTGAGGCTACAAGGCTGATCTAGGCCGTGTCATTCAATCCGGGGATCCACTTACGCGACAATGCAAGTGATGCAGTGAGAGGCGACACTATTGACCTCCCTATGTGTCGAACACGCGCAGAGATTGTAATGTCTTCGATAGATAGATGCAGGCCAAGGCTATCAGATACCTTCGTTGGCTTCCCCCGATTACATATTCAGTGACACACTGTCAAGCATGGCCTTTTAGACAGGTTTATTATACACAAGGAAATTGAAGTAAACAATTTCAAGGTCAGGTATGCAATCTTGGTGCTGGTAAAGCAAGCTTCCTGTCAAATTCCTTGCGAAACTTCCTTTCTATATTGGAAGAGTTGGCAGTAAGTCATTATTTCGTGTACAGTCGTGCGCCATCATAAATACAAAAACTCCAATCTTAACCACCCATGTTGACACTCAGTTCGGCGGCTTAAGGTTGTCCGTGGCTAGCCAATATCATCAGCGGTCGCAAACACATCACCATACGAAAGCCACTTACCCTCCAGGTGAAATAGAACGTTCGATTGGTAGTTCTTGAACATTTGCGCAACCAATTCAACGTTCATGTTCTGAATGTTGATGTCCTGAAGCGGCGTGTTAGTCATGGATTGATGTAAAATGTGCCTCTCCTGACCTGAAGGCTCTTATTCATAACAACGACAGCTTCGTTGAGCTTTTCCTGCATGCTATTAGTATCTATATCTTGCGAGTTCAGCTTCGCCGAACATACCACATTGGTGATGATACGGGAAAGCAGTAAGTTCTGCTGGTGTTCATGGGGGGATTCCTATAAACACGTCAGGTAAGGCTTCAGAGCGTTATGTTATCGCAGTTCTCATCTATCCTACCATTTCAGCGGGCTATCGGTTTGACGTGATAAATAGACGGTCGAGGCAGTATTACTTGTTGGCGGAGTGCTCTGTTTACTTTACCCATGTTTGGGTATCTCGTTGCATCTATGTCAGAGCTCCAAGCTAGGAATACGGTGAGGCACGGCAGAATCTCCAACGCGACAAGCTCATGACAGCAACAACCAAGAGAGACCATAAACTAGAGCACTTTTTCCTACATTAATTGCCGATTGTGAAACAAGTCTGTAAAACAGCTGACACCCTTCGAGCCGACTTTGATAAAATTTCGATACCAGCTATCCAGAAACGAGACACAATGGCCGCCCCGACCGAGGCGCAAATCGCCCATCAAGAGCTTATAGAGAAGCTTGACATTCACTCCACTCATAAGAACTTCCGCAGTCCGGCCTGGAAGCCCAACCAGCGTCGAAACAAGAACCTCAAGGCCATCGTCGGTGATGCTTCCCGAAGAGAAGCCTCAGCTCTTGGCACGCCGATGGACGCGAGTGGTATTGCTACGCCAGCCGATGATGGACTCTCGACAAGCGGTACAAGCACGCCAGCCACCGAGAGCGGCAAGGAGCCCCCAAATCTGGCACAAGCATCACGAAACCTGTCTAAGCTTGTCCTCGAGAAGAGCCTCAAACCGACAGGTGGTGTGTCGGCTCCAACAGCCACTTACACAAATATCGAATCGGCACCATCACTCGCGCATAACAAACACTACTGTGATGTGACGGGACTACCAGCTCCTTACCTCGATCCTAAGACGCGACTTCGCTATCACAATAAGGAAGTGTTTGGCCTCATTAGGACTCTACCTCAGGGTGTGGCAGAGCAGTTTCTCGAGGCTCGTGGTGCTCACACCGTCCTTAAGTGAGCGTGGTTCAAGTTTGGGATGCCCATTTAATAAATTGCGAAACCCTCAAAAACCAACGAGGCCCGGGATCCTGTCATACGGCGCTCATGCGAGGAACCACCGGGCATATGCACGTTATACAAAGATACCATTCTAAGATTACAAATAGGAGTGTCCGACCAACAAAGTCAAGCCCCAACTATGCACCCTTAGCCTTTCGGCCAAGGGATGGCAATTGACGCTCCGGCTTAATCGTGATCATGAGCTTGTTCTCTGCCTAGGTCGACAGACTACCGAGAACGTATGGGGAAGAAACGAATCTCAGTTGCCAGGGCGAAGAACGCCGCTAGCCGTCGCGGCAGGGACAGTAAATCTGTCAGAAGGGAGTGTGTAGCAAGCTGTTCCATAGAGTGAATCAAACGTTTTGTTTCTCAACGGCCTTCTTGTTCTCCGGCTAATGATTGAAAACCCATTTGACAAGGTTTCGGTGATTTGCACTGCAATCATATTGGATTGCCGTAGGCCAAGAGCGTTTAGTCGTGAGTCGTTTCCAACTCTCAGTGGAAGATGGAGAAAGATGCAAGTCTTGTAAAGTCGGTCCTCAGCAAAATTTCAAGACAATCCACGCTCGCCCACTTTCACGCAGCACAGCCAATAGCCATGAAGCAGCTTCAGGCACCACCTAAACCCTGTTTGGAACAGCCCTGTCAATCGCATGTAAACCCCTGGAACGTGTCCTTGAGGGAAGCAGAGCTGGTGACGAAAAAAGGAAACATTTCAGTAATTTGGCCTCAGCTGTTTCTCCCTGCTCTCAATCTCGCCGTTTTCCTAGTCGAAGCTTCATTGTACGCTTTACCATCGAAACCATCAGTTCCGGTCGAATTTATCAATCAAACTAGCGATACACAGAACCGCAAAGATGTCGATGTGGTTGACAGATACTCAGAGTACGCCTTATCTTACACTGGCACGCGAGTTGCGGTCATAAGCACTGCAACGATGCGCTGCCCCTTAGACATGAGATTGCTCGATATGGACGAAAGCTGACGGTTTGCGATAGAAATTGGAGTTGTTTTCTGCTCCGGCGGTGCGTTTAGCCTGCGCCTGCGCCTGCACGTACATATGGAGACTGACGCTTATTCTAGGAGGCTTCTTCCTGATAGGAGGTGTCATGCTATTCTTCGACCGATCTATGTAAGTATCGACAGTATCAATCGTCTAGCGGTTTTCTTTACTGACTTCCATTCAGGCTTGCTATGGGAAATGTATGACGACCTCTTCCCTTCCTCTATTACAGCGAACGAGCGATGGCTAACGACCGACGTACGAAACAGATCCTTTTTCTTATCGGCTTGACAATCATCATCGGACCTCAAAAGACACTTCTCTTCTTCGCCCGCAAGCAAAAAGCAAAGGGTACGGCGGCATTCTTCCTAGGCCTGATCCTGATTTTCATGAAGTGGACCTTTATCGGGTTTATCGTTGAAGCGTACGGCATAGTGGTTCTGTTCGGAGATTTCCTGGGGACAATTGCTGGCTTTGCGCGAGGCTTGCCTGTCGTAGGACCGTATATTGGAATGATCGCCGATAGGATAGGCCTTGGAAGACGAAACGCCGAGCTTCCTGTTTAGATGCTCCCCTGAGCCTAACAGACACTTTTATGCATCACCCGAGCGAGAACAAGATTCATTACGTGTAAAAGGCATTCGACGACACACGTCTAGCAAGAGTTGAATGGCGGAGTTCAAATATTGTGTTGGAATCGGCGTTAATGACAAAGAACTTTCATGAGTACCTATAATAAGGTGGACAAAGTACTGTACATCATGGATACGAACGGAGAACAAACGAAAAAAGCAGTTTTAATGAATGGAGTATCGGGTTGGCTGGCATTTGATGATCATTTCAAATCTGGCATACAGGTGACAGGTTCTAGAGGGCACTCGGATTGCCTATATGCAGAATCGTGTAGAAACAAACTCGTTCGACCGATTTTTGGTCAAATAAGGAAAATGTCCTCCCTCGGGTAACACACTCGAGCTCATGGCCCAGTGCTCTAAAACAAAGGCGCTCTTCTCGACATAAGCTCGTTATAGCTGCGTTGACTGTCCGCTCCACGGACAAACAGCGTTTCCCTGGCGCTTCTCGCAGTTGACTCCGTCCAGACCCTTGCCTCATACACTGAATGTCTAGTATCCTGACTTGATGAGGTAGTCGGCAAGACCTTCGACGGTGGAGGTAGCGTTGCCAGCGACCTGGGCCTCACCGTGGTGGCCGATGACGATGGCCTGGCCAGTCTTTGCAACAGCAACACCGAGGCGGCCCTGTTGTAATTAAGAAGTTAGTCAAAAGTGATGGGATTCGTGAATTAGGCGTCGTACCGATCGGGCGTAGATACTCCGGTCCTCGGCTCGGGCCATAACGTAACGCTCGCCAGCAATGTAGAGACCCTCAGCGAAAGCCTTGTCCTTTGCAGCCGAGTCACCGCCGACGATGGCAGAGATGGCCTTCATCTCCTCGGGCTTGAGCTATAGTGGGGTTACAGGGTCAGTTTTGTTCATTAACGAGGGACTAGCCAATCGATCCGAGAGGTTGAGTCGGTGAAGGAGGGTTTGCCGTACCTGGAGGTCAGGAGAAGAAGCCCAAGCGCTGTCGCCAGCAGCACTGATGATGGCGCCCTTGTCAATGTGGCCGGAGCCGACAAGGCTATCGAGACGAAAAATGTCAGCATTCGATCGGTATTCGTGCCGGAAAGTATGATCATGGCTTATGATCAAGAGTTATGGGATCGATTGTATATACCTTGAATCAATGTATGCTATATCGATGGAAAAGTCATCATGTCAGCTTTTTCGTCCAACTTCAAGTTAGGGTTTCGAGATAGAGGTATTTGGAGGCGGTGATGAGGAACAAGGACGATGGCGGGGGAGGGGAAATCGATAGCGGGACGGTGTAGGATAGTAGAGACAGTGAGAAACTGACCTTGCCACGACATAGTGATGTGAGATGTGTGAAATTATAGGAACTGAGTGGTTGCAAGTAGAACGAAAAGGATGAGAGTTGCGACGCGAGGGCAAGAAGGTTTAGAGGTGAGGTTTGTTTTGGCGGGGGAAGTTGTCGACTGCTCTGATGTGGTGATTCTTTGGAGCTTTGCCCCTCCAGGCCGCCATGAGTCCCCGCCAAAAAATGTTATCAAGCTCCAATGTTGTCCAATGAGTATTGGATACTTTTGTCGGTGACAGCTCACCGGTCATGGTACTGGTACTGTGTACTTGCAAACCCAACGGTTCTTAAAATATGTCGGTCGGCATGATCAGCAGCAGCATGCTTTCATGTCACGCATTTTTCTGCATTCCGAGATCACTGGCCTGTGTGACGTTCGATCCAGGCACGCAGAGGCTGTTGACTCAGCAGTAAAAGATACGAGCAGATCATTGGACCTAACCTATACCTATTAGCTGAGGAAGCTGAGGAAGCTGAGGAAGCTGAGGAAGCTGCTCAATTTTCGACGCCACCATAGAGCTTGAACTGGCGTTGGAGCTACGGGAAACGACTCTAGACGGCCCGTTGCTACTGTAGGCGGCAATATCCGCCAAGAGTCGTGTACCCTTGGTCCATGTTGGCTTCTAGGAGCGACCTAGTAGATGAGTGCCAACACCAAGAACTAATATCGCAAAAGTATCTGATTGTGGTTACGCTTAACGCCCGCTTAACCGCCGCTGATGGTTGAGAGTTGATTGTTTACGCCTCAACTTCTGCCACTTGGTCAGGTAGATCTCGGCATCTCGGTAAAAATAATATATTAGGTTTTAACTTTTCTAGGTAAAATAGACTTTAATTACCTCTTATTTAATATTAACTTTTAATAAATAAGCTATTTAATATATACTTTTATTATAATTTATTGATTTTTATATCTATTAATTATAAAAAGGCTATATTTTTTTAATATAATTTTTTATTTTTTTAAATTTACTTAAATTTTTAATTTTTAAAAAAAATAATAATAAAATAATATTAATTAAAAAAAGGATTTCTTTTTTATTATTAAAAAAAAGTCTTTATATTAATTATAAAACTAATTAATAAGTTAATATAAATAAACTAATTATAAATAAACTAACTATAAATAACTATAAATAGCTTTAAAAAAGATAAATAATTATCTTTTTTTAAGGCTTTAAAAGTAAAATAATTACCTTTTCTCTTTACCTATATACTTTAATAATCTTATATAGGTTAAATTAATAGTCTTTAATTATAAGTTACTTCTAGGAATATAATCTAACCTAGATAAGATTAATTTTCTTAAAGACTAGATAGATTAGCTAGATATTCTAGCTTCCTATCTTTAAAATAACTAAAGGCTTCTCCGTTAAGAGCTTGACTTCCTTATGGTTGAGAGTTCATTGAATGTTTCATATTCGCATTAGTTATCGTATGATGAAGGTGGCTTTCGGTAGCGCTGGCAATGTTTAGAGATCGACCAGCTCAACTGCCGTCAAACATGGAGGTTCTGATTATCGAACGTTGGTTGATGAATCAATGAGCTTAAGCTTAACGCTATCTGACTCCATCAGGTTGAGGTCGAATTTATCTGTTACATCAACTATGTCTAACTATTGGAGAAAACGACAAATAGTGACCGTGGATGTTCCTGGGAGTACAGAGTAAAGGACCGTTCGAAAGCTCCAGGTCACTAAGTCTGGTCATAACTGCCAGCTTTCATCATCAAACTGCTACCTTGTACTCCGTAGCCGAAGGTCAGTCTTCAGAGTTGTATCTCGGTTATCCAGACGCTTCTAGGAAAGCCAGCAAACTTTGAAATGAGGCCTACGAGAGACGAACTCTAAGCGAAGCACAGGCCGGATATTGGCTCAAGAGACTTTTAACTGACTCAAAAGCAACTTATCGACAAAGCTCACAGGTGATATCCAAGCTCCAATACCCTTGGTGTTTCATGTCTTAAGAGACGTATTAAGAACGATAGCATTGCCGATAACTCTATGGAGCCGGAGTCACCCGTAGTGAAACAGACGTCGCCGTTCTCGTTGATAGAGGACACTCTGGAGCTTCGAATGTAACTCTTCTCGACATGCTGAGGCGACTTCTACTACGTAGTAGGAGACTGTCGGATGCTACGAACATAGAAATTGTCTTCTCTAGGGTATGCGAGCCTGGTTTCCTCTTTGGCCCGTGCTGGTTGTGCTACGATTGGAAATTAGCAATCTGAGACGAGTTGTAGAGACCCTAGCCGTGACATGAAACGGCGAGTTGAATGGACAAAACCCCCTGAGGATTATTTCATTTTCTTACGACTATATCGCTTATTGTTCGGGGACGATCCAATCACTCACAACGGAAGCCTTATATCCTCAACTTCCCCTTTTGGGCACATATTTCCACCCAGCCGATGTTACTGAGCACGGTCCAGACTCAGCTCGACAACCAGCCCTATTGTAAATTGGATGATGGGGTGCAATTGAATCCTCCCGCTGTCTCTAAGTGAGATGAAGGACGTAGGACAGACGCGCCGAGTGAGGCCACTGGCCAGCCCACGAGCCGCGCGCAACATTAGTAGGTTCAAGTTCCGTACCGCCACCTGAAAATTCTAGAAGACGGGTCAGCCACTTATTCGCTCACTGCTATGATTATCGGTCTTCTGATGGATGGTTGCATGCTTTGCAGTGGAGGTTTGCCTGCAGTAGCCTTCGAAAGCTTGCGTTTCATAGAGGGCTGTGACAGGGTGGATATTGTTTGGGATACTCCGCGTCTTGTTCCTCTAATCTAAAAACCAGCTCAGCACATGCCCCATACTCGAGCATCATGCAAGTGCCGTTAAAGCAGTACGGAGTACGGCGCAGTAAATGAGGTATCGTACACGAGACCCTTCCAGTGCTCGTTGGCTGGGAGGAAGGTTACAGTGTCGTGTTAATACAGCCTAGCTGTTTGTCTCTCTTGACAACGAACACTTACAGGGATCGGATCCTTTTTCGTCCCTCGTTGACAGGTGACCACGATTCAGTTCTCAGGATCGTCCCCATGAATCGCTGTCACATAATGTCTGTGAGTCTTGTTGTTACAGAAGTTACCAGCCTTGGCCGTAAGTCCGTGTGAATGGGTTGCGTGTGTCATCGGGATCAGCGTTGACGTTGAAGATCCCAGCAACCGCGTAGATTGCCGCGCTCGCCGACTGAGACACATCTTCAGAGCATGTACGGAGTACGTACTATCTAACTAGAGGCTTACAGAGCCCTCGTTCGTTGCTATTATTATTGCTAGCGCCTCTATTATCACCACTCTCGTACGTTGCGTTGCGGCGGCTAAGGTTACTTCTAAGAAGCGCCACAAGCAGTGAAACCTCAACCAGACAACCAACGAACCGCATAATTATTTCTCTCAAAGCATTAAATGAACCTCCAGGTTTGACGACTCTGACACACGACACTGGGGTCTCTTAGAACCCCCATGGGCCCACTCCTTGGTATGCTTTCGACAGGCCCCCCCTGGTCAGAGTAGTTCCTTGGCCGTAGCAGCCGTTGCAGAGAAAGTTGAAGCAATCAATGCCGTCGGGCGTTAAGATTTCCAAGTCAACATTCAGGAACCGTCGTCCCATCAATCTCAAACATTGATCAAAGCCTCTTAGCTTGTTTCCCAAGACCGATCCCTATAGATGTCAAGATGGGGTGTCTCTTCAAAATCTCTGTCGTTGGACAGATGATAAGCTGACGTTTCTTCTCTCTCATGTCCGCTTGCATCCCTCTCATTTTGCTTCATCTGAGGCGTGGCAACCAATCCGGGGATCGGCTCTTGGACATCGAAATTGCTCTTGCGCTTATTACATTCCATCCTTGCACTCCATCGTCATCTTGGACCCAGTTCCCTGGTTGTTGCCGGCCGTTTAACCGCATTCGTCTCGATTCTCATCAACGGCTTCATACGATAGGCTTCCGCCAAAGGCGGGGTGGTCCCTGTGAGACGAGGGTCGGTTCTTGTCCAAAAATCATCGCAGGCTTTGTTTAAGAGGATCCTGGTCCCTGAGAAAGTCGGTCCTTGGTGAACCGTCTTCTGTGTCAGACCCTGTCGATGCAGGGAACTACTCAGTCAAAACAAAGGCCTTTTATCCTCTAAATCCAAGCAAAGATCTCGCCCCCGCGCTGCATTGGGCTTTGCTTTGCTTCACCCACTGTTTGTGTGTCAATCTATTCTAGACGCTTTACAAAACGGACCCCTCGTGCGGTCGCGAGACACTTCTGTCATGGCTACAAATCTGTCACGGGCTGCTACTGTATCGGCTGCCTCCGGATATCAACGTCGTAGAGGAAGCTTCACCGCCGACTGGACAGACAGCCATTCACTTTCCAAACATTCATTCGACAAGCGGGTTTCCAGAGACGATCTTGCACTCATTCTCAAGAGCTCAAAGAAGGGCAACGTGACGGCGTTTCATATACCGATCCATGGCCGACTTCCATCCCCCGAGCACAGCCCGCGAACCTCGTCACTGACGAGAACGACTTGGGTGCGAACTTCAACTCCGGATTCTATGATAGATTCTGGCGAGACTGGTGTTATTGCTGTTGGTATGGCAATTGGAAGTCCAACACAAATGGGAGACTTTGCGCCGGCGCCCTGGAATCCACAGAACAGAGCCATGAATGCCGTTGTCGACATCCCTGAGCCGATGCCAGAGCCTGTGCCAGAGCCAGTCGATGACACTCAGCAGAAGGCTCGTAAATGGGGTCTTTTTCGATCAAAATCGAAGCGAGCCACACGGCCAGAGAAGCCTCAACGATCTATGACGGAGAGTGTCAATACTTCTACCACATCATTAGGTTCTTCTGGAATGCCCACTTCAGCACCAGCAGACCAGAGTTCGCGGAAAATGCCAAAGCATAAACCGATCGTAATTCGATCTCAAACTGAACCAATTATATCAGAACCCGTGCAGACGATTGCTGAAGTGCCCCGGTCGGTACCAACGTCAGCGGAGGTGAAGCCTATCTCGCCAGGAAAACTAACAAAGGAGAAGCCTGCTCTTCAGCGCAAGGCATCAAAGGAATCGAAGCTGAAGGACCCGGGTTCGGGAGGTATAGGCCGCAAAATGTCGCTAAGAGGTCTTCGAGGTGACTCCAGCAAGAAGAGATCAGAAAAAGCAATCGCACCGCCGCCCTCGTCGCCGCCTCCGATGCCTCCGATGCCTGCTATTCCTCACTCTCTGCTAGATGTTGAGATTCCTAGCATCAAGATGGATCGTTATAGTGTCATGTTTAACAGTGTTTTACAGCCCCCGCAAGGGTCTGCCTCCTCACTTCTTGCTCGCCGACAGGCTACTCTCGATCATCTGAAGTCTGTTAAGGACGCAATCGCCGAGAATCGAGACGAGTCTCTTCGGCCACGGAGGGCAACGTCACCACAACCCTCACCAACTTTTGTTTCCCAGGATAATACAAAGCCTCTGCCTTCGCCCCGGTTCCGAGCCAACACATCTCCGGCTTTATTAGACTCATCATACTATCACTCAGAGGAGTCCCCCGAGGCAGTTACGCCAAGAGTCGCCCAAGTTTCGCGGTCAGAATCTCAGCACAACAAGTTTGCAGCGCAAGCTACGCATTATCAGCCTGCACTTGTCTCCAAATTCAACAGACGTCCCAGCGCAGCGTCTACGGAGAAGATAAGCGTTACTTCCGCAAAGCAGACCTCGCCACCTGTGCCCATTATCTCGCCCAACACCCACTCCAAGCATTCGTCTCCGTTTACTCCCTCGCCAGGCACAGTTCCCGAATCTCCCGAACATACAGACGACGAGAAAGATGTTCAGGTAGCTAAGGGAAGGCTCTCGTCTCCTTCGGAACCCTCGTGGCACATGGTCTCGCCCCCAGCTTCCATCACGTCTTCCAGCGCCGAGACCTCGAGGCGATTCTCTCCGTCCTCATCATTGGCTTCGCCTAAGAAGCAAGCTCCCGAGGCTGATGCTCAAGAGGCCTTACGTAACGCTGTTGAGATCTCCATTGCTCGCCAGATCAGCGTCTCGCACCAGCAACGCAAGATGCTGCACCCGTTAAAGAGCAACCCCAGCTTGAGACATCGGGGTAACGGCAGCCCGAGCGGACCAGGTTACATCCCTATTGAGAAGGATGAGCGTCTAGCTGAGACCAAGTCATCGACCCCAACCTTGGTGCACCCGAGGGAGTTGACTCACTCTCCTGATGCTTACCAAATGCACCGCAAGAGTGAGAGAGTAATTCTTGAGGAATCTTAAACTCAAATCTCATGACGAACAACCAGGTCGCCTTTTCGGTTTCATTTGATATCTTGGTCACGATTTCTACAATACCATTTTCATGATGCTCTGGCAGCATCTTACCATGGCGGACTCAACTGGTTTGAGCCGTCCTGTACATACCACAGAGGGTATCTTTCCCTCCTATACGTTTGTCTCCTTTGTATACTACGTTTTCAGTGACGGATATGTTTGGACATTATGGATTACGGATTTACAGCAAGGCGCCAGAGAAGCATGAATGGGCAAGACACGGGACAGCAGACTCGTCCCTAGAGCATCTCGTTGGAGTTTCTTCAAAAAGCAAAGGGGTTGTCATTTCTTTTTAAGCACCCTGGGTCAAAAGACTCGGATTTTATTCTTCTTTTGTGTATCTTTCGATCAGATTAGGCTTGGTGATAAAGGAACATTTCACACTCGTCCAATTGGGGTCTATTTTTAAACACTCAAAAAGAATGATTACCATTTGGCATTCATCTGCCTTCGATCGTACTGCCTGTGATAAGATTCTTCTCCGTCTCTTCGACAAGTCTAGCTGCTGTAAAGACATGGCCCTGCGAATGAATGATGGACAAAACGATTGGAAGTATCTGCGCCACACGAATAACCAATCTCAATACAGACGGCTCTTATATGCTGAAATGAAGCCAGGTCCAACGCCGGAAAAACCAAATGATCCATTACATCAAAATACAGCACGAGTTCTGCTTCTTGGCTTGCTCTGTTGGATGGGTCAGTTGCTTTCCGATGAAGGAAAATTTGGAATGCACAGTGACATACGGTAAAACATCTTGCTTTGGGCGCTGAGACCGTCACTCTTAGCTACCAGATCGTCGATCTTCTCTCCACGCTGTAGCACACTCTCGATGGTCTTGTGGAGAACAATCTTAGTCTCGTCAAGCTCCTTCTGAATCTTGAGAATGCTATCGGCCTGCTGGGGGTCCTGGTACTTTGTGAGGTATTCCTTCAGCTCGGGCATGGAGAGAGCAGGTGTGCCGGTGGCCCAGCTGGAGCGGGGGTTCTTGGAGAGGAACTCGTCGACGACCTTGCTAAGAAGCTGATGTGCCACAAGGGCAGGGTACTGGTGATCGGAGATGATGATGCCGCAGACACCCTCGGTGCGGCCGTAGGCGTGGAAAGTGTAGTCTGTAGAATGCGCATGTAAGCTTGTGATTTCTCGAGGGAACTGAACCAAGCATACCTTGCTCCTCAACATCCTGTCGCTGTCCAGGGCGGGTGCGCTCGGCGACGGTCTTTGCGAATAGGGTCATAAATTCGCCATAGCTGTTTCAAGTTTGCGAGTCAGTCCATGGGCCGTCCGGAGACGGAGATAGCGGTCGCAATGATAAGGCAGGACTGACTTGTTGCGGGTGAATCGCGAATAGCTGCTGAGCTCCTTCTCAGCGACGATCTCATGAGCCGGCTGGCTCTCGTTGCGAAGGATCTGGTCGCAGCAGCTATGTTAGCCCAACTGGACGGAGGTCTCGATCGATCGGTGAGGGGCACAGGGACAGCGTACGCCGATGTAATGCAGTTTCATGATTGCGGGATCAAGTTTGTGAGAAGCAGCGGTGATAAGTCGAAGGCGGAGTGCGCAGCTGGCCGACAGCAGGAGGGGCGGATTGGAGGATTAGAGAGAGAGAGTTGAAGGAGACGGGAGGGAGGATATGAAGTTTGGTTGAATGTTGTAACCCTCCGTCACCGTAACTAAGGTAAGGACTGAGTTTAGGGGCGTCACATGTTCCCCACGACGCAGACGGGCTCTTCGACTAGGCCGCTGAATTTCCAAGGGCAGTTAGTGGCTGTAAGCATTACAGCCCACTGGCGGCTAGGCGGGGGCTTGTTTAGTGGGGTATTTGTTCGACCCAGAGCGGTATGACTCTTTGAAGAACAAGCAATCCACCGTCATGAACCAATCCTTTTCGATCAAGGACAACGTCAAAAGGACGTTGGCTGCCACCCGACAACTACAGGCAGCAGAATAACGGCTCTTTTACCTCACATTCCAGTGCTCATACAGCATCACAAGACTTTCCCAGTAGACGACACGTAACAACACTCATCTGTATAGTATCGATTACATCATGGCATCCTCGCAACTTAGTGCCGCAGAGGCACGATGGCGCGAACAATTTGCGGCTATGCAAGAAGCTATTGCCAACCTCAAAATTCCTCAAGAGAATGGATCAGTCGAAGATGATATCGATGATGACGAATTTGGTGGTTATTCCAGTGGAAATAGCGGCCAAGATGTCTGGGACTTTATCTCGGATGACGACCAGGAAGCCTTAAGCAGCGACTTCGCCGATGGAGAAGGCCCGGATGGATCAGCTGGGGCAGATTACGGTGCCGAGTGGTTTGCAATTAGATGTTCAGCCATCGCTGCCAAGAATGGCCTCTCTGCTGATGTGTTTGAGAGCCAAATCATGAGTGTTCTCAACTCTGATCGCTCTGACGATGAGCTCCAGATCCAGCTTACTGACTTGGTAGGCTTTGATGATCTCGACTTCATCATTGAGATGCTGGGTCACAGAAATGAGATCGTTTCAGCGGTCAACAGTCAGAGCCAGGGGAGCTCCAGCGAACCTCGACTCCTGACCAAGGCTCAAAGAGAAGAAAACCTGCGTCGCCAAGATCAAGCACACAAATCTGCAACTCTTGCACCGGCACATTCAAAGGAACCCCAATACCCACACGTCTATAAAGCATACAGCGCCGGAAACACCCTGAGCTACGCCGGTAAAAAGTACGGACTGCCAGTTGGCAGTGAGCGGTTATCGTTTGATAAGTACGAGGAGTACTTTATCCCCGCTGGCAAGAAGGGTGTACTCGGCCCTGGACAGCGGCTTATTCCCGTCAAGGAACTCAATGGATTGTGTCGAAATACGTTCAAGGGCTACAAGACGCTTAATCGCATGCAGAGTCTTGTCTATCCTGTTGCCCATAAGACTAGTGAGAACATGTTAATATGTGCTCCTACTGGTGCTGTGAGTCAACTTGTACTAAAATTTAATACCATATGCTAATATGACAAGGGTAAAACGGATGCTGCTATGCTTACCATTCTTCACACAATTGCCCAGAATGTCGAGCCCAACCCCTTCGAAGACCCATCAGCCACCGAATTCGCTGTCAACGCCGACGACTTCAAAATCGTTTATGTTGCTCCCATGAAGGCGCTTGCTGCTGAAGTCACGGAGAAGCTAGGCAAGCGTCTGGCTTGGCTTGGTATCAAATGTCGAGAGTACACTGGAGATATGCAGCTCACTAAGTCTGAAATCATCCAGACTCAAATTATCGTCACGACCCCTGAGAAATGGGATGTCGTCACACGCAAGGGCACTGGAGACACGGAGCTTGTTCAAAAGGTCCGTCTTCTTATTATCGACGAGGTACATATGCTTCATGATGAGAGAGGTGCTGTCCTAGAATCCCTTGTGGCTCGAACGGAACGGCAGGTTGAGAGTACGCAGTCTCTCATTCGAATTGTTGGTCTCAGTGCCACGCTGCCGAATTATGTCGATGTAGCCGATTTCCTGAAGGTCAACAAGTATGCAGGCCTGTTCTACTTCGACTCATCCTTCCGCCCTGTTCCTTTGGAACAACATTTCATCGGCGTCAAAGGAAAGGCTGGAACAAAGCAATCGAAGGAGAATCTTGATCAGGTCGCTTTTGACAAGGTCAAAGAGATGCTCGAGCGTGATCATCAAGTCATGGTGTTCGTTCACTCACGAAGAGATACGCAGCTTACAGCGCGAATGCTGCACCAGAAGGCCGTTGATGCCATGTGTGCAGATCTCCTTGACCCGAGCTATCATCCTGGGTTTGAGCAAGCGTCGCGTGATATCAAGCAGTCCAAATCCAAGGAGATCCGTGAGCTCCTATCCAAGGGCATCGGTGTTCACCACGCTGGAATGGCAAGATCTGACCGAAACTTGATGGAAAGACTATTTGGAGAGGGTGTCCTGAAGGTTCTCTGCTGTACCGCCACTCTAGCATGGGGTGTCAACCTGCCTGCCGCAGCAGTCGTAATCAAGGGCACTCAGGTTTACAGCGCTCAGGATGGTAAATTTGTTGATCTGGGAATTCTTGACGTACTCCAGATTTTTGGTCGAGCTGGTCGTCCTCAATTCGAAGACACTGGTATCGGCATGATCTGCACAACTCACGACAAGCTAACCCATTACCTGACTGCTGTGACGGAACAGCAGCCCATCGAATCGAAATTCTCGACGAAGCTAGTTGACAATCTAAATGCTGAAATCGCACTCGGAACTGTCACTTCGATTCCGGATGCCGTCCAGTGGATCGGATACTCGTACCTCTTCGTGCGCATGCAAAGGAGCCCGATGTCTTATGGCATAGAATGGTCAGAAATTCGCGACGACCCAAACCTGGTTCAAAGACGTCGCCAGCTCGCTATTCAGGCTGCCAAAACCTTGCAGCAATGCCAGATGATTATCTATAATGAAAGGACAGATGAGCTGCGCAGCAAGGATATCGGAAGAATTGCCAGTCAATACTATATCCTCCACACAAGTATTCAGATTTTCAACGCCATGATGCAACCTCAGGCCACAGAGGCCGACATTCTAAAGATGATCAGCATGAGTGGAGAGTTTGACAACATCCAATCCAGAGATAGTGAGGAGAAGGAGTTGACTCATCTACGTCGAGAGATCATTCCATGTGATGTGGATGGAGGCATCGACACACCTCAGGCCAAAACAAACATTTTGCTACAGTCTTACATCTCGAAAGCGCAGCCGGAAGATTTCGCTCTTTCAAATGACATGAACTACGTTGCTCAGCAGTCTGGACGTATTTGTCGAGCTCTTTTCATGCTTGCCCTCAATCGCCGATGGGGTCACCAGTGCCTCGTGCTTCTAACTCTGGCAAAGTCGATTGAAAAGCGCATCTGGCCCTACCAGCATCCTCTTCATCAGTTTGACCTTGCAAAGTCGGTCCTGAACCAGCTCGACGCGAAAGAGAACTTGACAATTGAGACTATGAAAGACATGGAGCCTGCAGAGATTGGAGGTTTGATCCACAACCAGAGTGCCGGCAAGAATATTGCCAAGATCTTGAACAACTTTCCTACTGTTCACGTCGAGGCTGAAATCGCTCCCCTAAACCGAGATGTGTTGCGTATTAAGCTCTATGTTATTCCCGATTTCCGATGGCACGACCAGATTCACGGAACCTCGGAATCATTCTACATTTGGGTCGAGAATTCTGAGACTTCAGAAATATACCATCATGAATTTTTCATCCTCAACAGAAGAAAGTTACATGATGACCATGAGCTGAACTTCACAATTCCCCTCTCTGACCCCTTGCCTAGCCAGATCTACGTCCGAGCCGTCTCAGACAGATGGCTGGGAGCTGAGACCGTCACCCCGGTTTCCTTCCAGCATCTCATCCGTCCAGACACTGAAAGCGTCTATACTGACCTCCTGAATCTTCAACCACTACCCATCTCGGCCCTCAAGAATCCTGCGCTTGAAGAACTATATGCCAAGCGCTTCGAGTACTTCAACCCCATGCAAACGCAAATCTTCCATACGCTTTACCATACACCTGCCAATGTGCTTCTTGGATCACCTACTGGTAGCGGCAAGACTGTTGCTGCTGAGCTTGCCATGTGGTGGGCTTTCCGTGAAAGACCCAAGTCTAAGGTTGTCTATATTGCGCCCATGAAGGCACTTGTCCGCGAGCGGGTCAAAGACTGGGGAGTTAGATTGGCGCGACCACTGGGCTTGAAGTTGGTGGAGTTGACTGGTGACAATACCCCTGATACTAGAACTATCCAGGACGCTGACATCATCACCACTACACCTGAGAAGTGGGACGGTATTTCTCGTTCATGGCAGACAAGAGGATACGTTCGACAGGTAAGCCTGGTCATCATTGACGAGATTCATCTTCTGGCTGGAGACCGTGGGCCTATTCTCGAGATCATTGTGTCTCGTATGAACTACATTGCTTCCTCAACCAAGAATGCTGTTCGTCTCCTGGGCATGTCAACTGCTTGCGCCAATGCGACAGACCTGGGCAACTGGCTAGGTGTCAAAGAAGGTCTTTTCAACTTTAAGCACTCAGTCCGTCCTGTTCCTCTGGAATTATACATCGATGGCTTCCCAGAAGTCAGGGGATTCTGTCCTTTGATGCAGTCTATGAATCGCCCCACCTTCTTGGCTGTTAAGAATCACAGTCCTGACAAGCCTGTCATTGTTTTCGTTCCCTCGCGAAGACAGACTCGTCTGACTGCAAAGGATCTCATTAACTTTTGTGGTATGGAAGATAACCCTCGGCGATTCCTTCACATGGATGAAGATGATTTGCAGCTTAACCTTGCTCGAGTCAAGGATGATGCGCTGAAGGAGGCCATCAACTTTGGAATTGGTCTACATCACGCTGGTCTGGTCGAGTCGGATCGTCAGCTTGCCGAAGAGTTGTTCTTGAACAACAAGATCCAGATCCTGGTCGCTACTAGTACTCTCGCCTGGGGCGTCAACTTGCCTGCTCATCTGGTTGTTGTCAAAGGAACACAATTCTTCGATGCCAAAATTGAGGCATACAAAGACATGGACTTGACCGATGTTCTGCAAATGTTGGGCCGTGCCGGTCGTCCTCAGTTCGATAACTCGGGAGTTGCACGTATCTTTACTCAGGATTCCAAGAAGGACTTTTACAAGCACTTCCTTCACACTGGCTTTCCAGTAGAGTCCTCGCTTCACACTGTTTTAGATAACCATCTTGGCGCCGAAGTCTCAGCTGAGACCATTGTCACCAAACAGGACGCGCTCGACTATCTTACATGGACATTCTTCTTCAGGCGACTACACAAGAATCCGTCGTACTACGGACTCGAGATTTCTGCTGAGGAGCACAATAGCATCGCTGCTCAGCAGCTTGCTAATGAATACATGATTGAGATGGTCAGCAAGTCACTAAACGAGCTTGCTGACTCTAAATGTGTTGAGGTGTTCCCCAATGGCGACGTTGATCCCACACCTCTTGGAAAGATCATGAGTTACTACTACCTCTCGCACAAGACGATCCGCCACCTTGTCAAGCACGCGAAAGCTCAAGCCTCATTCCTCGACGTCTTGTCATGGATGTCACGCGCTACCGAGTACGACGAACTCCCCGTGCGCCATAATGAAGACCTCATAAACAACACTCTTTCGGACAACTTGCCATTCCCTGGCCACGCCTTTGGGCTGCCTATGTGGGATCCTCACGTGAAGGCATTCCTGCTTCTCCAAGCACATATGTCTCAGATAGACCTTCCAATCACTGATTACGTTGGTGATCAGACGAGTGTTCTCGATCAGGCTATCCGTGTCATACAGGCTTCCATCGATGTTCTGACCGAGCTTGGTTATCTGTCTAGTTGCCTGCAAATGATGGCTCTTCTTCAGTCGATCAAGTCGGCTCGTTGGCCTACTGATGCACCAGTGTCCATCTTACCTACAGTCGAGCCTGACGTCAAGAACGATACACCAATTGCTAAGATCAGCGCGCTGACTAGACCTCAGGCGATGCAACTTGCTAAGAAGCTTGGTGTACCTGCGAGCCAGCACAGCCGTTTCGCCCGTGCTGTATCTATCCTACCGAACGTCGAAGTATCCATCGCTGCAGCCACGGCACTCTCAGTGACGATTGGCCTTAAGCGTCTCAACCAGCTCGTCGAGCGAGAGGCTCGCATCTACGCACCCAAGTTCCCTAAACCACAAACAGAATCGTGGTTCGTTATCGTGGCCGATTTAACACGGGATGAAGTCATTGCAGTGAAGCGTGTGGGTTGGACCACGAACCCCAATCGCAAGCTCGAGGCTGGTGGTCGACCTACGGCGAAGACAACCATCAAGCTCCCTCCCGCTCAAGCAGGCCAGGCCCGCAAATTCGACGTTCTTGTTGTCAGCGATGCTTATCCGGGTCTTGAATATCGTGTTGAAGGTGTCGATATTCCTGCTCCGCCCACTGTGGACGATACTGTACAGTCGAAGAAGGCGGATGCATCTGGGTCAAAATGATGGATGGAAGCTTGACTAGAAAGGATTTACAGTAGATTCAGGTCGATCTATCAATTAACAAGAGTAGAGAACAGTGCTTTGGTGTGCCTCCTGTGTTAAGCAAATCGATTGCCTAGGCAAGACAACACATCGCCGTTGATGTTCTTACCGACCTTTAGTTACGTGATAACGATATACTAACTACTGTCAAACTTTCTCTATAGGTAGTAGGCTTCAACTCATCTCTGATGAAGGTGGTAAACTCTTCTCGGCTTCAGCACAGACACTTGTCCCATTTTAATCCCTGGTTCCCAGACTAGTCCAGGATTGAACCCTTAAAGTCAATGACACGTACATTTCCTGTCGGAACTTTGACGAAGCAGCCATTTATAGACTGAGACCCTGATTATCTTGATCACATTCAACATCACTTGTAGATTTCCAGGGTCTTTCACGACTCGTCTATTTATTAGCGCGTTTACGGCGACTACTTTAGCGAGCGTTCATGCACTGCATTTCCACGTGTAGCGGTTGCTATTAGACACAGCGTGTTTCTAAATGTCAAAACTTCGAATTCTCATCTCAGGCGGTGGCATCGCTGGTCCATCTGCCGCTTTCTGGCTCTCGCGTCTCGGCCATTCCTGCACCATTATAGAAAGATTCCCCTCACTACGCACTGGAGGCCAACAGATTGACATTCGCGGCCAAGGCATTGAAGCTGCGAAGCGCATGGGAATCCTTGAAGAAATCCGAAGTAAAGCAGTTGATGAAGACGGTCTGCAATGGGTTGACTCGCAAGGGAAGCAGAAGGCTCTACTGGAAAGGAATGATTCGGGGAAAGGAAGACAATCGTTCACAAGTGAGTTCGAAGTCATGAGGGGAGATTTGTGCAAGATCATATACGAGGCGACGAGACAAAGAGCCCAATATCGCTTCGGAACATCGATTGAGAGTTTTGAGAATGTTGGCGACAAGGTGAAAGTAATATTTTCGGATGGAGCTCATGAGAGCTACGATCTTGTCGTTGCCGCGGACGGTCAAGGCTCGAGAGTCCGACGAAAGCTATTCGCTGATGACCCTGAGGCTGTTCATGTCCGCGACCTCAATCTGAATGGATGTTACTATAATCTGCCACGGGAAGCAGGCGATAAAAGCCTTGCCACTGTATACAGCGCCACAGGCCGCCGCGTGATCTCAACGCGATGGCATTCGAAGGATAGAGGTCAAGCATATCTCATGACAATGTCCCACGTGGAAGAGCTGAAGGAGGCCATGAGTCAGGACGTCAACGCTCAGAAGAAGCTCTTTGCAGAGATCTTTAAGGATGCAGGATGGCAGGCTCCGAGACTCATCAAGGCTATGCACGAGACCGAAGACTTTTACGCACAGTCTGTCGTGCAGATCAAGACCAAGACGTGGTCTAAAGGGAGAGTTGTTCTGCTGGGTGACGCAGGATATGCTCCGTCTCCACTGACGGGTGTGGGAACTACACTCGCTTTGATAGGAGCCTGTGTTCTCAGCGGAGAGATTGCGAGACATGGCCATGATATCCCCAGAGCTCTCAAGGCATATGAAGATACTCTGAGACCATACGTCGAGAAGTCTCAAAAATTGCCGTCGTTCATCCCTGGTATTGCATATCCAAAGACGAACTTTGGGATCAAGTTACAGTACTCGATTATTGGACTTATCACCAAGCTAAAGATCGACAAGGCGATTCTTGCTGTATTGCCGGAGAATAGAGGCACTTGGAGAATACCTGCGTATGAAGAGCTTGGGGGTTTCAAGGGATGAGCTATGAGTTGTGATCTGATCTCACAAAAGTATCAGGAATCCGAAAGGACTCCTAGCTTGGAGTTAGCTTTAGGCAATTTTAGAGGAATAATGTCATAAATTAGAGTAGTTCTACCAAAACCATTATATAGCTTTAACCCCAGTAATAACCAATAAATACAATCTAAGTATTTTAATAAGCTATAGACGTATTAATAACAAAGTCTCTAGCCAGACTGAAATCTTAATAAACTTAATCAATAAGGTTACCTTTAGGTTGCAGCATCTCAAGCAACTTTAATCAAGATGAACACGTCGCCTGACCAGCTGAAGAGCTATAAAATCTACCAAAACCATCTCTAAATAAAATTTTGAAGGCTTGAGAGCTATTATTTTGGTTCAAAACTCTCTCAGAGTGAGTCACTCATGTCTAAAGAAGTAAAAGTCAATATGTACGTAGTATAAGTTAGGGGATTTCCGTCACTCAAACCCTCTGTACTCCGTACCCCTCCTCTAAACTCGCAAAAGTACCAAGTCTTCCAACAAAATGGG
Source organism: Fusarium sacchari (assembly GCA_017165645.1). Lineage (NCBI taxonomy): Eukaryota > Fungi > Ascomycota > Sordariomycetes > Hypocreales > Nectriaceae > Fusarium > Fusarium sacchari. The sequence goes on from JADANP010000007.1 coordinate 2,138,854, forward strand.
CACTTTCATGCACACAAGTCCCTTACTTTATCTTCCCTTCGAGTTAAGGGAGATGATCTGGGGCTTTTCAGCCTCGACCGGAGATGCAAATGGACTATTGAGATGTTGCCGTCATACCAGAGACGAATTCTCTCCTTACTGTCAGCTCCCTGACAATATCAACGAACTTCACAAGCTCAAGATCCTAGTAGACTCGACTTACGACCATGGAATTTGGCTCAAGTTTGATTACTACTGGAAGCAAAATGGTCACATTCGCCACGCTGTAAGCGCCATCCAGGATATGAGCGATCCCATGGTTTTGCGTCTTGGCAGGATGAGAAATATTGACGACATCTTCGTGGCACTACGCGCCCCAAGACGAGGTCACTTTGTCGGGGCGTTTATGATGATGTTTGCCAAGATGGATGATGTCTACGCCTACATCTGGAACAGGTCAAAGTTTCGCAAAAACAAGGGGTGGCCCTCAGACGCCAAAATCACCATTTGTTTTACCACTGAAGGTGTGCAATCCAGCCAGTCAACAAGAGAGGCAAAGAACTTCTGGGAGTGCCGAGCAACGAAGATACTCGAGGATCCTTTAAGGCAGCATATAACAGACCGGGCACAGATGCCCTACTTCTACGAGTACTTTCTTATTTTTGGGGTTAGACTGCCAAGTGTGCCCACGATTCTACACGATAGAGCAGTACGGAGTCATGGACATCGAGGCTATCAGCTACCAGCTCGCAATACCATGCCTGGCTATTTGCGAAAGGAGTTCAAGGAGACACTTCTCAACTTCCAGAAGAATATCGCCTTGTATGCGGCCAGGATGCTGGTTGCAGATGTACAAAGCATATACGACCCAGAATTGTCTGGCGTTAGTAATGTGGGAGCTCCAGACCAGCTGGCCTGGGAGCATATCAACTACCACACAAAGAGTCTCAGGGCCAGGTATCAATTCCTCCTGGACAACTTAGTTGGCCCAGTCGGGGGCTGCATGGATATGTTGCGCTTGCATCGTTTCAAGACGATGGAGTCGTCAATACTGAATTACTTTAACCGCCATGTATGGGTTTCTATAAGAGATAACGGTGGGCTTGCTGGAGCTTCTAGTAAGATCAATTGGCGTCTGATGGCACTATTTGATCCTTACAGGTCAGAGAAGGTTCTCCGCCTGCGACAAACATGCTCACATCTTCGTGCGGTTCCTTGGGCCACTGCTTCTCCAACAATTCCTCATGAGTCTCGTTCTTCCTCCCGCTGGTTAGAGCACTATCCCAATGGTATTCGGTACCATTGGAACGGCAGGAGTCTCGTCGAATGGAACTTTCGATGGGAAGCAGAGAAATATCAGTTACGCATTGGACCACGCTGGAGAGAGGATATGGTGGCGCGTTTGGGCCGATGGTGGGAATGCATGGGGTGCTGTCAAGGTTCGCTACATTGGATGAGCGAGCTTGCAACCCCTGGCGACCGAAGGCGCCTCCGAAGTTCGTATGCCTTCGTTCAGGACTACGATTCCGATGACCCATATGACCAGTTGCAAACAGAGGACAGTAGAATCGGCCGACCAGTGATAATCAGTCGGGAGTGTATTCGGAAACTGAAGTTCAAGAAGGGCAGGCATTGGCTTGGTGGTGGTTGCAGTTATCGAAAGCTGGCTTCAGAGTATACAAGTTGGAACATCAAGTCACGTTCCAGGGAGAGCACTGGAGAGAAGAAGGAGTTCAGGTTGATATGCTGCGCCTACTCAGTTGAAGCTTTGTGTAACGAGCGAGTTGCTCCATGCAAGGAATAGGGTATATACGGGTGATCTCGAGGAACACGTTGTCATCACGACAGGAATCGCTCGAATATATATAGTGAGGAAACTCTATCAGCCACTTGTCGTTTCGCTTCAGTTTAACATATAATTATGCACAATACCCGTTGAAAGTTGACCTTATCCTCGAGATACGGACTTTGAGTTCTAGGGTGACACTCTAGGGGAGGAAAGAAAACTTAGGACCTTATTATAAAAACCTTTAGGTAAATTTATATGAATTTAATATATATTTACTGAATTTAGGATATTTTCTATAGAATTTATTTTAATACCTTATATTAAGGTCTGGTATTGTCTTGCTCCCTGAGGACACTCTAATCTAGAGATGCTAGGAGGTGTATCGGATTGAGTGGATATCCATCCTTAACAGAGCCGGCAGGTTGGTTCTCGTAAGGAGAGCGGCTCTGCGGTTCGTCATTCCGAATTACGTTTATGGAGACGGAGTTTTCGGGCCGCGAGACCTTGTTTTGCATAGCATTAACTTTGTGCATTACAAACAGATAATGCTACTCTGTAGGGAAGCATGGAACTGGTGTGTTCTGCATCATGACTCGTGTTGTTTTTCATAGCTTTCTCTTCCTACGGTTGACTATGTGCTTTACAAGCAACATACTGATTGCGTCCTTCTGTAGTATATGTCCATATCTCTTATATTATCTAGAATATTCTTCATAGCCTTCTGTAGTAGTCACAGTAGCAATGGCAGATGGTGTTACGCTCCCGATGTTGTATTGTCGATCTGTAGGGTAGTATTTTCTTAGCGCCGCACCTCAAACAGCTTGTGTTAGAGAGGGTACAAGGACTACGTTGCACGGGGAGATAAGCTCTGACAGGCCCTTGTCAGGTCGGTTCATCCTTTATTCAAGCTTAGTATTTGCCTTCAAGCTTCGACTTCTATGCTTAAACGTAATGCTGAGTATACTTAATATGAAGTTTAATCAGACTGTCATTTGTGACTTTTCACAACCACGTTAGCACGTATACCCGTCGTAACCACAGATAATGATTTTCGCAACCTAGTTCAAATGATACTCTTCAAATATATTCTGTTTCTTCGTTTCGCAGCGTTTTATCGTTTTGAATTGATTGTACGTTGTTTGTCTTGATCTGACAGACAAGAAACACCAAACTTGTCGAAACACTCTCGTTTGCATTTCTCGTCCGATGCCATCCTCGCATCGTACAAACGTACTGTACACGACTCGTTTCAAGAGAATGCAACTCCCCGAGGAAAACGAAAACATTGCATCGTCTTTGCATAACCCCTTGAAACCAGACACCAAAATACCTCGGTCGCACATACAAAATTCTCCCCCAGTCGGAGATGGCAATTCTACGGTTTCAGGTGAAGAAGCGGATCTGCCAAGACGACAGGAGAGCAAGAGAATCGAAATTCCCATCGTTTACCGGCGCCTACTTCTCGAAAAGAATAGAGTCGCCGGTGCCTGGGATATTTTAGACTTGAACGGTGGACGGGAACGGTGGCGTAGGCGCGATCGCTCCAATGGGGTGTGCTCCGATATTAAAGGTGCCAAGGGGCTAGGTTTCACCGTTAGACACTCGTCCAATCATGGGAGCATCCTATAGAGCCTCAAACCAAACTTGGCAGGGGTTTAGCGTAACGCCTTGGTTTTTTGACAGCAGGCCCAGGGCCTAGCGTCTTGTAGTCACGTACAGTAGTGTAAGCCAGCCCCGGCCCAGGCCCAAGGGTTTCAATTTCCGCTATGCGTTTGCTGCAAGTGAGCTTATTTTTCCGTCTATCAATGTCTATGTCGCTATGGGGTACGCACCAAAGGCGAGACGCCTGAACTGCAAGGGACCCTTCCAAGTTCTCCTGAGGGTACATAGATTTGTTCCCTGATCTGATCTAGATTCAACTGTCACTCGCTGGAGATGGTCCCAGCACACCATGTTTGAGGTCATGGCATGGCTTGTTGACGAGATGAAGTCAACTGAACTGAAGTGAGCTGATCCTTGTGGTGGGACTGACCGTAGTTTTCGCCCTGGAGAGGAATAGGATAGGATAGGAACAGGAATAGTTGGAGCCAGGGCTCAATCTCAAGCTCAAGGTGTCGAGATTCGATATATAAGTCGACATCCTTCGTCGTCCCAATACCTTCTCTTCTTCCTCTCCACACTCGTCGTAGCAAAATCAGTCTTTCTTCTTTCTATCTTCACTTTCTTTCAATTTGGCTGTGCCAAACCTTCATTCTTTCTAACAAACCACCGAAGCTCGAACTTTTTTCACTTCCGCGACTTCTCGCTTCATCCAATCCTTTAACCTACATCAACTCAAACATATAACTATCTATCAAGATGCGTTTCTCCGCTTCCGCTGCTGCTCTGGCCATGGCCACCACTGTCTCCGCCCACGCTCAGGTCTACGGCCTATGGGTCAACGGTGAGGACCAGGGTGATGGACGCAACGTCTACATCCGATCTCCCGCCAGCAACTCTCCCGTCAAGGACCTCACCAGCCCCGACCTCGTCTGCAACGTCAACGGTGGCAAGGCTGCTCCTGAGTTCGTCAAGGCTGCTTCCGGTGACGAGCTCACCTTCGAGTGGTACCACGATAACCGTGGAGATGATATCATTGATGGCAGCCACAAGGGTCCCATCATCACCTACATTGCTCCCTACACCGAGAACGACGGCACTGGTGCTATCTGGACTAAGATTGCTGAGGACGGTTACGATGGCAGTGAGTGGGCTGTTGACAAGCTCATCAAGGCCAAGGGCAAGTCTACCTTCACTCTTCCCTCCGCCCTGAAGGCTGGCAAGTACATTGTCCGCCAGGAGATCATCGCTCTCCACGAGTCCGACGTTGCCTATGCCTCCAACTCCGCTCGTGGTGCTCAGTTTTACCCCTCTTGCGCTCAGGTTGAGGTCACTGGCTCCGGCACTGCTGTCCCTGATGAGGAGTTCGACTTCAACAAGGGCTACACCTCCACTGACAAGGGCATTGTCTTCAACCTCTACGGTTCTTACACCACCTACGACATCCCCGGCCCCGCTGTCTGGAAGGGTACCTCTTCCGGCTCCGGTTCCGACTCTGGCTCTACTCCCGATACCCCTGCTGCCACCTCCGCTGCCGCTGAGGCTCCCGCCGCTACCTCCGCTGCTGCTGAGGCCCCTGCTGCTACCCAGCCCGCTGGTGGCAACGCCGGCTCCGAGACTCAGGCTCCCACCCCTACTCCTACCTTCTCCACCGTTGTCCGACCTTCCGAGGGCTCCACTGAGGCTCCTTCTGCTACCGCCACTCCCCCCAAGACCGGCTGCTCTTCCAAGCGCCGCCGTGCTCGCCGCGCTGCTCGCCGATCTCTGTAAAGAGCTCGAAAGAGTTCTGAGCAGCGGGGTGTGAGCAACATGCGATTCGTCCGTGACGTGTCCATGTACTTTGCCAGCAAAAAAAAAAGGATTTGTTTCTCCCTAGTGGAGGGCGATGAAACTGCATCTTTGCAGATGGCTTTCTGTTTGTAAATAGATTGTGCGCTGGCTTTTCAGTTGCATATCTTGTATAAATTTTATTACGACGATTGATCTAACTTGGTTTTTCTTCCCTAATACACCGTGATATGCCTGCATGGTTCTTTAAGTGCTATAAATATGTCGTAGGTAGTCAGCAGTTGGGACTTCATGGCTTCTATGCTTCAGACACTCGCCTGTCGGCGCTGTAGAAACCGAACGGAGTGTATATGCCAATTCCAATGGATATGTAGAATTAGCCTTAAACTTGGGTTGAAAGACATTGAGGCGCTCAAAATTTGACGATGGTATCTACCGAGTAAAGGCAAGCCCCCATGAAATGAAGAGTTGTCCTTGTGTCACGGCCGGGAAAAGTGGACCCTTCCGGGCTTCGTCCGTCTTTACTCATTAGGCAGATTAGGCGATAATAATGGTCTAACTTTTCCTGCATATCAACCTCTAATATTTGGCTTTAAGAGAGCACTAGGTCTGTTCTGCGCAAAATTCATCGTCATAAGCGAATAGTACTAGGATTTACTCCCGAGGGAGCAGAGTCACTGAGTGTTCAATATGTCAGCACTGCTCATGCATCTCACATCACATCACATCACATCAGTGAGGTTCAGCAGAAAAGCAACATTACCTTTGTCAGGCATCAAAATATTGATTCACCGGTCCAATTAGCTTCCTCAGGATGGCCCAATATGTAATCTTTTCTCTTATATCATCTATCACCAAGTTCTTCAAGTGTGAAACCTAGTCCCTGAAGATTTCACACCCTCTCGCGCTTGTGTAACATATCATGAGCACGAATGGAGTCCACATATGATCGATGGCATGTGAGTTATACAAAACGCAGCCACATCACATCTTCCTTGATTGGATGCAATATGTGCAATGCAATCGAGTGGTCGATATGGATACGCAGGCCGAGAAAAGTGAGGCTGACGAGGAGCTAGTCTCGCCTGGACGTCCTGGGACGCTCGAATCATTGCTGCCGATACCCTCGCTATTTTGCACAAAGCTCCGGCGTATTCAGTGTGTTTTGTGAGGTAGATGGGTGGTTGGGTAATGCTTGAATTGTATGCCCAGTCATTGGGACTTTGGGTCACAGTGAGTTGGAAGGTACATCTGTTGCGGCCCAATACATCCTTGAACCTAACACATATGACATTGATCCTGACCCAGTTGGTAGCCTCAACTCTCCAGGTTGTATACATTGTACTTGTACGAGATCCTTCGCCAAGCACAAGCCAACTGATCGGCTCTTGGGTCGTTGCACGCCTAGCAATCATTTGTGACGAGTGAGTAGATCCCCAGGACCAGGTCACTACCGGCAATTAGACTACTATGAGTCTGCCACGTGGTGCGTCTAACAATGCCAGGTTTGTTGCTCCAATGCTTCGTGCGTGGACCTGGTAATGCCACTGGCGCGGCTCTGCGTCTATACGACCAATCACCGCCAGGTTCGATCGACGACATCTCACATTTGTCAAGGCTGAGAAGACCATGGAAGTGAATTCATTTGAATTTGTCTTTTCCAATGGTTGACAATATGCTTTTCTGATAATGTAGCGGTTTGAAAGTTGAGGTGGATGTGTTGTCAGCGACAATGGCGTTATGCGCCAGAGGGAGCAACACTCGAGTTGCAGGATTCGAGAATCCAGACCAAACCTGCCAGATAAGGCATTAAGCGAAGCCATTTGTGAAAATTGCCAATTTTGAAGTCATGATCTTGTGCTGGGCGCAACGTAGCAAGTCAGACTTTATGTCATTCAGAGATTTGTGTTGGAAGCCAGAACTTAATGTGAGCGGGTCAAACACAGATATTCTTCATTCCACTGATATTCATGACTGAATTTCGAATAAGAAATCAGGCCAAGAAAATCGTTTTAGTTTCAGCAATCTAGAGAGGCATCAGAAGCGCCTGAGACTCCGAATTCCGAGAACGATCCTTGAGTAATTTGGTATGAGAAAACCTAATGATTGGTAGGAAGCTCGATAAAGTGGTTGCCTTAGGGTCGGGCGATTGTATAGAAACCCAGAAAACTCACACTCCGGAATCCAGAGAGTGGCGCAAATAATAACCAAAGATTTTGAAAGTCGATCATTGCGCTTAACATTCGGACTTTGAGATCCGCGTATGTGAGTAGAATTCTGTTGTTGTGCTGGGCCTTTTGCAGCTGCTTACTGTCCTGTCGTGGGGAGTGCGTGTGAAAGGGCAACGTACGTCATGATGTGGTGAAAAAGGGGGCGACGCTGAGGAAATCTGCACAGCTTCATCAAACTATTAGCCAGGCTTTGCTCAAGTCGATCTCAGGGCTGTGTGCCAGATACCAGAAGCGAAGCCAGGCAAACACAGTAGACCTACAGCACTTTTGGTTCGGGCTGTTCCCTGCCCAGCGACCAGCAAGACGCATGTCTTGGACCTTTGCAATGAAGACATTTCCATTGGAGGCAATCCACGTATATGAAATATGCGTGGCCACGAATCCACTCGGTCTGCGATTTAGTGCTAGTGAACAAGTCATAGCAGTGGCAATGGCTGGGTGCTGAGGATTGTCTGCCTCACAGCGTCTATGAGACCTGCCGATTATGCTGTTGGACAGGGCGGTTGAAAGCCGACAAGCAGGAAGTGTGATTGGTATTCGGCATTGTAGGGCAGTGCAATTCATAATCCTCCCCTCTGATCTGAACAGCGTCACAAGAAAGTCCACAGCCCTGAGGCGTAGTGTCCGCAGAGCCAGCCTCCAGTAGAACCAGGGGCGGTACTCACATGGCTGCGCCCAGCAATGATCTTGATGTACGACTGGCAGTTGGCACAATTCACTGATTTGGGCACGAATGTGGGTACCTAAGATCTTTGAAGGGATCGAGTTGCTTTTGAGCCGCATGCCATGGTAGAGTATAGAAGGAGCCAGGAGGATTTCATGCCGATGAAGGGCGAAGGAGACAGTAATCAATACGAAAGTGTTTTCTTGCAACCATTTTAATGTTATGGATTCACCAAAAGCAACGCATCTCAGACGCAGCAGTCGGAAGAAAGTAATGACAACTTCTTTTCACAGCAGCTGGCCACGTACTGTACCCTCCAAGGGTGGTTATGCCTCCACGCACAGCACTGAGACAATAGGCCACAGTCAAGCGAGAGCTTCTCTGGGCAAGAATCGCATCAAGATTATAGCCGCCTCTGCCGGGGATCGGACTAAAGAAAACCAAGTGTGGGCTTGGTTGAGGGACGCTGATCGGCCCTGGGAAGGTTTCAGCTTGCCGGACGTACACAGTCCACAAGTCGTTCAAAAACCAGCCAAGGCTTTTCCTGACAAAACGAAGAGGGATAGAGGCCGATCCTCTCAAAGAGAACAGAACCAAAATGACCCAGACAACAAAGCTCGGCCGGTAGCTTCAGGATGCAGCTTATTCGGGGAACAGGGGGAGGGACCACAACCAAAAAGGCATTCTGCAGAACCTCTGGTAAGTTCACAGCCCGATCTGTTCAACAGTATTCTGACAGGATGCCATCAGTAGAGTGGTCCTGGTCTTCGCAGAGTCTCAGCGCGAAAAACGGGAGAACAATGTCCTGTTGACCACTGCTTCAGCTGTGGACTTCACCGTATAGGCTGACGTCCTCTCTATCAATCTTTTCCCTTTTCGAGGTACCTGAGGCACAGGATATCACGCCACGTCTTATCCCGGCAAACAACGTAATTGGACATGCAACCGCACGATGCAGACATTTAGGATGCAAGGGATCCAAACATGGCTAACACTGCTGCAAACTAGCGAATTGTGGTGTCCGTGATCAATAGTAGTCAAAGGCGCATGCGGCAGCGATTGTGACATGCGAGTTTAGTTTGCAGTAGTTTTTTGGATGAAAGATGGGGGCACCGTGGGTGTTGAGATTGTTCAGCTGGTCAAGCAAACCAACATCAATGCCACCCCGAGTTACAAGGATAGATGAGGGTCAGCGGGGTAACCACAGTTTGAACAACATCAGGGTTTTATCTTCTTCGCCGCCTGATAATTAGTAACATGAAGGAATTCAATATGATTATGTACTTATCTTGCATGTTGTATCCCTCCTTTTCATTGGTAAGTTGTTCCTGTGTTGGTGAAAACCCTCGAAAGTAGAGCGAATGCTGGCGTACTCATTGCGTTCAGCCTCATTGGGGTTTGCCAATCCCCGTGAATGTTACATTCACTAGCTCTGCTTCCCCGGAATCTCCTAGTGTTTTCGGGGTTGCCGAGATCTTCTGCGATAAGTTAATTCTGTGGCAGCATGAGATGTCAAAGTCATAGTCCAGCAGCTACAAGTGAACCAATTTACACTCTTGCTTGTGTATGGCTGGCTCAGAGAACACTGAATCAGTAAGAGAGCATGTGCTGTTCTCTTGTACGAATGGCACCCATTCCATTTCATCCAGACACAAATCCACGAAGGAACCTCCCCGAGCAGGAAAGGATCGATAATGGTGCAGTACTTTTGACGTCGTCGGCACAAGGTTATTGGTAGCCGCCGCCAATCTTCCAAGTCTTCTCTTCTTCGTAAAAGCGTGGTTCTTTTCACCCTTTCCCGCGACACTTAAAAGCAGAACCGAAAATTCGAATGTCCATCTGCGTTGAACTTTGGTGTTTTGTCTAAGCCGAATGTTTTTAATCAAGCCTTTTCCGATTAGTCGCCCGGTACCATGCCAGATCACAACCTGACCAGAGTATTTCGACCCGTTTGTTGCGTGTCCTGGACCCAGCCAAACACCGCCAAGGGACGCGTATAACTAGTTGAACAACAGATGAATCTTGATAGGACGTCTGCTTGGTCATGCTTTCTCTCAGGAGGAGTTGCGACCCCTGACATACTGCCTTTGTGCGTACCATGCGAACGTTCTCGTCGTAGGTAATCAACGCTGATGATTTCAAACATGTCGTCATCCCAAGAATCCGTCTGATAACTGCATTTTGCCTCTGAAAGTAACATTCCGCCTAGGTATATGCCTCGTGACAGAGGCCCAGTCAACAACAGCAAACCAGACGCCGAGGCGAGCAAATTGACTCCCATTCCAGGGTTGGCCATGTTTCTTTCATGCCACGACAACCTCCCGTATCGCCCCAGGCTGATGTAAATCGACCCTATCCTGTAATACCCCATTCATTCTCCTAGCACATGTTGTCGTGGCTGACATTTGCAAACTGGCAGAAGTTGCTAGGCGAATTCGCTGGCAAACCGTACGACATCCTGCCTTCATCAAAGCAGCAATGTCTGACGAATGTCAGAACCTTGACAACCAGTGATGCTGTGCAAAAAGCAACCGGGTTCGTGAAGTGTTTCATCTCTGTAATCCGATCAACCTTGGCCAAGCTTGCTACAAGCCCTTTACCGCGTAACAGAGAGATGGTGCATTAATACCCTTTTAATGCCCGCCATGTGATGCTTACCAGTCCAAAGGTTTCGTCACAAGAGTCTGTCGCCCACCAGATACATCCATCCCGCCTCTTACTCTTGACTGTTCTCATATCTTCACGATCGACCGGCTCTTGCCCCTGAGAATCCTTGTCGAACAACCATGGCTTCTTCGGGAGATCGCTACGCCAGAGATACGAGTGGGTTCTCATCTTCAGGCGCGAACATAGACCAGAGCCTTACAAGGCAAGCGCCTCAACCGCAGCGCCGGACTACTGCACCCAAGGATGTCATGCTGCACCAACCTCTGCCTCAAAATCAGCACTCTGGAACAGCCTACTATCCCCATCAGGACCGATCGTATCAACAAACAGCTTCAAGTCAAGGCACACTGGGCTATACCTATGCTCCATCAAATCAGCCTGCCTATCAGGGAAGGTATGTGAGGGTGATATCATTGGAAAGACAACGGCCACTAGCTAATCCATTCCGAATAGTCGTATTACCCAGGGATCCAACGATACTCCTGGTGATCAATACCAGGTAAATCTGCCAGGGGTCCAGCATTCGATGGATGACCCTCAACAAAGAACAACCAACTTCGTGAACGGCCAGCAAGTTCGAATCGAATCGTTCCCGGACGAAGCCGAACAAAATGGTATCAGGCGTGGTACCAACACTATCTCACAGTTTGAAAATCAGTTCACAAGGACTATCAATACCAGCACTCAGGCCAGTGAGGCTCAGAGGGATGAGCGATATCCTCAATGCACTCGCCAGAGTTATCCTGGCTATCCCAGAACCCTCGATTACCGTGGCCAACATGACAGCTCCTCACAAGCGCGACGGTGAAAAAGAGGCCGAAATCAACAGAGTGTAAAGTCTGGCGTTCAGCATGGTGTCTGATGGCACTTGGACGTGTTATCCTGTTGGTTTCTGCCTCTAACTGACATGTCCGTAATCTCATACGAATTACTATTCTGTCATTTCTTGAAGGAACACTCGTTGCTATATGATTTCGGGTTTTTAGCTGGTTGGTGCACCTTGTGCAAGAATAGTGTTCTTGATCAGACTGTTTTTCGAATTCAGGAGGGTCCAAGCTGTGGTGTAGAAGTCTTATTATAGTTTCAAGACTATTGTTTATCAATCGATGCAATTGATCTGTATTACCAAGACCATCGCGAGACTAATCCATCGGATGTTGGCTGGGTAGTCTCCAAATTGGTAGATCGCTGGCGAATTTGGGTGTACTATGTAAGCCACAACCGTGTATTTCCCCCGCGGAGGGTCGTGTCTTTCATCCACCATCCAACTTCTCCAATAAATGTTGGCTGCATGAGAAAACAATAGCGCGATGCACCCAGCAATAGTGCATACACCGCATGCAAGTTCGCAGCTTCACACCCAATTTCTGTCCACTTGACAGAGAGTGACCCCCCCCCCAGTGCATATCACGCTGTTTGCCAGTGGGCAGGCTAGTGAATCAACCAAGCCAACTGCGAATCATTTAAACGGCATTCTGCTGCGCATGTCTCAATATGTATGTGGTTAAGAAGAGACGTGCATTGATCGTGATGACCGTTGATTAAATGAGTTGCTTGTTGGAGGTAACGCCCGTCACCGGCTCTGATCTGAAGCCTGGCTATCTTGGACAACTAAATGTTGTGCATCCGCTCATCGTATAGTATGTTGGACGTGACCCCTGTAGATGAGAGCTCCTTGGCGTAGTTAAACAGCTCACTGTCTTCTGTGATAGCACAAAGCTCTTTTGAGTAGACCTTCAAGCCTCCAAAAGCACTGAGATAGCGGTAGTTTTATCCCATAAATACTCTGACAGCCTGCAAAGCCCTGTAGGTCTATGGGAACCTGCGATGAAAGTTACCGTCTGCTGAGACCTGACACCAAAACAAATGCTCTGACAGGGTGCCAGCCACCAACATCCACAGCTGGAAATCAGGCTGAGGGGCCTCTGGTGACAATCAATTGCCAATGCATAAACCATGGAGGGTCTGTCTCACACACCAGAGAATCTCGGTACTGGGAATGAGGACTCCAAGCTGAAACTGTATTCCTGGGGGCCCACGCGTGCAGATCAGGAGAGTGGCTTGAAGGGAGGAGATGTTAAGTAGTCCCAGATGTCCACTGTCGCGGTTCCTCGAATTCTTGTTTCTGGCCGCAGAAGGTGAGAGTCTTTTGCAGCTCCGCACTGGTCAGTCTTTCTTGTCGAGTGGTGACAGATTCAGGTCGCTAACATGGCACCGGCGAATCCCATGTCCCCGTCGGTAGGTGTGGCTTCAGCCTTCTGTTCTGTTTCGCATCCGGTTCGTTTCAGTTTGTTTCGTTCAATCTTTGTTTCGTTTAATCATCAAGGAAGGCCTGGAATTCTCTTATGGATGAGAACATGGAGTGCGCCTCGCCCATAAGCATCTTCCACTTATGGGACCTTGTTTAGAAACTCTCCAATCGCTTGATAGCCCCCTAGGCTGCCGTGCCTGGGCTCCTATGCCATTGTACCAAGTACTCGAGGTGCCATCTGGTTGGACGCCGCCTGAAGGCTCAGTAACCTCGACACACGATGAATCCATCACTCCAAGCTGACCAACGAACAAGCTCCCTTTTCTTTTTCTTCATGTCGATTGCTTCTTCCGTCGATCCACTACTTTCAGATATCCTCCAACAAAATTCGAAGATTACCGGGACGATCGGTACTGCCTCTGCTTTGTGCCAACATGTACAGTAGCCTGCACCCCTGTCGCGAGCTTACTGGCTAGTTGAACAAAGTGACTCTTTGCCATCACGTCTTTCAAACCTCGTCCATCGATATCGGCATCATCATCAACTGACGACGTACCATATTGTTGGCCGTTATTTGCAACGTCTCGCCTCATCGGCCTGTCACTTCTTCGGTTCCATTAAACAGCTGGGCGTGTCTGCAAAGGCACGCAAAAGCGCCGTGATCTTGTGCAGAGCCCCGCGTGTTATCACATCTGGAACCAGCCCTTTCCAGTCTTTTCTGTCGACGGCTGCATCACTCTGTTCACAAAACCAAGTGACTGATGAATCATTCCATACCTTTTTCCAGCAACCGAAAGAATCTGCCTGTAGCTTCCTCGTCGGTACTCCTCGAACCCCATCCCCTGGAAGTTCCGTCTTGCGTGTCATCTTTCAACCTCTGGCACAGCCACCAGCACCGGAGGCGAGGACGAAATTGGTAGCTCGGGGGCTTCACTGGCATTAACCAGAGTGCTTTATACGTCCCGTCATGGATCCTCATTCTGGGCTTCGTGAGCCTGTGGCTCCGATGTGCGTTACCTGCTCACAAGTATGTGAGAGAAAGAATGGTCATTGGGTATGCATCAACTGTGACCCTGTCTACAAGTATGACGAAAGGAATCTCGAAATAGTGTCCCAAGACAGTCCCACTACCTTTGGTAACGGTGTAGTCTTCCGACCTCTTTCAGGAGCACAAGAGCAAGGCCATCAACCCCCCTCTCCATGTTTGCCTAAGGCAGCAGACAAACATGAGAACCACAAAGACTGGGTACGCTATGGGTTACTGCATCTCCCTTCAATAGAGAGAATACTAACAGTACAGACTTTCCCAGATGTAGTCGAGCACGACAGCCCGTCGAGTCATGATCAGACCAGGGATGGCTCTGCGCCTACACTCTCTCAAGTGTATGCCCTCCAGGGAAGCTGTGACAGGTTCGTCTATTGTGCTTCCACACGGATAGTGATAAGTCTAATGGCGAAGTAGCGTTGACAACGGATTGCGGGTTGTCGATGATGGCCCAAGCCAGGAGAGGGGTGATCCAGATGATTCCTACGAATCGATGGACCTCGACACCGATGATGAGGAACCTAATGACGAGGCGTTTCACTCTTGGCTCGATGAAACAACTGGACCGGGACTGAGCGGGAGACAAAGAGGCATTAGTCACGCCTTGCATCAAGTCGCCGTTCTTGGTCTGGACAGAGACACTTGTCTGAACGCACTCCAAAACGACACGACGCTTGAAATTTCCGATGACACAGATATGGAGGAGTGAAACATATCTTTCTGGCTAGAGCCTCTGGGAAAATAAGGGCTAGGGGATGGGAGTGAACATGGTGCTCGAGACTTGAAGAGGGCACACCGAGTGCGCTCGTTCTCTCTCCTGTCGTGCCTGCCAAGGTCCTTAGGTGAGTAGTAGTCTTTCCAGTTTCTATACGTAAACGTCGATCGAAGGTCAGGCACCCCCCGCTGCTGGCAGTTGAGGTACGATTTGAAGAATCATGAAAGAACCATTTCAGGGGGCGCAGATAGGCGTGCGTGGTGCTTCGGGTTATGATAGATGAAAGACGAAAGATGAAAAGGAGTGCAAGGAAGAGACTGAACGTCTCCGATGCTTATGATGGATGATAATGACTAGGATAGGGCAAGGAGTGGATGCGTTGTTTGCTTTCGCTGGGAATTGTCTTGGCTTGGGATGGCTTTCTCCTAGACTGTTTGAGCTTGGTGGTTTCTTTGTTTCGCTTATGTTGGTGGTCTATTTGAAACGCGAGGAGCTGCAATGATATGTCACTTTCTCTCAGCGCCCTCGTTCAATTGTATTTGAGACTCTGCCCCTGATATCGAAAGCTCGCCATGCCTACGCAACCAATTCGTAAATGATAAGGCTGTGTAAACTTGTTGTCTGTGGCCATTCTCCATCCGTCTCATTTGGCATAATGATCATCATCCAATTGGTGATGGCAATTGGTCAGTGTCGCTATAAGCTACCACACCATCTGTGCTTGGTATAAAAAAATCAGGCGTGGCAAAGAATGTGCCATCTCCAATAGTTGAGAAAAGAGCAGAGATCATCCTTGTTTGTGGCTGAGCCAGGGCCGTGGGGTGTATTTTATGTTGTGTGAGCGGCATCCTGAGGTCTCCTGCGCTTGAACACTTGAGTAGCGCAAGCTGAGACGGCGTAACGAAAGGTTCATGAGAAGCAGAGGGCGCTGAAAGAAACCTAAGAATGAAGAAATGGGATAAAATAGGGGAAACGGTAATAAACTAGATCAAATGGCGCACTTGGTGAAGCCACTCATGAAAGTCCGGGGTAATCACGAACTTTCCGGACCGGCGGCCCCACTCATGGGTCCGGGACCACTACACATGTAGCTCTCTGGTAATCTTTTGGGTGCCCGCACATGTTTGCCTGTTGCAAACAGCTACCCTGGGAATCGCCAAACTGGGTGTTCGGTTCTTCATATATATAACTGTCTCAAAGTCTCTTTAGTGGACGCGAGGAAAGACCGGAACTCGTGTCAGACCGCCTTCGGAGAGGCCGAGGATTCAGCTTGGTCCGTTCATGACTGCAGATCGCCTGTTGTCAGTCCTTCTTTCAGCTGTGTATTCTCGAGGTTGGCCTTTAAGGGTCCGCTTGGGTTGTTGAGGATTTATATCTTTTTCTGTCTCTGAACCGTCCGCTAGAACCTCGTTGCCTGCCCATCAATTTACCAAGATATTAGCTTCTTCGGCAATGAGTCACATCAGTGAGTCGCAGCTGCATGGTGAAGGACTTTCAACACCATATACATAGACAATCGCCCGATGCTGTTTCACTGCTGTTCACGCTGTTGTTCACGGTGGTACATCATTGAGATTATAAATCTTCTGTTTGATCTGACCTTCCACAACGAGACTTCGACCTATCAAGTTCAACTTGCCACAAAAGCCCACCCACCAGGTATCAACAGAGGCGACAAAATGAACCCTGTGGAACTAGACGGAAGAACAGGAGAGGGCGGTGGACAGGTTGTAAGAGTCGCAATAGCAATAGCTGCCTTGACGGGGCAGGCTGTCACCATCACCAACGTCAGAGGAAACCGAGAACGTGGAGGTGAGTGATGCCTAAACACGTACTGCGACGCCACTAGCTGATGTCCCCCAGGTCTCAAGAGCCAACACGTTACGAGCATTCAGTTCCTCGCGGAGATAACAGATGCAGATGTGGAGGGCCTAAGTGTAGGTTCCAAGACCATAACTTTCGCTCCACGACGAGGACCCACAGAACTATATCAGCGCAATATCAAGATATCTGCAGAGTCAGGTTCTGCGAGTACTCTCCTCATTTTGCAAGCTGTCCTCCCTTTTCTGATTTTTGCCGGCAATGATTCCGATGAACCAGTCGAACTTTCAATATCTGGCGGATCCAATGTGTCATTTTCACTCAGTTTTGAATATCTGGACCAAGTTCTCCTGCCAACGTTGGAGGAGCGATTTGGGATCCATGTTGAAAGGGCATTAGAAAGACGTGGATGGAGCCTCGGTCCACAGTCGAGAGGTCAGATATGTCTCAAGTTTCATCCATTGAAGATTGGCCAAGCTCTGCGATACAAATCCCCAGAGCAACGAAATTACCCTGAGTCCTATGAGATCAAGTCTATTGATGTCAGCATGGTAGTGCCTGGCAACACGCACGAGAGACTCCAGGCATCACTGACAAGGGGCCTGGGGGACCTCTTTTCTGGAGCAGACATCCACTTCAAGCATGTTGAAGACACGAGCCTAGATTCACGGTGGTACATACTGCTTGTGGCTCATTCCACATCTGGGGTCAGATGGGGACATGACTGGCTTGGATCAATACCGAAAAAGACAAAGAACAGGGATACGTTCGTCGATCAAGTATCAAGAAAACTGTGTCATGGTTTGTACGATGAGGTAGCCGTCGGTGGCCAAGTGGACGTTCATCTTCAAGATCAAGTGGTCGTTTTCCAAGCACTCTGTGAGGGATACTCTTCGTTCCCTCGAGGAGATGCCCCAGATGAATCTCCACCTGACACACTAATCGATGCGATGGGAAACCTGGATATCGGTACGGGCAGAATGAGAAAAGAAAAGACGAATGAACCCTTCGGTTACGGCTCTCTTCATACACAAACAGCCAGGTGGGTTGCCAGCGAGATGTTGCCGAGCGTCGAATTTTACAACAAGGGCAACCTGGTGAAAGGGGCAGGCATATCAATGAAATAGACTCTGTTGAGAGCTTGACGTTACATACTTATGACTCAATGGCAGTTCGTTGCAGCTGAGTATGCATGTGGTTAGATAAGACCAAAACACCAATGAAAGCATGCATTTTTGTTAAGCGGTGTGTGTTGGGATGCGACGTGGCTGCCTGAGGATGGCCTCACAGAAGAGCAAAAGTTTTAACTGGCAGAGAATTACGCTGTATAAGACGATTGCTTTCGTTGGGTATAAGTTGGCCATCTCCTGCCAACCTCAGCTTTGTCAGTGGCTGATGCCACCTTAAGCTGTCCGATCCTCAGTCTTGTCCTAGCAGGCCTCGATAATCATGGCCGTTGTACTTTGGCTACACACAACCCCCAAAATAATGCTCATCAGGATGAGGGAACATCGCCGAACCGAAATTGCGACCATCCGAAGCTGCCTTCGTGTAGAGTCCATATCTGTTTTCCATGGTCCTCACTGGCGGCGCCTGCAGCGATGAAAACTGGCATAAGGTGATCCATAAAAGGGTGCGCTTGTTTCGCATCTCCCCGCTTGCATATCGCCGCCATCTTTTCCTCCCGGATAGCTGGGTCGGCCTCCACAGCCTCCTTGAGAGCGTTGTCGAAGCTCACAACATATGGGAGTGGCTCTGTGTTACCCTCGAACATGTGGTGCATGTCACGTAAGTTGTGTACTGACATCCCGGCTCCGATGATAACTATCCCCTCGTCCCTAAGTGCTGATACAGCACGTCCGAGAGCGTAGTGAGCATGAGGATCTTCGTTTTTGAAGAGCGAGACTTGAACAAGTGGTACGTTGAGTGGATTTGTTTCGGGGTTGAAAGCTACAAGCTGTTAGACCTTCACATATGGATATCCTTTGTTTGGAAGAACCCACCAACATGGAAGCCAGAAAATACGCCATGATCAAGACCTCGCTCCATCCCATAGGATTGGATACCAGCTTCTGAAAGCATGACCATAATCTTGCTCGCGAGCTCTGGGCTACCCTTGTTCGGATATTGAGCTTTATAAAAGTGATCGGGGAATCCGTAGAAACTGAGTTTGTTAACATAAACCTTTATGAAGCAGGGAGTGATGTGACGCACTCATAGATGAGAGGAGTATCTACAGCATTGTTAACATGAATAGCGCGCTCCTCTCCCATCCAATGTGCTGAGAAGACCACTACGGCCTTCGGCTTCACTTTCTGCGTTATTTCCTTTCCAATTTGTTGAAGCACAGGATACACGGGGTGCTTTGTGTTATATTGCACATCAGGCTTGGAGTATGTCAGTAGCTATCCGCTTGAGCTTCAACACAAGTAGACTCACACCACCATGACTGAAGAAGTACACAGGCGCCTTTGTTGCTGTATTCGTCTTTATTGGAATTGTTACATCCTTTTGTGAGTTATACCAATCAAAGCCTGCCCTCTGCAGAGTCGATGAGAAGGCTTTGAGTGGTGAAGCACCAAACAAGGCAATCATGGCCACGGCAATGGAGAAGAAGCCGATCAATGATCGGAAAGATAGGAGTTGGGTCATATTGAACAACGATAGGTTTCGGTGGCAACTCTTGAGTTACTGGTCAACCCACGGTTGCTTAGAATGTGTGTCTTCCTTTTACATGTAATGTAAGTGTATATCCGAATATCCATCTCGGGAGAGGCCGGCGCTGGTAAATCCATCAGTGGATCTGGCCCAGCTGAAGTGGGATGAATTTGATGCTGAATCAGCTCATCACGGGGATCTTGTTTACGTAGCCGATTGTGGAGGGATCTGAGACATGGTTGCGCTTTTGTGCTATGATACTCGGGTTGGCATTTGATTCATAAACATAAGTAATTATTAAAAGCTGGAGCTCGTATAATAGACTGTGTGAACTTATGCAAACGAATAGAAAGCTCTAGTCAAATACAATCAAAGTTCAGGAGCCAATCACAACTGGCTTCAACAAACACACAAACTTAGCATGATGCAAGATAAAGCAAACTTGAGCATTGAATTGCGTGAACGTACAGGGCGTAGAACAAAGAATGAACCTCCATACTCTCCCTGTTGAAAGCCTGGAAGACCTCGCATTCAAAATTGACTGTTACTGTACAGTTGGCAAGCTGAAGTTCGCGGAGCCGGATAAACTAGCCCCACAACTGCACCAACGCAGCTACGTTTAGTGGTCGGTTGCCTGTGCAACTGCCAGATTAGCCCGCCAAAAATTGGAAGTCAGGGCAGCTTCAGAAACTGCTACTGGGCATGTGAACCGGCGGCTCGTCCAACCATCAGCAACCTCAACTCCTTTCGTGCAGACAAACATCGCCATCTAGGGTTTCGTACCTCCTACGGTATCCGTCCGGCCCATCGATTTGACACCCCTCCTCGCCGTGTGTCAGCTCCCTCTACAGCCAAAGCCTTCATCATGGCTCCTCTCATTCTACACAACGTTCCTGACGACGAGTGCTACGTTGGCGATGATGGTGTGAAGCGACCATATGCCATGTATTTCAACCAGTATGTCTTCCTCTTTGCCCATTTGAATCAATGCTAACGTAGCGTGAAAAAGGCAGGATGCTCCCCAAGGAAGCGCACGATCACGTCGCAGCGCCGCCGAGTCTGGTTCGTTTGGTAAATCCACACGGCGCTCACGATCGCGTACTGGAACACCCGCACGCAGTCGCGAAAATCCTACACTAGCTGCTGCAGACAAGCTCTTTGGCGACTGGGTATCGAACCAGGCTGCAACAGCGCCATCTCAAACTGTTCAGCGTAAGAGCAGTGGTTTGATGCAAGAAGAGGTCCCCGTCAAGCGATCTGTTACTTCTACACCTGTCGAACTCATCCTTCGCGGTTACCGGTCATCAACACAGCAGTACGCCGCTATCTCCCACTATGAATCCCTTGCCGGCGCGATTTTGGAGGATTACCCTCGCGAACCTCCTGCCAGCCAACGTCGATACAAATCTGAGTTGCGCGACCCTGCCTTTACGCGACGTCGCAACCTGACAGCAGATGAGCGAGCTATGGTGAACCGTGCAGATGGTGGAGAGCACTGGGTGAAGGTCACTTTTGAAAGCAGAGAAGCTGCCGAAGCTGCTACTTTTGCCAGCCCTCAAAGGATACTGGGTCATCTGGTTTATGCTGAGCCATACCGAGGTGTTCCTCCGACTAAAGACGAGGCTTGTCCCGACATCGACGTCGTCCCAGATCATTCCCGCTCACAGAGTATGCCTGCTGCTGTCCCCACTGCCAATGGTCGCAAGAGCTTCAGTGGGCCTACATCGTTTAATAGCCGGCTGCTCGATCTCTCTCCTCCTCATTCGCAGACATCTAGCTTTACAATGGATACTGGAACTATCAGCAACTCTCACGCTTCTACAGCTACGATCACCGAGCCTTTCCCTCTTCCTCAAGCTGCCACATCAAGCATTGAACCCATGGAGATCCGCGATGGCGACAGCGTTTTCTGCCGCCGCATCCCTACTGCCCGTCGCGCTACCATTCTTCCCGCTGAACAAGCTCTCCTACCTCAACAGACTATGATGCAACGGGTCGTCAATGCTATTCCCTTTGTGAAGTGGTTCGGCGGCAGCATGATCGGTAACGAAGTACCACGAACCGAGACCGGCGAGTTTGACTGGAGCAAAGCCAGTCTCTACTGGAAGCTTATCTGGTGGCTCGACGCTACTTTTGGACTATTCAGCGGCGATGTACTCAATGCCGACAAGGACGACTAGAGGACGTTCGGTCGGCGTTGGAAGCCAAAGTTGTTGAAAGCAGCGTCCAAACGAAAGGGGTCGACGTCTAAAAGACGACGATCGTCGGGCGGCCGTGATAGAATGTACGAGAGACGAAGAATTTGATCATTGACCACGGCGTAATAACGATCATGGCGTCAGGCGTGTTAAAATGGAATTGGGATGGTGTCTGAGTTAGTCGACATGCTTAATAGGTAGATGGAGGATGGAAAATCCGTATAATGTTCTGTACACTATCAATCAAGAGCAAAGTACTCTTGCAAAATCTATTGCTGCCTCTCCGTGAAGAGAATATTTCCCAGATACCCGTATAAACGCCCTGTAGATGAACCCCAAACAAGACAAATCATTTTCACCAGTTAATCAGTTTCAGCTTAGACTTCTATCTTCATCACCGCTCCATGCAGCTGCTGAGCTAGCGTCTGTAATGAGTGGCTGTGAATTTGCTCTTTTTCTCACCGAACTTGGTGATCCTGACCGACCTCTCGTTTCCTCCTCTTGAACATTTTCTTTTTCATGCCCACCATCCCCATTCTGTTGCTCTTCTGCTCCTGCGTCATCAGCTTCCACAACAGGCATCAGGAGCTCCGACCTGTTCAGATCGTCTTCTCCGTTTTCAAGCCCTTCTGCTCTACCCCCTAGAGAATCATATGTCACGTCTGTTGGAATGCGACGGATTGGCTGTGGCGAGAACGGCCTTGCATTGCGGGGTTTGTTGAAGTCAGTTGAGAAGACGCTGTCACTGTCGTTCATGACGCCGCCACCAGGTCTAGAATCAGATGCCAGTGCTGCTAGAGATTGATACCTTTCCGTGTCCATAAGAAGACTATCCCCTCTAGCGTGACTCCTGGATGGATCGGATCCTGTATCGGCCAGTATGCTCTTAGGGGGGAGGATAGAGAAGAGTTTGGGGGTGTCGCCGCTACCGCCACTCCCCAAGTTCGCAGCATCTTCCTCCGTTGCGAACAAGTCTTGGCCCTTTTCCAGAAGATCGTCCAGGCCGCCTCCGCTCCAGCCTTTCCTCGCTAGACTTTCAAATATGTCCACTTCTGCACGTACAAGACTGCAGCTTGCTTCGACAATCCTTCCACTTGTATCTTGACTCTCCCTCAATAGTGTCCGTGCATGATCAGCATGCAACGTCGTCAAACCATCCAATTTTGTCGTCAACTCGACTAAATGTGCCCTAAATCGACCAACATCCCGTCTCCTCTGTTTATGCAGCTTCATCCCTTCTTTCTCCAGTCGTTTGATTTCTTTGCTTTGTGCCTTGATCTTTTGTTTATACGTCTCCTCTTCATCGTCAATAACGGTCTGCCACTTGTCCAGGTCATGGAGCAGTGGTACTTCGAAGGATCGGTATACCGTCTCAGAAAGGATCTGTTGGTGATTGGCAACAAGGTAGTGTACTCCGGAGGCGGACATGAGCGTATCGGCCGTGCAGGAACCCTTGGTTGTAAAGCTTGCTGTCATATTAGTCCCAGACGGACCGATGGGCTCGGCGCGAGCTTCTTTTAACCTGGCGCATGCTTCAAGTGCTGATCCGAATGTCGATGCGGCTGTTGATAATGCGGCGAGTGCCAGTCGGTAGCCTTTTGCGGAGGCGACAAGATCGGAGTAAGCTTGCTGAGAGAGTTCTAGGTCGGCTTTTGTAAGGACAGCATGTGAGGATCGTGGAGGCGGCGGCAACGGCAGATTGTACTGAGATAACGGATTTGCAGTCGAAGCAAGAGAATAGACTGGTGATCCCGGAACGGGCGGTAGCTGGGACGGTGTCGGCGACACTGGACGCGATGTTGTTTCGGAGGCCATATTTGTTTACTCTGGGCGGTCGATCATTGGGGTATGCTCGGGCTTGTGAGACTGGTTCTTCAAGGCGCACAAACGGCAAAACTTCAGATAGTTGTGTGCTTCACAACAATGAAGGTGATGCGTCAGCTTAGATTTGCCGAGTGACGGTCAAGGTCATCGAATCTACCAAGGTTTCGGTTGGCGAATGTTGGAGAAGAAGTGGTCCAGGATCAAGGGTCTGTTGTTTCGAGCTCATCTCCCCCACTGATAGAAGGTTCGCGTGCGCTAGGCGTTAGGGCACTTAGTGGCCCGGTCTTATCATGCAACCCGGTAGGGCGTTCTGAGCCACTTAGTAGTGGAGCGCACGTCATTTGGCGGACATTCTTCCATCCAATCCAATCCATACGGAGAATTTGGAGATCTTTTGGCATCACGAGGTATCGATGAGCGATATCAGGTATAGAGCACGCGGGACATGAAGTTAATATGATTGGCCCCTTCACAGCTCGTGGCATCATAATGTGATATCAAGACTTTGGAAATCTTTGGCGGTTGATAGACTGTCTATTGTCTTCTATTTCGCACAAGACAGGTTCTGTGTTCAAAGGCTCACGAGTCTATACTTTGTGAGGTCTATACCATATATGGCTTTAGTTCTTGGGAGGCAATTGCTTTCTAAGGAACGCCTCAACTTCATCAAGCTCCTCCAGGCAAGCAGAGTGACCCATACCGCTATCTAGAGTTAGCATCTCCTTGTTAATATGGCACTGGTCACTTACGGGTAAGTCTTGAATGACACATCGTAGCCAAGCTCCTTAAGTAGGTCGGCACTCAGCTTTCCACGCTGGAAGGGAACAATAGGGTCAGCATCTCCGTGGAACATCATCACAGGAGTCTGTCGGTTGGCATCTGTGGGCTTGACAAGGTCGGCAAAGGTTTTGGACAGGAGAAGCCATGATGAAAGGCCGACGATACCGCCCAGCTTGCTTGTGCAGGTGAGACCAGCAAGGAGTGACATAGCGCCTCCCTGGGAGAAACCTCCAAGAACAATACGCTCAGGGGGGATGCCAGAGTTAACCTCCTCTTGAATGAGATCATGGAAGTACTTTTGACTTCGCTTAATACCCTCTGTATCCTCGTTGCGGACCAGGCTATCAACATCTCCGCCGAGTTGTTTCTGCTTGGTGTTAGGATAGCCAATCAGATGTACCAGAGCAACTTACAACGTCAAACCAGCCAGGCATTCTCATTCCCATGTTCTAAACGTGTTAGTTAAGTCTTGAAAGGGCTCCTCAAAGGTCAACTCACCACGGTGATGGGAATTTCAGGAGCATGAGGCAGAATGAACTTGACTTCATTGAGCTTCTCTCGTCGGCGCCAGTTCTCAACAGCACTTGCCCAGCCATGGCCAGTGTCACCCAGTCCATGCACAAAGATGACGGTAGCCGTGTGGCGGGATGCCGCAGGGAAGACGAGAGGGAGTTTTCCTGACATCTTGACTTCTGCCTGAGTCTCTGGTTCGGTCCTCGTGGAGAAGGATTTGAATACGAAGAGAAACACTAATGGAGCAGCAAAGATGCAAAAGTAGCGAAGGAAGTGTCTGTAGGATATTGAATCTTTGTTGGTTTGTTGCGATTGATTGGACATGAATGGAAGGGTTCAAGTTAAATTGTCCAATGATTGTGTTGATATCAAGTGGAGAGTTTAGCGGCAGATACAAGTAGAAACTGAGAGTCATAGCCTGACAAGCTGCTTACCCTGCACACATCCCACTATTTTCCTCTGCTGCATTTCCAAGGTACGGTTACACAATGCTGATGGTTCTAATAGAATAAACTGTATTTCATCGTATGTTTGGTCGATGTACTATATATTGGATATACAATTGGGAGCAAGCTGCATATGTTTTGACCTCAGTAGCCAGAACACTTGCAAGATCAACACGAGAATTACACCGACTAATGGATAGCAAACGACTATTGATGTCTCGAGCTATATGAAGAAAGAAGCAGTTGAAATATAGAAGTTACCATATGGATTTATATCACATGATTTACTGCAACTGTTTTCCTACCGAGAGTCACTAGTAATGGAAAAAGAGACGGAAGAAACCATTTGGTTGATAGACTTGCACTGAAGGTGACAAACAATACACAAATGCCTCCATCGTATTACTTCTTCTAGGCTTTCCAAGGCACTTGTGAAACTCGGTGACTTCACAGTTACTAGACAATAGTTGCTTCGCTACTGTAAATGGTAACAACATGTGTTATCATTTGAACCAGTTTCCTTCCAGTCCTCGAAACAAGGAGTAGTACTGGGGTGTTATGAGTGAGGTAACTGTATGATAAGGAACCTAAAACTTGTTAATTGGGAGTTAGTTGCTGATTTTCTGCACTGAAAAGATGTGGCAATATTAGTAGTTTACAACACCATTCATAAATATTATCCTTTGCCGTCCGAAACTCGGTCAGTGCTGGGATTTGTGGTCCTTTTCCTGAACCTCGACAACTATCAAAGGCCGATACCGAATCCTAACAGGTATGGAGTAATTCTTGACATGTGTAGGGCTTTTTGATGCTCCTTTTAGAAGCTGTGATCAACTCGACCACCATAAGAGCCGCATATCAGTCAGATTGTTACTTACCTTATGGAAACGATCAAGTAGACTGGAGATTAAAGATGGTCGAGGCATTTAGTAGACAAACGAGACAAACATTCCCCTGAAATAATAGTAGATGGTCGTTAGGGGCCTCAACTATGGACTTCATGTACAAGAAGACTGGCCTTCATTAACGAAATCACTGGAATGAACTAAACTGTTGGGCATCTGACAGGATCTTCTTGTACACCCTAGATTTGTAGCTCGCCACAGCCTATTCAAGATAAATCCTCTTCCTAACAATACCCTACGGATTTGGTTCTGGCTCAAATGTGTTTCTTCGCCAGATTATACTCAGCAAGAAGTTTGCCCATGCCCGTGTAGAAGCGGATATCTCCACGAAACTTAGTGTAAGGGCTGATGAAAAAGCCGAGATGGCAGGTATAGAGGCCAATACAGCCGCTAGAAGCCACACCTTGTGCGATGTCTTGTCCATTACTCCGGGGGTAGTGAAACAGGATTGAGTGACACTCATCCGGGTTGCCCAGCTGAAGGGGACCATCCGCTCACCATGAATTCTCGGGAAAATATGCGAAAGATGATTCAAGCAGTTCCTGCGCCATGAACAGACAGGTTGACATCCAAATGGTGTCTTCGACCTTTAAGCGCCCTAGGGCTGTTTCTCTCCCTCGACCCTCCCTTCACTTCAAGTCTGTCGCTCAACGCTCCTTGGAAGTATATGTTACCGTTCTAATACCAGAATGAAAGCCAGTATTGCTCAATAAACCATAATCTCTAACTGTACAGTGCTTACTTCTCACAATTTTACATTGCTAATCATGATTCACTACAGCAGGAGCATACGCATGTCTTCCTCGGCCACGTTCGGTAACTCAACCTCGTTGCTGAACGATATGTAACGTGGCACCAAGACGGCAATAAGAAAAGACCCTTGGTTGACTGACGCAGCCACTTTCAACGGTCAATAGACCCGTTACGGCATTAGCCACTCAACCAAATATCCGAGATATTTGAACTAAAGTCTAGGCAGTCTAAATTTCAACGCCGTTTCTTTTCGTTCATCAAGAAACAGGGTTCAGGCTTTGAGAGAGAAAATTTTGCAACCACCCGTTTCGTTCCTGACTAGAAGAAGAACGGAACAGATTCTGGAAGAATTTTGAAGACCCGAGTGTCTGGACCAAGAAGCACGGGCGCATTTGCTTGACGTTGGGCGCTGTGAAGGCGTTCCCAGGTTGCCAGGGCGGTTGCACGAGTCCAAGCCCTTTGAAGTGTCACTGACTCTCCGGGATATGCCAGGCAGAATTCGGGGTCCAATAGCACAAGTGAGTCATCTTATTTCCAGGCAACATGGAGTTACCCGGTCTCAACAGCTTGGGCGCCGTACACGTCCTTTTGGCGTGGTACCAGACGGTACATGAGGACATCCAGACCCTCAATTTCGGTCAACATGAGGCTGAAAGGAAATTTCATCGTAGCTAGTGGCAAATACCAAGTGGTCTGTGTTGGTAAACATCCTTTAGATCATTAGATGTGATAAAATTCTTTGTTATTAGTCAAGAGCCGTCTGTCTCGGCTCCAGCATTGATGGTGGAGTCTGGACCCTGAAATTCCGCGGTCCGGCAGTCGGAAATATCCAGGCTGTCGTCGGTCCGGGAAAAAGTAAACGCGCACAGGCCATAGATCGCACGGAGCGGTAGAAGTGGGACTTCGGCGATGAAGTCAGTTCATCTTGTCGGAGTTGACCTCAGACCTCGTGAATCGAATCAAACTCTTCCTTTTGGTCAACTCTCGTCTCTCACCACCTCAAGTTAGACTAGACCATACCTGGCGTGTATCAACCCTGCTATCAGTCAAGCATTACTCGCAATTGCTTCTCCACAACCCCCCGAATTCGTTTTGTCTGCTCACCAACAAACGGTACAACCTTTCGCGTCCGAAGTGGCTCACGGAGCTTCCGGTATCCTACGCCGATTTCGTCAGCCCTACCGACCGACAATTGACCCACGATGCCAGCGTTTCAGAGCAAAAAGTTCCGGTCCGCGGCCGACATGAACAGCATCGGCATGCGGTACCGCACCCTCATGAACAAGCATCCCTTCCTCATGTTTGGCCTGCCTTTCATGGCCGTCATTGTTGCTGGTTCCTTCGTCCTTACGCCAGCCACTGCTGTCCGCTACGAACGCTACGACCGCAAGGTCCGCCAGATGACCAAGGATGAGGAACTCAATGTGCGCCGGTCTGCAAGGAAGGTGGACATGAAGGAGGAGTACTACGTACGTCTCAGTCTTGGAACGGGAGGAAGAATGTTGCTTGAGATGTGCGATTCACTAATCCTTGGAGACAGAGACTTGCTGGCAAGGACCTTGATGATTGGGAGCAGAAGCGTGTGAAGAGACTTCCGGGTGAGAATGATGGCGTGTTGTAACTGAGGCTGTACATGCTCCCTTGCCTTGCGTGTATGGAAAGCTATCACGAACTTGAGAGAATCACCGATTTCATCAAGATCGATCTCCAGTGAAGGTTGCAAGAGACCACGATCACGACCGTGTCGACGTCATTACATCTTCCCGTCCTTGAGGTCGCGGTTGTTTCTGAAACACCGGGAAGCAAGGGTCGCCAAGGAGGACAATGTATCATATGTAAATGGCATCAAAGGCGTTTTGGCGTTTGGGAATGAGATCGCGTTATCTGTCTCTAGTTCTGTGTCGCGCAGAGTGAAATCCGCGTGGCTTCCCAATCGTTTCGCTCAGAGGGCTCGGGAATTAGCAGGTTTGCGGCTGCAGGGACGAGCCGTAACGTCAATGTTTGACCCAGCCGAATGGTTGAAAGGGATATCAGAGACAAGTTGCGAGATGGAGATCGAGACTGAAGTGAGGACATCTAGCGTCAGACTGATGAATGATCGATGAGTCTATGGAAGTTCGATCTTGATTCTAGGTTATTGGAGGGTGAGATGTTTCACAGGCTTGAAACGGGTTGACGATGCGAGAAGGGGATGACTCAAAATTGACAACATCGAACAAGAGACTCGAAACCCAAGGCTTAGCTGTGAGACTTGCATATGTGAGTCAGTTTGTGAGGTGCATATATCACGCACTACAAGCACTAGTAGGTGCAATCTGTTCCGTACCGCAACATGCATTTAGATAGACAATCGATACAAGGCGGTATCAATGAACAGAACATCTTTATTTGGCGGTCTGCCATCAGTCAATGGCTTCAAATCATCCCTTGCATCGAGTCACGTTAACACACTGCCCCTGCATCTCGCAATTTCCAAGTCTAAGCTGAATCCGTTAAACAAGACTCAGCCTAGGCATCGTCAGTATCGCAGTACTTCCCTTACCATGTACTTGTATTTCTGATTACTATCATGGTAGCATGGGTTTCAACCCGTCCCGTCTCTGTCTTAATCGCACTGCATGATTCCCTCAATTGACAGTTCATCTCATCGTCGATCGGGCCACGACGCTCGAGCCTCGTGTCCTCATCCCAATGAGTGGCTGAGGTATCATCACATTGGCTGACGAGGCCAAGATATCACAGCACAAGGCCAAGCTAAGATTAACTAAAGCTGCTAAGAGACACGCCAGAGACGCAGCTATCGAGCGGGAATACGCGTAGTCAATGGATAAAGCCTAGAAAGCTTCAAATGGTGCTGCTTTAGCTCACGATTGTAAAGGTAGCGCAGCTGCGCAGGGGCCAGAGCGCCACGCCGGTCCCCGCGTTGGACTGATCGTTCTGAGTGTCAATTAGAGGACCAGGCTTTATCGATTGAGCTCAAATTCAACCGAGACATTTCTTCGTTAGTTGGTGATCGTCAGGAGATTGTCACGAACACATGAGTGGTAATTGTGATAAGATGATGTCGAGAAAGGAGAAGTGTGGCCGTATATCGGGTCGATGATGATACCTATTGATGATAAACGGGGAAGGGCCGAAATCAAGATAGAGGCAGCCGCTCAAACACTGGGGAGTAATAGAGGAGGGGTTGTGGCCAATGACAATTCGATAGTTACATGAATGTCATTGAAGGTATCTGGTCGTCGCTGAATGTAGGTCGGAGGCGATGGTGATCCTGACTATCATTAACGTCAAGAGATGGTGGTGAGCTCAGGTCATCGCAAAACCGGAACGCAAGGTACAGTTTGTACCTGCAGGTACACACGCCTACGTCTCAGCACATGGAAATCATCCCAAGTGTGTGTGGTCGTATCGCATTCATACGATTGTTTCCGCCATCCGAGCAACCGAACAAGGCGCAGTACATTAACAAGAATACGATAACGTTTTGCCCAGCAGACACACCAGTTCGTGTAGGGTAGCAACCGGCCTAGATACATATGATGGTGTTTCGACAAACTCGCATTTGAGTGGACAGAGAAATCTTGGAAAGTTTGGCTGGCCCCCTGTCTGTAGGTCATATGTCTGGCCATGCCAAGCCAATTCGGCAATTAGCACCTTTTTCTCATGTCAGAATTGCTCAGAGTTGCGAAATGCAACGTTGGTTCCCCGATACGGGAAACCAATAAGCAGGAGCAGAGCAAACATGTTGAAAGACGGGAACTAAGAAAGTTGCTGGTGTCGTAATTAATTTGTGTTCTAGATCCAGACTCAGACACGCAAGGATGACCGTGGTGTTGGTAATTGCAATTAACTTGCATGAGAGAAGGGACCTATAGCAGGCATAATTGGGAAATGGAGATCTATGTAACCTCACAGTTAGCTGCCGAGTCAGAAAACGCTGCCAAACCAAGGCAAAGGGTCAATAAAGAAAGTTTATTATGAGTGGATGCATCAATTAATCCTGCATACGGAGTATTCACCGATACCCTGATTTTCCCTGTCACTTTTGATCTTTAACCCAGGCAAGTTTTCTTCTTTTAATTGCAGATTTCTGGGATTCTACAGCAACGATGTGATATCTCGATGCCCGATCCTGAAAATTGACAAAGAAGCAATAGTTGGCAGAGAGAGACAGAGAAAAAAGAAAACATATTCCTGATGCTACGGTAATCCTCAGCTCAGCTGCGTTCGGAGACAGCGATAAAAAACAAATAAGCCTTCGTGGATTCAACGCCCAGGCGGGCCAATGGCACGGGCTTGCGGGCACTAACTGTCACGAAGCCACGCCCAAAGAGCTGGAAAAACAGTCCGGCTTCACCAACTCCGGACTACAAGGTTTTTTGCGAGAAGCAAAATATCCATAGTACTTCCAAGATCCTTCAGCTAAGAAGAATTAGCGATCTGCATCGCAGGGAGGAAGATTACCTGACTTTTGCAACATCGTGATTACATTCGGACTGGGGCTCGGCCATGTTTACTCTTCACGATGCCAATTCAGTCTCATCGTGTCCGTGATTGTTCGGCCTCGGAGCCGGAGGTCAGCACTGCCGAGCCCTTTTTCATCTCGTTTATCAAATGCCAAGACAAAAAGCGAGAAGCGACTCATGACATCTCCATGGAATCGCTACCTTCTCTCCACTGATATCGTCATCGTATTCTTATGGTTTACACGAATTTACTTGTGCGGTCTCGAAATATCAAACCCGGTCGTATCTCCACGACGAGACCCTGGATCGTCAGGACTAGGATGCAGCGTCCACGATGAGCCCTCCACCGTGAAATGGATGTGAATAAGTGGAATGAGGGGGTTCAGTAGATTCACCGCCTGTGGTCAATTAACCAGTGACAGACCGTTGGCCGCTTTCGGATTCACGTTGTGAAGCGGTACCCATTCTTTTTTTCAATTAGTTAATTGCAAATGGGAAAAATGAAACATCCTCCACCGCCAACTCTATAATCGCGCTTGTGACCGGAAAGAGGCTGAACCGCTGTCACTCGTGAATTGCTTCGCATGCTTGGCCCGGCCATCATTCCTAATGCAAAAGACAAAGACAGAGTCAATTTGTCTGGGGAAGAATGAAGATGAGGGGCACATGAGAGGGCACGGGATAGGTAGTCTCATGCACGATGCAGGTGAGAAATCGCATCACAAAGTTAGGTCGACCATTTCATGTGGGTGATACACACATGTCTAGGTACTGTATGCACGCCGCGCAGTAGCGTACACATACATTGGGGTTAGAGCATCTCGATAGATCTCAGCTCGACTGGCAATAGTTAGTGACAAGAGTAAAATGATGGTTGCTGGGCGGATGTAAGCGCAGATTGAATATCGATTCTGCTAGAGATTAGCCTACGCGATCGCGAACAAAGCACTTTTTTGTCTGAGAATCCCGACGGTACCTGCATCAAGGTCGAGAAGCTGCTTTATCGTCGGCGTACCTGATCGTTGACACCCACACACGGCTTCTTGGCACCGCTGTGAACCCCTCCACCGAACGAGCGGCGCCGCCTCTCGTCCGGTCTTGGGACGCAAGGGGGTTGTCACATTGTGCGGAGCGAGCGGTGAAGACATTCACTCATTGCTCATCTCATCTGCTCTTGGTGGTTAGTGAGCTCCATTTGACTCCAGTCTCCAGTCTCCAGTCTCCAGTCTCCATCTCCATCTCCATCCACGATAGATGAATAGCTGAAAAAAATGCTGCAATAGAGTTTCGGCTGGGGCGCGAAACTGCAGCTGAGAGTTGTTGTTGGCTCCTCGGAGCTACTTCTTAATTCTATGGCAACGATAAACGCAACGGGCAAGTAAACGGTCGGAGTGGCCGCGCTACGCATGTTGGGGGTTTGAAATGGATGATCTGTTACTGGAGTCGTGAAAAGATGCGCAATGGGTGACGTTTAGTTATCGCCCTTTGGTGCCACGACAACTTGCTGTGCAATGCATTACAGCAACAGATCTGCGCTGGCGTGCACACGAAACCGCCAACCAACAATTTTTATGCTCAGTGACAGCATGATCTGCTATCCGCTTATACCTTAAGGAGCTTGTATCGACTTCATTCGTATACCAGTTGTACTGTATCTGTATCTCATGATGGGTCTGATTCCCAGGCCCAGGAATTGAATTGGCTTACACTCAGACTCAAGCTCACGCTCAAGACATTTTGCTTTTGTTTCATTTCTACATAGTGTTCGCCCTGCATCTCATGCCTCTGAACATGGACCAGGCATTTCAATTGGGAGCCGAGAATTCTGGACCGGAATCTTCAAGCACGGGCCTTTTCGGAGGATTTGCTTTTTTCCCTTTTTCCAATCGATATCATCAATATTAATCAGACACGTCGTGACTAGACAACCTCCGCAGTTACATGGGTTGGAGGCAGCCTAACGTGAATTGGCGGTGACCTTGTCGAAAAGGGCTGAAGTCAAGGGAGAGTTGAAGAAGCAAATGGTGATGGACGTGAAAGTTTCGGTTCCAGCTCGGGAGCTACCAGTTGGCGCTGGGCCTGGTGACCTGTCTTGGAAAAAAGAGGCTTTTGAGGCGTGGTCTAACGAGAGGTAAGGTACCAGGCACAGCATTTCTTAAGTCAGGTACAGTGAGGGCCCAGACCCAGAGGCTGACAGTTTTTTTTTCTTCTTTTTTCATTTGGTGGATGGATGGAGACTTATGAGATAGGCGGAGAAGGAAAAAGAAAAGAAGAAGCGGTGTCCACTTTGATGGTGATGAGTCCGATGAGAAGAATGAGGCGTGTTCAAGAAGATCAATCAATACCTGGATTCTAAGGAGTGCGACAGATGTTTCGTCGAAAAGTTCGGACGAAACATGCCACAGAATTTGTTCTGACCTGTTCCATCCTCGAAGGTCCAGAAAGTAACCTCAATCCAGGTACGGAGTACTCGCAGGTACATACTCGGTTCTCGAGAGACAGGGGACGTTGATCAGCGGGACACCCCCGTCGTGTGCAGAGAGCATGGGAATCTTTGAGAGAAACTGCGTCAAAGGCAAGATCAGAGTGGGGATCTGGCCAAGACCAGGGCCAGGGGACAAGATCAGGTCTCCAGGTACGTGCAAGTACCAACCTTACAGTGCCTTAGACTCTGGGCGAGCGGGGATCCCACGCCCACTTCGGCTGTGACGGTTCGGTGGATGACGTTCATGGCCCCGTAAGCTCCAGCTACACTCTCACTCACGCTCACTCACACTCACACTCAACGATAAAATACGATGGATTCATTATTTATAGACTTGCGCACTCCCACCCCCGGTTATCTCGGGTCCTGACCTCAACAACCAAGTTTGGCCCTGGTAGCCTTGAATTCTCATGAGCATTACATCGATATTATAATATCGTCCGTAATACTTCCACTTTATATTAATTCAACCTACCACCCACCACTGCCGGACTCTTTCAGCCATCACAACCACTCCAGGACGTATACGACTTACGACTCCGGTTACTAATACGTCTACCTGACCACCGCCAATTCGTCTAGACAACCACAGCCACAGCAACATGCACGTACTACACGGCTTCGGCCAGCGACGAAAGTCGTCTCGCCGCCCTCGAGATCTCCATATCCGAAAGGTCTCATTCTCGGGATCCTCTCTCTCCTCCGGCTGCTCTCTGTCATCATCCTCATCGTCAACCATCTCCGCAGTATCAACACCATCCCTGCAAACACCAACAGCTTCTCGACCCGAAATCGATCCTCTCGCCTCACACCCCGCCTTCCACGCACCACCAAGGCTGTATGAACGACCATTTATTCGCATGGATGAAGCCGAGCCTGTCTTTTATGGTGCCGACAATGCAGTGATCGATGAGGAGGATTATGTTGAGCAAGACGTTGCTGCTCAACCAATTGAGATGGCCCTCCCTCCTCATGCAAGCCCAATGGATGCTGCTGATGAAGAGGGCAATGAGCCAAGGGATTACTTCTTCACAACACTATCAAAACGACCACCGATGCCCAAGTCTCGCTGGTCCGAGTCTACAATCCAGAGCATCCAGACCTTTGAGGACGAGGAGGATGATTCCGAAGTCACTCAGTCTGAAGACTCTGAAGACGAGAACGATGATGCTTCAGTCCTTGAGATGCGTCGTCTATCACGTCACGCTTCAGCACTGAAGCCTGTCTCTATTAACACAACTTATACTGCCCGACCTGGTCTGGCACCTAAGCGTCCTCCCATGCGCTCCCTTGACAGCGTCGACAACTTTATCCGACGCGGAGGATGGAAGCGTCGTGGCATCGTCTTCCACAAGGATGATCTTGATAACCAGCGATGCGAGCAGGACCGCAACAGCTTCTAAACCACTATCATCTTACACCAATCACTCAACGTACCCTCTCATCTTTCGTTTATTTCATTCATGTCATGATATTTCGTCGATACCCCATTGCAGCACATACCCTCTGCTTCTCCTCTTTCTTTGAATAACATCTTACGGCTGTTTTAACATCCTTCGGCCCACGATCCGGGCTTGACTCTTTTCTTTCCATGTCTATACACATCAATGGGGGCCTGGAGTTTTTGTCTATATGAGCCTTGGGACTTTTGGGAAAGCGATAAAAGCGATCATTTTTGGGTTTTATGGGACTACGGGACTTACGGCTTGGATATTGTGTTGGACACACATCTCACACGGATCTTTCTACTACATATTACTCTACTATTACTCTCTCCCCGTCATTGGGCGGCATTCTTTTTACTCTACCGAACAATATACCATAGGAGTCTCTTCCTGAGGCTGAATACTAAATTTTGCCGTCTCCATATCCTGCAGCCTTGATTATCGTGCATGTCTTACTTGACTTTGTCCTATGAAATTTTGATACTGAGCCTAAACAGCATCCACTTTACACCTTGGGTCCAAATTGTGGTCCAGCATTGCAGTTCCACGCTGCATTTTCAGCCTCATGAATTTCCACAAACATTACAATTCTGACGTGAAATATTACTGGAGACAATGAGATTTGTTGGCGAGCGGCCTCACCGAAGCTCGAGCCATGGGAACTGGGGAAATTCACATCGTCATCGTCAAGTTGTGCACTAATAAGCGAGACCTTTGGCCATAAGCCATACTAGTCTCAACGGTCCCTGATCCCTGGCATTGACAGCCGCGTTCTTTCTTCGTTTTTCTACTGATGACAAAATCATGGCACTGGAAATGAGTCACTTCGTGTTGGGGTCTTGGCGGGATATGAGCAGGGTTGACTGCTGATGATGGTCTGATGGACTGCCTAATAAGCGAACGAGGCTGAGCTTCCAGAAGGTACAAGGTAATCCGTGAAATTCCCCAGAGTCAAAGCCATTCCATTCCATGTGCTGTAATCGTAACGTTGCCGGGGCCGAGGGGCAGTGAAGAAGCCCTCGTCACGGCGGCCGCGGTATCCAGGGTTCCACGAAGATCATCAGGCCACGAAACTTAAACGCCCAAAACACAGTGATCAGACACGATTGCCTAGAACCGTCCCTTTGTAATTTGCCTCTTCGTGCCCTTGCTGATCAATTGCACAATTCGAGCAAACTATAATTCGCAACGGCCAGACACGCAAGGCACGACATCAGGGGGAGGCGAAAAAGAAGACGAAAATCTAGGCTCAGGAATGGATGACTTCACCAAGATTGGTATGTGGCAAACTTGGTCAGCAAATTAACGTTGAGAAGTGAGCTCTACGCCTTGTTTCAGCTTGTTGATGTTTCACGTCCCCTAATTTTTCTAGCTACGTGTAATTGCCCTTATGATGCGTGTCTACGCACAATGTCTCGATCATTACTCAACTGAAAGGCCAGAAGGTGCCTGATTTCTGGCCATGTCTAGAAACATGCGCTTATCGTAGATCCTGGGCCTTGCAAAAGACGTCAGTGGTCGCGGGTAGCTGTTTCAAAACACGGGAGCGCGGGGAGGGAACGTTTACGTTTGTTATGCAGCGCCGCGTATGGCGTATTTCGTCACCAAAACATGAATGTCATCCATCGCGATATGATCAAAGACACTGCAGAAACGCTAAAGAGGCACCAGTGTATACATACTGTCTAAAAGTACTCTTCGGTACTTGTCAACAGCGCTACCTTGAGGTTATTCTGCTCCCTTGGCCATGCCATGTGGCCTTGATGATGTCCGGAACTTCCAAGGGGCGGGCGCGCCGCCAAGGACCCAATTACAGCCCATCATGACCGTCAACTTCCTTGCTCTGGGCTTTAACTTTGACCTTGGAACTTCGGATTCGGTTTCAACGGCAGCCGAAGGTCTATTACTCGGCAGTGACTCTTCGAAGTCCCGAGCGTGAGGAAGCAGACGGGCAGTGGTGATCTTCCGTGTCTTCCGCGGCCGTTACAAAAGCTGCAAGGTTCACATGGATTAGTCAATTGAGCCGCAGAAATCAGTTTGAAGCTGATCCGGGCATCCAGACAGAGCTATTGTGGGGGGACGTCAGCTACCTGCTGCGCCAACGTGGACTGTGCTTGAGAGAATCTCGATGACGATGATATCTCAGCTAGAGGCACTACGTGCAGGTACATGCCATGCTTCTTTGACGTGCATTATCTCAAAACTTGACATAGGTCGAACCGGCCGTTTCAGAACATCAACTTCTTCCAAGAATATCGGCAACTCTGCACAGATATCTCGGCAATCCTTCGCAGTTACAGGTTATCCACTAACATTGTCTGCCCTGCTTGTTACATCAACTAAGAAACTCGTCTATCCAAGTTCCCACCAACTCGGCATCCAATCGCATAGAGGATTGCATGCTCCGGACTTTCGGCTCCTGCTACTGTAGCTGAGCGGGCCTGCTCCGATCTTTCTCTGCAGTGAGTGGGTGGGTGAAAGTGACTATGGATACGAACCACTACAGCCGAGTTGATGCCAAGAGCTTGTGAGCTCAACTTGACAGAGCCCTGTGGTAAGCTACTGATGTTGCACGATGACTCCTGGCCAACCACTTCAGAACTGCTAGTTCTTGATCTACCGGCTAGCTAAGCTACCGGCGAATTTATGCCCTCCCTTGCCTGGCCTATCACGTAAGAGGAGATACAATATCACTTTCACATTAAGAGCAATCACGATCTGTTCGATCGAGTTATCGCATGATTCAACGTCTTTCACACCATCATTAGTTGACCGATATGGTTTCGATATCCACTAGGATATCACACTACTCAAGACTTCAAGTTCAGGGGGAGAGTGAGGGTGAGGTTGGTCTCTTGGTTTCCATCACTCACTTCCATCTCCTCGTAAGCTTCGTTTCTTTCCGGCTGTTTCTACAGCCGGATCTAAGCAATCCCTGCTCGCATCTTTATCGGTTTATTGCGTTTCTATCGGCTTCGGACCCTTTCGCATCGACACAGGGTGTCATGATAACGGAGAATTCCTGGCCCTGTGACCGATATCCTCAGCAGATGTAGCATCAAGTATCTTTTCTGTTAACACGAATGTGGATTCATGGACAAGAACGGAATTCGGATGCGCTGTGCTACAGAACAGAGCCGAAGTAACGCTTTGGCCTTCGTTCTCGACCACCATTTCCCATCACGACAGCGTTACATCGAAATAATGGAATACATTTCCGGCTTCATACTGAAGGTTCTGGAGTCGGCTCTAGCTTTAATGTGTCTGGTAAGTATCGTGTTGTTCATCGGAGGTATTTCTATGTTATAGCAGAGCTCTCTGATCAAATATGAGCGAGGTTCAAACGTTCGGTAGATCTAACTGCCTGCAAGGCATGAAATAAGAGTGCCTTCCTTGGGATGCATACTGGTGCTACTCCCATCGGAAGAGCTCACTGCGGTGGAGATACCTTTTCCATACTCATTTCTTCATTATTGGTATGAAGCTTGTGAGTAAATCACTTTCAACATTTGTGCACCTTCCATAGTGGTATTGTCCCATAATGGTCTTCTATTATACACGCTGGCTCTAGGAAGGGCATCAAACGGACAAAACACAAACAGAAGAGCGGCTTGTGCGAGTTCACAATTTCTCTCGAGACTAGAAGTTGTCGGGATGCCATGATCTTCATGAGCGGTATTGTCTCCTGCCGCTGCCCATTCTCATCTATCGAGATATTTAACGTTCACTGTTCAGCTGCCACATGTGATGGTTGTTTGATTGCAGTAAACTTGAGTGCATACCTCACACTCCAAGGATCGTTTAGAGCCCTCCAAATCTGTCTTCGACAATTGCCATTTTGACATAAGTGCTTGAATTTTCGGGTGTCAAGGGTAATCAACCTATATCCAATTCATAACCAGCTATTATCCATCATACGAGCCAAACTGTCCGTTCTATGCTTAGAAACCTATACATTTACATATACCATTCTCATTACCATATACGCATTCAAATCAAACCGTGGGTTGTAGCCAAAAAATCACCACATCCTGCGTTGATAGTAAAGCCCATCCTCAGCCTGAGCTGACTTCTGAAGCTCTTGCTTGATCATCTTCCTCCTCTTTGCCTTGCTCACAGGCTTGTGGTTCTTGACTGGTGCCTCGACGTGTCCCTCTGGCGTTGACATCTTGTCCACCACTTTGGCTTGTAGTTGTTTTATAATCTCGATGTTTCTCTCCAGTGCTGCATTGCCCTCAACATCGACATTGGGTTTCGTCTCCTTGATCTCAACTAAGAGCCGCTGCCTTCGCACTTCGATATCTGCTTCTGTGTCTATGTCGATAACCCGACCATCGTCCAGCTCCTTCGTCCGTACTTGAAACTTCTCGGGGAGGTAGACTTTTGGCGACGGGCGTGTTTCTTGTCGTGGTTTGATGGCTGAGCGAAGTTGAGTGAGTGTTCTTTGCTGGATTATGTAGCCACTAATAAAGAGAGCAAATGTACAGATAACCACTGTAGTAGAGAGTTCTATTAGCATGGCATGACCCGGAATGCGGATAGCGGTGGAGAGGTTGAGAATATGTCTTACCGACGAAGCCCGATGCGATGACCTGCACCTGGCCGGATGAAAGAAGCAATCTGGCCATTTTTGACGGAATTTCTAAGCTGTAGCAATTCAGGACTGTAAAACTCCGAGCTTTCACGATTTTGGGCACCTTGTAGGTAGTTGTGAGTTGGTTGTCGTCATCCTTGACCGCTGTGTAAGTGCGGTATTGGTGTTGACATCGTTGACACAGCAACATGCTTATCAGCTTATCGGATCCAAGTTTCAGTGATATCCAACACCAAGCTTTCATCCAGTCCCCACCATATCCAACCTCGACAAACGACAACTTTCTAATCCACGATCACACAATGAGCAGAAACAAAGATACGGTTCACGCCGATGCGCGTCGTTTCCTCGACGAGCGTGGCTCCAACGTGTCGGTCGCGCCAAACGGCCTCAATCCCGCGACTATTATGGAAAAAGCCGTCAAGGATCGCATCGTCGACTCATACTTTTACAAAGAGCAATGCTTTGCGCTCAACGAAGCGGATATTGTAGATCGCGTCGTCGAGCATGTCAATTTCATTGGTGGAACGTACGGTGTCACACAAAAGCCCAGTCCATTCTTGTGTCTTGCTTTCAAGCTACTTGAACTTTCGCCCAGCGATGCAGTGCTCATGGAATACCTGAAATATGGCGGAGAGGCTTTCAAATACCTGCGCGCGCTTGCGTGCTTCTACTTCCGACTCACGAGAAAAGCGAAGGATGTGTACGAGATGCTGGAACCGTTCCTCGAGGATAGGCGCAAACTTCGACGGAGAGGAAGGGCGGGCGTGGTGTTGACATTCATGGACGAATTTGTGGACGAGCTGTTGACAAAGGAGCGAGTATGCGGTACAAGTCTTTGGAAGATGCCAAAGCGAGAGGTTTTGGAAGATCTGGAAATTCTCGAGCCAAGGATCAGTCCCCTGGGTGATCTTGAGGATCTTCTCGAGGAAGAGGACGAAGCAGAGAAAGAGAATGGGACAAGAGAAGAATCTGGAGAGATCTCCGATAGAGACGATATGGAAGTCGATCGCGACGAGAGGAGAAGTCAGAGTCGGAGCCGCAGTCGAAGTCGAAGTCGAAGCCAAAATAACAGCCGAAGTCGCTCGCCTTGATCAGATCGACCGTCTCCGCACAATAACCAAAAGAGCCCAACCCGTAAAACACCATAATTCATTACTGAAAGTCAGACCTCGTGGTTATGCTCTCCCGCCGCCTCAAGAAATTATGGATAGTGCCGCTGCGGCGAGCGAACGACAAAGCTTCAGTCTAGTTCATCAATACGCCATGCGAAGCTCAATACGCGGTCATTGCCTCACCTACGACAGCATCTAAGGTGTCGGATGTCCACAGCAACCACACAAGACGAAAGAGATCGTATCATATTAAGCTGATAGGGTGATACTCAAAGTCGAGAATGCCAGAGCTAAGGCTCTTGCATGCTTATCAGACCCTTCACCTACTTGTTGTACAGGGCATTTGAGTCATTCAAACTGGACCACGGCAAACATACAGCTAGCTGGATACGCGTCCATGATCCCCATCAAATGCAAACCAGAAAGTTTGACGGAGGACACGCGAACCATCAAGATATTGCTGTCGTCTAATTGTTCTATTGTACAATAATATCATAAAAGTCATCGCTTGTAATATATCTACAATCATGCCACCAAGGATTTTAACTTTTCTGCCAGTTGAAGCACCCTCTGGTCGTCCCAGTATTGTCCGATGATCTGCAACCCTGCTGGAAACTGACTTCCCTCCACCTTAGCTGGGACACTCGTAGCCGGTAAACCTGCCAAACTTGCTGGAACCGTAAAGACGTCGTTCATGTAAACGTCTACACTGCTCTGCTGCTTGAGATCTTCCAGTCTTGGAGGAAATGTTGGCGCTGTAGGAGAGAGGATGAAGTCCACTTGAACGGGGCCGGTTTTGTCCTCCATTCCGGTGGCCTCAGCCATGTCACTCAAGTCGAACTGCGCAGGCTCATAAAGGGGATTGTCAAGCCGGAATACGCGATCAAAATCCTTCTGCACCATCCGCCGAACCTTTTGGGCTTGTATGAAGTAATTGTCTATCGCCTCAGAACTGAGGCTGTATGTGCCAAGGAGAATTCGTCGCTTGACCTCTTCACCGAAGCCCTCACCACGGGTATCAGAGTAGAGAGTCTCGCCTACTGCATCGCTACCTTCACCACGCTTTCCGTAGCGAACGCCGTCGTACTTGGCGAGATTCGAGGATGCCTCCGCAGGAGCGAGGACATAGTAAGCACACAGGGCTTCTTTTGTGGAAGGTAGAGAGATGGGAACTAGAGTTGCGCCCTGGGCCTCGAGAGCTGAGGCAGCAGAAACCCAAGCGGCGCGGATCGAAGGGTCAAGCTCGTCAATGTTGTATTCAAGAGGAATGCCAATATTCAGTCTAGATAGCTCAGGAAGGGTGGATGGTATTGTTGAAGCACATCGGTTTCGGGATGCGGCGGGTAGTGATGTTGGATCCGAAGAGTCATGTTCGTTGTGCATGTCAGTCTCGAAGATGAGGTCATGTATCGGCTTGACATCCTTGCACAAGAAGCCGACTGTATCCAGAGAGTTTGCGTACGGAACGACGCCAAAGCGAGAAATCATGCCATAACTAGGTTTGTAGCCAACTGTTCCAGTATATGCCGCAGGCAGGCGAATAGAACCACCAGTGTCTGTTCCTAGGGCGATATCGACATCTCCTAGTCGTACTGCAACGGCGCTTCCACCTGAGCTTCCGCCAGCTGACACTTCGTCATCCTTGGCCAGGGGATTCCTCACTGCGCCATTCACAGAGTTTGTCGAATGGGAGCCCATGCCGAATTCATCCATGTTGGTCTTTCCAACCACTGTTGCTCCGCGTTTGCGCAGTTGACGAACCACGGTAGCTTCGAAGGGTGAAGAGTGAGAAGAGAGAATGGTTGAGGCGCATTGTGTTGGGAAGTCAGAGGTTGCAATATTATCCTTGATAGCCAGAGTAAAAGGCTTCACTTCCTTACACATGAAAGGAAGGAAATCAGCATTCGGGCCTGTGGAGGCAAGCTTGGCTGTATTCGTTAGTTGAGTTCGTTTAAGAAGATGAGGGTTACTCACTGCGACCAACGAAGTGGTTGTAATTACTATAAGAACGCCATTGTATTGCAGGTCGTACACAAAATCTCGGACAAGACTTCATGTGAGATGGAGATGATTTATAGGCTAATTGCGGCACACGAGACGCGCTCATGGTGGACTTGTTATCAACATGAGAAATTGTTATAGTTAAGATACTCAATGTGTTAGTTGAGGGTAATGCTCAAAAAAGCGGGATGAGCTGCAGCTTTCTGGCTTATCGATAAGACACATGCAACTCACCTTTCAAGGGTCCGATCCCATCCTCCTAAGTAATTTCTCCAAGCTCGAACAAGCATCAGCACCATATTAAAATGGCAGCTAAACGAGACCTCGAGGACGTCGATGAAGGCGAAGTATCAGCCCCCCAACCAAAGCGACCAAAAAAACAAGGCGGTAAAACGCGGCAGCACCAAAACTCTGGCATCGACCCAACCTGGGGCCAGAAATATGTCTTCTCAGGAAACGGCCATACGACCACGATCCCGGAGGGAGAAGAGGACGATTTCGAAGACGATTCAGAAGCGATGGCATATCTAAATTCTGTCAGGTATGTCATCCTCTTATGCGCGTTTGTCGACTTTGCTGAAGATCGCAAAACTGTAGAGCACAGATGCTGATATGGTGAGTATTACAGACAAGAAGCAAATGGGATCCCCCATCTCCTCGTTGCGCCAAAGGTTCAAATAGGACCCCAGCTACCCCCCGAGCTTCGAAACGACGATCAAGAACCAGGCGAGCAACCTATCGACAGGAGTGTATACAATAATGGTGTCGGTGATTCTCGGGGCTGGTATGAAGACGGCGCATATATGGCAATGCCTGACAACGCAGCTGAAGACGACGATTACGAAGGCGGCGAATATCCGGATGACTACGACGATGAATGCTCCGAAGAAGCCGCCCTGAATGAAGCTTACTTTGCGTCGGTTATGGAGCAATACCTCCGCTTGCGGTCGATTCTTCACGCCGATCTTCCCTCCAACGCCGTCTCACGTGTCGTCAAAGCCCGACTGAAAACTGATGCACCTGCGGAGAATCAATCCGCGGTGATAGCCACATGGTCACGACTCCTTCGCGAAACCGACCCCCACCCACTTCAAGTCGCCCTTATGTCTAAAGACACTACACTACGCATCCTGCGAATTCTTCTTGGCGGCAAATTCCTTCGTCAAGGATACACACTTCCAGAACGTACAAGCCGCTGGATCTGGGCACTGCTTGCTAGATTGCCGGACAAGGGTGAGCTGAACCATGCCGAAATTGGCTGGATTCGTGACCTTGGTCGCAGAGCAGTCCTCTTGGGTCGGAGCCTAGCAGAGATGGCGGCTTTAAGGGAGGAGCTAGCGGAGGGTGGACTAGGGGCTCATGAAGCAGTCGACGGAAGCAGTAGTGATGAAGAAGTTCTGGCAGATCCAGAGGATATGGAGGTTGAAGGTGCTGTCAGCTCTGGGCAGGATGAGGACGAGCCAACACCAGTTGAGTCCAGAGAAGAGGCCGAGAAGACACCCAAAGGCACGGAACATCAAACAAAATCTCCCCCAAAGCCTGATGCTGAAGAAGGTGAGATAGAAGACGAAGACGAAGACGAAGACGAAGATGTGCCTATGGAGATCGCGACCGACTCAGAAGCCGAAGAAGGTGAAGTTGCTGCCCAGGAGCCCCAGGAGCCCCAGGAGCCCCAGGAGCCCCAGGAGAACCTCGAGGCAGCAAGAGAACGACTACTCGCTCGGATCAGTAATGGAATGACTTCAGAAGACGAGGATGATCTTGAAAAGGAGAGTGCTAAGCAGCGACTGCGAGCGAACTTACGTGCTACTCTCAACACGGTCTTGACGATAGCTGGTGAGTTTTACGGGCAACGAGATCTGCTCGAATTCCGAGAGCCATTTGTTGGTATGTAAGTTGTTGGACAAGGATATAATTGTAGGTCTTGTGACGACCGTTTGTCTTATTTGCATACAGCATACAGCGATTTCCGATTGCACTTTTGCCTTCCATTAACAT
Source organism: Fusarium sacchari (assembly GCA_017165645.1). Lineage (NCBI taxonomy): Eukaryota > Fungi > Ascomycota > Sordariomycetes > Hypocreales > Nectriaceae > Fusarium > Fusarium sacchari. Next base: position 2,183,587 of record JADANP010000007.1, read on the forward strand.
ACAACCGCTCTGAAGCATTAATAAATCATAATCCTGAACGCCCGACCCAAAGCTTGTGACGCCGTGACATAGCTTCTAGTGAACATGAAAACATACAAAGCTCTGCTTGAGCCAATGAAAAACACCGGGACTCAGTTGGCCATATCCATTTCGGGGTTGACGAGGAAGTCAGCCTCATCAAAGTCAGATCCTGAGTTACGGTTGTCCTGACCAAAGCTCCTTAAACCGGCACCCTTTCGTGAAACTGGGATAGCCATGACTCGAGGATTTCCATGGTTGCCCATGTCAAAGCTCGAGTCAAGCTCGTCGTCATCCTCGTCGAAAATTCGCTTTCGAGAACCATCGTGCGCCTCACCCTCCGCACTCTCTTGCGACATGGTGAGCTCGGGGAGAGCATCCAGGTCTGGTACATCATCGTCGAATTCTGGCTGGGTGTCAAGGCCGCCAACCTTGTTAATCCCGCAGAAGGGGAGAAGCTCTCGGGAAACACCTTTTCCGGGTGCCTTTGCAGTGGCTGTAGAAACGTGTACAGGCGCATTATCTGTCCAGAGCTTGAAAGCACTGGTGCCCTTCGTCTTGTAGCCTTCGGGAACGGACTTGCGAACGCGCATACCGACACTGAGAAGGTTGGCCTGGACGTTGGAAGGAAGCGCAGGTTGCATGGGCTTGTCGGCCTCAGCAATCGCAGATTCATCGGATGATCGGGCATTGAAGAAGGAGGTAATTTGACGTTGAGATGGGTCGGCAGAGGCGCCGGCGAACTGACGCTTGATACGAGGAGTGGACATGATGACAGACTTGGAGCAAGTTGGAGTGAAGTTGTGGTGTGGATCGCAGCGATCAACGAAAGACAAGAAAGTCAAGTACAGAAACAGAGTTCAAGAGTGGTAGAGTGGGGAGTTTGTCAATGGACAGAATCGAAGAGAGAGAAGGCCTTGTAAGAACACAGATGACGTCGCAATCGAGGGGAGAAAACAAGGGTTCAAAAGGAGAACAGAGCGAAGACGGGGCCTCTGGCTTGTTGCTGGGGTGAGGAAGAGAACAGGGTCAAGAAGGTGAAGCGCCCCTGTCCTGCCCCAAGACGACGGCGATCCCCAAAGCGGCCTTGACAGCCCAATCAATTAACAGCAATTTCTCACAGTGGAGCCGGGACTCCCGCGTTTTGACGCGATCTTGTCGTGCCGCTTTCGCGTAAATTGATAATTGGAGATTTGGCTATTGGTCCGCTGAGTCATCTGACAGTGCACTTTTATGTGATCAGCTTCACTGTGTTTTCAGAAAAGAGACGGAAAGACCGGTAAATGCTATGTAGACTCATACAATTCAGTATTTATATACGGATTAAGTTTTGGTTTATTTATATAGGCCTACTAGGGCAATGGAAGACTAAATATCTGAAAAGTAATTCTATCAAAATGGTAGAATGGCTTGACCTTGCACTTTTCACTCCAAGCAAGATCAGCAAGGGTACAGACAGAGGCAAGGCGGTGGCAAACCACACCTGAAGGCAAGCTGGCAAGTTCCAGCAATTTCAGGATCGACAACGCCGGGCTTGAATTGCTTTAACATATTTGTAGTTGAAGCTCCACCTCACTTCGAATTTGCCATCCACGTTAAGCCTAAGGCCATGTGAAAGACTTACCACCTCGGGTATATCGTCACACGAGTTTCTCACATGAGCAAAATCAGTTGTGGCAATGCACTCGTATCTTTTCACGCTTAACACTTTGACAGGCTAAGTTCGGGTTTATGATGAAATGGGGCTGAAATTATGAGGAAAACAAAATCTGTTTGATAGGTATGTAGTGGATGTCCTGAGGTTCAGATCTTCACAAGTCTCATTCCATCCAATCATCATCAACTATGACTCGAACTACAATGCATTGAGCTTAAGGCGAAATACCTTCAAACATCATTTCGCGGGGTAATTGGTTCCCCAGGTTCTCATGGAAATTAGTTAACATTAATAAATTGCTTAGTTGAGTTGCCTTAGGCTTTCATGGGCGGCAGAGCGGACGAGCCTCTCCGGGTTAAGTCATCCGGTGAGTCGACGAGGCAAACTGAGAGGAGGGGTCTTCTAGGCTACTGTCGATGACGCTGTATGCCACCAATCATCATCAAGGAGATTCAACTCAGTAACGATAGCTCTGGTAAGGAGTATGGTCGGCAAAGATCACCAAGATATAGAAAAGTCATGGCATCATAGCACTTCGTCAATAGCAGTGTGCTCTACGACAGGCACGATAGCATCACAACTCAATCGCATCGACTAGAAACATTCACGTCAACAAGAAGGTGATATGGAAACCATTGTGAATTTCGCAAAAGCACAGTGACCATCCTCCGCTACCCACTGCACCCGGGTATGAAGCGATCATCAACCAGCGGTTCCACGTCCTCGTGTCCAGCTGGCCTAGCCAGGCCAGTCCGGACACTCGTGAAGGCTTTCTCCAGCTTTCCACCCATGTAGTGCTTTTTTTTCCTTCCTGCCTCGAGAAGACTCTTTAGTACAAGGCGCGCAACGGAAAAACAAAAAGAAGAATGATGTGCCATGCAAGATATCCGGAGACCCCAAACGCCCCTATTCTGGGTGCCCCATCTTCTATCTGCAAAGAGGTTTTTGGTAAATGTTCGCAACGTCGGTTTGTTCTATCCGTCCATGTCGAGGTTGTGTTTTTGCAGATCCGAGATGACCACCATGAGTTGAACCGTAAGAGTCATGAGTACCCAAGGAGATAAAACCGCCGCGAAGCAGTTTACTTCCGTCGGAAAGAGCAGCCCTCGGTCAATCTAGCCTTACCACCGGTAGGCTGGCAGAGAACAGTGGTGCATCCCTGGCAGATGACGACGGTCTGGGCGTGAGAGAAGACGGTGGTGATGGTGAAACATCCGGGGCACTTGACGTCCATGAAGAAGGATCGAGGGGCGGGCACGAGGGTCTAGTATTGTCAGAGTTTTGTCGTCACCAAAATTTGTCGATGCATCGTACCTTGAGCTTGTGCTTCTTGGCCTCGGCGGCCGGGGAAGGGTTCAAAAGATCAACGGCGAGAACCTGAAAAGGCGGAGAGTCAGCCAGCTTGTCCCATCATCTTGCGTATGTCCTTTGCGTGTCCAATCCATCATCCATTGTGCCATCGGCGTCGTGGTCCATCAAATTGATACTTTTGCCACGGGCAGCAAGATCTTTTCGAGGTCGATGCTTCCCACGTCCTTCACACACGTGGTCGTCGTCCATCCATCTCCCATCGTAGGTCCATCGTAAAATGCGTCAGAAAAAGGCAGTCGCTTACCATCTTGTCTGATTTTCTCGAAAAAGTCTTGTCGGTTTCTTGCGAGAATGGGAAAGCTTGACGAAATCCGGGATCAGATTTGAGGCTCGCAAGGTGGGTGGGAAGGAGGTAAGCGAGGAAAAGTTCGGTGGCTCTGAGGGGAACGACTGCTTCTTGCCTCTGGGCGGATTCCGTTGCCTAATCGGGTAAGCGCAATAGGGTTGTAACTTTCTCACACGTGATGAAAAAAAAAACCTGGTGAAGTTGTGGCTCTGTAGGGTAGTTCGGTGTAACATAGAGCCGGACGGAGCTTATGCAGGCGAGGTATGCTTGTAGGGGTTTATGCGAGTTATGCATCGAGAGCTTTGCTGCCTGTGTCGGTACGTAAGCCAGTTGGTGATTAGGAGGAGCCTGAAGTCGAGTTGCTTCGCTTCAGTTGGTCGTAGGCTGCCACTTTTAGACAATACAAATTGTACTGAGGAGACTATTTGAAGGATTGTTTCTATTTCTTCAGTCTCTCAAAATGTCCAATCCACTAGAACAACGCATCAATGTTCCTATTGACGACCCTAATGCAGACACAGAATGGTAATTCTCTGTTACCCCTCCATACTCATGAGCTAGCTCAAACCCCGCCATAGGAATGATATTCTTCGAAAACATGGAGTTATTCCTGAGAAGCCACCCAGCCCGACTCCTATGATTGAGGAGGCTATCCTTGAAGGTCGGAGATTGGCACATGAGAATCGCTTGGAAGGCAAAGACCTCGACGAGTTGGACGAACTTGAAGACGACGAAGATGAAGCTTTCTTGGAGCAATATCGCCAAAAGCGCATGGCCGAGTTGAACAGCCTACAAAAGAAGGCTCTGCATGGAAGCGTATATCCTCTATCGAAACCCGAGTATCAGCGCGAAGTCACCGACGCATCACAAAATGGACCAGTTTTTGTCAACATGACCTCTTCAATGGGCAACAATGTTGAGTCGCGAGTCTTGACTGAGCTGTGGAGACAAGCTGCGAGGGAGTATGGCGAGATCAAGTTCTGTGAAATCCGAGCGAGTCAAGCCATCGAGAACTATCCCGATCGAAACTGCCCAACAATCCTGGTATATAACAAGGGGGATATTGTGAAGCAGATTGTAACATTGGCAACAATTGGAGGCGTCCGAACAACCATGCAACAGATTGACAACCTCTTGGTCGAAGTCGGTGCAGTACCTGACTCTGACATGCGTATTGTCAAGAGGAGGCAAGCGGCCGAGGATGCTGAGGAGGAGAGATTGGCTGGCAAATCTATCAAGACGGGAACGGCTGGACGGTCACGGAACGTTGACAGTGAGGATGATGACTGGGATTAAACGCGCAACGAAAGAAATTCGTGGCTTTGGTCGAAGTGACCATTGGATTGGCCAGCGTCAGACATGGTGCAAATCTCCATGTCCCGACGCAAAGCCGCAACGGATGTTGCTCCGGTTCTTGTCACAAGTGACAGAAGGCCTATGCGGCCCTGAGCTCATGACAGCTCTTCGAGACAGATCAGGGCTTTACTCTCCAAGAGCTCAAACCACTTGCTCAACCAGGCTCAAGACGGGAATGGGAACTGTATATTCACGCGAGGGACAGTTTGTACATTACCCGTCCTTGCTATACGACAAGCTCAAGACGAGACGTGGATCAATGATTGGGAACCAAGAGGTATTGTGGCCATGTATGCGCATAGTACACGCGCATAACAAAATACACATGATTTCTAAGCATTCTATCACCACATGCGATCGTATGATCGCTGAGGCTAGTAGTGTATGATCTTCCTGTAATTAATATAAAACGTCCAGAAACTGCTGTACTTGTAATAGGGATGTTTACATTTGAATGCTCGTTGTGTCAGTAGGGTCTTACGGCATATGCTGGTCATATCAAGAATCCGTTGTAATACTGAGCCTTGTCCCCTACAGGCAGAATACACAAAGTGACCCTTGCAGGCCAAGAGATAATAAAGATCGAAGCTTGCTTGTCTTGCTGATTTGTGGCTGGGATTACTAGGTGGTGTCGCATGCATGCACTTAAAAGAGACAGGGGACAGGATGCGATCTCACCAAGGGTATAAGTGCCCAAGTTCGCGAGTAGTAACACAGCCCAGCCTTAGCGATTCTCCTGTAAGCATCAGTGAAGTTAGCATGCATGCAAGACAGGCCTGTTTGTTTGCGAAAAGACAATGCAAGGTATCATTAAAGCCCCTTCAATCTGTTACTCCTTCGAACGCCATTTATCCAAATATGCTTGCTAGCTTTCCTCATTTGTCTCTGTGACAAGATTTCCACTCGGCAGCCCCCAGCTGCTCATATCAATGTCTCCCGGGCGGCATCGCCATGAGCATCCTCGATTAACAAATGGCAACGTCCTCTCGCCTTCTGCCGTACTCAACGGCGTCATCCGTACCAGGGCTGGGCTATCGTGGCTGACCCTGCTACAAGCCCGAACTTCTCGCCATTCAACCCACTTGGTGGTGGGAATGACCATTAATTTTCGACAGCGGGTGCACGACAATCCGCCAGCCTCTTTCTGCCTTTGTGCCCGCTCCAGGAGTTTCCTGAGATGGTTGAGCCCTTCAGGGATGTAGTATGGCATCTCTGAAAGCTGAGTGCTGGAGTAGCAAGCTCGAAGAGCTGTCTCGAGAAGACTAGGCACACGGCTTGCACCTTCCAGGCGTTGTGACTCTGTCATGGATGAGACTGAGGACGATGGGCAAAACTCGGGCTCTCCTTCATCAACGGGCAGAATGAGTTTTGTATGGTCTGTTGGGAACTTGAAGTCTGAAAGGATCCTTCCCGTACTGTCTGAGAGCTGTAGAGGACTTCGACCCAGTGCACGACTTACTAAACGTGGCGTCGGTGAGGCTCCCGCCTCGGCCTGGAAGAAGAGTGTGTTGCTCAGCTGGGCATCTGTTGATTCCAGGCTCTCATTTGGTTGCCAAAATGGATTAGGATGAACAACAAGTTTGTCAAGTTTGCTTTCTGGTGCAAAAAGCTCCAGCAACTCCACGGGCAAATGCCGTAAACGATTATGTGATACGTTGAGTTCCTTCAGATGATGAAGTTTCGCAACAGCCGGGGGGAGTTCGGTGAGCTTGTTATGGCGGAGGCTCAGGATTGTGAGGTGCGTTAGATCGAAGATGGCACCAGGAACACGAGTCAACCGGTTCTGGGCCATATAGATCTTAAGCTCTGGATCCTTCTGCTCAAAGGCAACATCCTTGGTCACGACAGGGATGCAGGTAAACTGCGACAAAGGACTGATTGTATCATTTGAGACATCTTCCAGACCCAATGACCAAAAGTCAATTGTCTCGTAGCCCGTGTCAAGGCAGGCACGGACTCTGTCACGCGCAACTTGTTCAGCTCTTGAGACGCGGCGCACGACGCGATCAAGTTGCGGAAGCCTGGGTTTGGGAACTTCGGGTACTGTTTCTAGTACATCGCTCTCATTACCATCGCTGCCGAGGAAGACACCACTGTCTGCCTGTCGCGTCCACTGACGCCTCTGCTTGGGGACGTGAATTTCACTGAAGGTCGAGTCGGAAGAGGTGGGATGTTGCTGGAACCATGAGCCAATGTATCTCCTCTTTCGTCTCCCCTCTACATAATTGTCCAATGCTGGGTCATCGTCACTGGAGAATATGGCGGGATCACTTGAATTGTTGAAAGTTGAGGATGGCGCGTGCTTTGAAGCGGCATTGCGGACGCGTTTCCGGGGATTGTTGCTGAAGGTCTGCGATTGCTCATCCCACGACACAGCGGGGAGAACAGGTAGAGATAATTCTTCAGACGACATTGGCGGCGATAAATAAAGATAATGTTCTTCAAACTGATGTTACTCGAAAACACATGTGGAAAAGACTTGAAGTGGTGCAAGAACTGAGACTTGGCTTGTCCAACGCGACTCGACTTGACATTGGATGCAGAGTGACGATGGGAACCTCCAGGGCTATCTAATGGAATACAGGGTTCAATTGCCCCCCACTGAGGCACTGAACCTACCACGAGCCTTTCCATTACAGCCCGGGTGCGCACGTGCCACTGCCAGCCACTTGGCCCCTAACGAGCCGGCAGTTTCAGGGTCCCTAGGTCCTTGCGAAAACCCCATCATGAACACGATCAGCTGGACACATTGATAAGATGATCAGATAACGGCAAACTCACAAGTGTGTCCTCACTTTCTTTTCTTCTTTTCGTCGATTTCGTCCAACATTCATTGAAGAGTATTCTTTTAAATTAGATATGATCTTGGTAGGGTCATCGTGGTAGTCTTCTGCTATAACATCTATCTTGCGGCCAAAAGGGATTGGATTGGAGACGAACTTCCCCATGGCACGGTCACTTAAATGACCATAATGAAATCTCAAATACGGAGTACGATTGAACTCTTTGGGGTTCTCATTAAAATACCTCGGGCATAGTGACCACATATATATGCTTGCTCAAAAAGCTGGTCAGCAATGCCGAATGAATGGGCAAGGCTACAAACTCATACTACTACTATATTGCGCCAAATGTCTATGCTAGCTACCCATTTACTCGATTTGCAAGACGGTTGACTCGTTCACTTGCCGTTCACCGACTCTCTTTATTACTTGGTCGACCTCCAACAGGACGAATCATCAGAGGAACTGTGACATCTGATGGACCGCCCCAGCTCGAAAAGTCAGACGTATGGCTATCAACTTCCTCGAAGCCAAATTTCTCATAAAGCTCTCGTCCTTGAACTGACGATTCTAAACATGCCGGAACGCCCAGATGATCAGCTTCCGCAAGGCCCGAATCTAGCAATAGGGAGGCTGCTCCACGTCTGTGGTGCTCCGGGTCTGTGTGCAGGAGTTTCAGATCTGAGGGTTTTGGCTAGTCAGAGAACATATCTCATAAAATCCAATGTTGAAACATACAAACATATGGCTTTCCTTTCATGTAATTCACCCTCATTTTGTCCATGCCTCCAAAGAAGAGCTCGCATGCTTCCGCATTGCAGCTCGGTCCTCGATAAGAAGGGAAAGAATGTTGCTCCTCTGTTGGTGGAGTCTCCCAGATATACCACATAGCAAAAGCAATCATCTGGTCTTCCTCTTCTTCTATATCAGTATCGATGACTTTAGCCCATCGACAAGCCGCATCCTTCCGGTAAGAAGCAATGAGATCCGCGACTCTTGTTGACGACTCGGATGCTCTCCCTCCTGGAAACAAGACTGCGCCAACTGGACTCGGACCATAGGCAACGGTCTCAATGGCCACAGCTCTATGAGCATCGGCTTCGGTAGCTGGCAAGACTTTGAGAGGCATGGTGCACAGATGGATGGACAGAAAATTCACATTGACAGGCACAAGACACTGCTACCTTAAATAAATGCCGGCTCCGTCGTATACTACTACACTTACATGGGTTTACGACTTCACATCAATCCTCGGCGAGCCTGAATAGGCATGTCGTTGAGGTCCTGCTCCGCTGTCGGCAGGGACGGGATCTGGGGTTTAGTGGGACAATACCTACTGACGAAATCCTGGTAAGGAAACGAAGAGTCCCCCCCAACAAACAGCTCCAGAATCGCAAAAAAGAAGAGACAAACTCTTAAGAAACGAAATCTTAGCTGAGAGTTTGTTCTGAGTCCAGCTTTGGATTGCACTCTCTTGAAGACAGGAGTGATTAATTGCTGGTCAAGGTGGAAGCTTGGAGCTGCCGAGGCCGGTTTAAACCGTTATCGATACTCGGATAATCCAACAGCCGCCACCGAAAAATTCACTCGTTTGCGCGATTCAAGGCCCGGTTGGCCGCAACCTTTTACGGCGACCTCACACTTTTCAAATCCAAACCTCGCCGTCATCAGCCTCGTCCTCGAACCCTCGCCCTCCCCCACCATTACAGCTTTAATACACATAATCAGCCATGGATCACGGACGAGACCCCTGCCCTTGGGTCATTCTTAATGACTTTGGTGGTGCTTTTTGCATGGGCGTAAGTTTAGCCCTACGTGCTGTGGACGATCGATTACAGCGACAATGGCGATGGCCGCAAACCGGGACACAGCTAACATTTGCCTCGCTAGGCTATTGGAGGTACTATCTGGCACGGAATCAAGGGCTTCCGAAACTCTCCCTATGGCGAGCGACGTATTGGCGCCATCACAGCCATCAAGATGCGCGCCCCGGTTCTCGGTGGTAACTTTGGTGTCTGGGGTGGCCTCTTCTCAACATTCGACTGCGCTGTGAAGGGTGTTCGCCAGAAGGAGGATCCTTACAATGCTATCATTGCTGGCTTCTTCACTGGTGGCTCTCTCGCCATCCGAGGTGGTTACAAGGCCGCCCGAAACGGTGCCATCGGTTGTGCTGTTCTTCTTGCCGTCATCGAAGGTGTTGGTATTGGTTTCTCCAAGATGCTTGCTGGTAGCACTAAGTTAGAAGCTCCTCAGCCTCCACCTCAGGAGGCTACTCTGTGAGCCAGCATCTGACGAAACGAAATACTATGATCGATAGATGACGATCGAACAACCTTCGACTCCCCCACTCTCAACTCCACCACGACGACCAACAAATTCTCCGGGTCGGGCTTTCGAAGAGCCATGTCTCTTGTATTTTAAGCACCAATATCACCATTACCACGAACAAAATTCTGGCAGACGTTTTAATCCTTTCAATTCGCATCGGGTCGGCGTTCCATGTATAATAGAACAAGATATCGGAAGGGTCTCGGGAAGGTGGAATCTGGTTTAGCGATGGAGTTGCCATACTTCTTGCGAATACAGACTTACTTATGTCTGATGAGGGAAAAGAAAGCGACTGTGTATTATACCAAGCGACGGAGAGAAACTTGGAGGTGCACGTGGACCAGCAGGTCCAAGAGATACAGGAATGGGAAATTCCTGCTGCAGATATTTATGCTGCGTTCGTTTATCGCGGATTGGGTACAGAACGAATATACATGACATTCCTGCTCACTCTATGGGCACTCATTGCTTTCGCTTGTCTATAGGTCGCTCGACGGCTCATTGCTGAAGATGCTCATTTGGGGCTTTCCCTCGTCATCGATCCAGGCTCGAAACATGCCTCCGCAGTTAAAATCCATTATGACTCCAGCTCGAGTCTCAATGATTTGGCCATGCGAATCACGAACGACAACACTCTCGATGCCAATGATGCCGCCTTCACCCTCACCTGTCCGGCGCCATCTATCACCCGCACTTCTTTCCAGCTCTCCGCCTGGGCCTGCAACATGGGTTACAGCCTTGGAACCCGACTCTGGTTTCCACCTTGCCATAGCTGCAAGGGTCCGTAGCGCATTTGTCCTCAGAAAGGAATCGCCGTTGCCAGTTCCAGAGCCACCAATGGATCTCGTGGTGGACACTCGTTTACCACTGAGCTCCAGGGGAGTATACGCCACAGGAGTCGGAAAGCAGTCTGCCAAAGTTCCTCTCAGAACATCACTGAGCACCAGTGAGGGGCCCGACTGTGTCATGGCATTCTTCAAGCGATCCCACGTGGAAGACCCGGTCGGATCACCATCCTCGGTCCATTCCTCTGCCCAGAAGCCTGACCCAATTGCAGGCGTGTCGCCAATACGACCAGTGAGCTTATTCGTCAGACCTCCTGTACTGGTTGCGGCGCAGATCACACCGTCTTGGTCAAGGGCTACTGCTCCGCACGTTCCTTGAGGTAGATACTCAGTCGCACTCCAGGTTGCTTGCCCCTGACCTTTCTTTTCTCTCTCAAGAGCCCGGATATGCTCGTCCCAACGACGTTGGGTGAAGAAGTAACTAGGGTCGACAAGTTCTAGTCCGTACTGTTGCGCGAGTTGCTCGGCGGCCTTTCCATAGAGCTGTGTATGTCCCTGTGCGGATGGGACATCAAGATCGCCTGACTTGACTCCTCGGGGATTCGCCTCCAGATCGTCTTCGCCATGTTCAAGCATTGCTCGGGCTAGGAGGATGGGATTCTTCACATGGCGTAGGCCCATGACACCAACACCTCGCTTCTTATAACCACGGGATACCATGACTGAGGCCTCTAGTTCAATGACTCCATCGCGAGTGAACACAGCGCCGTGTCCGCTGTTGAATAGGGGATTGTTCTCCAGAAGACGGACTGCATAGGTAGCGGTATCTAAAGCTGAAGGGAGCTTCTTGGATGACTTTTCTGAGCCTGTCTCATGACTTCTCATGTACTGGTCCGCTCTGGTGACCTAAAAGACCAATGAGATAATTGAGAATATGGGGCTTCTCATGCTGCCGTTTATGAACTTACAATGTCAATGAGAGCTTTACGATAAGCCCGAAACTGTTCCGGTGGGTACGTATCGCGCTGGATATTACCTGCGCCTCCGTGAATGACCAGGCGAGGCTTCAGTCTCGGTCTTGTTTGTTCTTGAACTCGGTACTCCATCTTTGGTGGCCACAGCCAAGTTATTGGAACTTGGAAACCAAGATAGCGAAATGTCAAGGATGGACAATCTCCCCTCACTGATTGCTAAAGATGAGCATTACGACATATACGGAGCCCCACTCGTGATCAAACCCAACATAGGCTCATCCAGACAATAAGAGCAGACGATGACATATTTTGAGATTAACATTGCCGCCTTCTAATTCAACATATTGTAGATAAGAGTTTTCAGGTATATATGCTCATAATATTATACATGAATATTTCTTCAATCAACTCCCAAGTTTGACAAGAGTCTCATGCTGCCCTAACACCATGCAAATGCGCCTATTCATAGGCTCTTTTTCAAATCATATCGGAGTTAAACATCCAAGATTATAATACCCAATGGCAAGCACAGGAATTATGATATTATGCCTGAGCCAGTACGATAGACAACTTAACTGCTTTGTCTATATCCTTTGGTCGTAAGCCTGGCGTGCGACCTAAACAGACTGCCCTGCTTGTCATTTCTATACTTTGTTAGTTACTGGCTTCATAACACAAGTTGAAGGAACTCGCCTGCTACTAGTCGATTCACGTCCATCGTCACTTTTGTCTTCATCCAACTGGCATCTGTGGCCCAATCTCGAGGAAAGTATGATGAATCCATGAGAGATCCCATCCCTGCACCGAACTGCCCAGGGTTGGTTGTCTCAACTGTTGGCAGAATGTTGATTAAGTCAACGCCGATTGCAGGTGCCATAAGAGGACCTTGTGTCATTGACGCTGTGGTGGTAGCGAGGGTGGTGGGTATAGTGCTTTGCCACATACTCGATATGTCACTTGTGGCTTGCTGAGACGGCATATAATGCGCCTGACTTGACGCAGGGGGTTGCTGCGTTCCGAAGAAGCTGCTGCTCGTTCCTAAGCCCGAAAGGTCTGGAGTTGCGTCAAACGAGCCCATATCAATCTCAGCATCAATAAAATCCACGTTAGCAGGTATCACGATACCCCGTTGACGCAGATATGTTTCCACCTCATCTGCATCGAAGAAGTCCCCTTCAAATCCCTGGTACATCATTCGCATGCGAGTATCAATAAGATCACCTTTGGCCGCTTCAACGTCTGGGTTAAAAGGGCCCATTGAAAATCCAGTCATCTCTTGTGGCTTCATATGCTGTGCCAACCCTTGGTTTCCTAGCGGTATCGCGTTCCCGTTGGCTCCTGTTGCTGTACTTCCTCCGGCTTCTCCATTATTTGGGAAGAAAGTCCCAGCACCCCCCAGGTTTGTGAAAGGGTACCTCCAGACAAACATTGATTCCTGGCTCACTCTTGCCAATGTGCTAGATATGCGGCGGATGATAGACTCCCTGGGTTCGAATAATAGACAAAATCCAAAGACCTCAGCATATCGATGAGGAGGTGGGTTTGCCATCGATGCCAACCTCAGACCAGCCTCCAAAGTTGATCTCTGAAGACGGCGACCAAAACTCCGTTCTTGAGACGCATAAGTGGCTGGTGAATGTACGTTGGGAAAGGGTGATTGAAGGAAAGGATTTTGCTCGAAACTGATTGTCGCTTGCGTGTCGTAAACCGGGAAACTAGCATTATCTGTAGTTGGCATTGTGATGATTTCGTAAGGCAGGTTCAGGGGAGGCGTAGCCTGTTGCCGTATAGTGGCGTCCGGTCTTCGTGGAGTTGACAGGCTCTTCTCTTGAGGAGCGCTAAAACCAGGTGGCTTCAGTAACTTGAATTCACCACTCCCCGATTCGGAAGTGCCAGAGTCGGAGCCAGATGGGTGCCGTCCTGGGGTTTGTGACACAAGTTGCTCTTGTGCTTGAGCAGAGGCCGGGGTATCTTCGATTCCATCGCGGTTTGAGTAATCAGCAGATTTCCTTGTGAGGGAGAGAAACTTGCGGGTTGTATCATTGAGACGTCTTGCAACTTCAGGTGCACCTTCCAGCATTCCCTGGGAAAGAACAAAGTCAAAAAAGTTCATGAACTCTTTGCTCATGTTTTCATTAGCATCTTCAAGATCCTTGACTTTGTCCTCAAGGGTCGTAATGGCAGTATCTTTGCGATTACGATAGGCCCTTTGAGCCAGTCGGATCTGCGTTCGACGACGCTGTGGAAATTGTAAGTCGGAATGAGATCAGGCTGACTGAAGAGCGTGGCTCATTGCATGAACTCACATCTTGAGCCGTCTCATCTCTGGTGTCAAGGCGTGGACGGCCTCTCGATCGCTTCTTACTCCGTTCCTCGTCTTTTTCTTCGGAGGCCTTAGATCGCTTCCGCGTTGACAGCGACCCAGGGGCGGTCTGAGGTTCTTCAAGCATGGTGGCTAGTTTTAAGTGAGGACGTTGTGACCTGGAATGGAGGGTGCATTGAACGATGAAGTCCGGGGAGGATAGCCTCAGGGAACACGGTCAATATGAGTCATGTGATAATCAGCCGTAGTCACAAATATTTCGAGTTCATGAATTTTTCGGCACGTCAACTGTAACTGCCGGGGGCGACGACTGTATGACTCCGGTGAAGCCGGATGAAGCTCGGAGCTCCGCCGATTGTGCTCCGTATGCCGGGGTGGGGATTTGCGGAGGATGCGGAGGATACGGAGGGTACGGAGCAAAGGCGAGGATGATACCTGAATGATGGCGGAATGATAGGGGCAGAGATGTGAGATGATGTTGGGGTTGGTGGTGAAGGGGAAAGAGGGCTGTGCATCGGCTAGGATCTCAAATGCCGATCGATGTCTGCTTATCGACTAGCGTCAGAAAAGTGATGATCAATCAAAATACATAGGAGGAACAGAACCCCAGGCTTTGGAACTGCTCATTACCCTTTTATCGGGGTGTTTTACAGGTGCTTGTGTTGGGAGGAAAACTATTTCAATGTTACACAAATAACTGTTGACTGTTCTACTCTCTCGTAACAATCTATGAGATGGATGCATTTGCACCAAAGCATCAAGCATCAGAGGGGCTTGGCCATTGCTCAGCCTTAAATGGTTAGTGGGGTTCCAGCGGATCGGAGCGACGTTTGACCCACTGAAGAGGCAGTGTCCAAAGCGGGGGATGGATTTGGGCGGGACCAAAAGTTGATATGGATGTAAATGCAAGACAGAGAGACAGCTAACCGTTGCTTGAACCAACTGTATCCAGTCTAATGCTTGCAGGAAGATCAGAGAAAATGTCTACGCTCATGCACTTACATAGACTATCTACGGACCAGAAGTTTGTGTCCATTTAATCCAATTAGCTGCTGTCCAACCCTCGAAGACCCTCCACTGCTTCAGGGTAGTCCTAAATGGGCCAGCTTTGCGCTGAACGCACCTAGGTAGGCCACCAAAATGTCACTGCCACTTTCGCGACAGGGGCCTGGGACTTCTACCCACCAACAAACGACTGCAGTATTATTTGTCGTTCCATAACCTCTTCATTCATCTTCATGCCAGCATCTTCAGCATATGCGCCTGACTTGCTCTCTTTCCTCTAGAAAATCAATCCCGCCAAATTGCGTCAATCATTGCCGACCCCCTGACCAACATAGATATCGGGCTTTGTCACACTATGGCTCCTGTTTTACTTTGACGGCGCTACCATTTCGCGAACCACTACCGCACCCCCAACGACATCTGCTTTACCTTCAGCGTCCCTCAGCATGGGCGACTGGGCCCGGGGATGGACCAGAGTCGGGCAAACAGGTCCGACCCAGCACTATGGTCGTGTATGGGAGGCTGAGCGCGAGCTCCAGGAGCTTAGCATCATAGAAAGCTGGAATGATGATGACAGTTGGCCCGGCATGTAAGCTATTCATAACCGATGAGCTGCGCACACCTTCGATGCTGACATTGGCTGCGCAGAAATAAACCGCTCTTCAATGGCCCCGATGCGAAGCGCTTTGACACAAAACTTGCTAAACTTGAAGATCTGGGATATGGCGCATTCGGTCGTGTCGAGAAGGTCTCTTACGGGTCTGTCTGTCTTGCACGTAAAAGGATCCCACGCCGACGCGGGTTTACTATCGAAGATTTGCGCAAGGAGAGCTTGACTATGCAGAAACTCGACCATCGCCATGTCGTCAAATTGGTTGCCACATACGCACCTCGAACCCACGAATTATGCCTGCTCATCTGGCCTGCTGCCGTCTGTAATTTGAGCACTCTCCTCGAAGACTTGGAGTATCTGCGCATGGGAGAAGGGGATCGTGAAGATATACTCGAGAGGCTAGATGCTTTAGACATCAAGGATTTGAGTGCCATTGAGCAATCATCTGAAGACCAGCTTCTCCACTCGACAACAAAATGCCCGCTCGAATTCCTACGCAATACAATAGGTTGCATTGCTCGCGCATTGGCCTATTGCCACCAGAATGATGTGAGGCATCTCGACATCAAGCCATCTAATATCCTGCTCAAGGCAGATCGAGTCTACCTTGCTGATTTTGGCGTCTCGAGAGATGTTAGTGGACAGGATCAAACTATGACAGAGGGAGTGCCGGGAACTGAGAGATGGCGAGCCCCCGAATTGTATGCCAACAGCGGTTCCAGCATGCAGTTGTCAGATATCTACTCACTTGGTTTAGTATTTCTAAATATTGCAACCGTTCTGTACAATGTTCGGTTATCCGAGTTTGACGAAGCGTTAAGATACCCATCCAGGAATACCCAGGAAGAACAGCTTCGTGAGCGAGAGCAGAAGCTGAATGCTCACTTGGAAAAGCTCACCTCTCATGCCTTGGTCACACCCCCTTTTATGTTTACGTACGAGGGCCAAGAAACAGTTCGTCCGCGGCCAGTTGTCAACTTGATTGCAAGGATGATCACTCCGAACCCCAAAAATCGATTACACGCATACAAAATTGATGACAAACTATCCATGCTCGGAGGAATTCATCAAATTTATCATGGAGAGTGTTGCAAAAGGCCAATATCATGGGTCGAAGACAAGTGGGACAAGAAGCTCACGGTATTGACGAGCGTTCGGAAAGAGAACGATCGCTTGAAACAAAAGGTTGCTGAGCTCGAAGGACGAGACAGAACGTACGAATCTCGAGTCCAGCGCGAGGTCGACGAACATAAGCAGGCTGTGGTCCTGCTTCAAAAGAAGCTCAAAGACATGGAAGATAGGTGTCATATGTTGGAGGCAGATAATGCCAAAAGGAGGAGTAGCGCGAGTAAGCCCCCGAGCAAAATGGCGATGCCGCGACCCTACCGAAGCAGCACAACGAGTCTTGAATCTGGGCCTGGGCTTGAGTCATCACCGAAATCGAAGTCGACGCCGGTGACGCCAGCGGCAAGGCCAGCCTTTCAGCCATGGTCTCGGTCTTATCAGCGTCTCCCACCAGAGCAGAGGGCTTCACCACTCCAACGACAAAGAGTCTCACCGCGACCCCCGAATGACATAGCCCCCAGAGGTTCAATTGAATTTCCGACCTCGAGATCGCCAAGTTTCACCAATATTTCGGGTTATGCTTTACGCTCGCGTGGATCCGGCTCGAAGCTCCCCTTGCCAATTACACCGTCTCGAAGTGAAACGCCGAACCTCAACCGTGACCAAAGCCTCACGGATAGCAGCATGTCTTCGTCAGTATTCTCTCGACATAGTGTCGAGACAAATCCAACGCCTCTGCAAAGCAGCCCAGCCCTGGACCGCAACCCGCTGCCTATGGACCCTGCAAAAGGACCTCAATGGGGCCAATTGTCCAGGCAGCCTGATCAACCCGATGCGAGAGTGGTGACCCCTGAACCACAGCCAGCGCCGTCAGAGTCGAGTAGCCCAGCCTTCTCAATGCCATTTTCCACCATGTCATCCCCGAGAACTCTTCGTTCTGACCTCGCGAGCATCGACGGGGACCAAACACGTCGACCATCTGTGCCATCACTCCAATCATTAAAGAGCTGGGCTGAAGTCGCAAACGAGGGGAAAAAGACACTGAAGATGATTACTCGACCACGCGCGCACTCGAATAGGTCTAATAGGCAGCTGGAGGCAGAACCTGTCTAAGAATATGTATCATGACAGCATGACGATGTTGATGAATGAGGTGGATTTTTTGGGTATACAATTTTAGGAATTTTGGTCATTCCAAGTTACGATCTAACTAGTATCTACACAGCATTTGCAGCTAAAAGTTGAATACAAAGGGTATCATATCCCATCTACCTCTAATATTGTACATGTCTATACTCTTCTAATTCCGCTATAAAGGACAGAACCTGGGTATAAATAAAGAAGATGATTACAGGCCCTTTTATTGGCCACCCCTTCGCATGGTAGCAATTTGACTGAAAAATTGAGCTTCTTTGTCAGATTCCACCGCCCCTAGCAGAGAATTCTCTTTCTTGGCCAGCCCTTGCCTCTTTGCCCACGACATACGTCTACCACGGTTATCCACACCGGCTTCATACTTCCTGGCATATTCATCCTCTAACTTTTGTGCCCTCGTGACCCATTGTTCAGACAAGAACGGGTCTTCAAATGAAGTGTCTTTCGTTCGTTCTATTTCGGCCTGCTTTTGGCGATAATCTGTTAGGATTGTATCCAAAGTCTCCTTTGCTACTTTGGGATCAGTTGGCTTTGCGCCGCTCTGCTTTTCTTCCTTGGCCAGTGCAATTTCTTGTTCAATAAGACTGCTCACTGCCTTGGCACGAGCCGTTTGGTCGTTTGTGATCTTCATAAGTTTTTGATCCCACCAAGCTTTTGTCAGAGTCGCAGTGAAGTGATATGAAGCTAGTGGCCCATCCCGTACCACTTTGTCCGCGAAGCCTTCCTGAAGCAGCAGTTTGTCCATCATGGCGTCCCATCGATCGTCTAATCGAGCCCTCGGGATGTCTATAGTGGAAACTCCCAGAAGCGTTTTGACAGACCGTCGAAATATGTTTGTCTTTCTACTAATTGCCCGCGAGAACACCCTCGGCTGTGGTTTCTTAATTCGAACGAACGACAGTAACTCAGCAGTGTTACCAGTAACTGGCACCTTTCTCTCGCCTACAAAGGCAGTTTTTGGAAGAGGTCGGATAGTTGGTTCGTATTTAACTGCCCCATCAGGGGCAGAGACTTTGGTGAAAAGTGGAGGGTTGAGTCGCTGCTTCGAACCGGGTGGCTTTTTGTAGGAGGGGGCTTCTAGACGCGAAAGGTTGGCCGTAAAGTTGCGTTTGCGGAGATGTCGAAGTATTTCAGAGTGCTCGGGCGATTTTGTATCTCGTCCTTTCGTTAATAATGTAAGGAACTGAACAGAACATTAGACCGCGTAGACCGAGTCTTGCTCAAACCTCAAACCTTGTATCCGGCAGCCATTGAGTCGTAAAGAAGCCTGAAGCTGGTGAGTGGCTTATTCTTGGCGAATCTCTCTCTCACTATTTTTGTTAGAGGGTGTTTCCGTCCACCAGGATGGAGATGATGCGGTAAGGGCACATTGGATGCTGTTTTCAAGAGTGCTCGATAGAGTGCCAATGCGGCGACCCTATGCTGCGAACTGCGCGCCGCGACAAAGTGTTGGCGAATCATGGCGACTGCGGTTTGTGTGGGTACGTGCACATGCAGGTTACCGGTATAATTGAAGCATATTGGTGTTGATGCATGCGATTAGATGTTGGTGAAGGCTTGAACATGGTGGGGGAATTTTACAGGTTAGCGGCTGGATGACTAAGAATTACCCCGGATTTTGAAGATCCATGGATGGGAAGTGAACCGGTCGTCACGAAGGGACTATTCCCGAAGTATCCGTATGAATGAACTTATTAAGGCAGTTGTTCAATATGAAACATGGCGCTCTGCACTCGCTACAGAACTCATCATCTCAGCTGGTTTACCTGCAGATAATATGTGCAATTCTTTGAGCTGATCATCCAGATTAGAGAAGGCTATGTGCACTACTCCGTAGAAGTTGCTAAGATCCAGTATCTTGCTATCCCTCGCGTATCGTGTTAGCCAAGGTCATGTTGTTACTAATCGCGATTTGTCCCCCACCCCACCTTTCAGGGCTTGATATCAAGGGTAAGAAGTGACAATGTTCAGCAAAGAAGTGCATTCTGTCGTTGGCAAACTTGCCCGAAGCCCAAAGGGCTGCTGACAACTTCAGGGAACTGATACACATGCAATCTAACGTCGACAAATCCTAGAATAAGGGGCCGAAAATCAAATGAGTCTAATGACGATTCAGGCTTTTTATGCCTTTCACAAATAGTTAATCAGTCATTAAAGTTTTGCGTTCCTCGTTGTCAGTTTACGAAAGCAAGATGACACCTATTCAAACAATTCTTGCCACACAAACACAGCCTAATACAAGCTAAAGCATGAGTAGGGCTGCATTGGCTGACTGGAGGGTTGAGCCGCATGTTACGAACCGTCCTATCAGAACAGCATGATTTGAGCAGCTGACGATGTTTTCAGGCTTGAAATGCAAATCTCAGCTCATGGTTTCCCATCCTTGTCCCGAGGCTCCCGTGAAGATGATCACTAACCCACAACAGCGAGCTGATCAATATTTCGTAGTCGCGATAATCAGTACCGAGACATCCGAAACGTCTGGACGGATCGGACAAGTGAAAATTGCCGATTCCCGAAATGTTGTTGCCCGGCATTGATTGATCTGAGATACGCAGCCGCGCGCTTGAATGAGGGATCGGGGCAAGGGATCCGTTGAAAAATTTGTGATAAGTGAGATGATTTTGAGTTTGTGGTGTTTCAGTAAGCTATCATCACCCTGACGTTGGGATGGCCAGAATGGCTGGATGCGGCAAAGTACCTGTACCTTGAGGATGGGAATAGTGTTTTCAGCGCCAGGGCACGGTATCATGACGTTGAATCGCATGAACTTGCAATAAAAAACCATTCTGTGATGAGTGAAGAATATTTGCTGTGTAATCGATTGCTCTGGGCTTCTCGACAGTCATCGGCATTCAGAACCATTCTGGATCTCCTTTGCTCCAGAGATTTAGCGACGAGAAAATATTGGATCCATACCAGTTACGGTTATGTCAGTTATTTTATAACGCCAGTCTTCCGTGTTGCCGGTCAGAAGGTGGGTTCTGTTGATGATTGGTGAAAGGGTGCTGAGTCTTGGAAAGGACTGAAAATCGGTAGTTTCAAAAACCTTGGACATTGGGTGGAGGAGAGACTCTCGACAACAATGAAGACCTCACGTCTCAACTATTCTATTGAATAACTAACCCCTGAACCAGAATCACATAACAAAACAGAATATAAGAAGGGCCAGCACGGTTTTGTAGGATAACTGGTGGTATTGCTGTTAAGAGTCGATTGGGTTTATAGATGACGTGAGGTGTCAATACTATGAATTATTGAGTGCTGGAGGTGCCAGCTTGGCCGAAACAGATGGATGTTTTAATGCTTGAGACATGGATGCTGCTATGGTGGCCAGATGATACTGGGAGCTTTGCATTGCGAAGATGAGCTTTAGGTGGTGTGAGACTGTAAAGGATTCACGACACCTTCAATTGGCACCCCAACAAAAGCGCAATAACATGATAAAGCAGACCATTGAAACGGCGTTCGTAGTTGTTGTCATTTAGCAATTGGCTCGTTTGACTGACAGACAGGCGGTCTAGGATTCTGAGTTGGCGATATGTATGTATGTACATGCATGCACGATCTCATCCTTGTCGTTGCCTGCATGCGAAAGCTTAGGTCTGATATGCAACTGCTCGACCACTATTGAAGAGATTTATTCGCGATCCGGCCTGAACTTGTAACTGAGAACGTATCTGCGGACTCGCGGAGAAGGGTGGGTGTAAGAACTGCTACGATAGGTAAGTTTTGTAATGATTGATGTCCAGTATCCATGGAATTGGGACTTGGTCCATGGAACCTGTTGAACTCAGACTGAGGCTCTTACAAGGTCGCGGCATCTAAAATGTGCGACACACCCCGCTCAGTGACCAAATGGTTGCCATAAAAGTCGATGCTAACCAGTAGCAAGTGATTCCGTTACCCCGCGGAGCAGTTGATTTTGAGCCGATACTACATTGATACTATGTACAGAATGGGGTGTATGGACTGGTGGATTTGTCTAATGAATGGCGGCTGAGAACCGTTCAAACTTACATTGTCTTTGACCGCAACACCGCAACTGGAAGAGTGGATTAGCCACTCGAGAGTTTTGACATCCACCCTACCTATCACTCCCGGTTCAACGGGACAAAGTTATGCTAAACCGTTATAGACAACAAGCAGATGTCGAGGCACGAGGGCAGCCTTAATAACAGGAACAGCACTAATAAAGTTAGAAGGAGCTCACGAGTCTGAATCATGTTGTTTGCATGTCTCATTTAACTCGATTGGCTTACCAGCCTTTCTCGTGTTCGGGTTGGCGTCCATCTATTTCCCAGCTCGGACCAGTCTGGTACGGGAGGTGCCGCAGCTTGCATTGACTGAAAGGCCCTGGCCGTGGTGAGGTAGGGCAACCTCACCTCATAAGACACTCACTCATTCCAGTGTTGCGAGATATCCATTTGATCCCCTGATCCAGATTGACTGGGCTGAACTTAGCGGGCAGCGGCATGCATGCCAGGCCATGCCTCTCATCAGTCGCATGAGGTTTTTGTAGGATGGATGCATCGGGCGTGTTCATGGATTAGTGACCCGCTCCCCCACCTCACTAATATCAAGGATGAGTTGGAAGACGCGGGAGAAGGAAGAAGAGAAAGAGAAGAAAAATTCATCCCATGCTTTTCAAGGTCAAGGCTGGCTCCAGTACTTGGGGCCGCTAACATAAAAAAAAAGGATATTAAAGCAAGAGCATGGACTGAGAGAGCAGGGTATCTGCCAGCCTCTTCTCAACAACTGATGAATGTTTCTGCTATTTCCTTCGATCTTGATCCCTCGACGCTCTCAGAAACTGTCTGGCCCTGCTTCCTCGATCGGAGAGACTAGGATCGCTGCTAGAGAGGAGACCTCGATCTGGTGACACAGACTCAACTGGCACACGACATCGATTTCATAGGGGAACATAAGCCTGATAAGTAAAAACACAAAACAGGAAATGCACTGCGATCATCAGGACCGGTTACTAAAAAAAGGAAATATCCTGGGGAACCAGCCCGCTGGTCCAACGCTCAAAGCCCAAAGTACCGGTACACAAACAAAAAGCAAAACCGCCAGAGACATCTCGAGCCAATAGAGTAGACAGGGACAACGGCAGCCACCAGTAACAACTTGAGCCCTCGAGGTCACCACCTGGACTCTAATTAATATCCAACCCGCCGATCCCAGGGCGGCCTCACTCATTCATCTTACCACCCTTTTCCTTTCTCTAGCTTCTCCTTTCCTTTCCTTTCCTTTCCTTTCCTTTCGCTTCCTTTTCTCGTTCTGTTGCCCATCCACTTTCGCTTTTCTATTCCCAGCCTCGAAAATAATTCTTTCACCTTTTGGGTCTTTAGCCGCCAGACTCAACAGTTTTCGATGCTGTACATGCACTAATATGTAAGTCGACCTCGCTTCTTCTGTCCCCTGTTTTCGCGTGTCTGCGGCATGCTGCTCCCGGCGCCGCTCTTTCTACCCCTGGCCCTTCTATTGATTAGCGGATGGAGTCTCGCGGCATCGTTGAGCTGTGCCTGAGCGGCTTGACCGCCCTATCCCTGGCTCTGAGGCGGATTCCATTGACGCCTTCTTGACGGCCATGTCATGACGGCTCAGGCAAGCCACTGCTTACCCCAGCTTGACCCCTGGATCTGCCCATCATCGCGTCTGCTTCTGATATACACCCAAGTGTCTTCCACCGCTTCGAGTCCTTGTCTTCTTGACCGTATAATCTTCACCTTACCCATGAGCCCATAACGCCTTACAGCTAGCTTTCCGCCGCTCAATCATTTTCGCTTTCCATCCGTCTTTCACGGTGACCGCTTTATTCAGAGCTGACTTTAATACTTCACAGACCCCACGCGATCAGTTCATACACAAAGTTGCGCGCGGTCTCTTATAATACCATCTTTCTTCCTGTCCACCGTACTAAGCAGGGCTACACCTCCCCTGACGATTTGGGCCAACCTCTTATCTCTTGACACCTTACCCAACATCTCGTCATATGCCGGTTCGTGTATTGTCCAAGTGCTGGCTTCCACGGCGGGTCGACCATTTCCGTATCATCCCATCTCGCTCATCCTGGTCTCATCGGACCACATCGTCCCCGGCTTAACATCCCGCCAGATCGTGTACTTTATTGCTCGATCACGCCCTGTGCTTTAGCTGCGTATTCGGCTTTGAAAAGCACTGAAACACATATCATAACTTGACTTGCCTCGCTTGGTGGTCTTTGTATTTGTTTACATTCGCCATCAATCTTCACTCAGCCATATCTGACGACACAGTTGATCTCCTATCCATTATCAAGGACACATTGGATTGAGCTGCTGCATGAGCTCGACCCGAACCTGGCTTGGCAATCATGTTTCTGCATGCTGGTGCTAGCCTTCACGGCCACGAGTACTCGACAAATCGACAGACACAAGCGCCCCAAGGAGCGTTGCCCTTCCTCCGATCAGCGCTTCGACGCCGGTCAGATGCTGATAAAACAACAAGGCCATTATCAGCAGACGTTACTTTCTTACCACAACCCCGACCAATGTCATACCATGAGAAACTCCCGCCTGTGACTACAGTGACGCCGGTGCGCCGGTCCTCTCGCCCTAGGCCTAAGTCTGAGTATATGCCTCGGCGAGATCTGTCTGTTCGCTTTCGTGAACCGGAAACTGATGACGACCTGCCGCCGTCAGAGGTTCAGAGCGAAGACGAAGGCTCTGCTGCCTGCTCAGATATAAGTGATCTAAGTGATTCATCCACAGCACCTCGAAGAAGGAGGAGGAAGCGTACCTTCAGAAAATCTACACAATTTCTTCTTGCACACCCAGCACCTCGACCAGGAGCCAGACAACGCCGCTTGGTCCATCGCCCACGACTACTCCTTCAATTACAAGAAGTCGGCGAGAAGCGCCCAATACCCGCATTTGATGTAGTACCGTCCAGCCTCATCACGGGCTCTCAAATTGTCCCTCGTATGGCCAAGCGTTGCCCTCACCTATTCCGTACGAAGCCAGTCCTAGGCATGAACGATCTTCTCATCGTTCGCAGTGAGGACTACGATACGCCAGCATCTCCAGGATCTCTCGATACCGAAGACTCGCTTGATCAAAGGGACGTCGTTGCAGTTATTAGCCCACTTCCCCAAATGCGCGACGAGTCCGCCGAAATCGTGATGGAAGATGGATCGACCTGGGAGTCAAGTTTGATGGCCAATGGCTCATATGAGTTCATTGGAGTCGACGAGCGAGGACGAATTAGTACTGCACGATGGGTCAAGAAAACTTCGACGCCAACACCCTCCATGCCCAAGAATACTGGAGAACAGACGCCGCCACCGAGCCCGTTGCCCACGGAAGTCAAGTGGACATTTAGTATGATACACCCCGACACAAGACGGCACCCAATCATGGGTTCCCTAATGTCAAATACGCTGGACGTCTTTGACACGTATAATACCATGTCGACCTCAAGCGGTCGTTATCCTCCAACTCGAAACACACCACTAGATTCCAAGCTTGCCAGCGACTGGATCGTCTCGAATCCACCTGAAATCCAGTCACGATTGACGAAAGTGGTGCCAGATGACATCAAACTTCTGATGGTTGCAACTGCATCGTGGGTCAACCTTAGACAAAGTGGATTGCCTGGATCGGGAATCTGCAGGACACCATCGATGGTGCAAAAACGCACACTTAGCAGTGGTGGTGGTCCGCAGAGAGCGCAGACATTCCCTGCTCGCCCAAGCCTTTCCCTTGTTAATCCTTCACATCAACTACCGCATGTCAACACGAGCCCGGCAAGTAGTTCTTTGGACAGTTGCACATCGGACATACCCGCACGTCGAAGGTCAGTGTCCTACAATGCAGGGTTTGTCAAGCGGTTTGTGACGCCGCGTGTCAGCGAGGATGGAAGACCTCCGCTAGAGACCCTCGATATCAAGTCAGACAGGCCACCGACAAGACGTGTGAGCATTAGTGTGCGGAATTTTGCAGACAAGATTTTCCGCCGGAGAAGCAACTCCCACGCACAGGCGGAAGATATATATGGCCACAAGTTCGAATATTGATACATCGTTAGTGATGATCGTAATATAAAAATACCTTGTCCTCAAACGGACTTATCTTCGCACATATCATATTCCTGGTCTCTGAAAGGACTAATATACTTTGAACATGAAACTGGCGCCTCAGTTGGTGAGAATGGACACTTCAAGCCGGAAACACGGCGAAAGGGAGCCTTTCCTCCTCCGGAATGGCACATCTTCACGGACAGAGATCCCTTCCACATGGTGGGGCACTTGATGATGCTGACCGGATTGAGCGTATGATTACATTTGGGGAATGCTGGGTCAAACATCGAGGGGTCTTTGACCGGGAGCTTAGTATGATGTATAGTTCTTTCGTTTAACTATTGTGTAATGTAGCATCTTATCCTGTCTAGTGAATGCTTACAGATCTAGCAGGCAGTAACAAAGAAACGCAATCATAAGAAGTGTGATGGTTGACAAGCAAAGCGAGAGGGTCAAGCTGTCTTAGGCAAAGGAAGCTTGCGTGTTTGGCACGGTAAATTCGGAATACTTCGGACGACCGGTGGCTGTGCTTTTGGATGTCATGCCTACGGATCAGTTGGCCATTTCTTAGAAATGAAGAGAAGCATGCTGTTCAGCCCGTGTTGCATAGTTTTCTATTGGAGCCTTTAGCATTGAGGTGAAAGACAACGTTGTCCCGCTGTCTTGGGTATCCCGTCTTCATTTTGACTGGGATGGAAACTGATTGGATGAATGTATTTGAACAGAAGGGACGAGAACACAAACCGGCTCAGCTTGGCCCATAGTACTCGGGGGGAAGCAGTATCACAAATCACACGCTGCGCTTGTGATAGCATTGACGTTTTTTCGGGCTTGAATGGGGGATACCTAAGAATCACACAAACAAGGTGGAACCAATCAGCCACAAATGCAAGTAGCCGTTACTAAGGACAGCAAGCAAGGTCGAGTAATAAAGGGCGGGAGGTTTCACTCGACGGTCAGCTACAAAATGAAGTCGAGCAGCTGATCATGGAAAGCCTCAAAATCCAAGCGGGATGATTCTCTGCGTATTACCGCTCAACTCCATGGTTATTCCCGTACCTAACCATTTGAACCCTTCCTTGGTGATTTACCCACGACAGGACGGATGACAATCACTTCTTCATATTGATATGCATACAGCGATAGAGGAGGGGACTACAAAGTCCGAAGAACAGCCCAGAGAATCAAGGCGATGCCACAGAGTGCAATGTAACATTGAGATCGAAGAAAACACGCTATAGGTCAAAGTGAAGACCCTGAATTAAATCAAGCCCACCTAGGTAATAGGTAGGCTTCACTGCTTACGATCCATATTTTGCACAAGCTCCTGATCGACTGTCCCGTCGGTTTTAAATCTCCTTCGTTTGTCTTGGGCTGATGCGCGCGTACTGGCTCCGGAAAAGTGGAACCTGGAGCTCTGAGTAGGTACCTATCTTAGTTTCTAGGTGCGGTGCAGTGCGTAAGTTAGATGTGTCCGCCAGGCTACTGCTGCTGCATCATCCATCACCATTTACGGTCGCCCAGCCCGCTTCTTAATCCTCCAACTCCTCCCACTCTTACTTCTACTTTTGCCTTTACATATATTGCCTAACTCTGGAAGTATTCTCAGGTCCACGTCGCCACGTCCTGCATATTGATTGTAAATATCGACGTCGACTTCAGAATAAGCTCAATGCCCACCATCTGTCCTTCGCCGCCCCGCCTTGCGATTCAATAAACGTCCCGCCTGAGCTGTTGCGCTGAGCCCAGCTGAGCTGAGCCGCCCGCTCTCGGCTGCCCGACGGTGTTCGAGAGAATCGCATCATTTATTGTTCACTCCATTACTTACCCTCGCACCCACCTGCCCGCCATGGATGAGAACATTGGTCCTCGCCCCTCGGGTTCTCACGGTTCTATGCCGCCTACGACTGCATCTAACCTACTAGCAAACTTCCTCCCGTACGAGCCCATCTCACGATCCACGTCCCCGGGTATTCCTTACCTCAAGACCGATGAAGACGACAAGAAACGATATCGGCCCCGAACCTTTGCATACTTCTCTCAGCTCCCATTTGAAGTCGAAGAAGAAGCCCAACGAGATGCTGCTCTGCAGGGTATCCTCAAACAACTATACATTGCTATTAGAGCTGAAGACTTCTCCCCAGGAGCTCTCCATTGGACCAAGGAGCTCCAGGGATGGCTCAACCTCAAGTTTGAGATGACGAGAGAGCAGAGAGCAAAGCTAACTAAACTTTATTATTCCCTTGCATTGGCTCCCGGCCTAGATGCAACCGCCTCGGACCGTTTCTTGCGCATGGTCCTCACTCTCACAAGGTACGTGTGCTGACAACATTTCGATGACATCAATTCACATCTTGTAGGAAGAATCATTATTTGAAGCCCGGAGAAGATCTCGTTCTTGAATGGAGGCCATTGTGGAACGAAATCAAAGCATGGCTTCTCCCCTCAGAAGTCGCAGCGCACCAGAGCAACCGCAAGCGTTCCGCTAAACAGTTGCTCAAGCTGTGCACACATGTCCATACGTATTTCGATCCTTCCGAACGCCGAGCGATGCTGGGGGAGTTCTTGCCATTCTTCAGTGTTAATGAGCTGCCCAACGCCTACATTGTAGTAGGAGTCTTGAATGCTTTGCTGCCAAGTCACCCCGCTCCCATCAACGAACCTCAGTCTCAACCAGCCGATGTCTTCCCCACGCTCTTCCACTTGTGGTCTATCATAAATCGATCAAAATCATTTGATATCTTTTTCATTGACCTACTGTCTCGTATTGCTCGAGACCACATTGCCTGCTCCTATGTCCCATTTGGAAGCCATGGCATCTTTTCAAAGGACCAATCCGACCTCATTTTCACGGCCATTCTCAGGCTCACACAAATCCCCGTGGGTCAAGCCAATTCTCCATATACTCCTTTGGACTATCTATCTGGGGCGGGTATTTATGTTGAGAAAGATAAGAAGAAGTATCCAGTGGCCTATATGATATCCCGCTTGATAGTGAGCTCTTTGTCTCCGGCTTGCCTAAAAGAAGACGATTCTATTATCTCACACTTGGAAGGTCTTATGGAGTCGATCGATACCTTCTTTCACCCCTCCAACCAAGGCTCGTGGACCACCATGCTTGGTCAGTTGACCCTCTACCTCACCGAGGCGTTCGTCTCCCGATGGAATCGCGAGCAGAGCGGTGAACTGGATCTCCCCGAGGATCGTAAAATCAACGATGGGTTGAAAAAGCGTTTTGTGATGGCACTCAAAGAAGTGACATTCATGGGTCTTTTCTCCAAAAGCAGCCGCGTGTCATACTATTACTACAGCGCCTTGCAAGGACTTGCATATCTCGAACCGGATCTGGTTTTGCCTGGTGCATTGCAGCGTTTCTACCCCAGTCTTCAAGGACTTGTGGAAGTGCATAGAACCACCTCAAGTCTGAATGGATTACAGATGATTGCCAACATCATGTCCAAGCACAAGGGTTATAGATGTCATATCACGGCTCTTCTGGCTTTGGCTCTTCCCGGTATCGATGCGAATGATCTCAACAAGACCCAATACACGCTCAATTTCATTCAAAGTGTCGCGTATAGCATTCCTATGGTACCATTGGTCAAGGAAGGAGGAAGCCACATCCAACTAGCCATGGAGTGGGTCCAAGGCCAGATGGATCGCATGGAGCGTGAAGGCCAGAATGTGAAGTTTGACTATAAAAACGAACTCAGCGACGAAGACGAGGCTAGTATTCTGAGATCGTCGACTACTGGCTTTGGCGAGTTCATCCTAACACTTCTCGGGAAAGTCTTCACTCTCCTGGAGAATTTGCCTGACGCAAACCAAGTCCGTGGGGGCACCCCTGAAGACAATGTCATCAACGCTCTACCGGCTGCGTTATCGCCCCTGTTTGCATCTTTGTCGCCGGAACTTTTCGATATGGCTCTGGAGAAGGTGGCAACATTTGTTTCAAGCCACGTGGTCCATCAAGCACGAGATGCAATGGCATGGATATTGAATGCGCTCTGCAAGGTCAACCCAGAGAAAACTCTCAAGGTCTTCATTCCCATGCTTGTTGTCAATATCCGCAACGAGATTGACTATAACAACGCCGCGTCCGACCGAAGTAGTGGAACAGACTACTTGCCCCGAGATCGGGCATTGGTTTGGTATGTCAGCATGCTTGCCATGGCAGTTGTCCATGTCGGGAGTGAGGTCTTGAAATACAAAGATGAGCTCCTGGGCATCGCGGAATACATGCAGGAGAAATGTCGTGGTCTGCCCACTATTTTGGTCTCCAATTACATCCATCATCTCTTGCTCAACTTGACGCACACCTACCCCATCGATCATGCTCTGTATGAGCCCGAAGTCATTGAACGTGGTCTCGATGTTGATGATTGGGGAAAGACAACTGCCCCAGCCGATCTCAGTATTCGGTGGCACCAGCCATCTCCTGCCGAGATCGAATTTGCCGTTGAACTCTTTGCTTCCCAAACAAAGTCTGCAAAGGATCAATTGGAATCACTCATGAGCGACAACCCACCAGTGAGCCGTACTGGCAAGAACAAGGAGTGGTCTGACGAGGTTTCACGCCTTATGCAGCAAATCCGCCTGGTAACGTCAGGCATGGCCACCATGTTCGACCCTGAGCGTGCTGCGGGTATCATGACCGGAAATACAGAGGAAGACCACGATGTGGCTCGCGAAGATGACGACGAAATGATGATTGATGAAGACCCTCTTGCTGAGGTTGCCGAGGACGAGGAACTCCGACCTCAATTCCGCTACAAGGCAGGCTATGCCCTCAAATCCAGCGACCCTGCCTATAGCAGAATCCACGACCTACGAGAAGAGTTAGGTCATCTACTAACCAAAACGCACTCTTTCCTCAACGAGAACCAAGAAGATGATGTCAATTCATTCACCGCCCTGTACGCCGCCTATCGTACCTGGATTACTGATGTTGGCATTGAACGCTCTGCTCACCCCCTGGAGAGACATGTTCGACTTTACAAATCTGACATTGCCGCCTTCAAGATCAAAGGCTTGAGGAAGGTCTATCCTCGACCTCTTCTCATCAAGCGTGCTGAGGCGTATCAGCTTTTGCGACGTAAACATAACGCCTCATCGCGACAGAAGAGCGAGCTTGACAAACGATTGCTGCTTGATCTTGCCGAATCGAGTCTTTCGCTTTATGCTGATGTACGACGAGTTGCACAGAGCGCTCAGGACTCATCGTTGAAATCACTTATTGGCGGTAAGCCGTTAGTGACCCCTGTTATTCTTGAACGTCTCAGAAAAGCAATTGAAACGAACGACCATGACCGAATCAAGGGAGGCATGTACACTCTATTGTTCACGTCTCTTTCGAGGACTCTCCTCAAAGATTGGCGCTTCGCCCCTGAAGCCATGCGATTGTATATCGAGACTGCAGGTATTGACAAACCTTCCATTCAAAACCTGGGCTCGTCAGCGCTATACACTTTGATTGACTTCGGCAAGCCCTTTGAGCGCATGATTATCATTAATGACGATATTGTGGATACAATCAAACCTACTGCTGATGTCGCTGCAGCTATTGATAGTCGCCATCAATTTATTATGCAACGTAGAACGAGAGTCGAGAGTTCCAAGTCTGCCCTGGGCTTAGAATTGACAGAGCGTGCTAAGGGTGCCCATTGGAAGATCGCTACTCGATGTGCAATCTTTGCCACCAACCTTTGTCTGCGATTCCACAGCTTAGCGCCCCCTGAGTTTATCGATCTCGTTGCTCAGGGTACTAATGACCCTCATCCTGGGCTTCGCGGCTACTATCTGAGCGCTTTTACATCGGTCTTCACAGCGGTTGATATGAGAGCCGTTTATGGCCATGAGTACCGCAATTATCTTCTTGAGAAGGAAGTTGGGGACCGAAATCGCATCCAAGTTGCTGTCGAAAAGGGTGACGCTGAATTTACTCACAATTTCCTCGAGGCTTTCAAGCAGCCCGAAGGGGCTGAGTATATGGTGGACGCTGACCACCCTGGCTGGCTGGTATGGGGCAAGAAGTTCACAGCTTACCGAGCGAAGCCTTTACCTTTCAATGCATACGATGATGTCGAAACGGCTGTGCGAGACCAGATCGGCCGGATCTTGAATCGCGAGTGGTTATCCCAATGCTTTGACTACCTGAAGCAAGAACCGCGAGACGCATCGACCGATAGGTTCCGCATGAGCAATGTCTACCTATTGATGCACGTTTTTGACCTGATGCACTATGGGAAGACATTGGTCACTCTGGACGACGTCAAGGAGCTGGTAAAGGAGGTCTTTGGTGATGGCAACGACAAGCATCAGCATCGAGCGACCTCGGAAATCATGGGCGCTTTGCTCGCGGGCTCCAGTGACGACCCTCCAGAAATCCGAAATCGCGTTTGGGAGTATGCTGCGCCGTTCATGCTGAACATTTTTGCAGACGACTTGACACCTGACAACTTGCAATACTGGCTCACTTGTCTTCACCTCGTTCTCGACTCCAAGGACCCTCGTCGATCGCACGAGATTGTGGATACTCTCAGAGCGTTCCGACTTGACATGACATCAAACGCGGCCTTCAAAGAATCATCAAAGGTTCAGCTTCTGGAGTTCATTGTTGCGGACGGTGGTTGGCACTTCCGACATGACCAAGCAATTCTTGACGACTTCCTCGCCCACATTGATCATCCCTACAAGGCAGTGCGTGAGGCTATTGGCCGCGTGTTATCAGTCATCTATAAGACTCGATACCACGAGTCATTCGAGAACGTTGGCAATCTGCTAGAACAGAACAAGGCTGCTTCGCCAACCGGCATCAGGCCTTACCAACCAACGGAGGAGTTCTCAGCCACTATCAAAGACGTCTTCCAACGACTCGAGAAATGGCGACATGAGAGAACACCTGGTCAGCAGACCCCAAGTTCTTATACCTCAGGCTCCAAAACCGTCCTTATGTGGCTCGATTGTACACTATCATCCCACGAGTGTACTCAGCTCGTGCCTTTCTTCCCCGCCCCCTTTATGGAAGAATTACTACACATGATGGATGTCAAAGAAGACCCGGAGCTCATGAGACTTGCCTATCATGTATACCGTCATTTACCCAACATTCCTTTCCGAGATGGTGAGGATACAGAATTCATCGATGCACTCATTCGCATCGGAAAGACGTCGAGCAGCTGGCACCAGCGGCTTCGAGCCCTGGTCAATATGCAGGTCATCTACTTTAGGCGTATTTTCCTCACGCGAGGTGC
This sequence comes from Fusarium sacchari, assembly GCA_017165645.1. NCBI lineage: Eukaryota > Fungi > Ascomycota > Sordariomycetes > Hypocreales > Nectriaceae > Fusarium > Fusarium sacchari. The sequence goes on from JADANP010000007.1 coordinate 2,216,621, forward strand.
TCAAAGAGAAGCACTTTTTACCGCTGTATCTGACATGCTGTGCGATGCACAGCTTGAAGTGCGCTCATGTGCATCTACCACGCTCGCAGGCATGATACGCTGCTCCCCCCGCCGCATCCGCGACCCTACGATTGCACGTCTCAAGGCCCGCTTTGAAGATGAACTGGAACGTAATCCCATGCCGAAGCGAAATCGCCATCTTGCTGGGACAGATACCCCAGTTGACATTCATAAGCAAATCACAAGACGTCACGCTGCAATTCTTGGGCTGGGCGCATTGATCGAGGCGTTTCCCTATGCAACCCCTCCACCTGAATGGATGCCCGAGGTACTAGCAATGCTGGCTCGCAAGGCTGCTGCTGATCCCGGTGTTGTTGGTAAAGCGACAAAGACAATCTTGAGCGAATTCAAGAAGACACGACAGGATAGTTGGACTGTTGATCAAAAGGTACTACCCCCTTCCGATGATTACAGAGGAAATCACTACTAATAACTGCCCAGTACTTCACTTCAGAACAATTAGAGGACCTTGAGGGAGTACTCTGGAAGAGCTACTTTGCCTGAGGGCATTATCTTTGCGAGAGGAGACTGGGCTCAGACTCCACGGATGACCAAAGAAAATTGAACAACTGCCAGCACATACGGGCTGCGTATGTTTATTATGGCCTCAGGGAGCAAGAAAACCTGAGACCTGAGACCTGAGCCCCCTAAGCTTAGGCTAGAGTTGCCTAGATATTTTCAGCGCCTGGGATAGAGGTCCTAGGTTTTCTTGCTTCCCCTAGTATGGGTAAGAATTGAATGATGAAGGCGAAGTGTATAGAGCTTGTATATGATGCCACAGGTTCAGTAGTGCGGGAAAGGCTTGTAGGCCCCTTGATTAAGGTATTGATACCATCTCTGGCATCGGCAATAGAAGATTTCCCTGACTATAGGTCAAAGGATATGCATCAAAAAGGATACATCATCACCAGAGTCTATTGAATGCAGTGCCCTGCAAGGGGTCGTTGGTCTTGTTGTGAGAAAATTACGAAGTTAAAGATACAAAAACAATTGTAACAAATTGAAGTGTACTGTACCTACTAACCTATAAATGACGTGGCTGAAGCAAAGGTGCCAAGTTATCTTATGTTCAAGTAAGACCTAACTAACACCGCACCCTAGTACTGATGCCCAGGACCATGGCTGATATTCCATGCTCTGTCTTTTCCTTAGAAGCCTGATGAGGCGTTTCTGATCTTAGTTAGTATTATGGCCTAATAATTGAACAATACCTTGGGCTTATCTTAGTAGGATGGATATGCATGTGACCAGGTACCGTTTTATTGAGGTTCCATTGGCTAAGCGCTTAGGCTTGTGATATGGAGCCGAAGTGAGACTAGCGCGTTGCCAGTCGCTGCAGTCACTCAAATGCAGCGAACCAGCGCTTGCACAGGCTGACTCTGTGCCTGATCTTCCCTATTACTTACTACCTACTAAGGTATAGCGAGGTCGGGGACTTTGGAGTCAGCCTTCATTCAGCCTTGATTAAGGCGAGGGCACTGCCCCCCCAGACTTTGGAACTTATAACAAGCAACAACAAATTTCATGTTGGTTGATTGATCGAATACATGAAACTGCCGACCAGCAGAAGCCTAAGCTGAATGAAAGCGGAGTGTTTGTCTAAGAATATCTATCTACTTGATTCCCCCATCAACCCACAGCTCCCTCACAAGACAAAGACAGACGGGCCCAAGCCACCTCGGCGAAAGCACTGGACATTACTGACTGACACTGGCCGTTGTCCCCGCCCACCGTTAGCTACCTAATGACCATCACCTGGCTCTGGCTTGTGAGCCGCGCTTTATCGAGTTTGGAGTCATTCGCCGTAAACAGCCACGGCTCACTTAGACGAGCCGTGAATGACTGCGCCTCTGCTGCCTCTGGCGCTTCCTTTGTCACCTCTCAACCTCAGCCAATCTTACAGGCTTTGGCTCTTCGCTTCTCCAACATAAATGGGCGCGCTCTGCTCAAGGACAGAGCCAGTGGGAGGAGCTCAGGACGACTACGATCAGCACCATAGGAAGGATCATTCGCATACCGATTTTATGACTCGTCTATCAAAACGCGCAAAGATTTCTCGGATGGGAGAGCCAGCTCTAGATGATACCGCGGCTGCGCGGAATCACATCCAGGCCCATGATGCTGAGATCTTGGCACGAGGTGTTCTTATCGAAAAGGCAGAAGTCACTGATGCCGTGACGCAAGAGCCTGGAGTAGTTGGGGAGTACTTCAAGTTGCGACAACAGATGGTAGCGCGAGAGAAGGCCTTGGATTTTGACCATGGGTGTCGCATGCGTAGCACTCCCGAAGAGAGACGAGCAGAAGCCATCATTCAGAGACTGAGGACTGAGGATGAGGCAAATGTATATGCTCGGGCCGCACCGCGAACAGGCTATGGTGGCCAGCAGCACCCTCGTTTTCCTGGAGATCATTTTCTATCGAACAAGCATCTCATCGATCAAACGTCCTTGTTCCGCGTAGCGCAGCATATGCCCAAGGGCGGTCACTTGCACATTCATTTCAACGCCTGTCTTGCTCCCCAAGTCCTGCTCAATCTTGCAAAGGAGATGGACCGGATGTTTATCACCAGCGATATACCCCTTATTTCGGACAATGATTTTATTAATTTTGATCGATGCGAAATCCAATTCTCTCTATTGAGCCCAGAGAAGGAAACACCTGGCGACTTGTTTTCAGAGGCATACCAACCTCGGCAGACGATGCGGTTTAGAGATTTCCTTGGCAGGTTCCCTGGATATTATGCAAAAGATTCCACCAATGTTGATGAGTGGCTATACGAGAAGCTCATGTTCCACGAGGGGGAGGCACATAATCATTTACAGACTGCATCTGGGTACGTTCAGGATCTATACCTTTTGTATGCACACACTAACGTAACATAGGGCTTGGGAAAAGTTCAACGGGCGGACACGTATGATGAAGGGTCTCTTCAACTATGCGACAGCATACCGAAAGTACACTCGGTTATGTCTGGAGGATTTCATGAAAGACAACATCAGCTACGCTGAAATCCGGCCAAACTTCATGACCAGCAACCAACTTTGGAGCGATGACGGCACTCAGCTCATTGACAACAAAGGCATCATGGAACTGATAATCGAAGAGGTCAAAAGCTTTCAGACCGACATGAAAAGGCAAGGAAAGTTCTTTGGTGGCCTGAAAGTGATCTACTGTACACCTCGATCATTTGCGCCAGCGCAGATCGATGCTGCTCTAAAAGAGTGCCTTGAATTCAAACAGATGTGGCCCGAGTGGATTGCAGGTAAGAGAACACATTTCCCCTAAAGTTATATCCTAACAACCAAGTAGGTTTCGACCTTGTTGGTGAAGAGTCCAAAGGGCGCCCCATCAAGGACTTCATCCCCGAGCTTCTGAAGTTCCAGGAGGATTGCGACAGAGCGGGCGTTGAAATTCCATTTCTATTTCACTGTGGTGAGACACTAGATATGGGAACCGATACAGATGGCAACCTTGTTGACGCGCTCCTGTTGAAATCGAAGAGAATTGGACATGGTTTTGCGCTAGCCAAGCACCCCTATGTGATGCAGCATATGAAGGAGCGCGGCGTTTGCCTCGAGTTGTGTCCCATCTCAAATGAGATCTTGGGACTCACGCCTCGTGTCAGCGGCCACACAATGTATCAGCTTCTTGCCAACAATGTGCATTGCACGGTAAGCTCGGACAATGGTACACTATTTAGGTAAGGTGCTTCCGACAGAACAGGCGACGAATATTGCTAACTTAGCTTAACAGATCATCTCTATCTCATGATTTTTACCAAGTGTTGGTTGGTAAGGCTGACATGGGTCTGTTTGGTTGGAAGCAACTGGCGTTGTGGAGTTTGGAGCACGCTTGTCTATCAGAGTCTGAATACAACCGCGTATTCAGCGACTGGGAGCAGAAGTGGAAAGACTTTGTCAAGTGGATGATCGAAGAATATGACGAGCAGCCCAAGGCTGTCTGATGATACGGACCGGCGGGGCGATGTTTTGTTATGAAGCGAGTGAGCTACTCATGATTAACGTGGCGGTTGATTTGTTGACAAGTTCGGAGTTTGGTGAATGGTAAGAAGGCGATGGCCACTTTGGCTGACTTACCTCCTAGAACGGCGTTTAGGGTGGCTTTTTGAGACTACCGACGATAGATGAATGATTTGGGGGGGCATAGAGACAGCTTTGAGAGCCAGAGGGGGACAAAGAAACATCATTATTGACCAACTGATTATCCAACTCTCTTGCATAATTCGTCAGCCCTTTTCGATGGAGAGATGTAGAGGTCGTACGACACAGACCGCCTACGAGATATTGATTCAGCTCATCTATTGGATGAACCGTAATCGCATAGCCCTGTTACACAAAGCTATTCGGCCTGAACTGCTGGTTGTTGGGTTAATTACGTTCTTGGCGGCAGCTGTAGGGTACTTGATGAGGCTCGGCCTAGAGGGAATTGATTGCTGAGATTATGTCTTGAATCCAACCTAAAAAAGAAGCCTATCTAAGCTCAATCATATAACGAGAACCCATAGAGTCAAAACCGATGCTTTTAATCCAAATCGATAACGCTTGAAGGCACACAATTACTTTATTGTATCATTTGATTCAGCTGAGACGTGGGGAGGGAAAGCTTGGGAGCGGGTGCAGCCGCCGTGGCGCAGCGGTTCAGCGGTTCAGAGATCGATCCACTCGTTAACCGTTTATGTCAAGAGGGCTGAAACTCCCTACCAAATGTGATTTAACTGACAAGCCCCGGGCTTTAATTCTGATTTCTCTTCGTTCTGTCATCATGTTGCCCTGAATCTCATATCTCACGGTTTGTCCTCTTTTGGAGTTGTTTTGCCTTGATTGTTCTTCGATATCGTTTGTTAGACGGACACCTCTGACCAGCTAAACCTCGATACCTCTCCTCCCTCCCGCATTGTAAACCGTTAGGATGGCTGAACCTGGCAGCCCAGGCTGGAAATGGTTTCCCAATGTCAAGGCCAATTGGTCACTCGATGTCGTGACGCTACTTGCGGTCATTGGAGAATCTTCTATGGCTGAACAGACTCAGACTATCACGGCATCGTTGCTGTGCCTGCTACCTCGACTGATCCCAGCCCCTCAGGCTCTGCTCAAGCCTTCACGTCCAAGCCGAATGCCCGAGACACTCGCAAAGATGACGGGAGTATATAGCGGAACCACGCTCGACTCTGTGGGCTTCTTTGCCACTATAATTACTCCTTTGGATGCCCTGCAACCTTTCAGCTTCCGCGTGCTTGAGATCACTCATACGGACCCTTCTTTTGGAGACATCGATATGAATCCTCCTTCTGCCCAAGAAAGCTGGTCTGCTCGAAGTCTGAACTGGGTCAGATCCCGTCGCTCAAATTCCCACACCACAGAGAAACTGCCAAATGAAAAAGACCCTCAAAGCAACAGAATTCCCCGAGCCCCTCATATAGAGGAGGGTGGGCTTCCTCTACCAAACACAGCGCGAACAACGACATTTCGTCCTCCCAGTGACAGCTCTCCAAGCAATGCGGATGCCCCCAAACCGCTCGTGCGCCGTCCTACGGCTAAGCAGAAAGTCCAAGATATGCTTGCCAACCCGACATTTGCCAACACGAAGAGACGTCCTGCGGTCCCAGCCAAGCTCTTCTCGCCTATCCACATCCTCTCAGTCTTTTCATGCCTTCTAAGCATAGCAATAATCACCTGTGCGGTGGTATGGCAAGATGGAAACGCCATTCTGGCTGTCTCTCTGATATCCTTTGCGTCGACTGTGGTGGGCTATGCCTCGTTCTGGCATCCCATTCTCATGAATCGCAAACACACCAATGAGGTCCCTAGAGGCGATGTTATGATAAGAACACGAGAAGGCGCGTTTCTACTCATCAAGTGCACAGAAGAGGTTGCCCGAGAGTTGTACTCGGGGACCGAAGAGTGTCACTATCATGTTGGTGGCCGTACATATCGGCTTCTCATGGCCCTTGGAACGACTCTTCTTATGCTAAGCGTCGTGCTTCTTGGAAACTGCACATGGAACTCTCAGATCTTTATCGGTGGAAGTTACATCGTCCTCAACGGACTATATTGGGGCTTAGGCATGCTCCCTCGTTCATACTTTTGGGATCTCTCGCGGTACCAATGGCAGGACGTAACCCCCGAGGACGCGAAGAATGCAAACGAAGTCACAGACGTGAATGACCAACGAGAGGGCTACCCGAGCTTCACACGTACTTTGTGGTTCGCTATTCGCGAGACCCAACTTACTGGCTGGGTTGGCCGCAGTGGAGCGGCTCCAGGCACGAAACAATGGAACAAGTGGCTCAAGGAAGCCCTCCAGAATGCAAAGGATGGCAACAGATCATGGGACTCAGTGGCCAGAAAAGATGCTATTATGAAGGAGAGCCTTAGTGCAGATGAGATTCCCGATGAAGCGGCGCAACATGCGCCTGCGGTCGAAGTTCAGAATTCTCCTACGGAAAAGGACCGCACGACCTTTTAGGAGGAAGTGCAGCGAGTATATAACAGGAAAATGAGTCAGATGAGGTTTTTGGTGTATGGATTGAACCAATATCTGGAGTATCCATCTTGATGAATATGAAAGCCATGGGATTATTATTTATGCACGCTGGGTATTGACGAGACGAGCCCTTCTTTGAGGCATGATGTATAACGACTTATCTGAGTACAGACTGAAGTTGGACATAGAGATACCCTGAAACTTTTGAAATTAATCATGTCTTGGGATAAAAAAGTCTAATTAACATGGATAGTGCCCCTAGAATGGCAGTAGAATAAATCTATCTATCTTTGGCGGTGACCGTGTCACGTTCCAAACGCCGGCTATTTCTAAACAAACGATACTTCATCCTGCTCCAATTTTGGCCTTCTCAAATAATAATTTTCAAGAAAAGCTATTTAATCATCGAAATAGATGCCCTTCTTATCGTGGATGTCGATGGCGCCACCACGATAGCTGCCCCTCTTCTTCTTGTTCTTCTCCTTTGTAAAGCCCTTGCCCTTGGTAACGATCAGATCCTCGTGAGCCTTTTGGGAATAGGCGATAGAGACGTATTCGTTGGAAGCAAACTTGGCGTCAACCTTGATGTTCTTGGGAATGCGGGAGAAGGGCTCGTTCTGCTTCTTGCGTCCCTTACCGTTCACAACGGGGTCCGGGGGAAGAGGTGGGTAAGCAGAGTTTGACTGGAACTCGGGCGACGTCTTGTCTAAAGTAACAGAAGAGTCGGAAGAATCCTTCACTTCTTCCTCCTTCTTGATCTTCTTGTCTTTCTTGGTCTCCTTTCCATCGGAGTCAGAATCACTGGAGTCGGAGTCGGAGTCGGAGTCTGAAGAAGAGCTGTCGGAGTCGGGAAGTGGCACCTTGGCAGCAGCCTCGTCGTCTGAGTCGCTGGAGTCGGAATCAGAGCTTGAACCAGAGCTAGAATCAGAGCTAGAATCAGAGCTAGAATCAGAGCTAGAATCAGAGCTTGAATCAGAGCTTGAATCAGAGCTTGAATCAGAGCTAGAATCCGATTTGGTGCTCTCGTCGTCCGAGTCGCTGCTCGAATCACTATCGCTAGAATCGGAGGAATCGCTTGAGTCAGAGGAATCGCTGGAAGAGCTCGAGGAAGCGGCGCGCTTTTGCTTCTTGGCCTTGGGCTTATCCGAGTCAGATTCGGAATCGGAGGAGCTCGAGTCAGAATCAGAGTCCGAAGATGAATCAGAGGAGCTTTCGTCGACGGGAGCTTTTCGCTTCAGAGTGTTGGAGGCCTTGGGCTTGGCAGCCTCATCGTCGCTGTCGCTATCGGAACTGCTGTCGCTGTCACTGTCCGAGGACGACTCAGCGTCTTTCATATCCACATCCTCTTCCTTGGCGTTGCTCGAATCAGAGCTGGAGTCATTGCTAGCAGAGCTGCTAGAGTCTTTCTTAGAGGACTTCTTCTTGGTGGACTGGCTGGGCTTGCTACTATCATCGCCCTTGGTAGCCTCCCAAGTCTGGTAAACACTGACAAGGGAAGGATTACCCTCTTCGTCGGTTGCAGCAGTCGCCTTCCAGCCCTTCTTCTCTCTCTGCTTCTTGAAGGCATCGGCAGCGCCCTTGAAAGAATGATCAGAGAGGAAATTCTCTACCAAGTCCATGAGCTGACCCGGGGGAGGCGTAGATACGGCATCGTTCTTGGGCGCAGAGGCCTTTGTGCTCTTGCCCATGGTATCGGTTGAAGGTTTGATTGGATTCAGAGGGTTATTGGAGAATAGCCACGAGGGAGGGCTTTGTTTGGAGCCAGACATACGCCAATGCAACGAAGTGAAGCCTGGGCAATTGCAAACAGCAAAAAATTGTCTTGAGTATCGGGGACTGACACAAGTGTTTCTTGGACTTTGCGCTGATCAAAGACTGGCTATAGAAAAATTTCTGTGGACAGGTGGATCGATGGTGGGGGCCTGCTGTTATTGACGTCCTAGTCCTTATCGATAGGCTCCTTAACAGGCAAGGACTGCTCTTACCTAGCAAGTTGCGCCTGCAATCGCCCTTGACGCAGAAGTAAACCGGTTAAGAATGGCAGGGGTTACTGTGGACATACACTACCGGAGCCGCTCTCACCACTAACTCGTCTACTTTAATATACACTAGCCAGGGGTAGGCTACTTGCTTCGCTGATACCATAGCGACCAGAGGAAAGCTGCCCGAGCTTCAAACATCATCACCTCTTGTCGAATTGTGATTGTAACAATACAAACATCAGCCAAATTTCGTCTTTATTCAACAGACTACACAGACCGCGCTCTTCAGCTCAAAACCGCGGATCGAAATAAAGAGCTTGGTCACGTTCGCAATATGTCAACAAACGCAACCAAACGGAAATTCAATACCTTATTGCAGGGCTTAGGATCATCTAGCTCGAAAGCCGCCAACGACACGTCGGCGCGCGAGACTGGCTCGCCTTCGAATCGCTCTACTACTTCCCCTGGCTCAGAAACTCATGTATCCGGCGCAGATGCCGAATTACTTCAAAAGCGTCGAAGGTTAGGCTTTCCGGATTCAACGGCACCCAAAGCTGGCAAAAGAACAAACCTATCTGCGACACTCTCTGCTATCGTTTCCCGACGCACACAAGCACAGGACTCGTCCAAGAAATCTACAGGGGCACCCGCGCGATATGCACCGACCGATCGAGGAGACCTTTTGAAAAGGCTAGGCACGTTCCAAGAAATAACAGACTGGACTCCAAAGCCGGACAAAGTGAATGAGATAGAATGGGCAAAGCGTGGGTGGGTTTGCCATAGCAAGGAAACAGTTCGCTGTCTTCTCTGCCATCGAGAACTGGTTGTCAAACTCAATCGCAAGGTTGTGGATGGAAAGGAGGTTCCTGTCCTCGTGGCATCCGAAATAGGTAGATTCTCCCCCCCTTGGACCCTTTATCATCGCGCTAACCTTCAGTAGAGGATGCATTGGTAGACAAGTATGCCGATCTCATTGTAACTTCTCACCAGGATGATTGTCTCTGGCGGAAGCGGGGCTGTGATGGTACGCTGTTCTTGTCGGAAGCGCATATCGTCTTTGTTTTCTGACCTTGTTTGCAGATTCTCTCCTCCGGTTGTCTTTAACCAACGCGACTACGAGTCTCGCGGCTTTACGTGAGCGTTATGATGAGCTGCTAGCACGAAAATCATTCTTGCCCTATGAGTTCAATCTTCGACTGCCAGAAGAGTTGAACTTGGACCATATTCTTTCACATCTACCGAACGACTTCTTCACCAAACCACCAGCAGCAAAGGAGGCTGAGGCTCAACCAAATCGAGTCGCACTATCGCTTGCGTTGATGGGATGGCAAGGCCTGAATAACGCCCGTATCGGTGCAGTACCGAACTCGGCATCATGCCATACCTGTCTCAGGCGACTAGGATTGTGGATGTTTAAGAGCAAAGAAGTGGGCGAGAATAATGAGGTTCTGGTACCAGCCCCTATGGACTTCTTGGACCCAGCTCGAGAGCATCGCTTCTTCTGCCCGTGGGCAAACCCTGAGACTCAGAAGCAGGCACATTCCCAGAAGGCTTCTGGGCAAGACTTGCCAGGCTGGAAGGTGTTGGTGCGAACCATTGCGAACGAATCACATCTTCGGAGCGTTTATGAGGGACGTTCACCCGCGAAACCGCGAACTGAACGATCAATAGGAGCACCCTCCACACCTCAGAGGCCCGGAACGGCCGCCTCCGTCAACACGCCGATTCAGACCCCGGGTTCTGTTACAGCTGGGGTAGGCAATACCGAAGAAGATGAGAAAGAGAGAGATGTAAAAGATAAGGAGAGATGGGCGAGGTTGAAAAGAGTCAAGAGTTTGTTTGATACAAAAGGGAGCAGGAAGCTGAGGCACTCGATAAGCAAGTCCATTAGTAGACCCGGAACTGCTACTTCGACAAAATCGGCCAGAACAAATGGGGGCCAGGCGGAGTGATGAGTAGAGCTCTCTGCTTTTGTTAGTAAAGCACTTGATGATACCATAGTTGTGATGTTAGCATAGGGGCAAGGCGCAGACGGGCAATAAGGCTGTGTTAATCCATTATTAAATCCGGGGCTGGCCCTTGCACCAACTTGCTTCTCTGAGGCGTCTTATTATGTCGAATGAACTATTGTACAATGATCAAGAGCTAGATATTACATAGATGAGTCGACTGGGTTTCGACACTCAAGGCTCATGATTTCCAAACGATATCATCAAAAGAGACGACCTTCCCAGTATAAGCCTTTGTCTCAGGTTGCTTTTCTATCTTGTCTCCCAGAGAAAAGCCAGCCATCTCCAGTATTGCAAGTCTTACGCCCCCAATGCCACCTCTATCACCAAGCCGGCGGGATACGGACGCAATTTTGGAGGCTGTGGCATAAACATCCAGCACACGCCCAGACCCTTCCCTCCAGGAGGCAGCTGATTGGGCCTCTAGACCGCGCATGATGGCTTCGATCTGAGTCTGAAGCCTATGACATGCATCTTGCCACTCCTTTCCAGGCTTATCCGCTTTGGTGATGACGACCAATGTTCGAGTGTTAGATTGAGCAAGTGTTCTGAGCATCCATCTATCCGGCTCCTTGAGCTTCTTGTCGGCCGGTATCAAGATCACAGCGCCACGAAGCATGTTCCTGACGTTGAGGTACTTCAGGATAGTCTTTCCCCATGCCTCTTGACTTTTAAATCCGTAGCCTGGCGTGTCCATAAGTACCAGGCTGTGATTTGGTGGTGCATCGCCTTTGCGAATGAGCTCCTTGGCAATCTTGAGGCGTGGCCCAACGCCATATGCATTCATCGTCGTAGTCTTGCCTGGTTTGTGGCTCACCTTGGCTATTTCCCGACCACCAAGAAGAGCATTGAGGAAAGATGATTTTCCAGCATTGGAGGCACCAAGTACAACAATTTCTGGGATGTGGTCGTTTTGGGGGTGGTCATGAAGGGTTTCGGCAGAGTAGAGTATCTGGTAACGCTCTTCAAAGAACTTTCCTGCTGCTGCCAGAGCAGGCTTGTCTTCTTTCGGCACATCGACTGGCGAATTCGAGCCCTGCTTGAAGCAAATTGACTCACTCTCTATCAATACCTGCTGATGAGGCTTGATCCCCTTAGGCAATGGTCCTCGCGGTTTAGTCTTTCGTGGTTTCGAGGTATTATCATGGAGAGAAAAGCCTGGAACGATAATCTCCTGAGTAGATGGCTGGCTTCTGGATTCCTCAGCCCTCACGTTGGAACTTAAGGTCGGCGTGACTGCAACTGTTGAAGTTGCAGGGCTGACTTGCTGTGCTTGGGAGGAAATACGACTTGTAGGTCGGCGAAGTGGTCGTTGACGCATGTTCATCCGACCTGACATGCTGAAGGAAGCCTTCTGCCCGACAACCTTGGAACATGACGATAGATAAGATAGCGGGTTTGACGGAAAGACTCGTAGCGGCGTCATGGTGACCTCTATTGAACGGGGAATGTATAGGTAGTGTAGGAGCTAGGTAACCTAGGTAGATATGAGAATTTTCGTCAAATGGGGTTCTCGTTCCAGTTCTGCGCACTTAAAACAGTATGGTTATTTCCATGAGACAGCAGCGTAAAATAACAGAAGAAATAAAAATTAAGACAAACGACAAGAAAATACCAGCAACTGCATAGGTGCAAGGGAAATATGAGGTTTGCGATGAGCTTGAGCGCGTCACGTGCTGCTTCAAGTGGTCCATCAGATTTCTAGATCACCACTGAGAGAGCAAGTAGATTAACCTCGACTCGTTGGAGCAAGTCGAGGAAGAGCCTAGGTCCCTACAAGAGGAAGAACCATCGTGGGTATTTTACAAGGGAACCTATTCAAGGGCTAATGTACTGAACGTCCAAGCTTTCAGTTCCCATCATCACCGCCAGAATGGTATCAGCAAACCTTAGTGAGATCGACGCCCACGAGCAGCCATCTGATGAGATGCGCGCTGAGTGGAAGAGCTACATGCGCCAAGATCACAAAAGTCTGCTCAACGACCCTCGTATTGATGACCCTCGCGCTCCCTTTGAAGACTCTGGTTTTCGTCAAGTCTCGAGTCTTTCGAAAGAGCAGGTTGCAAAAAGCTTCGCTCACCTCAACCCTGACTTTGCCTTACAGGTCGAGAAGGATGTTCCAGTTATACACCACCCTTTGATCCCAGGTACGTATGACTCCTTGTAATTGATATATACTCAACCTGACACAATCGTAGGTCTGTTGATTCTTCCTTCACTTGTGCCCGAGAACGTGCAACAAGATTTGCTGGATCGTCTGATCCATCGTGATCTCAGTGTCCAGAACCACCAGACCAATCTCCATCTCCACTACAACCTTCCATACCCGCAAGGGAAGGACGACGATGAACGGTCATTCTTCTCTATCAGTCCAGAAACATCGGCGTCATTTCTCCCAAAAGACCCCAGTGTTCATAAGCCGCTGTCAATCAAGCAGGTTATGCAGCGAAAATTGCACTGGGTAACGCTTGGAGGCCAGTACGACTGGACCAACCGTGTTTACCCCGAGGAGTTGCCTCCCCAGTTTCCCGATGATATCTCACACATGCTTCAGGACCTGTTCCCCGAAACAGTTGCCCAAGCAGCCATTCTCAACTTCTACACGCCAGGCGACACTATGATGATGCACCGAGATGTCAGCGAGGAGACAGACAAGGGACTTATCAGTTTGAGTTTCGGCTGTGATGGGCTCTTTATGATTGCACCGAATGATTTCAAACAAGCATCTCAAAATGAAACACCAAGCGAGAAACAGTATCTGCTGTTGAGGCTCAGATCTGGGGATGCTATCTACATGACACAGGAGTCGAGATATGCCTGGCATGGAGTGCCCAAAGTGCTGAAGGATACATGCCCAAGTTATCTTGAAGATTGGCCGGCCCGCGGCGATGAGAAATTTGCGGATTGGCGAGGATGGATGAAAAACAAGAGAATCAACCTAAATGTCAGGCAAATGCGAGATTAGCAGACGAATACCCATTTGATAATCTTGATTAGAGCACACCGCTTATTCTGGCAAGTTCTAACACATTACTTGAAACTGAGCATTATCATTAGACGCTGTCATATGCTATTGTGAAAGTCGCTCGTGCTTTCTCTCCAGTTGCGGGCTAAGTGTATAGAATCTGGTCGCTACCCATGCAAAGCTCAACAGAACTGGTTCCATACCTTGTCCCATGAAAAAACGCCTTATTAAGCAAAGCCAAACCCTTGAGCATTCTCAAGTGCCATCCCAAGCCGCTCTCTTAACACCTCTTTATCTCTATACTCCGGTAGAAGAAGTGTGCCATAACATGTATATGCTGTGGGCAAGTGTCCACCCGCACCATCTTCTTCACCATTTTTTTGTATCACAAATTGCAGATTCTTCATGCCACCGACAGGAACACGGTCAGACGACGTCACAAATTCCAGAAGGCGTTGTTTCATTCTCTCGTCGTACCTCTTGACGATGGACCAGAAGTCTTTAATGGTACGATGCGAAGCATCCCAGCCCACGTAACGCGCGTACCGCTTCAATTCGATGATGTCAATTTCTTGAACACCTTCAACGAGTGACTGCAATGTGGATGGGCTCAGGAGCGAGAGTGACTTTCTGTCGAGGCAAGAGTTGAACCCCTGCTCGAAAGCAAGATACTGTCGTCGAATGGAAACATCCGTGAGGTGACGGATGTAATCGATGATATAGTCGTCCCGATTTTCGTTGGTAACAAGGGGAGCGTCATCTGGGTTATCCGTGTGTGGTGGTGCAATATCACAGGAGCTTGAGGCTGCCTTGGGCCAGCCGGCTTGTTCGTCCATCCTCATATCTCGCGTCACAACGGTACCGAGTGATTCAACTGAAAATTCGTACGTGCGGGCAAAAATGTCCTCAACGAGGCCATCTTTTTCGTCCCACTCCAGTAGTGTTGTAAGCCCGCTTGCCAAATCTGGCCAACCATCGGCAATGTGGTGAAGCTCTTCAACCGGTTTGCCCAGCAGCTTCCGGTAAAGAGCCCTCGGAAAGGTGATGGGCAGCGTCAGGCCATTATACAAGGCGAGCGACATCAAAAGCCCCACTAGTTCATACTTCCAATCTTCGGTCAATGATCCAGGGGTGAACCATGCCATGCGTGTTCGTTCGTCAACTGTGAAAGCACCGTATTGGGGATCGAGGCACTCGGCAATTGCCAATCGGAAAAACTCTTGTTGGACACCTCCAGAATCAAAGCCTTCTTCGCCACTATTCTCCCCCAAATGCACCTTTAGCGGGCGAAGGAGCTCCCGTTTCTCTCGTCTCCAAAGCTGGTCGAAGGCATCTCGGGCGACATTACTCCTGCCGATTTCGAGAACTAAGTATTTTGAGGAAGCTGTTCTCAATAGATCCTGTAAAACCATCTTGTGGTGGGGGTTAGTGATGAGACTACCGGGATCGACAATAGCACTCATGCGAGTTTTCAATGAACTCGACTCTTCGAACATACGACTCATCCGGGCAAAATTGATGGAGCGAAAGAAAGAAACAAGCGTGTCGGGGCTGAAAATGTAAGGATAGTCTAGGATGTGTCGTCGCCAGCGTGTCGAATTGAACGCTAACCAGTCCACGGGCATCTCGACCGAATCTAAGCGCTCTGAAAGATAATCGACTCGAAATTGGATATCCCCAAGAAGGAGAAGATTTCGGTTGGCATCTTAGAGAAGTTAGCAAGGCCAAGACCTATTGGTTGGCTAATCGGAGCATGCACATACATAGGGTCTCGATGAACGATAAAGCCCCCCCAAATGGCCCGTCCATGGTGAAATCGGCTCGACCGTCCCATTCGTTGAGTAATATGGTGCGTGCCCAATCTAGAAGAACAGTTGGCACTCGGGTCTCATGCAAGAGACGCTCTGCTTGTGGGAATTCCAGAATCGTCGCTGAGCCTGTACTGAGAAAATCGAGCTGGTCAACTAAAGGTTGCAAAATATCAACCTTGTTGTTTTCGGTTTCATTCAAGGGGCCAGCATTGTCCATCTTGTTAGAAAAGTGCCGTCTGGCTGTGATGGCGCAAAATAGCCTGCGCGCAAGTCTGATAGCCAAGTCGTTTGAGAATGCATCATCATAATCTAAACATCGAGACGAAGATTGCTGAGCCATGGCGCTCCGGCCGGCGAGGGTCAATCCATTTGAGCGGACGCGGGACATCTCATATAGTGTTCTCGAATCTTGAACAGCTGGAGCTGCGGCTACCAATGCATGCATGCAGATCGACATCAAATAACCGGCGTCAACATCGGATAGAGACCCTTTGTGCTTCTGTAACCTTGAGTCATTGTCCTTGATGGAATTATGCGGCCTCGAATCTTGCGGAGGAACAAACAAGCGCCCGGCAGCCAGCCAGAGACTGTGAAATACAAGATTACACGCGACGCGGCTTAATCGATGAAAACAGTACCAGAGTGTCTGAGAATCGTAGAGTTTTCTTTCATGAGTGAACGATTTAACAAGGACTTGCGGATCCATGAGAACGTTGAAAAGCGTCTGGTCATTGAAACGTTGCCACTGTTTTCTAGACCTAGTTGTGTGCGATATTGATCGGCGTCGTAGAGGCTTTTGCTGGTTCACAGGTCGTGGGTATGGATGAGTTGCATCGAATGCGGAGACTATGACAGACTGTGCTGTTCCGTCTTCTTCGTAAATGTCACAAATGAACTCAACGAGATTGACATCGAGATGTGAGAGAGCTTGAGGCAGGATGTTTTCTAGACTGTGGGGTGAGATGTCTGGTAGTGCTGCATCAAGGTTTCTCGTCCGTTGAGAGTTATTAATCCTGGGATGGTCACAATTTGTATCGTCTTTCGACCTGGATTCACCAAAAGGCTCGACCTGTGCCAAAGTTGATGGACTTGCAGGCGAAAGGGGCTGCACCGAAGGTTTTGTAACATTTTCGAAAAACCCTGGTTTCAAAGACATTTCTGGGATGCCCCGTCCAGACAAACTCTTATTGTGTCTAGGCCGTACAGATTTCTCGTGCAAGGTGCCGTTTGCCTGAGACGCTTTAGTTGACCTTACTTTATCCCCGAACTTGGCGGTATTGTTCGAGTCAGTAGAACGTCGCCTGTGCTGTGGCGCAGAATTCTTTCGTGGTTTTGATAGTGACCCGTTACTGGGTTTTGGCGGGTTTGGTATGAATGAAGTCGAAGTCTCAGTCATATCAGTTGCATGAGGTTGTACAGCTACAGTCGTCGAAGCTGTTGTATCTGACTCCTCAGGAGCGGTACTTTGAACATCCGAGCCTGCCGTAGTTCTGGCTGAGCTCACTGGACCTTGAGTGAGGTCAAAATCCGCCGCTGAATCGAGATTACTGATTTTTGTCGCCATTGCAGCGACACTTCGCGGTGTCAACCATTCGAGCATCTTAAAAGTCACAGTCCCAAAGAGATTCGCAGCGAATGAGCGGTGATCTTTGCTCATGGGCGCCTCGGTTACACGGATCTGAGAGACCAAGTCGCGATCTTTCGAATGTGGTGTGCATGCAGCGGCTGGCCTACTTGCGTGCTGGATCGGAGAGATCGGGTCGCTTGTGTCATTCGTTGGGAAAGCAAGGGCATCTTGAGATGATGAAGAGAGTGCTCGTTGTCTGGAGATCCGTTCCTTACGTGCACTTGGCAAGGTGGCGACGCTGGCTCTGTTATGGTCCGGATGCGAAGACGAGGATGACCGCGTAGAGAATATTAAGTTGCCAAAAGCCGCCGGCGGTTCGCGAGATTTACGGAGAAACGGACATAATCCTTTCTCCGGATCGTCCTGACTTGCTAAATATATCGCTAATGTCCTGGCACTTGTCGTGTTATACCTTCGGATGGGTGCCCGGCCTGCCAAGCGGCGCCTGCATGTGAAGCAAGTGGGAGTGGCGCAATTGACATTTTCACAACCTGATCGAAGTTGCAGGATGTATCTGTTTCAATAATCAGAACCACGGAGGATATTGAGCGAGTGGACATAATTGTCAGACGAACCTCTCCACCAGAAGCTGAAAACCATGGCGGCGACTCGCTTGATGGATCGCATAGACTCGTGCTGGATTCTCAACGTTCTGAACATAGGCCATGAGGTCGGGGGGCGCGTCGGGGGGCAGACGTGGGAATGGCGCTTCTTGC
Source organism: Fusarium sacchari (assembly GCA_017165645.1). Classification (NCBI taxonomy): domain Eukaryota; kingdom Fungi; phylum Ascomycota; class Sordariomycetes; order Hypocreales; family Nectriaceae; genus Fusarium; species Fusarium sacchari. The sequence goes on from JADANP010000007.1 coordinate 2,234,295, forward strand.
CATAGCCCGGCCAGAAGATCTAGGTCTGCCGTGAATTCGATGGAATTGCCCCGGGGACGAACGGCATCGGGCGTCATGACATGGGAGGATGTGGTCGCGCCTCGATGGGCACCTGGAGGAGGCGTAAGAGGTGGGGGATTTGATAAAGAAATGTCAAATTTTAGAGAAGTATCGCATGAGGAGAGGTGTTGAAATAGTATGAGCGGATATTTTACACAAAGTTGATGATACAAGTTGGTTCTACGAAGCTGGGTAGGGTATGCTGATCGTGGGAGATGCCATCTAATCTGAGGGCAGTCTGCGCTCTCAGGAGCCGTTTGGTCAGCCTCACGAAAGAGGCGATGATGCGCCCCTAGCTAACTGTCCCTAACAGACGCCACATGTAGTCTGTACTGGCAAGTTCTCTTTGACACCACACTGCTTGCCAGTCTGGGAATAGAGAGTGGACCAGCTCCACCTTCTGATGGCCAATGGCCCAGCCGCAATAGGTAGGCTAAGGCAGGCAAGAGAAAAAAGGACCTCCGCTTGAAGTGACAAAAATAACTCATGAAGCTGAGTGGATCGTTATAGCAATGCTGCGACTGGTCGTTTTCTGCATCTCGCCTCAAGCTCAGTCGCGACCAGAGGATGGTGTGGATGGGGTCCAGTACACTTGCGTGGCGGGGTTTGGGGCAAAAAAAAAGTCAGTCACCAATCTCACTGATAACCTTTTCTGTGTGACGTTATCTACAGAGCCCCGCCATATCCCACCAATTCAACTCCAAATTTCTTTCCCAAACATAATCGTCTTTCGAAGACCAGGGCACAAGCGACAAGAAAATAAGCCTCATATCTTGGACCTAGACTCATAAACCGCATAATATCGCCTCCTATCATGGCGAGTGTCCAGGCGTCCGGTGCAGCCTCGCACCCATACACCTGCAACACCTGCCAAGTTGCGTATCGCAACATCGATCTGCAGAAGGGGCACATGAAAAGTGATTGGCAGTAAGTACTTTTTTTTTTTTTGATCTTCAGTAGAATCTGAAGCTAATCATTGAAAGTCGATACAACCTCAAACGCCGGGTTGCCTCGCTACCTCCCATTTCTTCCGATGTCTTCACTGAGAAGGTTCTGCAGGCAAGGGCGGTGTCGAGCGCTGAAGCAGACAAAGCCTACTTCGAACGTGTATGTGACATCTGCGAGAAGACATACTACAGCGAGAATGCATTCCAGAACCACCTGTCGAGCCAGAAGCACAAGACCAAGGAGGCCAGTTGTGGACAAGCTATTTCTGGTCGAGTTGACGACGAAACAACCTCGATGGTCAGCTCTACGTTCTCTCTTGGCGAACCTATTGCACCTAGCCAAGGAGAGGTTGATTCTGACGCCGAGGAAGAATTCAGCCATGTTGTTGAAGGCCTCCAGAAGGCTAGCATTACTGAGCAAAGGCCATCTCCTGTTAAGCGTCCCTCACACCCCCAGCCCTCAGTCGCAGACGCTGCACAAGGCGATAACGACGACAACAGGGCCTCCGACTCAGCCACGCCCGTTCCTGCTACTCAGGATCCTGACATGACACTGGAATCATGCTTGTTCTGCAACTATACCTCTCCAACCATTCCTCTCAACACACATCATATGGAACGCTTTCATGGCATGTTCATCCCCGAGAAGAAGTATCTTGTTGATATCGACGGCTTGCTCAAGCAACTCCAAGATAAAATCCGAGAGCACCACCAGTGTCTGTACTGTGATAAGATTAAATCCTCCATGTTTGGAATCCAGACACACATGCGCGATACAGGCCACTGCAAGATCCCCTACGAGACTGAGCGTGACCAGCTTGAGATTGGGGATTTCTATGATTTCAGGAGCACCTACTCTGACGATGGGGAGATGAGTGACGATGGCTCGGTTGTGAACGAGACAAGTGGGGGGGCAAAGCTCGGGGCACGTCGTCCTTCTAAACTCACAGGAGAGGATGGAGGCGAGGTCGAGGAAGGCGAAGGAGCAGACGGTTGGGAGACGGATAGTTCAGAATCGTCTTTGGATTCGGCTGATCTTACTGCCGTGCCGGCTGAAGGCCACATCCACCAGTTTGAACGTCTCGACAAGCACCCACATCACTCGCGACAAGATCCGAGACAAAGACACCAAGCGGATGGCTGGCATTCTCACGCCCACAAACCTACACGTGCCGTCTTTTATGACGATTACGAGCTTCACCTCCCTACCGGCAAGTCAGTTGGTCATCGTTCATTGAACAAGTACTTCCGACAGAATCTGCACAACCACCCATCGGCCGAAGAGCGAGCAGAGAGATTGGCGATTGAAAGCGCCGAGACCGAGGAACAGGGTTCGACTTCCGATGGTCAGCTCGTTGAGAGGGAGACTGGGTCTAGATCCCGTGAAATGGTACCGCGCGGAATGGCGGGCATGGTTGGGGCTCCCGAACAACAAAAGAGGCGGGCTCGCCGTGCAGAAGAACGTGGAAGAACCTTGGAGCAGGTTCACACAAAGCAAAGGGACTTGGCCTATGGAAAGAAACACAATAACCACAAGAACTACTACTATCGTGAGATGGGCGGAGGTTGATTAAATAGGTAGTTTAAGTATAGTTAAAATATTTTAAAAAAGAAATATTAAAAGTTTATTTTAAAGACTTTTTATTTTATTAATTAAAATTAATATTTTTTTATTTTTAATTTGATTTATTATTTTTTATTAATATTTTTTTATTTATTTTCAAATATAAAATTAATTAATTAAAATTTTAAATAATAAAATAAAATAATAAAATTATTATATTTTTTAATATAATATAATATAAAATATTATATATTATACTAAAAATATAATAATTTTAATAATAAGTTTTAAAGTTATATAATTATTATTATAAATTTTATAATTTAATTAAATAAATAATTTTATTTTATAAATATAAATTTTTTTTTAATTTTAATAAATTAAATATCTTTTTTTTTATTATTTTATTAAAATAATTATTATTAAGGCTTTAACCTTTAAAAATTAAAATATAATAATTAAAACTTTATTAAATTTATTATAAAATATATTATTATATAATTAATATTAATTATAATTATTTTATTATAATAATTAATACTTATATTTTTTATTATTATTGATTTAATAAAACTATTAAACTTTTAACTTTTTATATAAATATTTAAATAATAAGGCCTTTATAATAAGCTTATATTTTAAAAGTTAAAATTATATAAAGTTTATTTACTTTAATAATATAATTATTATTTTAATTAAATAATATTAATATTACTTATAAATTAACTTTTTAATAATTATATTAGTTTTTTTAATTAAAAGATTTTTAATTAATTTTTTAATATATTAAGTTAAGTTTATTTTAAAATATATTTTTTAATTTTTTTTATTAAAATTACTATTAATATTACTATTTATTATCTTTTATAATATTAATTATTATTTTATAAAAAAAATATACTTAATTAAGTAAATTTTATTTAATTAATTATAATTTCTTTTTATTATTATAATTAATAATAAGCTAGGTAGGTATAATAGTATTATATTAATTAAAGCTTAAGAAAGGCAGATTCTCTAAGAGGGATTATTATAAGGGATTTTAAGGGATCTTAAGGTTATATAATTAATAAATTAATTAGCCTAGCCTAACTATTATAATTATCCTCTTTTTCTTATTTAGCTATTTTTAGCTAAAATAATAATAAAATTAAATTATATAGTTATTAATAGGCTTTTATTATTATATATTTATTTATAATAATTAATTTTTTAATTTAATTAATAAGGTAATAATAGCTTATACTTTAGTTATTTATTATATAAAAATTACTATAAAGTTATAAGTAATTTTATTATAATATCTTATAGCTTTATATACCTTATACCTTTTAACTTACTATTAATACCTTTAATATTTTAGGCTTTTAAAAGGTTTTTAATTTCCTTTTAGCTATAAATACTCAATTTTTTTTTTATATAACTTTTTTAACTTATATATTTTTATTTTTATTTATACCTTTACTTTTTAGCCTTTTATTTTTCTTTTTTTTAATAATTTTACTTTAATTTTTTTATAATATTTAAAAAAAAGCTTATTTTTATTTTTAAAATATTAAGTAAAGATAAAGATTTTATTATAATTATATCTTTTAAGCCTTTTAATTACTTTATAGGCTATTAAACTTATATATATTATATTTAAATTTATTAAAAAGACCTTTAGGTATTATTAATTAATAATAATTTTAAAAATAAATTTTATTTCTTTTAGCCTATTTACTATATCTTTAATAACCTTAACTTTTTTTATTATATTAAATATAATTATAATAAAAGGTATTATAAATTATATATTATTTTTATAATTCTTTTTTATATTTTACTATTAATTTAATTATAGCCTTTTTATTATAATAAAAAGTAATTTTAAAAATATAATAAAAGCCTTAAAGTTTATAATTACTTTAATTATTACTTATAATATTAAATAATTATAATACCTTTTTCCCCAGTTTAACACACTGCTTCTTCACTGATATCACTTTATCTGCCCTTATACGCAAGGTCGATTGGTCACGTGCCCCGGCACGTGTGATCAATTGGTGGATTTGTTATTGACTTCAGGTTAATTTGGCTTTCGCCGACTAACTTACACAAAAGTCAACCCAATTCCTTCACAGAACCCCGCCATTACCCCGCCTTCATCCTCGCATCAAGAGCAGCACCCCCTCCACCGTAATAACCCTTTCGGCTATGTCAAAAAGCCACTCTTCTAGGCCTATAAAGGCAGCAAGGAATACAGCCTGGTCTAATTCAAGGGGATAACCTTCCCTTAGGACCTTCTCTAGGTCCTTTAGACCTAATAGCTTATTATTAACCTAGTTTAGATTAATTAAGCTAAGATAGCCTATATAATAAATTAACCTAATTAGGTTATAATTAAAGATAGCTATCTTAATTAGGTTAAATTAGTACCTTAATAAGAAGTTCTTTTTAATAATAGCTATTATTATATAGATCTCTTTTAGGTCTTTTTTATTAGCTCTCTATAAGGCAGGCCTAATAGCTATATTAAGGTTATAGCTAGTTATATAGTAGGCCTAATTATATAGCTATAGGCTATTTTATAGTATTATATCGGTAGCTATAATTAATATTAGCAGCTGTAACTAATGGAGGGAAAGTTAGGTCAGGGAATATACTTTATAATAAACTTGGCCTGGTATATTAAATAGGTTAATTAGAGATCTTTTGGCTAGGGTAAAGGAAAAAGGCTAATATAGCTGCCAAGAAGTAAACCTGCAGGCGGTATTAATACTGCTTAGTTAAGGCAGTAATTACGCCACTGAGGTAGATAAACTTTATATAATTCTGACTTTTAAGATATAGGCCTACTATAAGGGCCTTATTATTTAAGTATTTATATAAAAAGTTAAAAGCTTAATAGCCTTATTAGGCTAATAGTAAAGGAAAAAAAAAAAAATAATACCTTTTTATTTATATTTATTATAAGCTTAAATATATCTTTTTTTAGTTTTTAATTTCTTTTTATTACTTAAAAGAAACTTATATATTTACTTTTAGGTTTAAAGATATTAATTCTTTTTTTATAAGTCTTATTTTCTTTTTAATATTAATACCTTTTTATTAATACTTTTTAATTTTAATAAGCTAAATTTATATATATTATTACTATAACTTATTATTATATTTATTAGGTAATTATTTATAAAACCTTTTTAATTATTACTATAAGTTTTAATATTATATTTATATTATTTTTTATTAATATCTTTAAAACTTTAAAATCTAAATAATATATAAAATTAATTAGATTTTTTAATTAAAAAAAGCTAATTTTAGCTTTATAGCCTAAAAGGTTATAAACTTAGTATTTAATTAATAGCTTTAAATAATATTAAAAAGTAATCTTTTTAATATTAAAATATATTTTAAAGGTTTTTTTTATTTAGCTTTTACTTAAATAATAATCTTTTTAAAGATTATAGTTTTTTTATAGCCTTTATTTTAACTTTAATTTTACCTTATATACTTATTTTAACTAATTTATTTAAATATTTTTAAATTAATTAATTATTCTAGCCTTTAGGTTTAAAGGCTTAATAATATTAGGCTAAATTATTACTTAATTTTTTTAATAAAATAGCCTTAGTTTTAAATATTAATAATTTAAATAAATAATTATAAGTCTTTAATAATAATTCTTTAAATAAGGCTATTTAATCTTTTATTTTTAAAATCTTATTAATTTTTTAAAAAAATATATTTAATAATTTTTTATTTTAGGTATTAATATTTACTTTTTATAGTTATAGTTATAATTATAGTTATAGTTATTTTAAAAAAACCTTTTATTAAAAAATAGCCTTATAAGGAATTAGGCCTAGGCTTATAGTTAATTTTATTATTATTAGGTTTTAAATAAAACTTAAAGGTAATTTATAATTTTTAAAAAAAATAAGTTAAAATAAAAAGAGATTTACTTATAATTAGTTTTACTTTTTATAATTTTATAAGTATTTTAATTACCTTAATTTTTAAACTTTAATATATTATCTTTTTATAGCCTTTCTTTTTTTTATAATACTTATTTTAATTATAACCTTTTTTTTTAATTTAACTTAAAGCTTTTTTTAAGTAATAATAATTTAAGAGATATTTTTTATATTTATAATAATAACTTATTAATTATATTTTATAGGCTATTTTTTTTAAATCTTTTTTTTTATTTTTTTTTATTTTTTATTAATTATTTTTTTTTAAGATTTAGTATTAATAAGAATTTATTATTTTTTTAATATTTTACTTAATATAGCTTTAAAAGGCTTATATAAAAGATATTATAAATTTATATATATTAGTTAAAAAGGGCTAATTAATATATCTATAGCCTAATTCTCTTAATAATTCTAAAAATACTAATAAATTAAAATATTAATTTTTTCTTTTTTCCCTTAAACTTAAGGTTTTTAATTAATAATATAATTAATTATCTTTATTTAAAGCTTATTTTTTAATACTTAAAGTTAAAGTATTTAGCCTGCCTTTTAGTGATATTTTACTAATATATTATAAGCCTATTTTTTAGCTTTTATAGCTTTTAAATCCTTAGTTTTACTTTTAAGATATTTTTTATAAAAGCTACTATCTTTAATAGTAATATAAAAATTAAAATTAAATCCTATAAAGGCCCTATTTAGTATTATACCTATAATAATATTAATTACTAAGTTATATATAAATTATATAATTTAAAGAAATTTTAATTAAATATTTTAATTATTTTTAATAAAGCTTTTTAAGTAATAACTTAAGGTTTAATTTATTTATTTTATTTACTTATTAATTTAAAGATAAAATATTATAAATAGTTTTTATTTAATCTTAAAGTAATAATAAAGTTTTAATTAAAATATACTTATAAAAACTAATCTTTTATTTAAAATAACTCCTTTTAATATATTAAATTATAATTTTATCTCTTTATAAAAAAACTTAATAAGCTTAAATATAATAATTTTTATAAAAATAAGTAAAAATTATATAAATTTTATAAACTTATTAATTATTATTAAAATTATATTAACTTTTTTACTTTTAAAGATTATTAATAATAGTCTTATAATAAAATCTATAAAGACTTCGTTAAAGAAATAAAAAAGAATTAATAGGCTTTTAAGCTTTTTATAAAATTAATATTTTTTAATATAATCCTTTAATAAATACTATATATAGCTAAATATTATTTTATATTAGCTTTTAAGCCTTTTTAGTAAAGCTTTTTTTAAATTAACTTTTAGGTTTTTTTAGCTTTAAAATAGCCTATTAAGGGATTATTATAATATAGTTATAGTATTTTTTATTTTAAGTTTAAATTTAATAATATATAAAGCCTTTTCTTTATATAAAAAAGGTTATTTCTTACTATTTATTTTTAAAAACCTTTTTTTTTATTTACTTAAAATACTTTAATTTTTTAACTAGATATTAATTTATTTTTTTATTTATATTAACTTAATAACTTTAATTATTAGCTTTAATATTTTATCTTTTTAGCTATTTTAATTAGGTTAAAGATTAGTATCTTAATAAGAAGTTCTTTTTAATAGTAGCTGCTATTATATAGATCTCTTTAGGTCTTTCTATTAGCTCTCTGCAAGGCAGGCCTAATAGCTATATTAAGGTTATAGCTAGTTATGCAATAGGCCTAATTATATATAGCTACAGGCTATTTTATATAGGCATTATATCAGTGGCTATAATTAATATTAGCAGCTATAACTAATGGTCAGGTCAGGGAATATACTTAAGTATAATAAACTTAGCCTGGTTAAATAGGTTAATTAGAGATATTTTAGTCTTTTAGCTAGGGTAAAGGAAAAAGGCTAATATAGCTGCTAAGAAGCGGTATTAATACTACTTAATTAAGGCAGCAATTATACTACTAAGGCAGATAAACCTTATATAATTCTAACTTTTAAAATATAGGCCTACTATAGGGGCCTTATTATTTAAGTATTTATATAAAAAGTTAAAAGCTTAATAGCCTTATTAGGCTAATAGTAAAGAAAAAAAAAAATAAAAAAATAAAAAAAAAGAATTTATTATAATCTCTTTTCTTAATACTTATTAAATTTTTAGTTATTTTTTTAATTTATTTTTAGCAATTTATTAAAATAAAAGGTATTTTTTATTTTCTTATTTTTTTTAATTAATTATTATTAGCTTTTTATAAAAAAATATTTATATTTTTTAATTATTAAAAATCTTAAGATTTAATAAAAGTTTTATTAATAGTATTAGTTTTTACTTTATAATTTAAATATATTTATATTATAATTTTTATAGCCTTATATTTTAATAGTAATAAAGATTTCTTTTTAAATTAAATTTAAAGGTATTTTAAGTAATAATTAGTATTTTCTATAAGGTTTTTAATTAAAGATTAATTTTTATTTTTAATTAAAATTAGTTTTTTAATCTTTTAATTTAATTAATTTTATAAAATTTAAGTTAATTTTTAAACTAATATTTTATTTTATAATAATTATAGTATTTTACTATAAAAAGAAACTTTTTTTTATTTTATTTTCTATTTTTTATTTAATAAGTTAAAATATAATTTAAGTTATTATTTTAAAGGTATTAAAATAAATATAGTTTTAAGTTTTCTTTAAATATATAAGGTTTTTTTTTAATTAATTAAATCATAAAGAAGTTTTTAATATATTTATTTTTATAATTTAATATATTTTATAATCTTTAGGTAAATTATATTAATTCCTTTTTAATTTTAAGTAAATTAATATCTTTTTAAAAGGCTATAATATCTTAAAAAATTAAAAGTAATTTAATATAATATTAATATATTTATATAATAATATTAAGTTTATATAAAAGGTAATTTTTAATAAAAATAAGGTATTTATAAAAATCTTAAAAAAATTACTTTAATTATTATTAAGTACTTTTAAGCTAGGCTATAATAAAAATCTAGTAATTTCTTTTATTTTTTATAAGAATTAAAGATTATTTTTTAAAAGCTTTTTAATTTTATTTAAATATCTTTTTATAAAATTAGATTTATTTATTTAAATAATCTAATTATATAAATTATATATTTAAGGTTATATTATTATATATAAAAAAAATCTAGCTTTTATTAATATAATATTACTTATAGGCTTTTTTAAAGCTTTAGTTTATATTATTTAATTATTTATTTCTTTTATAAAAAGTAATTAAATATTTAAAATTAATAATATTTTTAACTTTTATTTCTTTATTATTATTAAAAAAAAAGCTTTTATAAAATCTATAATAACTTAATAAGGTATTATTATTAATTTAATTAAATTTCTTATTATTAATATTAGCCTAAAGGATTTCTTAGGTATTTACCTTTTAGATTTTAAGGAAAATCTTAGTAAAATCTTTAATTAATTATTTTAATTTATTTACTTATTACTTAAAAGTAAGCTTTTTTTTTAATTATTTAATTTAAACCTTAAAGGCAGTAATATAAATTAATTATATAACTTATTTAATAAAATAAGTTATTATTTAAAATAATTCTTTTTAATTAATTAAAATAATATTATTAATAACTTTTAAAGTTATTATTAATAACTTATTAATTTTAGGCTAATTATAATAATTTCTTATAAATTAATTATTATATTTAAATAATTTAAATAAAAACTTTAAAATTATTATAGTTAATAATAAGCTAAGTAGGTATAGTAGTATTATATTAATTAAAACTTAAGAAAAAAAGATTCTTTAAAAGGGATTTTTATAAGGGATTTTAAAAGATTTTAAGGTTATATAATTAATAAACTAGTTAGGTTAGTTAAGATATTATAAATACTTAAAAATAATAATATTTTAAATTTTTATTTTTTTATTATTATTAAAAAAAAGTTTTTATAAAATTTAAAGTAATTTAATAAAATATTATTATTAATTTAATTAAATCTTTTATTATTAATATTAAATAAAAATATATTTTAAGTATTTTTTTTTAAATTTTAAAAAGAATTTTAATATATTTTTTAATTAATTATTTTAAATTTTTTATTTATTATTTAAAAATAAGCTTTTTTTTTAATTCTTTAATTTAAATCTTAAAGGTAATAATATAAATTAATTATATAATTTACTTAATAAAATAAATTATTATTTAAAATAATTCTTTTAAATTTATTAAAATAATATTATTAATAACTTTTAAGATTATTATTAATAACTTATTTAATTTTAAATTAATTATTATAATTTTTTATAAGTTAATTATTATATTTAAATAACTTAAATAAAAGCTTTAAAATTATTATAATTAATAATAAGTTAAATAAATATAGTAATATTATATTAATTAACCCTAGTTTAAATTATTATTTTCTTTATTAATATTACTTTTTTTATAGTTTTTAAAAAATATTTTTTCTTTATTATTAGCCTAATAAGGCTATTAAGCTTTTAACTTTTTATATAAATACTTAAATAATAAAGCCTTTATAATAGGCCTATAACTTAAAAGTTAAAATTATATAAGGTTTATCTGCCTTAATAATATAATTACTACCTTAACTAAGTAGTATTAATACTGCCTATAGGTTTCTTAGTAGCTATATTAGCCTTTTTCCTTTACCTTAGCTAAAAAGATCTTAAATTAACCTTTTTAATATACCAGGTTAAGTTTATTATACTTTTAAAGTATATTTCCTAACTTAAATACCTATTAATTATAGCTATTAATATTAATTATAGCTATTAATATAATACTTATTATATAAAATAACTTATAATTATATAATTATAATTACTATATAATTAATTAGAAACTTAATATAGCTATTAGGCCTGCCTTAAGTATAGCTAATAAAGATAAATTAAAAGAAATTTATATAATAACAGTTATTATTAAAAAGAACTTATTATTAAAATATTAATTTAATTTAATTAAAATAATAATCTTTAATTATATATTAATTAGGTTAATTTATTATATAATTTATAGGCCTTATTTTAATATAATTAATTTAGGCTAAATTTATTATAAGCTATTAAACTTAAAGAACTTAAAAAAAGCTTTAAAAAAAGATTATTTCTTTTAATTAAATAAAGTAGCCTTTTTTATTACCTTTATAGGCCTAAACTTATAAATATATAAAAAGTAGCTTTTTAATATAACTAAAACAGTAATTATAGTAAAGAGGATATTGCTTTTAATATAAAGATAGTATATTTATAAATAGAGTTTTAGGATAAAGGCAAGGTAATAGTAAGGTTAGATTAAAGGTTTAAAGGAATTAGGTTAACTTTATTTATATAAGTTAATTAATAAAAGCTAAATTAATATCTATTAATCAATTATATATACTAGGGCATATAATTAATTAACTTTATATTTAAGAGCTATAAATAAAGTAATATTAGTAAAGAAGTAATATATTAAACTAGGGATAGTTTTTAAATATAAGGTTAATTAATTATATACCTTAATATATATAATTAATTAATAGATTTATTATTAACTTTAAGTTAATTTAGCTTTTACTAACTAACTTATATAAAAATTAACTTAATTTCTTTAAACCTTTAGTTTTAAAACCTTATTATTATTTTATATTTATTCTTAATCCTTATATAAGTAAGAGAAAGCTAAGTATATATTTAGCCTTAATAATTATATTTTATAGCTACTCTTTATAACTAGCTAAGCTTAAAAAGATAATTAAAAAAGTAATTTAATTATTTATTAAAGTCTTACTTTACTTTATAGCTTTTTTTAGGTCTTTTAATTATAATAGCTTTTTAATTAGCTAATTTAAAAATATTATATAACTTAAGATATTTAAATTTATATAATTAATTATATTAATTAAAATATAATTAAAAATAGCTATTTTAATTAAATTAAATTAATTTTTTAATAAAAAGTTCTTTTTAATAGCTATAGTTATTATATAAAGTCTATAATATTTATAGCCTATAGCTTTAATTAATATTAATTTACTTATATTAATAAAATTATAATTAATTATATAATAAGCCTAATTAAATTACAGGCTATTATATTTAGGTATTATATTAATAGTTATAATTAATATTAATAGTTATAATTAATATTAATATCTATAACTAATAATTAAGTTAGGAAATATACTTTAAAAGTATAATAAACTTAGCCTAGTATATTAAATAGGTTAATTTAAAATATCTTAGTCTTTTAGCTAGGGTAAAGAAAGAAGGCTAATATAGCTACTAAGGGGTAAACCTGCAGGTAGTATTAATACTAATAATAACTTTAATATTTCTTTAGTAATTTATAGTAAATATTATTATCTTTAAATTATTTTATAAAAGTAATATATAAATTAAAAAAGGTAAAGAGTATATATTATATAATAAGAAAAATAATACTTTAAGTAATTTAAAAATAATAAGCTATAGCTTTTTATAAATAGCCTTAGCTAATAATATAAAGAAATATTATAACTTTATACTTTAAGATTTAATTTTTTATTTCTTTTAATTTTATATTTATAAATAGCTAGCTAATTAATTAATAAAAAGTAAACTTTTTAATATAAAGTTTATTAAGAAAACTTTAATTATAGCTATAATATATTTTATATATTAACTTTATTATTATTAATACTTTTTTTAAATAAATTTAATTATATAAAAAATTAAATATAAAGAAAAAGTAAGGCTTTTTTTTTATTTTTATTATTAATAATATTAAGATTTAAATATTTAAAGAAAAGTTAAATACTTAATATTTTAATAAGTAGTTTTTTTATTTTTTATTTTCTTAAACTTATCTTTAATACTTTACTTTTTATTATCTTTAAATTTATTAAAAGAAAAATTAATATTAAGTAAAGAAAAAGTCTTTTTTATTAGCCTTTTAATACTAAGGTTAATAAAAAGCTATTGTTATTATACCTTAGTATTAAAGACCTTTAAGCTAGAAATTATAAAGTTATTAACTTATATTATAATAATAATATTACTAGGTTTATTATTAATATTATTAATATTATATATATAAATATTAAAGGCTATTTTAAGGTTTTATAAATTAAAAAGTTATATTAATTATTAACTTTATATAAAGATTTATTTATATAATTATTACTATAGCTTATTTATATAAATAGTAAAAAGTAAATAAAAATTATATTAAATAATAAAAATCTTTTTTATATTAGGTTTATAGTAAAATAAATATATTAAAAAAGCTTATATAAAGGCTATTAATATAGAAAATCTTTTATATAAATAATTAATTATTAAATTATTATTTATTTAAAAGTAGCTTTATTTTTAATAAAGTTAATTTATATATAAAAGATTTATATATATTAAATTTATTAATATATAAAGCTAAGTATATATATTATATATTTTTTATTATATAAAATTAAAATAAAAATATAAAGTAATAATAAAATTAAATTAAAAATTAAAAAAGAAATTAAATTAATTTTATTTATATAAATTAATTAATAAAAGCTAAATTAACTTTAAAGTTAATAATAATTAAATTTATTAATTAATTATATATATTAAAATATATAATTAATTAACTTTATATTTAAAAATTATAAATTAAATAATATTAAAAGATTTTAAACTAAAAATAATATTTATATTAACAAGTTTTTTAATTAAGATTTTTAAAATTTTAATTAAATTTATTATTATATATTAATAAAAAATTAATTATATAATAAATTAATTTTATAATTTTTTATTTTTTATTTTATTATTAGCTTAATAAGGCTATTAAGCTTTTAATTTTTTATTTTAAAACTTAAATAATAAAACCTTTATAATAAACTTATATTTTAAAAGTTAAAATTATATAAAGTATATTTATTTTAATAATATAATTATTACTTTAATTAAATAATATTAATATTATTCATTTTTTAGTAATTATATAAGCTTTTTTTATTTATTTTAATTAAAAAAATATTAAGTTAAGTTTATTATATTTAAATATATTTTTTAATTTAATTATTAATATTTATTATAGCTATTAATATAATATTTATATAAAATAGCTTATAGTTATATACTTATAATTATTATATTATTAATTATAATCTTAATAAAGCTATTAAGCCTGGCTTAAGTATAGTTAATAAAAATAATTTATAAATAATTTATAAATAATTTATATAATAATAATTATTATTAAAAAACCTTATTATTAAAATATTAATTTAATTTAATTAAAATATTAATTTAATTTAATTAAAATAATAATCTTTAATTATATATTAATTAAATTAATAAATTATATTATTTATTATTTTTATTTTAATATAATTAATTTAAATTAAATTTATAATAAATTATAAAATTTAAAAAAAACTTTAAAAAAAAAAAAAAAAGTAATTTTTTTAATTAAATTAAATAGTCTTTTTTATTATTTTTATGAGTAATTTAAATATATATAAAAAAAATAACTTTTTAATATAATAAAAAAAGTTATTATAATAAAAAAGATATTACTTTTAATATAATAAGCTAATTATAATTTAAAATTCTAAAAATAAAAAATAATAATAAAATTATAATAAGATTTTAAAATTAAAAGTCTAAAGAAATTATATTAATTTTTATATAAATTAATTAATAAAAGCTAAATTAATTTAAAGTTAATAGTAATTAAATTTATTAATTAATTATATATATTAAAGTATATAATTCATTTATTTTACATATAAAAATAAATAAAATAATATTAATAAGAAATAATATATTAAATTAAAATTTAATTATTATATATAAGTTTTTAATATTAATATTTAAAAAAAGTTTAAAAGTTTATTAAATAAATTATTAATTAAATATAAGCTTTAAAAATATTAAAAATTATTTAAATTAAATTTAATATTAATTAAAATATTAATAAGTTATTATTATTATTATTTAATTTAATAATAATAATAATTTATATTAATTATACTTTATATTATTAAATTATATAAATATAAAAATTAAAAGAATATATTAATTATTATATTATAAAAATTAAAAATTATAATATAAAAAAGAATTTTTAATATTAAAAAGAAAATCTTATTAATATTAATAAATTAAAATTAATTTTATAAATAAATAATAAATTAAATTAAGCTTTAAAGTAATAAAAATATAAATAAAAATTAAAAATAAATATAAATAAATAATATTTAAAAAAGGTTTTAAATATAATAAGCTATTAATAATTATTTTAAAGTTTTTAGCTTTTTATAAAGGCTTTACTTAAATTAGCTAAACTATATTATAATAATATATTATTATTATTTTATTTTTAATAGACTTTTTATTTTATATAAGTTTTACTTATAAGAAAAACTTTAATTACTTAGTAATTATACTTTTTAATTAAACTTATATATTAATAAACTAAATATAATATTAAAATACCCTTAAATATACTAAGTAGAGATAAAGAGTATTTTAATACTAATAGTTACTTAATTATTTAAGTCACTACTTATATAGCCTTTTATCTTAATATAGTCCTGCCTTTTATATTTAAATAATATTAATAGAGATCTGGCTATAGTTATTAAGTTTATTATAGTAAAAAGTCTGTAACTCTGCAAGAAGATAGTATTTTTATTATTATTACTGTCTCTAAACATAACATCTGTTAAATATATAATTATCTAAATAGTCCGAGACAGACTGTATAAGCCTATACAAGACACAGAAAGCTAACTTAGGTATATAACTAATTAATAATATTAAATCAGTGCGTGGAGATAGTTCAGGACACTTACATAACTATATCTTCGGTATTCAATCCCTAATTATTATTACTTATTTAACCCTTATATACTCCTTTTAGATCCTTTAAAATAGACTAGCAATAAGCAATAACTCTTAGCCATAGTTTACTCCAGCCAGCACATTAATCATCCACTTCGTGTATTATGCCATTTCTCTTCAAAGCTTCTACTGAGGCTTATCAAAGGAGTATCGTGGGGACGACAGGACAGAGGATGCACCAGAATTTCTGCCAGGTGCGTAGGCAGGCGATGGCTGGGGGTAGTATGTAGCTACAGCCGCATTGACTGACTCGTGGTGCTCTTTGGCATGTCGGACAATTGAGGACCAGACTCGGCGAGCGTTGATCTTGGTGGATTCCATTGTGTTCGGAATGTAAGGTATTTGTTGAGGGATGTTGTAGTTGTGTATAGTAGTGGTTTTATAGGGCTGGCTGCAGTATGCAAGATACAGTTGTAGTGTGGAGATAGTGTATAGAATAGATATTGGGATTGAGCTTGTTGATCTTGTTTGAAGTGGTGAATTCGAGTTGAAGAGGCTCTTGAATTGATGTTTGTTCAATGAGTTGCTTGATGATGAGTAGAATGAAAGCCCTATTCTTCCAGGAAATCGCATGCTCTTATATCCTGTTCGAAATGATCTCTTACCTAACAGATGACTCTATAGAATTCTCTCGAATTGGTCCCCCTGTAAAATTCCTGCTTGACAAGTTGACATGACATGACATGTCCTCGTTCAAGGATTCCCTTCCGGGCTTGGACAAACGAGCTACGCAATTTTCGCTGCGTGTGATTGGACACCGGCCCGATGTCAATTTAGTGGCTGCTCCCTGTGACATGCGCTATTGTCAAAATCTTCAGGTCATTTGTCATCTTTGCTTAGAATGTCAACTTGACAATTGCGCCCTTCATTGTGTAGCGACTGTTCTGAGTCATACGAGCTTGTCGTCCACTACGCCCTAAAAAGATTTTCTTAGCAATTAAACTTGTCATTCTCGTATTGGTAATCCGATAATCGCAATGATGCCTTTTTCTGACTGTAGCGAATGATTTTTTTCACACTGCAATGGATCACGCGATGCAAGCTTATTATTTTTCTTCCTCTCTTCTTTTTTTTTTTTGGGACGTCAGTGTATTGGCCTTTATCACCACTGCATTATTAAGCTATTCTATCTCGACAAAGTCAATACTCCAACCACGTTTCCCCTTGCAGGATATCTCTACGCAAAAACTTCGAGATTGATCTTCTCTCGTATTTTGCTGCGCGTCATCTCGGTTCTCTTCCGCGTCTACCATCCGAGTCTTGATTACAGTCCATCCAGATCTTGATCCCTCACTATTATACTCCTTATCTAGATACGCTATCAATCTCTGGACGCGCTCTATGTCCCAAATGCCTTCTCTTGTGTCAGGCCTGGACGCAACCCATCTTTTGATCCAGTTTACTATTACTGCATCAGACATATGGTAGGCGTTGAGCATCGCAGGGAGCATTCCATATCCGTAGTTGTTGACGATAACGGAGAGGTCATACGGAAGGCCGGCTGCAAGGCGACAGATCTTGCGCAATATGGCTGATCGTTCAGAGGGAGAGAGTCTGGGGCCTGATTCTGGTGAGTACATGAGGTCAAGTCGAAGCGTAGATACGAGGTAATGCGTAAAACTTGTAGCCGGTCTGACTGGTTCCGGGGCGGAAAGAAGCGTTAGGGGCTTCATATTGATATCTGCCTCTGGCCCATCACCCTCAAAGTCAGGGATGTCTTCCGGCAATAGGCTAGCTCGCCATTGTTCGAGCTCAAGTCTAAGTTCGTCAACACGCTGATCCCACTCCGCGCCTGGTCGAAGATTGGACCTCCATTTCTCTTCCAAATCATTCACCCTTGGCATGATGTAGAGCAGCCTATCATATGGTAGTGTCGAACCAGCGAGATATTGGACGAGAGACCGTGACGCTTCAGATGATACAACCTGTTCCTGGATCGAATGTGTTCCCTCGTAGATCTCTAAAAGAGCTGCTATCCTAGAGAAAGCAGAGACCAAGGATTCTCCGATAGTTGTTTCTCTCACGAGACTCAAATGGGTCGACAGGAACTCGACCGCTGCGCGACCATGTACGCACCATAGCCTCATCTGTGCTCTTCTTAGTTCAAAATGGGCCAGTAACAAGACTGTACTAAGCCAAGACACAATCTTCTCTCGTCTCCCAGGGCCATGTTCGTTTCCCGGTGTCGGCATGTCTGGGTTCATATCCTCTATCGGGATGTTCCCAACGTCTCCAAGAGCTATGACAAAGTGTTCTAGTGCGTGTATCGCTGCTTGACTCCGTAGCTGCTGTCCCATGTTGGACTTGGAGACTTTGAGAGCTGACAAGGCTAAAGCAGCATGGTAAAATGATGCACTGAGAAACCCGGCATCCATGATATCGTTTAGATACAACAATGTGAGGACACCGTATGGCGATGTATCCCGGAGGTGATGATAGTAGAGCATATCCTCGGGAAACTTCATGCTCTCAAGAAGCCCTTGAGGGATGATGGGAGCAGTGTGAAGTCCATTGAAGAATTGGCTACTTCTCGGGGTCAGAACCTGTGTTCTTGAAGCCAGCTGCGGAGATGAGACGCTCAATGGCCCGAAGAATGGGAAAGAAGTTTGGTGACTTTGGTCCGATGTAGCAACTGGTGACACGATGTATGGTAAGCCGCCACGGATACTTCCAGCCAGTGCCAGCGCGTCAACATCGGTATCAGGTATTAATCCAGAGTCCCAAGCCGCGGGTGTATCAGAAGAAGAGAGTGCGGCAGTTACGTCGGAGCTATTATTTGCCTGGCCAGCATTGTAAGAAGGGGTCTGAGCCGCAATGGTATCATTCTCCAACTCTGGTGCTGGAGTTGCATACGAAGAATAGCACTCAGGTGCCGGACTCTGTTCTTCTGCACCTTGTGGTGCATCTTCAACACTACCTCGCCTGTCCGAAGACTCGGCTATCGCTTGGCCTGACCGCGTCCGGCGGGGAGAGTCATGTGCGAACAGCTTGTTCTGATCTTTGAAGATAATCTGGTTTGCATAACCACCACATGGCATGTACAAGCGTATGCACTGTGGGTACCACGAATCAGTAACTCAGCCCTATGGAGATGACATACGAGTCATTGGAATCGACCTACGTTATTGCATTCTGGCTTTGTCTCGTCACATTTCAGCCGCCGAGCTCGGCACGTGACGCAGCCATTGCGGTTGCGAGTCTTGACGATCCGCCGTCGAACAACACGACCAGACATTGCTCTGCACCAGCGTAATGAATGGTGATCGGAATTGGCGGAACTAAACGAGCCAGGTCAATGTGTTGGACGTTTCCTTACTGCCAAACAAACTGGAGAGCCTGAGAGGTTGGCGATGACGAAAGCTCGTATAGAACTGCCCCATTGGGACATTTATGACGAGCGGGGCTGCATGCAAGCCGATTGGCACTCTAGACCCGATTGAGCAAAGGCACGTCGACTTGTGCATATGTACTCTAGGTACTGTAAACTGCCGACACAATTCTCTTGTCTGCCGTGTGAAATCTTGCCATAATTTGCAAGGCTGAAGGGTGCATCGCTGCATAATTACATCACAGACTCATCGAGATGGCATCAATTTCACGGTAGTCATGGTCAAGATATAGAGAGTGACGTGGTCATTCGCGACATGCAAGGCCAATTACATCTGCTGTCTCTAAGCTTCGTTCACTTGGTGAGATACAGCCCCCGACATTGTAGCCAGGCGAAGAATCGGCCAGACAAGATCGTTCAAGTACATGCACATGAGGAATGGACCCCATGGTAGTACAATTTGACGTTCCTAAGCCCAATCTGGGGACAAGCCCTTCTGTGTCCGGACTATTGCCATGTTTACGCCTGGTGAGCGATAGTCGAGATTATCAGCTAAAGTACAAGAAAGAGACAGCACTGAGGCATTGCCGAGTGTCTTTAATACGAACAGCGTTGCTATTGGGCCGAATTGATTGAGTAGACCCGAGGTCAACCAACAAACAAATAGTGATGGCGAAATGCATGGTCCCACAATGGCTTGTCGCTTGTAGCGTCCCCAAGCGGAAATGCTGAACGGGCTTCCAGCCAAGAGAAGGATTGTTTAAGTCGGGAATATCATACCTTTTCGAGCAATGCACACATGTTTCCTGTTCGTGTGACACTCCCAAATCCTCCAATATACTATCTGTGGTGATAATAATTGCATTTGTAATCCCGATCCGTCAGACGCCACAATCTTATACGCAAGACAGCAATCATTTCATATCGTTATGGAGGTCTCAAAGGCGATATCAGATCCCGAACCAGGATCGTTGATGCTCGAGAAAAAGACGTCGTTCGAGCCGCAACAAACAACAAAGGTCATCGTCACATTCGATAGCAATGATCCCGAGAATCCCAACAACTGGTCCAAGGTATGCGGACCCTATCAAAAAAGGACACCAAGTACTGACAGCTGTTAGGCCAAGAAGAGATTTGTAGTATTTACTCTCACCTTGACATTGTTCAACAGCACGCTCTCTTCTTCTCTTCCAGCCAATGCAATGTCACCCATGGCCGCTGAGTTCGGCATTGACGATACACGAGGGAACCCACAGTTGGCACTTCCCATATCACTCTTCCTTGTAGGATACGTCTTTGGACCTCTCCTCTTTGGCCCTCTCTCAGAGCTTCAAGGCCGTAAATACGTTCTCCAAGCGGCCTTCATCGTCTACATCCTATTCACTCTTGCTTGCGCTCTAGCGCCGAACTGGCCGTCAATGTTGGTCTTCCGGCTCATGTCAGGCATTGTTGGAAGCTCGCCCAGCACACTTGGCGGCGGTATCATCGCAGACATACACAGTGACCTAACTCAGCGAGGCAGAGCGCTCACATACTACTACACAGCGAGTATCTGTGCGCCACTGATAGCTCCAACGATAGCTGCCTACTTGGCCCCGATCTCTTGGCGCTGGGCTTACTGGTTCAGTCTCATATTTGCAGGTGTGACTGTCATTCCGTTGGCATTCTTACCAGAGACCTTCGGCCCTACCATCCTTGCCCGGCGTGCGAAGAAGGTCCGGCGCTCTGCAGTAAAGACTGGCCAGGGCAACGTTGAGACGTATGCCGCGATTGAACTTGAGGCAAAGGGTTGGCGCAACCTTATGAGTGTCGTGCTCATTCGACCACTGCGCATGCTCTTTACCGAGCTGATCGTCGCTGCAACGGCTACATACATCGCGCTAGCTTACAGCGTGTACTACATGTTCTTTCAGACATATCCCATCGTCTTCAAGGGTACATACGGGATGTCAAACAAGAAAAGCAGCTTCATGTACTTGCCCATTGCAGGAGGAATCTGCCTGGGCCTTGTGGTATTCTTTCTATGGGATGCCTACTACAGACGCTGCAAAAAGGCCGGTAGAACTTGGGCACAGAGGAATGAGTACAGCAGATTGCCTCTGGCATGCATGGGCGGGCCTCTTTTGGCGATCTCACTCTTCTGGGCTGGCTGGACCGCAAGGTCCAGTATCTCGTGGGTGTCGCCCATGATAGCAGGAATTCCGTTCGGAGCTGCTCAGCTTCTCATCAGTATCGCTCTAACGACTTACCTGGGCGATTGCTACGGAGTGTACTCAGCATCGGCCATGGCGGCGGGGACGTGCCTACGAAATCTTGCTGGTGCAGGACTATGTATCGCTGCGGCGCCCATGTACACCAAACTCGGTGTTGGATGGGCTTCAACGCTTCTTGGGGTTGTGAGCGTGTTCATGTGTGTTATCCCGTTCATCTTCATTCGATACGGGAATACTATTCGCCAACGAAGCAAGTTTTATCAGAGGCTAAAGGCAGAGATGGAGTCGTCACAGAGTGAAGCAGAGAGTGATTAAGGTGGAGCTAAAACAACGCATGGTATAAATAGAATGATAGATCCAGGTTCTAATGTTAGATATAATAACGTCAAATAGATGGCAGCAATACTGCTCTGAGGATACTCAGATGACTAAATTTTAAATAGCCTAAAACAATTCAGGTCAAAGTGCGTGTCCTGCATTCACGTGAATCTCTCTTGAAATCCAAGGCTATGATTCCGTCGAATAGACCGCAAGTTGTCCTTAACATACTCACTTGGAGACTTTGTTGAACACACCCTCAAGCCATCCCAATGTCTCCTGGGCAAGTTGATTCTCTGCTCCAATTGCACAGTGAACCCCAGATCCTAACTCCGTCTTGAATAGAAAGTAGTGCGCCTGTGTTCCTAAAGCCCTCGCCATCTCCTCTGGTTGTTCCGGAGCAGACGTGTCATCCTGGCCCGAGGCAACAAATACAGGACACTCGATTTTGGCCAGGCTTTGCTTATCAAGGTTGAACTCCCCCATCATGGTCAACCACTTAAAAGGACTCTCGGTGTTCCATGCCCACATTCCTTGGTTAATTGGCCAGCTGAGCGCCGTTGGGACTTTAGGATTCTTGAGAATACTGTAGGTCTCGTCATCAAAAGCAGTGCTATTGCCTGAAAGGAAGAGCTTGGTCAGAGCGGGAGGAAACTGCTCAAGCATAGCGCGTTGAAGGTTGAGCATCCCGTCAATAGCAACCACAGCTGCCAACCTATGTTCATGTGTCGCGGCCAGCGGTGCGAGAAGCCCACCAAAGGACATACCAATGAGGGCGACTCTATCAGGGTCGACATCGTGGCGGCTGCGAACATAGTCGACAACGGGGGTGACGGCCTCCCACCACTCGGGCACGAAGCCAAGATTTTGCTGTCGACGCACCGTCGGTTGTCCTGGCCCTTCGTATGTGATGCAGTTCCAGCCGCGCTGGATGATCTCACGGCAGTTGCTATGATAGAGAGCCTCTTGGGACCCATCGTATCCAGTTCCAACTATGATTGTAGGAATCTTCTTGCCATAGCTAATACGTTTCTCAGCGGGGAGTTGAGCATCTCCTGGGTAAAAGTAGGCCGGAACAGTAAACTTGGTTGCCTTTAGCTCAACGAAGGTCGGAGGCTTGGGAAGAAGATTGACAGCTTTTGTGAAGCTTGCGTCCTGCTTCTGCCAGAGCGTGTTGATGCGTGGATCAGACTGATTGCCGTGCAAGAAGAAGTCGGCGTCCCTGTAGTATGATGAGGACCGGAAGTAGGCTGAGCGAGCAGAGACCCAGTCCTTCTTCTTCTCAGCTGCAATAGCCTGCTCATGGATCTTGTCTGCAAGGAACTTGAATTCCTGATACCAACTCTCGGGATTGTTTGGCTCGATCACGGCAGCTGCTCGGAGGACTTCCCCCGTAGCGCTACCACCTTCATTGGCTAGGGAGAGATATTCGCTGAGGATGAACGAGAACTCAGTGTCGTTACTGAGCTGGAACATGGACGTGGTCGTGTTGGAAATGGTGACATTTGGAGGATATGCTTCGGTTTTATGAGCGTTGGTGACCTGTTTATCTGTCAGCATAGGTTAAAATTAGAGGCTATGTCGAGGAGGAATACCGCTACAAGGAGCGTGCCCCACGTCATGATGCAAGTGAAAGAGAGCATCCTGAGTAAGATGACGAGAGGATTAGACGCGAAAGTTGATAAATGATGTGAGTTGGATTCTTGTCTATGGAAAGGAAGACTGGTTCTTCAGTATCATGACTTCTTAAATGCCATTCATCTCGGCGGCCTCTTCCTGCACAACGACGTCGTAACGTCAGACAATGTCGAATGGGTTACTTGTTTGAGCCTTCACTTCCATGAATCTCTATTCCGAGTTCTTCCCAACCGATACGGTCATCATAAGGCTGAGATTGATCTCGAATGAGATACTGTATTCGGACAAGCGAGTATGCAGCGTTCATGACCCGTGCTTACATGATGCGTCATGGCTCATGCTGACATACTGGGAACAGCCTTACATAGTGCCGATATAACCGAGTAGGATGAACTATCGACTTATAACTGGAGCCTCGAATCACTTTCAATCAAAATTGTCATGTTGATCCCAGCAAGTTGGGGTCCGTTGTGACATTGGTATAGATAGTGCTGGTCAGTACCTGGGGCTGAGTCATTTCGGCAGTTTGGCTGGCAAAATGGCAACTTGAGTTGGCTGTCTTTGAGCCAGTTGTCAACACGGAAGAACAAAAAGAGAAATAGGGTCAAAAAGACGGGTTCTTGTCGGTGGAGAGGCTCGAACTCTCGACCTTTGGATTACTCTGATCTGGGACCAAATCACGCTTCGTGCTATGAGACCAACGCTCTAACCAACTGAGCCACACCGACAGTGCTTGAAGTGGGTTGGGATGCCCACTCAATTCGTTGGCGGAGACCGAAAGAATTGCCGTACAAGAATTGATTTGATGAAGTTGAAGCTGATCAATAATGGACAGCATTGACAGGTAGCAGGGATATCATCGGACTGTTATCCCAAGACGCGCCTCAATTCGGGGTATTGTCCTACTGGGCCAGGCGTAAAGAGCCTGCGTCATGTCACCCAGTCTGCTCACGCAAAGACCAGCCTGCAACTCAATCAACAAGGAGTGCTTTCTCAAAGCTAAAAAGCAGACTCAATCCCTCCTGTACTCATCATTGCTCTGGAGTCTACTTGACAAGCTTGGCCAGGACCTTGAACACGAACTTCCTGATGTTCACTCTTCGTCTGGCTCTTCAACGCTAGACACTTTCTAGTGAAGTAGGCCAGACCCACAGGCAACTAGCGAGGAGAGCAAAAAGAGAACATGCGGTTTGTGTGGATCGAACACACGACCTTCAGATATCGAATGATAGTGATTGAAGTTGGACTTCAGTCTGACGCTCTCCCAACTGAGCTAAACCCGCTTGTTGGATTGCCGAGATTTGACTGGCAACATATGCGACTCCCGACCACAAACCACGGACTCTTGAGCTCGGGATTGTGCACTAATTCGGTCGAGTTTGTTGAATTGATTCTTCAATCTGGAATGAGGGGGGTTCCTGCAACAATTCAAAAGTGCAGCCTACCAAGGCTTGCTGGTTTGATGCTGCGAGCGATTGGTGTTGGTTTGTCTTTGCCGCCACCACCTGACGTGGCGACATCGTTTCGGTTCAAGCTCAAGGGTAAGCATTGACGAAGGCCGAGAAAGTCAATTGGCATATCTTCGCTGAGACAATGAAGCCGTCTCTGTATTAGACTTGGTATAGTGCTTGCATATTGAGTATTTACCATTGCACGATTTTGGACAGGTGGTATCGTGGAAATAAGCATGCTTTGATACTGATGCGATTGAGGTGAGTTCAGTGAATGCCGAGAGTGTGGTCAACAATTCCCCGGAGTAGAACTTCAACCACTTCAACGAATTGAACTGACTTACTATAACTAAATAAATAATAAGCTACCTGATCTTCTGTAAGGGGTATTAAAGACAGAAGAATGACTTAAAGAAACAATACTGCCAGATGTTATGAGTAAAGAGAAAAGACAGTAGGTAATGGGACTGCAGTGAAACCGTCAATATAGGTCAAAAGACAGGCAACGTCTTTCACATACGACCATACCTGCAGGAAAATACGGGATCCCGTCCGCTCTCCCATAGTCAAGCCTGTAAGGGGCGGATTAGTAGTTGGGTCGGTGACGACCAGCGAATCCCCGCTGTCGTATGTTTTTGCCGGTTGTGTCTCTGACCTGTATCTCTTTTTGGCTGTCGCCAAGTGTGCGGTTGCGACCGTGCTGAGAAAACTGATCTTTGGCCGTCTGCTTGTCGTGTTGATCTTAGCTTAATGAGCCATCCGTACAAGAAGCAGCCAATAGTTGATGGGCAGACAGCAACCAAGACATACAGTAAGTCAATGCAGTGCGATGATTTAATGACAAAAAGAGAACCAGTGCAAATTGAAGCTCTGAGAAATGGTGCCTGCGAAAGAGGTCGGTACTTGAAGCCATTCAATTGCCTGGCTGTCTGGCTCCAGGTGTTGGCTCTGTCAGCTCCAGCGACCTTGCAATCTGCTGTGTTGACTGGAGAAGAAAATGTACCTTTTGCGTTGATGGCTCTTGAGTGCCGCCGTAGCGAGCGTATGGTCGCAAATACAGGGGTTATCCCCTGAAGGTTCAGAGTGTTATCGCGGTGATAAGCCGCCTTATCGGAAGTATCGATTTGTGGCTGGTCAATTCGACAGCGATTTGAAGGCCCCGTTATTGTTAGAGGACACGCAACGCCACTCAGTACGTGAGCAACTCGACGTGTCACGTCGCGTCGCGTTATATCATGCCAAGTCCTCTTCTGCATCTGGCTCGCGTGACTGAGCACAGATGCTCCCTGTCACTGTGTAATTAATAACGCACTTCTTTTCAGAACACTTTCCGAGCGTCACCATATAGTCCCCATCATTTCCAGCTGCCTACCTGAAGATCAAATACATATCCCACAAAGCTAAAAGGGTCGCCAACGGCGTCATGGGCAGTCTGCGCTAGGCGTTCATAAGCCAGGACATCATGATGGACACGTCGTAGCGCGAAGCACCGTCGAAGCCTCTTGTCCAACATTTATCTCTACCTATGTAACATAACGAGCGCTAGACGTGACCTAGATGAACCACGGGACCGGAACATCGCCCTCAACAAACTGCAACCAATCGACACGCTGGCCAGCTTTTCTTCTACGAAAGATTATCAAGGGTATTTCGTAGAACTTTGATGTTGCCAATGCTCCTCACGCTGTCCATTCTGTCGAGGGTATGCAGAATGCTGACTCGATCTTGCTCACCGACTTCACACGCGATAATAAACACTGGCCATGGACTGGTTGCAACATCTAGGCTTCTCAAAATTCCCAGGGCTTGTTGTACGTAAACCGGCCGCGTGAAATCATCCTCTGCGATGGAATGAACGCGTTGGAGATAGAGCAGTGTCGCCAGACGATACAACTCAGCGATAGCCAAAATGCGATGTGATCTTAAACTATCAGAGCACTCGATGGGCGCCACCAACTGTCGCAGGTTGTAAAGCTTCATTGTCAAATCGCACCTTTGCAGCGTTGAGGTGCTCAGACAATCTTGTGCCGAGTTTAGTCGCATCGTGTTGATCTCATCAATGATCTCAAGGACTTCAACAGAACAGCCCAAAGACCCCACGATCTGGGATAGAGTCAGGAGAGTGGATATAAGAATGGGGAACTTACGAGAGACTTGTCACCACGGAACGCGCAAAGAGCTGACGTTGAGACACAGCCAGGGCTTTCTTCAAATCGCCATGATGGATGGTTGAAAGCAGCCAAAACATCGTGATATAGCCACCACGTAAGCAGGAAATCTGAGATTGAGCTGGGGGTATCCATGGACTGTCGCCTTATGATCTCCTTCGCTCCGTTCAGATGAATGTGCCAATTGTGCTCTTCTCTGTCAAAGACCTGCGAAACGTCAGTCACGGTAACCCAATGTCTGTCTGGTCATACGAACATCATAAACACAAAGCATCATTACTGCTGCAAGCTGAACTTGATTGGTCGATGTGCATTTTGACCTCGTGCTACTTGTGAGGGATATTGACAAGTTCCGGATGGCTTTCAGTTTAAACGACATTGCATCAGCTATCGAGTTTGAATAATGGATCATTGACACGGCTATCATGGCATTGAGCAACGCCAGAGCCGAATTGTCTTGGCCTGATAAAGCCATGGGTAGTAACGTCGCACAAAAGCCATTTTGAGCTTGTGTTGTCGAGATCATTGGGGATATAACGTTTTGATCTGGTATTATTAGCCAGTGTCCAAGGGAAATGGAGAACCTCACTCACAGTAACCGAGAAGCATGCCTGCACGATCGAGCAAGGGGGCATGAAATGTGAGACTGCGTCGAGGTAGTTGTTGGAGGAGATCCACTAGCATATGGCCACCACTAATCGTGAAAGCAATATTAATATCTGATACAGATGTGTTCAAGAAGTATTTGCCATAGTGTATCGATCCTGATGGCGTTGTTGGGGGCCGATGCTCAGCAGGGTCACGTTTTCTCCGTCGTCCATCATGACGATCTGGCCAAAGAAGCTGAAGGCCATACCCAAGACATTTTCTTTGTGTCCGAACGCAATTGTTGCATCTTGGAGTTGTCCTATCACAGCCGATCTTGCGCCCTACACCTATCAGCTTGGAGATCACCATAGGATATATCATCTTACGTTTGCAGGTCCAACAACTTTGTTTAGGCAACTTCGCCTTGCTACTTGACATTGGTAGAATCTCAGGACCTCGAGTTTTGATGTTGTTGATGCCAAGATCCCGGGGTCTTGTCACTTCATGGCTCAATGTGTAATTGAAGTCAGCGGGGTCCAGAGGGCGATATCACTGATATGTCAGCCGCCAATAATCACCATATTCGTAGCTGTTCCCAAATAGGCAGTTTTACCCAGCCATTCAGGGCATCCGATAAGTTCAAGGCTTCGTGCGGCATAAGGTGAAAATAGACTGATAAATGTATGAGAACACCTAATATCTAGAGTTTTTGATTCCAAAAGGCAATTGACAGCTTGTGCGATTGGATACTTGAGAGGACAAGTGACTACGTGCGTTTTCGTGGAAACCTAATCCACGACGACATGCTTTGCAACCTTCTCGTTGACCTTGAGACTCAGCAGGTCAGGCCGCGCATAATGCCCAACAACATCGATGAAAGCCTTGGGCTTATCAATATCTCTGAGATTTACCACGGCCGTAATGATTCCCTCTTCGCCGTCGCCGATAGGCTCTGCAAGTGGCTTGCCATCGGGCCCAAAGATCATCGAGAATCCACCACCCGGCTATATCGACAGTCAGCAGTCGGTCCATCTTCAAGGAGGGTTATCTTACTGTTTTGGTGACAGGATTGCCTGTAAGTCCGTTTCTTTCCAAGTTCTTTTCGGTTAGAACCTGTGAGGCCACAGCGACAAAAGTTGCCCCTTCAATGGCCATGAACTGACTTGCGCGATAGCTCGCCTCGCCGGTTTCGTGGTACAGCCAAGCAATCTTCTCTGGGTCCGGCATCTCAAACTCAGCTGGCCAACTGGCGATATGGATCTGGACACCCTGCGCATACTCGTTGTATCGAAGCAATGGCTGCAAATGCTCCCAGCAGTTCAACGCGCCAACCTTTCCGAACTTGGAGTCAACGACGACTTTGAGAGATTCGGCTTGTCCTTCACCCCAGATTGTTCGTTCCACGTGAGTTGGCTTGATCTTTCGTCGATGATGGATGATTTCGCCATTTGTATCAATGAATGACTGTCCCATGTACAGGCTTGCTCCATCTCGCTCACTGTATCCGAGGACCACGAGCATACCCGCTTTCTTGACGGCTTGTTGGATTCGCTTCATCTGAGGTGAGTCTCGTCGCATAGAATTTGCCATGTACTCGTGGACCCAACCTCCATTGTTGATGACTGGAGACGTCCACATTTGCCTGCGTAGCCCTGTTAGCATCATGCGTGCATAGTTGATAAAACCATTCTGGCTGACAGATTCCAATCATACCATGGATAACCAGGGATCCAAACTTCGGGAAACCCAAGTACTTGGACTCCATCAGCGGCTGCTTTCTCGATCAGGGAGATGGTTTTGTCAACGCTTCCTTCTAGGTCAAGCCATACAGGCTCTGCTTGCACGGCACCGACCTTGACAGTTTGGTCCATGATGAGTAGAGCAAATAAGTTTGTTACGGACTGAGGAGAGGCAAGGTTGAGAGGGCGTGCTCTGGCACCTTTCTATCTCGATGCTGGAGACGAGGAGTGCCTATTTATACATGGTCTCAAAGTATCCATCATTTGAGACTCCATGATGACGGATACTTCATGACGATAGTAGGCAGAGGTGAGTCCGGGATCTGTATATCTGAATGACCCAAGGGAAAGAGTTTGCGATCTCAAGTGTAGCAGACGTCGCGTCGTTGATACGTTGGCTCCGAGACAAGCGAAAAGATCCACTACAGCAAGTACCTTATGGGATCCTGATTACTTATCGTATAATTATTATGCCCTGTTTTGGATATAAAAGCCGGCATCTAGCCTACTGCTTGCTGCTACCCCGCATGAGCTAATGGCCATGTTCGCAAACTCTTGCCTCACGATTTCACTAATGGATCTCCGATTGAGTCAAATTGAATCCAATGACTAGCTTATGTGCTGCAAAGGAGCGCACTCGACAGCTTTGGCTGACGCTATATGTGTGTTCGGGAGGGGCCAGAATTGGTCCCGATTCACAACACCTCATAACTATACCGTCAGCATCCCCCTTCTGTCCAACTTATGCCGCTGGCGGCATCAGCGCATCCACATCCGGACCCCATCCATCATCGTTAGAGATAGTGATAGTGTTGTCTGATCCCTCCTTCAGCTCAAAGAAACCCCGACTGAGTCCCGTCTGAGAAAGATGACTGGTGGACAGGAACGCAAGCTTCTGAGATTCGCCATTGACGTTGACAGTCGCATATCGTGATCCGGTGTCGCCATTTCGGTACTTGACGTTGATAGTTGCGGTACCTCCAGAGCTCTTGATGTTCTTGAAAGTAAGAGTACCTTTCTTGTCACCTCCGATGTAGCCCACGGCTTTACCGCCACTGCATTCGCTGCATGAGATGACTCTGGCATCATTGGCCATCGTTGCGCTCTCACCCTCGATCTTTGTCATCTTTGTCTCGGACCAAGTGCCCTTTGAGAGGTTTGGCGACCAAGAGTCGTACCAGCTGAGTGTAACCTTGGAGCCATCAACCTTGAGCGGAAGCCAGACGTAGGTGCTAGCGGCGAGGTTTGTAGAGACCCAGCGATCACCAATGTAGATGGCATTACCGTTACCAAGAGGCTGAATGTAGCTGACCTGGCTTTGGTAGGTGTTTGATCCAATAGGGGCAAACTCGGTCCAGTTCGACCATGGACCAGATAGTGACTTGGCGTAGCTGTAGATCTATTGGACTTTTGCGTCAATAATCTTGGAGTATATCCCAGAGTCAACAGGCAGGCTTACATTGTCATTGGCATTCCATCCGGTCAGATGAGAGCCAAAAATAAAGTAGTATCCATTTTGCTTCAGCATAGCTGGGGACTCGGCAAAGTACTGCCACTCGTATGTGATCTCAGTGACGTTGAGGTAGTCTTCTGACAATGCCATGATTCGCGTTCCATACTCTCGCTGCACTTTGATCAGTTACTGTCCTTTACCAAGGTTCACCACCGTAAAAGGCTTACATCTTCAGTCATGAGATATGCAGATCCGTCATCATCTTTGAAAAGTCCCATATCCCGACTCTGCTTACCAAGAGGTCTGAAGCTTCGGTGATAGGTATACTTGCCGCATACACTATCACCACTTGCGATACCAACCCGCGCATCCTTGTAGTCTGGGCTATCGATGTGCATGTAAAGAACATACTTCTTTGTCTGGTCGTTGTAAATAACCTTGGGCCTTTCAACGATACGGTTGGGGCCGAGGTCGCCCGCCTCGCTAGTGCGGGAGAGGAGAGCACCTCGGTATGTCCATTCGACAAGGTTGGTTGAGGAGTAGCAATTGACGTTCTGGAAGTATGTCCCATCTGTCTTGTCCTCGCCGATCATGTAGTAAGTTCCATCGACCTCACTTGGAAAGTTAGATCTCTGTCCGATAAGAGAGAGTGTCATACATACATCAAGCCATGGCCGTGGGCTTGGACATGCTCACCAGTGTTGGTCTGGGTGAAATCCGGTCAGCAAAGCACTCATGTACCGAGCTTTTAGTTAACTCACAGCTGTCCATGTTGCTCCAGACACTATGTCGAGAGAAGCCTGAACGGTGCTGGCTGTAAACACAGCAAGAAGAGTCGAGAAGAAGCGAGGCATCATGCGATCTGGTATGGGACCGCTTTGAAGGGCCGAGTTGCAGTTCTTGGAGCTTGATCGGGACCAATTTTAAGGATTCCTCAAGGCTCTTAATATACTTCGCCCCGGTTCAATTCTCTTTGCGGTATGCTCGGACCGGCGAGACATGGCCCGATGTGAAGAATCTTTTTTCTGGGGTAAGTCTCCGTTACTTTTCCCCCGAGTTCTTATTAGCTGTGCTCGGGTATCCGGTACTTGGAAACCAGCTTAAGGTTATATGATCGACATTGGAGTTTCCTCCAACGGATTATTTTATACGCGCACCAATTTGGAGACCTTGGTTCATTCATAGGAACCTTCCTTTGTGAGTATTTCACATGATCTGCCGGCCCATATGCGGGGCCTACAGTAAACAAGGAGTGAAAGGTCTGGGGTAATCGACAGGGGGAGATCGAGTGATGGCCCGGGGGTGTCGGAGCCGGGACGAACATATCCTTAATGCAATGTTACTTGAGCCAAGACATTTGCACCTCGTGGTACATGTTGCATCGGACCATCGACGGAGCAATGGCATGCTCCTCTTACCGTCTGAGCTCTCATACCATGTTGCAAATCCTCATCCAGCCTGACAGTTGGCATGGTCCATTCTCAAGGCTTGTGGCGACATGCAGTCAATATTACGTCCTCTACCAGGGGCTCAAAATTATACATGGGAGGGCAACAGGACTCGTCGAACTTGCGATGATGCGCGCGGCTACTACTATATCCATGTGGCATAAGGTCGCCCTCTCAGGAATTGTGGGTGCCTTCCATCGTCATAAAATTCTCTAGTTTCTTCAGTATGAACGAGCATTGGGAAGGTATCACGTTGTGCATTAACTAGACTCTTTGAGATCTATATGGATATTGGCCGGTAGCCATTCTATACAACATATCTCACAATTATCTAAACATCAATGACCTTTGCCTCATTCTGGTTCATAGTCGCCCGAACCGTCTCAGCAGTCCTAGGCTCCAGTGACTTCTTAACAGGATTAGGGGCATCGAAGACCTCATTGAGCTCCTCCAGCGTCCGGTCTTTCGTCTCTGGGAAGAAAAAGAAGATGAACGCAGCCTCGAGAAGATCCCAGAACACGAAAACGAGATAGAAGTAGTAACCAATCTTCTCAAAGGCTGGCCCCGAAGAGTAGGCCAGGACGAGGGAAATACAGCTAGAAGCCCAGTTGCCCAGTGCTGTACCCTTGGCTCGCGTCGAGGTTGTGAGTGTCTCCGCGATGTACATGCTTTGCTGAGCAGTCCATCCAAGTGAAAAGACGACACCGAAGAGGAAGACAAAGGCAATGGTGGTGTTGGCTGCGTTCTTGTTGCTCGCGTCGTCAACAGCCATCTTAGACGTCCCGGTGATGACGGCGAAGATGACTGAACAGAAGAGGATGCTGTAAATAAGAAGGGGTCGACGGCCAACACGATCAGTCAGACGGGCACCGATAACCGAGCCGATCAGTCCAAGAACGCTGTTGGTGGCGTTGAGAGCAAGAACAAGCTTCTCATCTTTGATGCCAGCCGTGTTCATCATAGCGACGAGGTAGTAGCTTGATAGCGAGTTACCAGATGCTTGACCCATGATAGCCATACCGAGAACACAGATGAGACGTCGCTTGTTGCTGTGCGAGTTCCAGAGCTCACGGTAGTCCCACCATCTCTTGTCTGAAGCCTCAGTTGAGATTTGAGCCATCATCTCCTTCATCTGAAGCTGGACAATGGGATGGTCGACAGATCCCTCGCCGTGATACTTGGCGAGGATGGCAGCAGCCTCATCGTGCTTATCATTGGCGATCAACCATCGGGGCTGTTACTCGATCAGTAAGTGAGCGGTGGTGTTATTGTGAAAGAGACTTACAGATTCTGGGAGGAAGAATGCAAAGATTGCGACAATGCCAGAGGTGACAAGCTGGATCCAGACTGGGACCCTCCAGCCGTTGTTGCCTTTGATGTAAGCGCTGCCATAGGTTGCCCAGCCAGCGATGATAGCTCCGACAGGCCACATGCAGTTGTAGAGACCGGTGAGAGTACCTCTCCACTAAACTATTATCAGCAGAGTTAACGTAGACTTGGCAATGATGCTTACCTTGGGGTGAGCAAGCTCGCTGACGTAGGTTGGGGCAGCGATACAGCAATACGAGACACCAAAGCCGAGGAGGAATCGACCGCCCATGAACTGAGGCATGGCTTTCGCGGTTGCCCTTCATTGTTATTAGCGCTGGCCGCAGAACTTTGAGGAGTTACTCACTGGACACAAGTGCCGATGATGATGATGAGAGCACCAGTGAACATTCCAGCGCGTCGTCCAAAACGATCAGTGGTGAAAGGGACAGTCGGGGCTGCAGCAATGCTGCCAACATTGTAGATCATGAAAACAATGCCAGTGGCAGAACCATCAGATTTCCTGTAGCAGGTCAGTCAAATGTCACTCGCCGCAAGGTGGCTGGCCATGAACCTACATGTCAAAAGTTCTTTGATATGACTTCATTCCGTTCAGTCCACCCATCAAACTGCCATCATAGCCGTTGAGACAACCACAGCAATACGCCACGAAGAGCACAGCATAAAGCTGACACATAGACGGTGTCCATGGTGAGAACTTGTTGTTCTCAACTTCGTGCGCAATCTCAGTAGCAAGTACCTCTGGCGGCAAGTCATTGGTCAGATCGCGATGGAGTACATCGGACTTTTCAAGCTCGTCGCGTTTCTCAGACATGGTGTTGACCTCGTGCAGACGTCTGTGGGTAAAGCTGAACGACCCAATGGATGGGAACAAGCATCAATGAGAGACTCAAGAGAAGGAGAGAGAGAATATCTTATGCGAGGCTAAAACCTCTTTTATAGATGACGATCCCCAGAATGGACTCATGTTTCCGCGTTAGCTGTTTCTAGCCAACGGTCGGCGCCGCAGCCGAACATGGCCGGTCGTTTGCGAAAATTAGGCATGACTCGAGAGGGTTCATTCGGTTCGTGAATAAACTCATGGGATAAAATCCGGGGTAGAGGCAAGGAACCAGCATCAAATGGCTCCGGGGAGTCTGCGGGGGAATTCTCAAACTTGATAAAGATCGACAAAACGCTTTGAACTTGGCGAGTCGACTCCGGCTCCGACATCCCCGATTGAAGCGCACCAATTGATTTGCCGGTGAGTGGAGAGAGAGAGAGTCACATGGAGTAAAGACATGCCAGACTCTTCCGATTCGCACTCGTGCGATGCCTATTGAGCAAATGCAGTGAATGGCCTGAAACGAATGGTTCAGGATGGCCAACAATGAAAGGTATTCAATGC
The DNA here is from genome assembly GCA_017165645.1 of Fusarium sacchari. Taxonomy (NCBI): domain Eukaryota; kingdom Fungi; phylum Ascomycota; class Sordariomycetes; order Hypocreales; family Nectriaceae; genus Fusarium; species Fusarium sacchari. The sequence goes on from JADANP010000007.1 coordinate 2,269,753, forward strand.
AGAAAAAGAGAGAACAGGGTCCATTGGAATATGGCCATACAGACAAAAAGAATTGACAAGACTGGGATTCGAACCCAGGCCCCTTTCGAGACTGCGATTCGTTACTAGTTCTGAATCGAACCTGAACACAGCGCCTTAGACCGCTCGGCCATCTTGCCTTTTGATTGGATAGACACTGTGTTCTTTTGGTGATTCATCAACAGTATGATCGCATTGAGGATGGTTCGATATTAAGAGACTGAAGAATAAGTAATTGCACAAGCAGATTCACTTCCGCCTGCAGTCTCTCTGGCATATATGCACTTCTTTTCACAAACAGCATCGACAGAACCGAGTTTGTTCTGGACACGAACCTGATTGCCATCATGAATAAGACGTTCTTCTTCACCCAAGTCAAACTAGTAATGTCAGTTAATTTACAACTTTATTGCCTTACTTTGGCAGACACTCGATGATCCCGGAAGATGTCAATCACTTATCAAGGGATCATAGGTCTAAAAGCTACACTTATGAGCTGTCAGTGTCAAGTATAAATACTCCTCCTTCCCTTCTTGCTCGTTCCCCAAGTAATATACCAAGATAACTTTCATTATGGCTTACCGACAGAACGATCATGACCGAACACCGCTTGCATCTGACAGCCAGGCCAACAATGATGCTGCTTACGAGGACTATATGAGGCGCTACCGAGCCCGAAATCCCAACTCTAACTGGGAACCCAAGACGAGAAGGATGGTCGGGCCTATGTACAACCCAACGCCATGGCTATCGCCCACTACTCCTGTCCTTCCTACTCCTCGTTCTGGCGGTTGGGATTTTGATCCTTTTGTAGTTTCTGATGGATACCGTGTTGTGCCGAGATTGCCTCTGCCACGAGAATCTCCAAGAGTTGAATTTCCAAGAGTTGAGCCTCAAATAAGGCGAAACCCAGATGAGAGCCCTCAGTGGGAATACATCCCCGGTGAAGGATACAGGCAAGTTGAACCAGGAACCCGTTCGGGAGCTAACCAGCAGCACTACTCGAGGAGAGCAAACGAGCAACGGCGGGAAAACGAGCGTAGGTTCTTGAGGGATGTGCAATCTGAAGTTGGCCGGGATCATGGATATCCTCAAGTTAGCAGAAGCTACCAGTTCGACAGAAGAGAACCTCCGATGATCAGAAGGGACCCTAATGCTAATGCTCGAGCTCCAAGTCCTGATATGTGGACTACTACACCAGAAGCACGGGGGTGGATGGACACCGTACAACGAGAAGTGAACCTTCGAGGATACCATAGAAGAGGTCCGCGAGGAAGTGTCAGTGAGCGACGCTTCCAACCACAATAATCTCTTTGATATGTAGATCAACGATAGCGTATTTCGTGGTTTAGCACACAAACACGTACACTGTACCAAGCCAAACAAGATTCCTCGCGAATGGCGAAATAGAGCTAGTCTTTGAGATTCATGAACTGAAAGCTGCCGTAAGTCAAGTTAATCTGAAGTTAACATACAATTTACAGCCTCAGTAATACACGACGCGATGGTTCGGTAGTGGTAAGCTTTCAGGGTGAGTAACAGTCACCATGAACAGATCAACCTCGACTTGGGCGTTCCAATTCGGGGCCTGATTGACTGACACAAACTGAAACCATCATAGCAATAAATTTTGATCTACTCAAATAGCAATGGTTTTACTTTGAATTAGCGCTAGTTCTGAGGATTTGGATGTGATTGACACCGAACTCCATGTCAAACGTAGATCCAGGGTAAGCAATTGCTTGAAGCTCGCGATATTTGAGGCACAACGGGAGGGCTTAAGCATCAGTCTAAAGAAGTGGAGTTTCTTATGGCTAGAATCAGCCTCAATAGACTTGTATCCCCAAATACCGCAAGCAGTTTACGTTGATTCTAATTAATTTGTCATGAGCGCTCTTTGCGTGTCATGTCGTCACGCTTACAAGCAGACATGGGCCAACCCCACCCACAATTTGAGCATACCAGAAATTATCCACTGAAGCACAAAAACATTTCTACCCAACGTCACATCTTTATTTAAGGCCAAACGAATTATCGCCTGTGTCTTGATTACTATAGTCACAATATCTCAGGATTATCCCTTCAAGCGCGATGGTTTTGGCAGAATTCTGCACCCTTGCATGGAATCATTGGTTATCGTCGATGACTAACGGTCGCGAGGCCAGGATTTCTGCCACCAGCATCGCTGAAACAATCTCTCTCTTTCCAACTCGCAACTGTCAATCAACACACCAAGGCCCAGAGCCGCACAAAATAGCCGCATTCCTCATTCCGCGCCAAAATGAATTACACTGGATTCCTGTCTCTGCAACTCGTCTCCTTTCTCGTACCTCCGTGATCAGGCAACTCGACCTGGCTTGCCCCAGCGCCGACGCCTTGCCAGCCATGCATGACCTTTTTATCGCCTGCAACACCGTGAACCCAGTACATTCTGTACTCGAATCAATCCGACGTCATTACAGCCTTGATACCGCGCTTTCCGACCACTAAAGTTCCTCTTGTTTGCAGTCATCGTCGCCGGACAGCGTTTGTGTCTCGGCCAGCGTCAACCTTGCATTGCCTGTGCCAACGACCTGCTTCCTTGACTCCGACGCATACCGTTTCCTCGAAGCCAGACTTCAATATGATCGTACAATACCGTCGCAAACCGAGCAGCTTTTGTAGCACCGCAAGCGTGCTTACGGCCGACCGTGGCTTTTCAAGCCGTTCGAGCAGACCCATTGTGAAATGATGCCACAGAATACAGGCCCTGCCTTGGACATACCCCAGACGCGATCTTCATGTTCTCAAGCAAGATCAAGAGTTCCCGCTGCCGTACTCGACGGCTGTCCACGTGTCGTCGCAGCCCTTGTAGCATCACAGAGGCCTGCGACTCTTCTGCGAGGCACGTTGCCTTGACCTGTCATGGTCATGTCCATTGCAATAATAAGAGGCGACCTAGATAGGGCTGCGCAGCCCGGCCGGCTCTTGATTGAGATGGGGAAATAGTTCTCCGCACATCAGTAGAACGCTGGCCAGGAGCCCAACCCGAAGTCTCCAGCCGGCGAACAAGTCGAAGTTACAGACGAGACTGGTATTTCCACCAGCACTTCGTTGCTGCCGACCGAAGCGAAGCCATGACCGCCAGCATAAACGTAGATGCTACACCCACCCCCTTCGACTCCCCGACACGGCACCCGGCCGGACCTATCATTGCGGTCGATAATGGGCGGCAACAAGTCGCAAAAGACATGGCTTCTGCGGTGACTCGACTCTGCCATTGCCGTGAATACTGCTCGGGGACTTGCAAGATGTATCGTAGGCACAAAGCCTTGAGAACTGTGTCTATAGCTGGAATCGGGGACTTGGACGCCCTCGTTTTCGCCTAGCTGACTTGTTTCGAGTCGCTGCACAGTTTGCGGCTGTCTACGTGACCCAGTTCAACTCGCACGAAGTGAAGGTGACGAACCACATTTTGTTTGTTTCGCCCTCGAAATTATGGCCTGCGCCCTCTTGAATCATCCTGTGCTCGTCTCGTCATAGATATCTTCGCGAGAAGTCGTGTGCTTCGACCTCAGCGCCATGCTGTTGTGATTCACTGTTCCTGAGTCGGTCGCATTGGACAAAGCCTTCCGAGGCGACTTCAACATCCTGTCAAGCTTTCCCCAAAGATAAAGGACGACATTCTGCCTCAGATGCCTTTTATCGGGCTGGAATGCAGGCCAGAAACTTATCATCGACTCTTGACCCAAGATGCCTCAACCCTATGGGCAACAACGCCATCTTCAGCCCAGGTGCCGAAACCTGACTTTGAAGCGACCGCCTGGAGTTGTTCACGGCGCCGACATTGTCAATGTCACCAAGAGCCGACGGGCATGTCGACCGCTTGCTGCTGCCAATTGACTTGGATCAAACCAGCAAAGCTACAATGCTCACTTGAAGCACCAGAAAGTTTCTCGTCGCTGAAGACTCGGATGTGAAAGGCCTGAGCCAACACCTCGGCATTTGACGAATCTGCGATCTTGCACAGGTTGACGAGTGTTGTTGGCTGAAGATGGTTGGAGGCTGTCAGACAGCTACGTAAATGTTGAGGCTCATGCCGCAACGAATACTCCCCTTCGGAAACAGAGTCACTGGCCATTGTCCGTTTCTTCTTGTCGTTGACCAGTTTGCCAGCCCCTGGAATGATTCCACCGTGCTTGACAGTGCCTCCCACTACTTGGATCTTGCAAAAGCACTTGGACCCAGCCACCCAGCCATGAGTGCTACTTGCGACCAGTCGAACGGGAATATTTCTCACTCGCATCGTTGCGACGCATCTTGAGCTTACCTTGACGCACTCTTGGACCACCCTCCCCTGCTCCTCAATTCCGGCGAGAATGACCTGCCGTTGACGTGTGTCATGAGCCCAACATTGCAGTGCTTTGTAGCTCGCAACCAGCCGGGACACGGAGAGCACGTTGCCGCATTTTCAGCGAAGCCAGTGGACGGAAATGAACAAACAATTACCCACGTTGGATATTGGCCGTTTTCTGAGCTGAGCCCGCCGCGAGGACATGGTCTTTGGTGCCCATTTTCTCCGCCCACACAGATTATCTTTCGATGGCAGCCCTCGTGCCACTGTCATCACCATCATACCAGCCAGTCTATACTACCAAGGAAGTACTGATCCCGAGATCGGCGCCATACAGACTGTCGCAATACGCTGGTTGGTGCCAAAGGCTTCAGGCACTTCCGTGGTCGATTGCAATTTTGCCACAGATTGACACCGCCGCATGGACGTAATCTTCCATGAGGGTGGCTGATTCTTATCGAGCTCTTCGACTTGCACTCGGATCGTTGAGAAGGGGATACTTCGTTCGCTCCGACGGACCCTCAGGTCTCTTTCTATACGACACGGTCTTCTCACAATACAAATTCCGATGGGGGAGACCAATTGAGACCTCGTGTTGACGAAGCAGCCGTTGTCTCTTAGCGGAACTTGGGCACATCCCTCTCGTGGTTCCTGATGTGGCTTTACCAGACTCTTGCCTACCGATGGCAAAGCGATCGGCTATTCTGTTCAGAGTCAATTGGGCACGGTATTTGTAGACAGTACGATCCCTTACCAATCGCCCTCGACGACAGGACATCTTGTGCGACAATTGCATTCCACAAGCGCAGCCCAATGGCGTGTCCCACAATCATTCCTCGAACCACATTCGTGCAACCGTTAGCATGAACACGTTGACGCCTAGAGCACGCAGAGAGACAAGATCGTCATGCACAGGCCAGCGGAGGCTTCGATCAGGTTGGTCATCCGTCTTCCGCCTTGAGCGGCCGGAGGCGATTGTGAAGTGATGTAGACACGCAGCACAACGCCTTCTCCACGTAATGTTCGGAGGACGTCTTGGTCCTTCATTCTTGTTTTCGGGAGACAAACTTCTGGAGGCGAGAATCTATTTCGCAAATAAGGTCTTCGAGATTTGCCGCCAGTGCCCGTTCGCCTCACTTATCAATACCGTGGGAGAAGCTCCTCATGAAGACCAGACAACCGTGGCGAACGAGGGCATCCGCGAAGCGGCACGTCAATAGCCCGACCTGCCGCCCATGCGAAAGCACAATGGCAGCACAGTCGGATAGTCGGTCCCCAATTGCATTTCCCCGATTCCAAAGTTTCCGACCATATTGTTGGACCCAATAACTCCCACCATGCATGATAAGGATCGGGTCTCGCGATGGCAGTCGGATCTACCCAAGGATCCTTGGATGTTGAGAGTCCTTGACCGTCGGCCAAATACCCAAGACGCGGTGGTCTCTGCAGTTGAGCGCTGAACGTACGTACAAATGAAGCTGCGTACAGCTCTCCGCAACGCGTGAATGTTGCCCACGTTCATATTCGGCTGGGTCCAGGGGAATGGCGGAAATGCGCGCCTACAGTGTTGATCACTGCTGAGTATTCTCTACTTCGGCATGTGCGTAGATCAGACCCTGTGCAACAGCTGGCCTCTCACTTCGACTCTTCGTTTCAGCATCCCCCAGAGGGTAGCATCTGGGCTCCGGCCGACGATGGTCCTCGTGCCAGAGTTTTGGAGAAATTGCGAGAAAGACTCCCGGTAATACTGGTTGACTCCGCCGCTGCCTCCATCGCGTACTCCCCTTGCGGCACCGGAGAATACGGGATGACGCGATTGTCAAACGTATCGCTTGCGTTTTGCCCAATAACATATCCTCTTGTGGTGATGGATGGCTCTGCAGACGCACTTATTACGCGCGCTCAGCGACGCCTTCGTCATCCCAAACCCAACAGACCGCACACCAGTCATCGCCCTTGAAGCGTTCCCGACGCCAGCAACTGTCAGTACTGCCTATTCCATCTACATTTTCAAGCACTGACCCTCCACTACCAGTCTACAATCACCAACCATAATGCGCGTATAACGAAGATGTCCACGATCCGACAACAACTGATGATCTCCGACGATAAACGACGACACGAGTAAGCCAGCACCAGCAATACAAGTACCTACACTTCACGAACGAGCGAGCGAACGATCGATCGATCGACCGAATGACCAAACAACGAGAGCGACCGAGCGACCGACGAAAGCGACCGACGACGACGATGGCGAAACACAGCGACGACTCATTTATGACCGCCTGCGATGTTAATCCAAACGCACGACGACCGACTCCGATACGAACAAGTTACGACATCGACGATCCTTACACAACTACAAACGGCAGATTCCCAATGCAGCTACATGCTTTGCACATCTCTACGTGGTCAACAATCCCAACACGTGGGGTCGACTGTGATACGTTTCCTTTTTTCTCCTGTCGACAGCGCAGCTTGACCTCATTGTTGCGTACGATGTTGCTTTTGGCCGAAAAGCTAGATGTCCTGATGACTGTGTTGATGGTCCTATGAGAGGGCTTGCTGCTCTGCCGTCAAGACAATCCAACTCAACTTCTCATCACACAGGGGCGGCAGGCCCCCTTCATATGGCATTGGAGACAACCATCGGGGCCACTCACTTTTCAGCCAAAAGCGACATGGTAGGCACCTTTGAGGGCAAAGTCGGACCGTCGACGGACAGATACCGCTGATGCTATGTGCTCCGCAATTCCACTTCACAATGTCCAGCCTTTCGAGGTTGTGTCAGACGTAAAAGGGTGGCAAGAAGGTGGCGCACAGTGACAAAGTTAGCCGGCTGTACTCATGGTCGCTGTCCTTGCCAATTCCGCCATCTCTTTTGGCTGGTATCAGTGTCTGTACACGACATCTCAGCGTCTGCTCCGCTTCACTACTCAAGAAGGTTGGACTGGTGTCTCTTCAGAATCCAGCTTTCTGAATCATTACGACTGCCTCCATACATTTTGGAACGAGTAGATGATCTGCTCCTCGATGCAATCACTCGGCGTAACTTGCTCCCTCGCAACCTACGTCTCCAGCCATACGTACCCAAAGCCCTACAGCGGTTCTGGCTGTCGCCTGATTCTGGAAGCATTTGCGTGCACCTTGGGCCATCAGACAAGGGATGCGCTCTCGGTAGGGAACACCATCCCATCCACTGGAATATGCACATCCGTTTCTGATCACCACTCTCTGTGCAGTCGATGCCATGCTCCTGCTGCTACTGTTCTGTCCCTCTGTCAATGTATTTCTCTCCGAGGAATGCACACATCGTGACGTCGTTTGGCAGTCATTCTCTCTTCGCGAAAAATGCTACAATCCAGTCGGTGAACGACTGGCTGACATGTTTTTCTCGGCAGCCCTCCTTCAGGCGCACTCCCCAACCCAGATCAATGTGCTGCTACCCAGCAACCTTTAAAGACTTGCGAACTGAATCAGCTTCCGAGGCTGCTTTTCGTCTATCGAGACAGTTGCCAATCCAAATTGCTGTCTTTCCAGATAGGACACCTATTGACGGTGTTATGTTCAATAGACTACGATGCACCGCGAACTACTCTGCCTAGGGAAGGAAAGAAAACTCAGGACCTTAGCCCTACGCGCTGAAAATACTGGGTAAATCTAGTCTAAGCTTAGGGAACTCTTTGCCGAGGTTATTTTGACACCCTATGAGAAGGTTTTGACCAAATACATTAAGTTTGTTTCGTATTAAGACCCCGAAGTGATTCCCATTCCTCTTCCGTCATTCCAAACTCGATCAAATCGTACCACTTGCGATTCATCCAAACTGTCTGCCGCCTTCTGCCCTCCAGCTTGAAACCAATACTCTCGTAAAGGTAGACTCCTCGAGGGTTATAATCGGTAGTAGTCATACCGATTGTATGCAGACCAGCGTGTCGGAAGCCCCAGTCTACCATCCAGTTGATGGCTTCTCTTCCGTAGCCCTTGCCTTGATGCTCCTTGACAAGAGAGATACCAATCTCGGCAGTTCGATGATGGGCAACTGTGGGTGAGATGCCTCCCCAGCCGATGCACATGACGCCGATGATGGTCGGGGGCTTCTTGTCTTTGTCTTCTGTCTTGTCGTCGCCGACATCATCTCTGAGATATATCGCGACACCGAGCAAAGAGTTGACAACCGAGTCTATGTATGAGTCAACATCCTTGGGCCCCTTTGGCAAGAGCATGGTGGGTGCTGAGAGGGCCTGGATGACAGGATCTTGAAGGATGGTGAGAGCAATCTTTTTAAAGTTTTCATCGGTCTTGTCGGCTCGGACGTACTCGAGTCGCTTTGACTGGTAAGCATTGGCGATGTGTTCTGTTGAGTAGTCCATGGTAGTTGATGTATTGGGAGTGAATTGATGTGATGTAGTAAGTGGTTGATGTAATTGACTGATCGATTGGATGTTGGTGATGCAGATGCTTTTGTAGTCGGATGAGGCTCTCGAGGGCCCAGCCATCGTTGACGCTATTCCCGAGTCGGGTGCCGGATGAGTCATTGGCCGCTTTATGTTCGTTTACTCGCATTCCCTTTTTGGTAGCTACCGTATTGAGCACACAACGAGTGACTAGTCTAGACGCACTTCTGTCAAGTAATTGCATCCAATATTAGCAGCCATCTCCAGCAACGAATGATGCTGCGGGCAATTGTGATTGCAACTGACAGTCTATACAGCCTGAGCTGCGTTTATGAGTGAGCGTATTATTTTGAGTTGATCAACCGCGCAGATGATGCCTCAGAAACAGCATCTTGTGCCAATCACAACCGTCAAAAGTTAAACTTTACCTCACTCAAACAAAGCCCCTGTTGTGAACCCCCCCGCAAAGTCAAAATGAAAGGCCACTATATAAGAAACATGTTTTATTCTGCCAAGCATCATGGCATCTCTCCATCCTTTATCTTCCCCAGGTCGACATACAATGGCAGCCTCAAGCTTCCATAAATTCCCGGAACTGCCCTCTGAAATCCAGCTGCAGATATGGGAATCCTCATTTCGCTCACCAGAGGCCATTCCCGGTGGCCTGCACTACATCGGCCTTGACAAAGACGGATTTCCGGTTCCACTGGATAAACCAGCCAAAGGCGAATTCCGGAGACCAAGGTCAGGTTGCGAACTGGAACAAGGTCTCTGGACGGCATGTTGGGACTCTCGAGCAGCTGCAATGAAGCATCAGCAGCAGCAAGATGTAGATGCCGAATTCAGCTGCTCTAGCTTTGGACTTAGCAATTTAAAATTCGCCTTGGACACCCGCGAATGGTACAATGGGAGAGGGCCTGTATCAATAATTCCTCCTGTTGATCAAGGACAAAGGAATAATGAATCGCAGCAACAGAAAATCTTCATCTGCCCCTCCCGGGATATTTTCTGCGTCGCAGTAAACAAGGCAGGGCGCGCCGTGCGCCGTGGGAACTGTTACCCACTTCGAGTATTCAAAGGACTCGCCTTCGAATTCGAGCCTTCTTGGAACATCAAGCTATCACAGAATGATAACTACTACCCCATAAAGAAGTTCCCGCCCTCGCTGGCCTTTATGATCAGGCTGGTGTTTGAGGCAGCACATACCAGGGATTTCACCGAGCCACCCATCAGGCTTATCGATAGGGATGCTCGATGGATAAACGACGACAATACGCAACCTGGTCTCGACACATTATATGACTGTGATCACGAATATGTAGAAATAAGCATGAAACCTGGCTCATCTTCTGCACGGATCGTGTGTCATAGCCCAGTGCTCGAATTCTTCGACCATCTGGACAGACTCTTGGAGGACAAGCTCCAGAACTTGGGCGCTTTTCGTCTTGGACGTGGGCCGAAATTCGTTATAAGGGATTGTTTTTCTATTATTGCGGTGCGGCAAAATGAAGCAGAAGCTGCAAATGAGTGAGGTGTCAACCGCAATCCAGAGAGTGTCTATGATGTCTTCGGCCATTCGGGCACAATTTTGGTACAGGGAGAGAACAGATAGTTTGTATCGAAAAGCTGGTTCTGGTACGATGCGGGGACTTGACTCCAAGACCTGGATAGATTAGGGTCTTCAGTTAAGAAGTTACAGAAACGGAATGGAACAGTTCAAGATCAAGATTGTTGGGAAAGCATGTTGTAAAATGGTGTGTTCTGTTTCTGATACGCTTTCACAATTAAGTTAGGGATGATTGATGTGTCTATTGTGGACCAGACAGTTTGTTGGTTCTTAGCTGAACCTTGAAGCATACTCTTGACTTAATCGGGGAGATCTGGTTGTGACTTTGTATCAAGTTTTGTTAACTTTCTGTGCGAAAGTAACACAACAAAGGCATACTTAAGGAACACAGAGACCCCATTTTGGTAACTCGCGCTTATCCCAAGTTTAGCTCTAGATCTTGTACCTTCACGTTTCAAGGCCGACAAGCTTCTAATAATGTCCCCCAAAACTTTCCATCTCTTCTCACAGCTCCCGTGTGAGCTCCGGCTCCAAATCTGGGAGTCAGCAATCAAAAAACCGACGAAACATATTTACGACGATTCAGCATGGGACTGGGACCGTGTTGTCGTAGAAAATCCGACGCCAGAGGCTCAGAGGAAGCAATCCTACGGCATAAACTATGTAAGCCTTGATGAAAGGGGCGATTATGTTCCTCTAGATTGCAGTTGGAATAAATCTCACACGGCCAACCGCTCTGCCTACCTCTGGTACGCAGGCCTATGGATGGCCTGCAAAGAGTCTCGTGAGGTCATGCGAAATCACTGGTTCAACGACTCATTCTACAAAGAGAATCTCGACTCTGCGGACAAGAAAGTGAACGGCGGTCTGAGGAAATTGTTTTATGGCTATGAAGAGGAAGTAGATGTGATTTGGGATGAGTGGGATCGAAAAACAGAAGCGTATGAGCCCTGGCTCATGGCTACGTCCCCCGGGGACATGTTCTGCATTACTCCGGAATATCACAGGGCCCTAGCTCGGTTCAGGCTCTCCCTGGAACGCGCTGATATTGGTATTCTTGGATATGCTGTCGAGTTTGACCCGGCTTGGACCTCTGAACTGGCTGGTCTCGAAAAGTATCAACCGACGGACCGTTTATCACCCACTTTAGCCTTCGCCATCAAAGTCATTTGCCAAATAGCAACTCAAGAAGAGATCCTACCACCGTTTATACATCTCATCGACAGATGCTCTGGCTGGAAGAGCGTTGGCAACGCCGAGGAACCCTCGGTGTATTACGATTGCGAACATGAGTATATCCGAATCGACCCGAGCAATTCTCTGGCCACAAATCGTCTTGTCCGACACACTCCCATGCTCAGGTTCTTGGACCAGGTCGATCGGCTTCTGAAAACTACATTGACCTGGAAACGAAAGACATCCCCTTGGGCTTGGGGTGATTACGGGCTTCCGCCGGATGGGTTGTCTGTGAGGAAATTGGTTCGGGTCATGGCCAGGCGTGACAATGAGGTGGTGCCCAAGCTTACAAGAGGCAATGCTATGCAACCCAAACCGAAGAAGGCTGCCTCGGTAACTCGGTCACATGGGAAAGCCGTAAAGGGAAAGCCAGCTGTGTGATGGAGATGGTAGTTTGGATGGCCGTGGTGTTTTGCCCAGTTTTTGCATCGTGAGCTCAAGAGAGAGGACTCTGCTCGGGCTTTGCTGAGGCGTTGTCTGCATGGGTAACGTGATGGAAAGCGGATTTGGGGATTAGAAGAGAGTACTGGTCTTTTCAAGCATTGTTGATGGGTACCCAGGAGATTATGTTGGGAGATTCAAGGTTCATAAGTAAAGCTTCTGTATGTAGTATCTGTAAATGAGTGTCGATTTAGATACCCGAAAGTTGTCTCATTCTTCTCGATTTTGGTGACTAATACTTTAGGACTTACCTTTACAGTTCAATTTGCTGCCTTTATCCGATTAAACCTTACTTCAAGGTTCAAGCAAAGAAAAATAAATGCGTCACCTACACGGCCATCCAATGATGTACAACATCCAAGAAAGCTTCTCTGGGGCACTGACTCACTCCGGAGAGTCTCACGTATATAATACCAGAGTCGTCACTGCCTGTAAACAAACACCTGTTGTCCGACTCCCTCCTCATTCTTTATCCATCGGCCGACACTTGAGCCGCCAGTAACAGCCTACACATGAAGCTCATCATGGACATTACCACATTCCACTCCTTTCCCCTACTACCTTTTGAGCTGCGCGAGCAAATATGGCAAGATGCCTGCTTACTCTTGAGACTCAGAGAGAGGCGAAGGAACATTCACTACCTGTATATGGACGAAAGCAGAAACATCTGGCCTCGAGACTACGAATGGAAGACCGATGACACAAACAGCAGATGCGGTTACACATGGCATACCTATATATGGCATATAGGACTATGGACAGCCTGTAGGGAGTCGTATGATGTTGTGAGAAAGCTCGAAAATCATTGCTTCGGGTGTCCACCCCCACGGCGTTGCATGAGGGTAGTTTGCCCCCAAAAGACTGATTCTTTGCCCCGGGACCAAGTTATAGATCTTACTCAGGACATATGCGTCATCACCACTGACTCATGGGAGTCTCTTCTGAGGCCTTGGAGACCGATATATCTTCAAACCGAAGATGCACGAGGCCGAAGGCGATTGATACAACCTCTGAACATCGGTGTCAAGTTTGACGCATCGTGGGACGAAGAAATGCAGAAGGGCGTGGAGACTACCTACTTCGCCACTGTTCTGCGTGACCTCTATCCACCGATGGCGTTTGCGATCAGACTACTTTTCAAAGTTGCAACTGACAACAAATATATTTGTGGCCGATCCAAGGTTATGTTAATCGACGATGTATCTGAATGGCAATCATTCGACACTCAAGGGCATGGCGGATGTAGGATCTTCGATTCGGGCCAGGAGTACGTGGAACTAGGGTCGCTTCTGAGCTTTATTACGCATATTCCACATCCGGACAGTCCTATGGACGGCTTTGCGGAAAATGTCAATTACTTGTTCTTGCACAGATTGAATGCGGCTTGTCAGAGACGTTTCGGTCACCTCCTCGATGCTGACTTTCTCATCCCAGTTCTGAGGAGACGGGACAAACAAGTTCCAATGATCCGACAGTAGGATCCTGTCCAGACCAAAGCACATGGCGGACCCGGATCTCAACGTACAGATGATGGTAGGAGAGTTGATAGAAGCAGCGTCAGCAATCAACAAGATCAAAGTAAGACACTCAAGGCTATTATTTGGTTGTGCTTTTCTTCACGTGATCTCATTCGACCATTCTTCGTCCTTGTCAAATATGATTCAAGATATAGACCTAAAATCATGGGTCGCAAGATGACTTTACTTGCCACTCACGTATGTCTTGGTCTCCTCCTTTTGGCAATGCCCTAGGGCTTGCAGCAGATTTATTGGTTATCATGAAAGATTCTGGTTGGGGGGAAAAGATCGTGTTCTCATTCATCACCTGTGTTTGCAGCCTAAAGCTTAACCTTATAGGCCGCAGTCATCCCATAGCCACTTACGTATGAGAAGCTCGTGCCTTTACGATTCCAGGTTTTACCACTGCAGAGTCAGTGCAATAAACCACCGAATCGATCTATATAAGCCAAGGTCTTTCTCAGCTTCCCACTTTAGCACAAACTCCCTCCACTTTATCGTTCGCCTACCCAACTTCAATGCCAAACCACGCTCGATCTACCATGAGTCCCACCACTTTCCACTCATTCTCAAAGTTACCAGCCGAATTACGGCTTCAAATCTGGAAAGACGCATGTTTTGATTGGACCAGTGGCCGTCTTGGTCTACACTATGTCAAATTGAATGAGAACCGGGAACTCGCCCCTTTAAGCTGTGAATGGCAAACGACTGGCCGGAGAAACAGATCTGCATATTTATGGCACGCAGGACTTTGGACGGCTTGCAAAGAATCTCGATATATTGCTGCGAAGCATTGGAGAAATCAGGGTTGGCCAGATGTTCAGGAGATCACCAAGGATAAAAGCTTTGGTGACGTTGTCTGGTTCCTCTCCGATCCTTTGACTGATCCCTTTGGCCCTCGATATGTACTTTTACACAGAAAAGGCGACTACGAACCCTGGCATCAAGTCACTGATATGATGGAAGATATATTTTGTGTCACCGCTGAATCTTGGGAACGACTCGTCACGAAGTGGAAACCCATTCATGTCATGGCTGAGTCTACCTGGCAACACCCTGGTTTTTATTACCCGGTCACTAACATCGCTGTTGAATTTGAACCATCCTGGTGTCAGACAATTAATAAGTTCAGTCCGGATAACCACTTCAGCGAACACCCTCCTTCTCTGTCACCTTTGGCCTTTTTGATCAGACTACTTTTGGACCATGTCTCCAGGACGCCATACATGATTCAACTTATTGACAGAAACGTTCAATGGCATATCGAGAACGAACCGCTGGCTCGGTATCAGATATATATGGATTGCGATCACGAATATGTCCAAGTAGATTCCTCTAATCTCAAGCGGGATAGCCCACTGTGTCGTTTTCTTTCCTTGCTTGATAGTTTGATGGGCGATAAGTCGACCGAAATCGTGTTCGGAGAGGATAATCTGAGCGAATCGGATTCGAATTCGGAGGAGCACGATCGAGTCACCCCGGAAAGACTCATGACATATATCGTGAGGCAGGACAACCTATGTCCTTGAGACTTTCATTTGACACGAGAAGAAATTCTTATTGCGAAGGGGGGCAGACCCATTTGCAATCTCCCTCCTGTTCTACTTGCTGCGTATATCTTAATACAAACCTTTCGCGGATTAAACTAAATAAAAGAATAGTAAGCATAGAATCCTTGGAAAATGCCAAATGAACAGCAGAAGTCCATAGAATTACACGGCGGCGAGCATGCACTTGTATGAGACCCTGAAAGATGGAGATGGGGCCTTGAAGACCGGGTACACACCACAAACTGGCAGAGGCACTGTTGCATAGGCCCATGCAGCTTGGTTATTAGATGAGAAAGGCCTAAATTCGACAAAGCTTAGGCCTGAAGTCCTCTAAAGTCTCTTCTAAGTTTAGGCGAGCTTCACCATAACTTTTACGTGCCTTAGGTTGAGTGGTTGAGCGGTAGACGTGGCGGAGCAAATGATCCGGTTCTTGCCCTGCCTGGTGCAGAGGTGCCCGTCACTGCCAGCCGGCAAGATCAACCCGTTCCTCACCCATCGAACCAAACAAGCTCCCACTTCCTTGATCACGGCTTCATTTCCCTTCTTCATCCACGCTCGGCTTTCCTCTGCCTTTTCAACAGCTCTTGATCATCAACGCGCTTCATCAAAACACCAGCTACAAGCAACCCTAAAGCCCCAAAACAATTCGACTGAACACCGATACCCATTACGGGCCACACTGCAGTGCACAAAAGCAAAGTGAGCATACTTGTGCCTCCATCATCGCGCCCGTTGCAAGTGCTGAACGGAAGCCCTCTTTGCGACAGTGCAGGAATGAACCATCATCACAAATACGTGAGCAGCCCATCGGAACTCTGCGGTGAGTATGCCCATTCCCGCCATCGACGCCTACTTATTGCCAAGTTGATGCTGACTATTTTGTTCCTTTTCTAGCGTTCACCGTTACATTCGGTAAGTTCTGATGCCTTTCCAAACGTTGATGACGAGCTGATTGTTAACCATTCCCTCTCCAGGCCCACCGGAACTATTTGTGAGTCTGCCCATTCCCACCATCCAAGTTCCATTCTTTTTGATTTGATACTGACTATTTCCCTCTTCCTTTAGTCGTCAAATTCATTTTTCGGTAAGTTCTGATGTCCTGTCGACCGTTGATGACGGACCGATTGCTCACAATTCCCGTTTCAAGCCAAACCTCAACCTTTGTGAGTCTGCCCATTCCCACCATCGAAGTTCAATTATTGTCAAGTTGATGCTGACTATTTCTCTCTTCCTTTAGTCTGAATTCAACGTCTCGTTTCGGTAAGTTCTTATGTCCTGTCAAATGTTGATGGCGAGCTGATTGCTAACCTCTGCCCTTCCAGTAGCCAGCCTTCAACTGTCCACCGTATGTATCGCTTCGTCCTGAGATGGTTCATCGCTAACATTGCTGCTTCTATAGCTGCAAAAATCTCCAATTCCTTCTCGTAAGTGTTCCCTATTCCGGCTACAACACTTCCCCGACATGTGTCTTTGAAGAGGATTCTGACCATCTGTGCTTCTAGGACAAAAGCATCACAATGCCTCGCGTAAGTTTCCCTTCATAATGCATAAGTTACCACAATGCTAACTTTCTTAGAACAACGCCAAACGATATTTCAGCGTAAGTATTTATACATAGTACACGAACATCACCCCTACAGACCAGCCACCAAACCGTCTACCGATGAAAAGCGACATGACACGATCTTTTCACCGCCACCCCATTCGAGTCACTTTCTCAAATCCGAACGACAGACGAATTCCGATCGGTCATCACGCTGGCCGTCTTTCACAATATGCTCTCGATCACCATCCTTGGTTTCCTTACACCAGCCCAACCAAACATGATGAACGAGAGGAGGGGAGGGATCTTCACCAAAGGTATATGCGTGGTTTGAAAGGGGGCATTAACACTTTTATTAGGAGAACGACAACCATCAACCCTCTCGGGGGCGCGGCTTCGGCCGCAATCGGACCGCTTCGCGCGGTGTAAGTTTGTCACCAACACTCTTGAATCCCATGACTGACTGGCACAGCAGCGCAACGTTTCCAACGTAAGTACAGTCATCAGCCTATTGTCGATTTTCGATCGTCTGAACCATATGCGGAATTAGATGTCGTCATCATCTCGTGGCCCTTCGGGGCAGCTGCAGCAGCCGCAACAACAGCAGCAAGCGGCCGCTCCGACAGCGAAGGCATTCCAAGCTGCTAATGCTGCAACAATGCCTGACCGTTTCGGATGAGAAAATAGCCCAAGGCAAAGGTATGCAACCCCGCCGCGAGCCTAAAACTTGTAAAGTTTCGCAAAGGAGTGCCTCAACTTTAGAAGATTTAGGCCTAAAGTTGTCATAGATCCGCCTGAACCCGGCTGTCTGTTTCATTTTATTGTCACAAGGAAATGGACTGGAAATCAGTACGTGAGTTGACAATCACAACTTCTACGAAATCGCACAGAGCTTGTGAGGGCTGAGAACATCCCGAGGAACCAATCGCCAAAACGACGGATTAGGGGATCATCGTTTGGTATTGATGTTTGCAGAACGGATATGGATTTGGAAAAGACTGGTGGTGCGAGCGATTGAAATACAATGTGAGAATTATGGTATCACCTAAACAGCAGTATGATGGGCACAGTAGCATTGCATTAGTACTAGCTGGCTATCTGAAGGAGGTGTTTTCTGCTCACTTTTGACACTCCTGGTGCCCCGAGTCAAATAATCCAGAAGAAGGTTTCTAACAACTCACATTACTTAATAGGTGAGCGAGATGACACGAGAGCTTCAGCATCATGCTTTGGCAAATTTGAATATAGCTAGTAAAGACACAGACTTTGGCTCAGCGCCTCTCTGTTGTGATGGCATGAGCAGATCGCGCAAAACATGACCATCCACTTTCACTGCACTCTTAGTATTGTTGCTACATTCCCAGCGTGGCTTAAACATCACCGTGACTCAGAAACATCCAGAGGCAACTACTTCCAATAGGCTTTGTAATTGTCATGTCCAGCGTCATTTCCAGTGCTGTATGTAGATTGCCACAGTGCTAGATGAATGGTCTCGACTCCTGAACTAAAGTGCTCTCCAATTCCGAACTTGACAAGTCCAGGCCAAGAATTGTGATTTGAGAATTGTTGGATCTCAGCAGCCTTGGAATGTAAAACAGTGATGCAAATTCGGGTACCCACTATACCATAATGGACGATGCGATAATGAAAGGCAATCGGGAAAGAATGCACGAGTTCTCTGCTACAAATGGAAATATTTGCTGAAACATCTGTTTCGGCGCGGATGAACTTGTTGTGCCATCGCGGTTGATGGGCTATACCTTCACGTAGGGTGTTGTCTCTGAGGCACCTAAAGCCTTTTCGGTAAACCTATGCAAAGACCTGCGGGATACTCTGGCGGAGCCATTTCGAATCGATAGCATGCATGCAGTGACAGATTTGCCTCAAATCTCAAGAAACCCACGAAAAGGGTCGACTTGACTTTTGATTCGTTCTGCACCATGTTCAGCCAACAGACTCGTGCATGCCTCTCTGTGAGTCTTTAGCCTCTAAGCTATCTTGAAATGGTAAATGTAACACCAGAGTGACAACTTGCGGATTCGAAGGCGGTATGGTTGTGGAGAGCCGTCGTCATGCCACAAAGTTGTAACAAATTGCAATGCGGTTGTCGCATCGAGGCTCTGAACCTCTTTTGTGGGTGAAAAGGTGGAGGGCCAATCGTACGAGAAGCAAAGTCAATCGTCAGCAACAAAGCTCTCAGCTTGTGAGGTCTTACATGGTTTGCTTCTTCTTGGTAGAAATCATAGCATGCCTCGAAGCCTGACTGAAGGTGGTGTCTCGAGATGGGGCCGGGTGCTGCAGATCAAGGTTTCTTATGATCAATGACGGTCAATCATGTCATGATTTCTCGCCAACCCGTCTCTCCTGGAGGATTCCAGAGCCGGTGCTATCACCATGCTGTATCTTTGTATTTCCATGAGGATTCTGCACGAGCCCAGGATTTCTCATCCCGTGGCTGGCTGACTGGCCCAGAAGGTTTTTACTGGCACTAATCTCCTCTCCATGCCGTGATCTGCATTAGGTAGTGAGAGTAGCCCTCCGAGAAAGCCCAATTGTCGAGTATTTGCCACTTGAAATGCAAGATTTTCGCAGCTCTCGCGGTGGATTTGAAGCCTCTGCGCTAAGCTCTGTTGTGTAGAGCTTGGAACTTGATGCTACTATCTTAAAGTCGTTGAATAATGTACAGATGATTGGAAATGCCCTATCGCGTAGGCGCTGTCGCCCACTCAATCTTTTGCTCACGATTGTCGGCTGCTTGTGTAGTTTGGCGCTGAGGGCAGGTGGGAAATACTCTCTCGTGGGCGTGTGCGGCTGAGCCCCTGATGTGAAAGCTCATCATCTCGATCACATCGTGAGAGTTACTGTTCTTTGCCTCTCTGGCAATCGGTGGTAGGTTTTTGTAATCGCAAAGACACTGGTACGCGGGTGGTGCGGCAAACTTGGGTCACCTTCTCGAGTCTAGATGCAAGGGGAGGAGCACTCTTGCTCACCTTGCAGGCACCAGACGACCCCCATGTCAGATGTTGACCGCGATCTCGCCGTTACCTCAGTCGTGGGTAGGTAGACACGAAAAAGTCAACCCTACCTACGAATTGGTTCGCAAACTTTCGGGGATCGTTTTGACGCGTATTATTAGAACCAAAGGGAAGTTCTTAGTGGAAAACAAGTATATTCAAGAGTATCTTTAGCCTTCATCTCATGGACTCATGGCCATCATTTACAGTGTGGGAAGGCGCTACAGTGATACTGGAGACATAAACGCTATGCGAGACTCGCGTGGGAACTCGCCATCATCATCATCATCATCACATTGCAAAGTCTACACAATTACATTGAATCAAATACGCAAACACACAAACACACAAACACACAAACACACAAACACAAAGCATCGGTCATCAAAACATCCCACTATGTCTTCAAACGAACTTCCACAGCGGCCCAAGCGCAAGCACAGCGAGGATGAGACCGATGCCGCCACCAAGTCCCGCGACAATAGCCTGCTCCAATCGTCGTTCGACTTCTTTGAGGCAAAGCAGAAGCAAAAGCAAGAAGCCAAAAGCAACTCCGCCGCCCTCGCCAACAAGATCCAAGACCTCGAAGCACAGTTGAAACAGGCCAAGGCCCAGCTAGAGGAGTCACAAGCCGAAGAAAGAAGACTCCAAGCCCAAATCAGCGACCTCCACTTCATGCTAGGGTATGGCTCAAAGGCGGCGAAGACCCGTCTTTTGCACCAGGCACGCCCTCTCTAGACCGCATTGGGGGAATGTGCGTCGAGACCGGTATTTCCATGGTCCAATACCTACCCCGCCACAAGACTATTTGCAAGCATACCATGAGGTTAATTGGGATAATCTGCTGTAGAACGCAGAAGTGATGAAGCAGGGGCAGAAATGTGGCAGAGTCAAACCGTCCAGCCTTCTCTTCGGAGTTTGCTGAGTCAACTAAAGTCCTCCAAGTCGTCCAGAATTATCCAAGTTTTGTCTTAGCATTTTTCTGAGTCGTGGCCAATCGCGTGGGGTTGATTGAGCCAAGGTCCAGCTTGAGTTGAGTTTGAGAACCATTCCAACGTTGCTGAGTCCTATACCGGGGGTGCCTCCATAGGGCTGATGGGGGAAGGGCGGCGAAGTCGGACTCCTACAACCTCCGCGTGGTGCCGCCCGGGGACCTGGTCTGTTACGGAAGACTTCAGGCAATGTAGGAGACGCAATCAAGGTGAGTTGTAACCACTCCAAACTCCGGCTAACATGGAGAATGATCCGTCGAGCCTCTCGTGGTTGTCTCCCTGCCGAATGCGGTTAGCGCAGCACCCTCCGCCATCGTCATCGCAATCACAACAAACCCGTCAAAAACAAATCCAGTCGCCTATCACCTTTCACACGCGGGAACACGATATCGAAACTAGTCATGTTTTCATTTCAATTTCAATCAGTTCGAATACTCTTTAATCGTTTCTCTTGACTTTTTCTTATGATGCGTTATGGAAATGCTTGCGCACCTCCTCCCACGATGGCATCTGTTTTACGTCTTCCTCCATCAACAATCCAAACTCACAACTTGCAAACGCTTTCAAGTGCACGACTCCCTTGCTTTCGATGGTGTCAACCGTCTTCCATTCCCCGCAGCGACAGATCACGCCCATCATTTCAATCTTCGCCCTCCCTTTATCACATCACACGACGCATTAGCGAGGCCTTGACGTTTTGAACAAGAACGTCTCTCGGTCGGGTTCCAAACTTCAAACCCAGTCACCCAAACGAACTCAAACGGCCTTTCATATCAAATCAGATCCCCCATGGTCCAAGGCCTGGCCAAAAGCGGAATACCGGTTACCGAGATCTGCTCTTGTGACTCGCAAATGATTCTCTCCACGTCCCGTAGTGACCGGCCAATGTATCAGGTCATCGTTATGTGAAAAGTACGCCCCCAACCGGTCGCAGGGCAATGCAATCTCACAGAGCAACAAACTAATATTTCTGCAGGCATAAGGTTATCCAGTGTTTCGACTATGTGGTCATCCCTTGAGTCCCATTCGAGGCATTTCATGGGACGGTGTCCACTTTCTGGAGCTGTCCTCTTGTTGTCGTACAAAAGTATTCTTGGCTTCCTCTTGCAAGGAACTGGACTCAGATTATCCAACGGTGTTTCTGGAGCAGGTAATGCACGCAACATTGGCGTTTCATGGTGGCTAGCGTTTGGTCCGCTAAATTAACCCAGGATCCCGTCGCTAAATGATTTCATAACCCTTCGAGTCGTTGACATAGAGCGCAGCAATCCTGTTCCGCCACCCCGACGGCCGACGCCCCCGAGCAAAACAACGTTCATTTTCCAGTGCACCACAGAATGACGGTAGACCTCCGCTATTGGCCTGTGCAACGATCTGCGTTTCAGGAATCTCGCCTCCCCTCCTGCGATGGGACTGACGTACACCTCGTGACAAAAACAAAACTGGACGGTCAATCGGTGAAGATGCTTTCCCTGCTCGTGACTCAAGACAGGCGAAAATTCGGGGCCACAAGATTGGAGAACTTGGCCGACGTCTCACGGGTATCGGACGGAATCCCGTTGGCCAATCCGACGGATACCATCCCAGCTTCAAAACTGCTGCTTGCTGTCGGCACAACAAAGACAACATTTCTCCTGATTCTTGCACTTCTCAAGCCTACCGAACACACTGCCGCAAGTCTCGCATCCCGAATTAGGACCATAATCTCCAAAGTGACCCTGCGTCAGCAGCAGGGCGTACTTTACTCCCGCGCGAGTTGTGTGTCAGGTGTGTATTTATTGTCCCTTGCCACTACTGTTGCTAACCAGTCTCAGAACTTCAAAAGCCTCACGATTCCGCAATACAGTTTCTTCAAACCTACCCGGTTGAGGAATCCAGCGACAAACCCAGATATATCGATATTGGTATCAGCTGGACCAATCAAGGAACAAACGCCGGTTATAAGCCGAGAGGCAAAGGCACACTCTCTCCAGTCAAGGTCTTTTGTCACATGAGAAGTACCCAAACGGTCTGAGGCCTTCCCTGCCCCACGCCGAGATGCCTGCCACTGGCCGTTGATGATTCTCTCTTGCCGCTGCAAGGGCTCTCTCGCCGGCTCAAACAAGCCCCAACTGCCTTCCGCTGCCTGCATCACGACTTCTTATCTCTTCTTCAGCCACGCCCATCCCGCTCTCCAAAGATCAGTAACGCTCCTATTACAATCTCTCTCTTGAAAACACCATTTTCGTGCATCTCCAAAGCCCGCAAACTATCAATCCTGCCAGACGCTGACGGCCGCCGCGCGCCTCGTCGGAATGCCTCAACTCAAGGTCATCACCTTTGGCCTCCATGGCGTGCGCGTTCCAAAGGTGAGACTGGTTCTCTTATTCGGTATTCCCTCTGTAGAGCGATGGCCACAAATACGTGTGATATCCATCGAAGCCTTTTGCCACGTTTGCCCATCCTACGACTTCATTGACGGTTAGCCAATACTCAAAGTTCCTCTCCCTGCCTCAATGTCAGCCTTCTTCTTTGGTATACTTCAGTGCTGTATCCAACACTGAAGCTGAAACTATTACGAGCTACTCGCCTCCACAGCTCCTCCAGAACGTTAAGCGGTGCTAAGACCGTCCACCTCTCGGAAGAGCAATCCCCTTGCCCACAAATACTGATAAACTCATCAGACTCGACTACTTTAGTGACAGAGGCCCAAACATCAGGTCGAAATAGCCTTATGGCCACGGGTGACCCTGGGCTTGACTTCGATCGACTGCATTACCGCTGTCATTGTAAATCTTTCCTTCGTTGGTGTTCCAAAATCCCTATCTATGTGTTTAAGCAAGGTGCTAACATTCTTATTACTCGCCTAGACACTATGCCAGCACTCCGAGAACCTCGTGTGTCTTCAATCATCGCGAAGTCTCCGAATGCCGATTCTACACAAGAAGTGATGCTTGACCACTTGAATGCCCTCGACTAGTATTTCCAAACCTGATACACTGAGAGAACACGATACGTGCCGTCCGTATCGGTCCTCAAAGTCACCGCTCAGCAGATTCTCCGTCCCGACCAAAAAACGAGCTCCCTTCATACATGCCACAATCATATCTCGTGTCCACAGCTCTACTTACTTCTCTCTCAAAAGCCTACCGATCGTTGCGATGGCTGTCCCCTTCCTACAGACCCCTTCGAGTGCCGTCCTCGTCGTGCTAGGACATATCCGACCAACCACAATCCAAAAGAGGGTAGTCTCCTCGAAATATCTGGATGTTTTCGCACAATGTACATGATTCAATGCGTGATTATTTGTTTCCCCCTTCAACAAGACAACAGCCATATCGAACGACAAGGCGGGTGCAAGTGTTTTGACGACTACTCCGAGGACTACAAACTTTCTTCCAGCCCCCACCTTCTCTAGCGCCGCTCAGGAGAAGGATAACGGCGCAAGATCAGACTGGCGTAGTATGTGGCGGATTGACACCATCCCTACCACGTTGCCCATTTTTGACACCAACTACGGAGTCCAGAATGCGAATACCGCCATTTGCAAAGTCAAGATCACAGGTATCTTGGGATAAGCCTCCAGCCTCACCTACAGTATCCGAGAAATTGTTTGTGGGTTGGAAGCCGATCGATCGATCACAAAATCCCAGATTTATGTAAACATACTTGGCTCCGTGAAAAGCCATGACGCTTCAAAGACAGAAAGTCCATTATCAAGCCCATCAATCCATCAAATCCGTCGACCAACCATACAACCACGCCTGAGCATAGAGAAGCAAAAAGTGCCATTGAATGTTATGCTTCTGATAGCTGGCACGGTCACTGAATTCAACAAGCGTATATGACGCTTCTGCTCGAATCTCAAACAGCATCTCCTCCAGATGTTTTGGCTCGCCCTCACAGCACCCGTTTGTCAATCCTACCTACTACAGCGGTCCTAAGTCACCACAAGAATCAACGATACTGGTTTGGCAGACGAAAATGCTTCGAAGAAATCAAAACAAATCTCAGGCGAATCATGGCGTTGATCGAGTGAAGAGGTCACGCCCGTACGGCCTACCAGAACTCCAGCATCTGTGCATCAACTCCTCTATACTTATATATTACAGCGACCTGAAACCTCTTTCACCTTCATATCCCTGCCCTGCTTTCTGTCGTTCCAATCGCTATCGGTCGTTCAATGAAGCTCTCCATATATCATTGCTTTAGTCCCGAGGCGCCACAACCTGCGCCCATCGCCGCTTTATGCATCAGATCCGAATTCGTCATACCCCCCAGCATTCCTCTTTGCCTAGTTGTCCAAATTATAAGCCTTGTCCGTTCATTTCATTTGAGATCCGTGGCCGGAAGCCTAAAACGGCACTGGGGGCATATTGAACACTTGGGATATTTACAAAGACATCGATTCCGAATTCGGGCTCGCGACTGCAGCTTGTGAAAGGTCTTGATCTTCTTCGAGATCAAGCGCTCGATGAGTCGATGCAAGCATCAACTGTCAGCCTGACTGACCCCTCGCCACTCCTCGGAAATGCCACCCAGGCATACCAACTATTCACCCAAAAAGACATGCTCATACCCAAGGCATTAGTTTCTTGCAGTTGCTGGTAGGCCATATTAGGCACTTGCGTTTCTGTGACATCTTTCTCCAACCGCATCACCGTTCTGGCACCACTATGGGAAGTTGAAGGCCCTCTGACATGAAATTCCTGTTGAATCCTTAGTTCCTTAGGGTCACCCTTTTGTCAATGCCTTTGTTCCATACAATGATCACTAAACTGAGAGGATTCTTCTATTGCGAGATCGTCTCCTCCAGCGCTGATGGTCAACGTACTTTGTGACAGACCGATTTGGAGAGTCATAACGAGGTTGACTCAAGGGCTATGACTCATCGGTCTCTCTTTGTTGCCGGCAACTTAAATCAATACTGTTTATGCATGAGATACGGGGATAGGTTCTATCGGTATAATTCGCCGTAGTATGCGTCGTTACAAGAAGTAATACCGCCTCCCAGCCACAAATTAATTCTTAACTTGTGAAAGTTTATAAGGCACATCTCGTGGGTCTATGGCTGGAGTGGGGGTTAGTTTTTCTTTTGCATCTCATCAAAAGTATAAGCGAAGAGCTTAAATTGCTTGCGTCCATTGAGCGTGAAGTCATCGCAACGCTGTATAAACCTGATACTCAATACGTGGCACCACCTACCTTATTTCAGAAGCTTATCCTGGTTCTGATAGACAGTTCGTTCCGCAATTGCTGCAAGAATAAATATGTTTCAAAAGTTAGTTAACAGTCTAAGGTTTTCTTACAGTCAAACCACTTAGATAAAGCTCAATTCTCGTCCTTCATTCCCCCTTCACAAAAGAATGTGTGTCGACCATCATTTAGAGCATCCTTCGGATATCATCATGGCCGATGCCAATACTATAACAGCCCACCCTGAAGACAACCGAGACCAGTCTGCAGCTACAGAGGAGAACCGGGGCGAATCAACTATGGCAGAAATGCTGGATCTTGCTGCACAATTCGACAAGCTCTCGACCACCTCGGAGATTCTTACAAGATGCATATCGGAGCCTCCTAAGACACATGATAGTGTTTGTAGGAAACGAACTTGTCGCAAACCACATCATCATTATCTCTATGGTCTCCAACGCTTACGCACGGAACTATGTCCACGACACGCCGTGGGTGCTGCGGCTCTTCGACGCTATTTCCGATCAGTCTCAAAGAATAGACAGAGTGTGTCGGCTTCACTATATTCTATGCTGGAGGGGATGACAGCTCCAGAGTGCTCGAAGAGGTGTAGCCGAGCCCGAAAAAGGCTTCTGGGCTGTCCTCAAGACGATCTCCCAACAATAGCCGAGGATGCTGTCTCGCCACAACATGGGGGCTCTCCGATGGATATTGACGTACAAGAATCGTCTTCCACAATCCAGCAGTGATCTCAGATCGGAAGGGACATTGCTTCACTTTGAGATGCATCGAAATTCTACATGGAGCAGACATTTACTGTTTATCTTCCTATTCCCAACAGCGTCTACGCTGAAACTACTGTATCGAAGAGGGTATTTATCAC
The DNA here is from genome assembly GCA_017165645.1 of Fusarium sacchari. Lineage (NCBI taxonomy): Eukaryota > Fungi > Ascomycota > Sordariomycetes > Hypocreales > Nectriaceae > Fusarium > Fusarium sacchari. The sequence continues at coordinate 2,296,419 of JADANP010000007.1, forward strand.
ACGAAGGTAGGCTCGTTATCCCGTATGTTTCCGTGTTCAGCATTCACTAATTCACATCTACAGCTTACTCTGAAAGAACTATCTCCTCATTTCAGACATTAAGTTGGCGTTAGGCATTTTGCTTTGCACGAGTCCCGTAAACCCCCATGATCTTGGCGCAGGTCCACCGCCTGCAAGATAATTCCACTCTCAAAGATATAGAATTACTCGGAAACACGCTACTCGGAGGTCGTGTTTGGTTGGCTACATACTACCAGAAAGGTTGATACATAAACAGTCGAGATCATCCTGTTATGTATAGCGGAGGAGAGTAGTACGGATTTTAAAGGTGAAATCAAGTTACATTTCTTATGTAAGGAGGAACTCTCAAGAAACCGACAATACTACTCGGTCGATTTCGATACGCTGCTGTCAGGACATGTGGTGAAACTGCGGATGAAGGCGAGCAGCGACAAGAAGATCATGATGATCATTTGCAATACATACTAATAAGCTGCTTTTTTGTAGAATATGATACAGTTTGCGAAGTACCGCTAGTGTGCTTCAATGATGATACCGCAGTGATACCAAAGCTGGGTCAGATCCTACCAAATATCCCCTTTTCAGTCCACATCTTGGCCACAGCAGCAATAGATCCACCAGACAAACACATGACACCACTGAAAACAGAGACCTGAAAGAAACCACCATACTTGCTCACAAGAACACCGTTGACAGGCGGGCCGATCAAAGCTGCAAGAGAGCTCACGGCCAGTCCCATTCCCATATAAGTCCCGTTGTTTCTCGGATCCTTTGATACGAGAGTGAAGGCTGCTGAAACGCCAGAGATGATTGTTCCAGAGCAGAACCCAAATACGAGAGCATAAACCACCAAGGCTCCCGTGGACTTTGCTTCGTTCATGCAGAGAATGACAACCCCAGTGCACAGCCCTCCGAGAGAGTGCATGTTCAGACGTCCATATTTGTCTGCCAGCACTCCCGGGATGATGCGGCCAAAGGTCGAGGCAGCGTTCGTGATGGCGAGTAGGTATGATGCCAACGTGGGGTTGACGCCTCGTGAGACTGCATAAGTCGGGATGAAGAAGAGCGGTGCGAACATGCCGATGAAGAGAAAGAATAGAGATCCTATGACAAGCAAATACAAAGGATCTTTGAAAGGTTCAACAAGGAAGAACGAAGTCTTTCTGCTGGGAAGCCGGGGTCTGACCGCCATGCATGAAAAGAACATGAGAGGTATCATGACGAAGCCCATGACGCGGATAGACCAGCCAAAGCCAAGGGAAGAGTCGTTCAACATCTTTGACAATGCAATCGGAAAGACGACTCCACCGATAGAGGAGCCTGAGACGGCTATGCCGAGAGCAGCGGCTCTTTTCTTGTCAAAGTATTGGGAAACGGCAGCGAAAGCGGGGATTTGGAGGAAAGCCATCGCAATGCCCATGAGGATACCTTGAGCAAGCATGAACTGCCAATATTCGGTACATAGGCTCGTCATCATGGTCGCGAATACGTAGGTAACAGCGGCTGGGCGAAGGACCTATGAAACAGTTAGCCCAAGTCATCTCATGATGCAGTGAAAACATACCCAAGAACCATAGCGATCAAACATGGGACCACTCAAAGCTCCAACTGCGAATTGGATAAAAGTCGAGATGGATCCAATCCAGGCGATTGCATCTTCTGAATGTCCTCGAAGCTGGTGAGTCATGTAGTATTCTTGTAGAACTCCGAAAGAGTTGGCGAAACCGAGGCATGAGAAGAAGATGCAGGCTGATCCAGCTGCTACAAGCCACGCCTGGAGACCTCCATCCGGTGCAGGCGGAAGATCCAGAGGGTCACTTGATACTGTCTTCTCTTCTTGGTCCATATTGTGACCGGAATCAGAAAGTGCATGGTCCTGAAGCTTGATGAAGTTGTCCTGATCGGCCATGATGGGGAACAAATTGGGGTCGAAGTGGTGTATAGGTAAAAGTCTTGAATAGAATACGTTAATGAGATAACAGAATCCCTCGTCTCATTCTGAGGTAGCTCACTCCTTTTATGTTTAGCAAGATAATCAAGGGATCGTGTTGCTCCTAGCTTCTATCATGCTTACAAGACGATTGGCCAATAACAATCTAACGGAATCGGGGTCGGACTCGGATTTAGGCCCAAAATCGGGAAATGGAGAACCATCAGCACCAAAAGCGCACTTCTCATCATCTGAATTACACAATTCTCCGCGTCCCAAGGTCTTTGCAAACCAACATCATCAAAGACCGCGAAAATGGAACCTGTGCGTCGCCGACGAAGACCAGCTGTGTACCAAACTCCATCTCCGACTTCATTAAGAAGTATCGCTAATATTCTTCCAGGTCATGCAATCTTTGTCGGAAGCGCAAGATGCGCTGTAATCGCGGCTCGCCCTGTAGCAATTGCATGCGCGCGAGAAAGGGCGACTGCGTCTACGAGAATCCTCCCACCGCTGAAAGAAGCACAGCAAGTCAAGATCATATCGCCCAGATTGGGGGAGACTACAATGCATTTCTCTCACTGCCAACACCTGAAGGTCTTGTCGCAAGCTCCAATTCCGGAGTACCCGCTGTGAGTACAGGAGCAGCGAGCTCTTCAGCAGGTGACCCGACACCAGTCAGTCAATCGTCTGTTCAGGAACTCGACATGCTGCGAAGCAGAGTGCGTCAACTCGAGAGTCAATTATCATCAGTCACTGCAACACCATTGCAATCTCATGTCTCAACGCCAGCTTCAACACTTGAAACCTCAACCTCGACATTGGGCGGAACATTTTACCTGCACTCTCAAAGACAACATGTTGGCGCATTAGCGACGCCCCGAGCCATCTCTCACAAGACGCGGTTCTTTGGGCAGAGCCATTTTGTGTGTGGATTGCCATTGGTAAGGCGCGAAACTTCAATTCGCGTTCACAAATGCTAACAAAGAATAGCTCCGAGACATTATAGAAGCAATTGATCGGTATGCAAGTGAGACCTCAGGTCTTATCATCGCAGTCCAGAAGTGCAAGACTATGGCAAAGCGCATAAAAGCACTACGTGCCCCAGCATGGCCGACACCACTCACCACTGAATTGGCATCCAAGGCTGTTTGCGACAGTCTCATCGAGTGTTACCTGGAAAGTATAGAGAAGGTGTATCGTATACTTCACATACCGACATTCAGGAACAAGTATGATACTCTGTGGACCTCTGATGTTGAACCAGACAGGGACTTTGTGGCTCAGCTCAAACTGGTGCTTGCGCTGGGCGCGACGACCTACGATAACAATTTCTCGTTACGAGCCTCGGCCGTTCAATGGATATACGAAGTTCAGACGTGGATATCAGAGCCAGAGTTCAAATCAAGGCTTGGTGTTCAGTTTCTCCAAACAAACATTCTGCTTGTTCTTGCTCGGGAGATGGTCTCTGTGGGAGGAGAATCGTCCTGGATCGCATGCGGCTCACTCCTCAGGACTGCCGTGTCGATGGGTCTACACAGAGATCCCGCAATTTTATCGAAAACTACGACAATGGCTTGTGAGATGCGACGAAGACTCTGGAACACGATACTGGAACTCTTTCTACAGTCAAGTCTCTCGTCTGGCGGACCACCAATGATTGCAGAAGACGAGTTCGATACTGAGCCGCCCGGGAATTTTGACGATGACGAAATCATGGTCAATGGTGCCACCTCCAGACCAAACAGCGTCTTTACCCAAGTTTCGACAGCGAGGGCATTGCGATTGACATTTGGGATTCGTCTCAAAGTTGTCAAGTTACTCAACGATCTTAAGTCTGGTGACTCGTATCAAGAGACATTGCGTCTTGACGCAGAACTGAAAGCTTCATACAAGGAAGCCAATCGGCTGTTGAAGGACTGCAAAAAGGGCCAAGGCTCAGCAACGGAGTTTGAGCTTTCTGTTGGCGACTTTATCGTGCGTCGGTATTTCTGCGCACTTCACTTTCCATACTATGGACTCTCTTTACAAGAACCGAGCTACGCCTTCTCACGGAAGATGACGGTCGAGTCAGCTTTCAGAATGTGGTCCGCCGCATTCTCTGATACTGCCAGCGTGGCAAACTCTCCAGATAAACAACAATTCGCGCGTCTCGTCACATGCAGCTCCGGGTTTTTTCGACTCTCAGTATGGCAATCCAGTATTCTCCTCGTCCTCGAACTGAGGAGTACGGTCCAAGAGGACGACGGCTTTTCCCTGGCACCAGTACGACCAGACTTGTTGAAGGTCATGGAGGATTCAAAATCATGGAACTTGCGAACCATTGAAGCGGGCGAGACCAATATCAAAGGCTATCTCATGCTGTCGATATTGAAGGCACAAATCGTGGGCATCATGCAACATTTATCCGAAACTGAGACCGTTGAGTTTATAGTGAAAGCTGGTGAAGAGGCGATGCAAGACGCATTGGTAGTGTTTGAATCGTTCTTGGCGCAATTACAACCTGACGGTACAGAGATTCAAGATCTACAGGAAATTGATCTTGGCTTTATGAATGACTGGGATTCACTGGTGAGTGCATTGCTTGAGGCGGTTGATCAGTGCTAACATTGACAGATGGTTGACGATTTTCTTGACGACGGAGCTTCAGATCCAATGGCATGGATATTTTGAGCATTTCAAAACATGCGCTGCATTTATTCGAAGATGCAATGTTCTGGGAGAGTACAGGATGGAGATTTGAATGTTGGTGGTTCTGGGAGCACCCCACACAAGCCATCGCGCTAAGCGTTTCTTCATTACGGCGCTGGGTGTTATTCTATTTGGCATGTCTAGATTAACTGAAATTTGGATAGAGAAGATATATCAGTTTAAATGTATGAGTTGCATGCGAGGTACGTCCGTGTTCAAACTTGGTCGGGGGGTTATCGAGGAGGTTGATTGATAATGCATAACAGCATAAATCTGGTCTGGTGATGCACAAGGACAGGTTTATGCAGGACTCCGCCTCGCACCTGTGGATTTATGCAATTAGTGCATGCCATGGCAAAAAGAGATTTCGGCTACCCAAGTCAAACCACCTACCTTCATGCGAATGCATCTTGAATTACTTGCCTCGATTGACTGGTTCGTCAACCACACAGTATCATTTCTTGCTCATTTGTCCTCGGGCAGATGCTGGTCTTCAGCGTCTGTCGCTTCACGCCGAATCTGCATAAAAGCATTGCCCCGCTTTCTCCCAATTGGTCCAATTGCATAACAGCGGTAAAACCTCAACTCCGACAACTCGGGCTCATCTGATATCGACAGAACATCAATACAAGACATCAAATACGGCAAAAAGAAGAACTGGATGGCATTGGGATTCTGCTCCCGCCAGGGCTTGAACCTGAGGCCTTCGCATTACTGGACACTCCAGATGAAGTATTAGTACGACGCTCTAACCAACTGAGCTACGGAAGCCACCAGTTTTGATTGGTGGACAATTTCTCACCAGGGTTGAGAAGCTTACTGTGGAGTTGGGACGAGGCGGATGTAGCCGATCTCACAGATCTGTGTTGGTTGTGAAGGCTCGAGCACTGACAGCGATGATGCACCTGTCACCTTGGCATTCTCATCAAGCTGTATGCCCGCCTAGCAGTTCACGGGCAACCTCTCGTTGTGAATGAGATACAGCCAAATGTAATCACTATCATGACTAAGAAGTTTCGAAAACAAAAATGGAAGGGCTGTGAGATTTAAGTTCAAGACATCACCGGAGAATATAAAGTTTAAAGCACCAAATCGTATTTCAATTGTCTATAAGCGTATATGCGGTAGATCTAGCACAAATTATTATATATGGATGAAGTTAAAAGTCCACCATCCACCTCCTCTCTCCAACAATTACACCATTAACCATTTAGAGCATGGCAAGGGCACCAACGACGGCAATGATACCGGCAGGGACAACCTGGGCGGCACCAGCAGTGACGACGTGAGTAGGAGTAGTAGCGGGAGGAGCAGTAGCGGGCTGGGTACCGGCGGGAGGGTTGTAGCCAGGAGCGGTAGCGGTAGCGGGCTTGGTGGCAACGGGGGCGACAGAGCAAGCAGTGGGGGTGACGAGAGAACCCTCACCGTTGAAGGGAGAGTAGCCAAGGCACTCAGCGTAGGTAGCAGCGCAGTAAGACATGTTGGCGTCAGCACCAGTGCGGCACTTGTTGTAGGCGTCGGAGCACTTCTCAGCACAGCCCTTGTTCTCAGCGGGAGAAGAAGGCTGGGGGGGAGCGTAGCCGGTAGGGACAATGGGCTTGGTGGTGGTGAAGTGGCAGTTGGGGACGGTGACGGTGCCAGGAGCAGTGACGGGGATGGTCTTGTTGCCGTAGGTGAGGGTAGTGGCCTCGGGGCAGTAGGTGGTGACAGCGGTGACAACCTCAGTGGTGTAGACAGCAGTGGGCTTTCCACCGGCGTGGCAAGAGGTAGGCTTGACGAACTTGCCGCTCTCCCAGGGGTTGTAGTTCAAGCAGGCAGCGTACTCAGCAGCGCAGGTAGCCATGTTGGCGTTGGGGGCGACACGGCAGTCATCGTACTTGTCAGAGCACATCTCAGCGCAGTCCTTGGCGTGAGTGGGCTTGGGAGGAGCAGCATAGCCAGTGCCGGTAGCAACGGGCTTGGTGATGGTGCAAGAGCAGTCCTCGATGGTGAGGGTGGTGGCCTCGGTGATGGTGTAGGTCTTCTCGCCGTAGGTGAGAGTGGTGGCCTCAGGGCAGTAGGTGGTCAGGTGAGTGACAACCTCAGTGGTGTACTTGACGGTCTCGTTGGAGGGGGGAGCATAGTAGGGAGAGGCGGTGGCAGCGCCGACGAGGACGCTGGCGATGGAGGCAGACTTGATGAAACCCATTTTGACGGTTTTGGTGCTGGAATAAGCTTAAGCGAGTGTAAGTGTTTATTGAGCACGAAAAAGTTGGACTGTAAACGAGAGTGGTCTTGTCGTGGATGGGATGAGAAGAAGGGAAGTGTAGAAGCCAGAAGGGGATGGGGGTTTATAAAGCAGTCTTCGCCTCAGCTGAAGTGAACGTTACTACATACCGATGCCGAAACCGATCGATGCCCAGACCCAGGCCCGAGTGCCCGACCCAGTCCCAGAGGAGACAGTCTAGAGAGTCCACCCCCGTCTAGCAAATTGCGGGGATCAGGAACCACACAAAAGTTCGTGTTTATTTACAGCAACAGAACATGTCAGGTTTTCAATACGAAGAGGTAATTTACCACCTTAATGGGTCCGGAAGTCGGCCTCTCCTCGCCAATCCCATTGGCCCTCGCTATACGGCTCGCCGAGGAGGCGGGCGACAAACTTAAGTTGCAGGGATTAACCCGTGTGCTATACGACGAGTCATCTCAACCCCTTCCCCCTGCGCTAGACTAAACCGTACTGTACCGTGCAGTACCTGCGCTAGCTCGACTCGCTCTTAGCGCCCAGCTGATGATTTATGCATCCTTGATTTGTGGTTCAAAAGAGAATTCAAATCTTGGTTCTTGTCAGCCTCATGATTTTCATGCTTTAAATTAACCCTCGTAAACAGTGATCATCTACTCTATTTAGGTCAAGCAATTTAACCTTGTCGTGTAGGTAGCACCTCCACTACGACATCATCACTACAGACTACCAAGCTACAGAACTTTGCTGGAATATTGGGTCTGCCGGCTTATCCGAACAAGACTAGCGTTTTTGAGTTTCATCTGGTATTGCCGGGCCCTGAACTGGACGGATAATTCACCGGCGGGAGAGCGTTTACGAACGATTGGATGTAAAAGTCTCAAACTTGATGATTGGGTGAGACACGACGCTGTGGCGTACTGAGCTGACGCGGGTAAGCTTACTAGAACATGATGATTCAGTCACATACCGGTATATCCCGACCGTATCTGCTCCACTGATCAATCTAACTACTGGCTCTTTTCCCGCGCCATTTGACTGTCCAGCAATTCCTTCAACTCGCCAGTGCAGTCTTCCTGGCCCATGAAGACTTCAATCATCGTGACTCCCTCGCTATCCTGTACCACCTTCGAGTCCATCGCTGTCCTCAATTCCGCAAATGTCTTTGCTGAGAAATACCGCTTCGTTGCCTCTTCTTGGCTCAATCCAAACAATCCAAGGGCATGTTGGTGGTTCCACGGCGAAATGTCGTTGTAATCCGCATTCCTTCCGTGAATGGCCCGCTCAATCGTGTATCCGTTGTTGTTGATGACGAATATGATTACGTTGAGCTTTTGCTTGATGATTGTGCTGATCTCTTGGGCAGTCATTTGTAGACTTCCGTCACCGATAAACAAGACTGCTCGTTGCGAACCGTTTACGTCCCGTTGGGCTAGTGCTGCACCGAGTGTGGCGGGGAGCATGTATCCGATCGATAGCCATGTCACGCATGTGAAGTAGCGACAGACTTGGGGAAGCTTAAAGGCCTTTCCACCGGTCGCAGCGGTACCAGTCTCGGTCAGAACGATATCGCCACGTCGGAACATGGGGTTCACGTAGTGGTAGAACTGAGCTTGGTTAAGCGCATCCGATGGTGAAGGCTCAGATGGCGCCTTTGCCGCGATGGCAGGGCTCTCAATCTTGGCCAGCTTTGAAGAGTCAAGTTGGCTGACGATGCTTTCAAGATACCGTCGAGGGTCCGCGTCCCGAATGACCTGGCCAGCGATCTTGATCTGACCAGGCGAAAACGAAACAGTCACACTCTCCTGCGGCATCGTCTTGAAGATTTCAGTGTTGATGTTGCTCATGTGTGGACCGAAGAACAAGATGAGATCAGAAGACTTGAAATAGTCAAGGGACGCTTTATCTTGGTCGCTGGCCAGGTATACGCCATGCACATTGGGCAACTCCTCACTGATCAGACCTTTTCCAAATGCTGTTGTCCAGGTTGGCCATTCAGTAGTGTTGATGAGCTTGTTGATCTCGTCAATCGCACCAATACTGCGACTCTCGCCGTCAACATAGAGGAGAGGCTTGGAAGCAGAGTAGATACGCTGCAAGACCTTATCAACGATCTCCGCGCTGATCTCAGCAGTGGACGGCGCAGGGCGAATAACAGGCTTCTTCTCAAAATTAGCTGTCGAGACCTGCATCGAAACCAGGTCATCAGGGATCTGCAGGTAAACCGGTCTCTGATGGATCATGGCTTGCTCAATAATCCAGTCGATCTTATCAGCCGCAGTCTGCACATCCGTCAAACGCGTCTGCGCAGCTGTAACATGTCGATGCATCTCTGCGAACCTTCCATACTCTCCGTCTATGAATGTATGATGCACCAAGGCCCTTGCACTCTGGAGGGTTCTTGATGGTGCACCGACGATGTGAATGACTGGTGCCCGTTCAGAGTAAGCACCGGCGATGCCATTGATCGCTGAGAGTTCGCCAACACCGAAAGTAGTGATCACGGCACTGAGACCTTGAATGCGAGAGTACCCATCTGCGGAGTAGGCGGCGTTGAGTTCATTGCAGTTTCCGATCCATTTGATGCCGGTTGGTTTGATGTAGTCCAGCAATCTGAGGTTATAATCGCCTGGGACACCAAAGATAGAGTCGATCTCGAGTTGCTTGAGACGGGTAAAGAGGTACTCCCCGAGGGGCACAGTTGCTTCCTTTGTATGTGTCATTCTGTGTGTAAATGTCGGTTATATCTATGATGAGAGTTGAAGAGATGTTGAAGAATGAATTGTCTTTATATATCTACAAGAATCAGGGCGTCGATGACATCCCCGCGTTGATCCGCATCTTGACGCCTTTGATTGCCGGGTTCACACTCCAAATCGGGCAAAGTAGCAGAAACTCCATGTCTAGCCGGTCCGTCACCTCTTTTGCCGAGGCAGGCCCGACTGTGGGGAGGTCGAGCTACGCCCGATATGGTGAATTAAGCGGCGTTAGGCATGGAACATCATTCATCCTTGATGCCCGGCGGCGCCGCAGAATCATTCACAGAGCGTCCAGGTGTCAACCGGGATAAGCTTTAGAACCCATCTAAGATATTTCCCTGACAGACCATCACAAGATTAGCCATTTTCTTGGCAAAGAAAATTAGGAACGAAAAGTCCAGATAAGACAGACGACTGTTTTTTCCAGTCTTGGAGCTAAAACCCGAGCTGAAGAACGTTGAAGTGAGCGTACAGGGTAAGCGGGGGTCCTCTGATAACGACCCAGCGTTGGCTTAATTTCCAGGCACGCGTGACCACCAGAGACATGACAAAGGGCGTCAAATTCGTTATCGTGACCTAACACCAGACGTTACACCGTAAATATGCGGCTGCCGACCGCCGTTTGACTAACATTGTACCAAGTAGCCACAGCGTCTGACCTGCTCTCCTCATTCTGTAGAAGGTACCTACTCCTTATCGGCATCGATAAGACAAGGATATCGATAGGGCTGACTGACTTAATTGATCTCATTAATTCAAGACCAGGATGACCATGTTGATTTACAAAATTAGCAACAATTATTTGTGGATTCTGCTACCGATATTGTACATCTATAATTAGGATCAAGCAAGGAATACGGAGTAAACACCCGAGATTCTACTCAACAGCCTTGCTAACGAAATGCGGCTCGTGTCCAGGTGCTTGCTACCCAATTTCGTCAATTCGTCTGTTGGTACTCCGAAGTCCCCGCCTACAGTTAGCAACCTCGCATTCGTCTCGAAGTGCTTGTAGAGTAATTGCTAATTGGATAAGAATGTTTTCCCCTTGCATCTGGCCTTGTCATCAGATAATGGGGTTGAAAACAATGCATGGCGATGTTGATGGACGAGCCTTAATGGTATGATCTGGGGCAATTGTACATGCAGCCAGCATACGCCTGAGCTGGGTTCATTAGAGTGCTAGTTTGGACTAATGTACCTGAAAGCTGACGCTTGCGTTACGCGGCTTCGCATTAAATGACCGACATACCAGTAAAGCTAGGGAAGTCTTTTAGGTATTCTTGAACACATTGATACTGTCTAGTATGGATGCTATTCTATGTCATCCCCATCGATATCACTGCTAGACAGTTTATATAATTAGTTTGTTGTAAATAACGTGACTGCGCCTTGAAGGAAGTTTCAGGTAGGAGGCAGCTGGTCTTATAGACGACTCCTGTGGCTTCGCAAGGTAGCCATAGTCCCCTTGGCTCGCGTAGATGGTACGTCTCGGAGAGCGGATAATGTCCGCACCGAACTCAATCGCACTGTTGATTTGAGAGTCAGTCTAACATGAACTGAGTTAAGAATAGCCATTTAACTAAGATGCCGTCTCAAAGCCATCATCAGCCACTGGCTTGCCAATCGGTTTAGAACCCTCACTTTCAGATGGGCTGTCTTGGCTTGAGGGATATTTGCCTTGTCGTCTCTGAGGAAACACCCTCTTGGCTACAGAGATGTCATTATTCGCAACATCTGACCGAACTCAGCAAGAGTCTATCGGAAACCCTTCCGCCGGAAGCTTTCCGATTGTTGGTCTTCCGAATACTTCAACATCAAGACAGATTCAACCATTGATATGGCTTCTCAACCTGGTCTCATCTCGAGTGCAACTACTGTGAAGCAAATGCAAGCCACTGGAGGATTTTCTGGCCGCCGAAGAGATAGATCAATATTTTTTAGGATGACAATAACTTCAGATACGTCACCGTAGCAGTGCTGTGAGATGCAGCCATCGGTTTGCTAGCCAATACCGTTACAAGTCACACCAACCTCTCATGAGAACTAACTGCTTGTAGGCATACATGCGCATATTTCTTTTCTAAGTCAAGAACTAATCTTTCTCAGTTCAAAATTGATGGTGAAATCAACATGCATCACCTGGTAGGCTGCTCAGATTCATGCAGATCAACTTGCCGTAAGCAGTAAATTCTAGAGAGATCTGCATGAACTATCTCATATCTATCGCCTGCGAGATACATGACCTTCAAGATGAATGGCCAGCTCGGCAATCTTATCTATTCCATCTGTACAACCTTATCCCACTTTGTCAAGTTCTGGCGAAACGTCAAGGCTGCTGCGGGGTAGCTTCAACCTTATTCCGCTTCGGCATCCAGATTCAAGGCCCGAGGCCAAAACCGACTCAAACACTACAATCGACTCTTTACTATACCAAGCTCCAGCTAAAACTGGATTGAGTATTTAAGTGACGATGAGTTTACAACAAATCATGGAGCATCAGCTCGATAATTCGACACTCTCAGACACAATGTACTCTCTCATGTCTCCAGCCGTCCTGCTAGGGTCTCTTTTCTTCTCATTCCTAGCTGCAGCGAATTCTTATATACCACAAGTTACTCTTCAGGGATATGGTACATTCGCTGGTACAAACATCTCCAAGACCTTGCTCGGAGACAACCTCCCTCAGCCCGTCAACGCCTGGCTTGGAATTGACTATGCCGAGCAACCCGTCGGCGACAGACGATTCCGTCCTCTTGAGTCACAGCCCCAATCCCTCAAAGGCGTGCAAAATGCTACAAAATACGGGTCGGTCTGCTTGCAGGATCTCATGTATCCCAACCCAGACGAACAAGACGAAGCGTGCTTGAACTTCAATGTCTTCCGTACACCTGGCGTCCCGCTCAGCAAGAAACTACCGACGCTGGTTTGGATCCATGGCGGTGGCTTTGCATCATTCTCAGGACGAGATTTTGATGGTGCTTCTTTCGTTGCGTCTTCTGCTGATCCAGTTGTTGTTGTTTCGTTCAACTACCGTCTTAATGCGTTCGGATTCTTACCCAGCAAGCTCTTCGAGCGTGAGGGACTTCTGAATCTTGGTCTGCAAGACCAGCGCTTCTTCTTGCAGTTCTTGCAGAAACACCTGAGCTCGTTTGGAGGTGACCCTCGACAAATCACGCTTGGAGGCCTATCAGCTGGTGCACACTCTACGGCATTCCACTACTTCCATAACTACGACTCTGATAAGAATAAACCCCTCTTCGCGCGGGCGATTCTCCAATCTGGTTCAGCGACAGCTCGATCGTTCCCAGGTGTCGACTATCCAAGATACAAGAAAGACTTCGCAGGCCTGATGAAGTATATCAACTGCTCCACGGATGTTAGCGACAAGGAGCAAATGGGTTGCCTGCGCAGTGCGTCTGCACAAAAGATCAGGGAGTACTCAGCAAAGGCCTACGAGGATGCTGAAGACCAACTGAACTGGCCTTGGCAACCGTCGATTGGAGGTCCTATGATCGAGAAAGCGGGCTCTAAGAGTGAAGAAGAGGGCACGTTCCACCATCTCCCTATCATCACGACCTATACTTCCAATGAAGGAAAATACTACACTCCAGGTAACCTAGAAACCAATGACGACTTTGTTCAGTTCTGGCACCGAATTAGTCCTGGTCTCAACATCACAGACCTCGCTCTCATCAACGAGCTATACCCAGACCCCGTAGCATACCCTGATTCTCCGTGGGCTGGATCCCCCAACAGCACTCAGTACAACCGTATCTCAGCTGCATGGTCCGACATGGCGTACATCTGCATGAGCCGCCACACAGCAGTCACTACATCTAGTGCAGGAGTTCCCACCTGGAGTCTTCATTTCAACACTCCTGACTTTCCATTGGTTGCGCAGTCATGGAAGGGAATTCCTCACGCCTCTGATGCTGCATACATCTGGAATGACCCCCATGTTGCTTATCCCGAGACTGCGCGAATTTACTACCAGTATATCAATAGCTTTGTCTTGACAGGTGATCCTAATAAGAAGAGGTTGGATGGAACTGTGGAGTGGCCGCAGTACAAGGCGGCTGAGAAGGGAAGTGCGAATGCAAAGCAGCTTTTAGTGAATCCTGGTAACTTTACTGTTGTGGAGGAGGACAGGGGTCGGGGGAGGCAGTGCGAGTTCTGGAATGATCTTGAAAGAGCTAGCCGTCTCTACAAGTAGAGGTGATCTATGTCGGCATGATGCTCCGTTGTCTCAGCCGTTAGCATACGTCAACAGGCATTACAGTAGAACTGAAAGCGGGCACTATGTGCGTACGTTATGTCAATCAATTCAAAAGGACCCGTTCAAACTATCGAAGCATCATCAGTCCTAAAGCCTTCATCAAAGTCATCAAACTGAACGCCTTTCCAAGCGTCTCCCAGTAACTCCGGAACCGTAGGCCTGTCGCCATGACGTACCCATGAACTTCCTTGTCAAGGCCAGTATACCGACCAAGTGTTACTGTTATTCAGCACCAGCTCGGATGATCTAACAAGTTCTCAGCCTCGGCCCGAACTTGTGACACGATATGGATCCTTCGCCACATATTATTCTCATTCGTGGTCTCCCAAAGGTTAGTTCCTTTGGCCATATGCTTATGTTTTGCAACAAGACAGCGACGCATGCTCATAAAAAGAATTTACTGTATGGGTTTGAGCGTTTCTCAAACCTGATTACGATCGAGGTCACTCCAGCAGCCAAGTCACATGATCCTGGCAGATAAACGGGAGCCTTGTCCCCCGCAAATCTGTTTCGCGATTCGACATCATCAATATCTTTCACTTGAGCCCTATGAACACATGGCAATGAATCAAAAGGACTCCGCCCTAGAGGCCTTGACTGTTGAGTGTTTGCCTAACGAGCTACTTGGTGTCATTTGCAACCTTCTGCCAAACAGCGATATCAAGAATCTTCGACTCGCCAGTCCTCTTCTTGGTCAAAAATGCCGGCTGCAGATCAGTCGCGTTTTTATATCGCCCGATCCTCTCAATATATATGTAGCCCAGGCCATTGCCACACATGAGGTCTATCGAATGGGGGTAGAAGAGATCATTTGGGACGATGCCACTTTGGTCCCCTCTAGAGGCGACGGAGATCTATTCCAAGAATACTCCAACGAGAGTGACGAGGAGGTCCCTGAGGAGCTAGCCGCTGAAGCCCAAGAACGCTTTGCCTGGTTTGTTCGTGGCTGCAAGAGCAGTATAAAGGCAGCTAAAGATCGTATGGGGGACACGTTCTCACGACCTGGTGACGCGTCGAAACAACACCAGTTGGATAATGCAATAACATACCAGGACTCATTTGAGTACTACAATGTCCTGGAACGTCAACAGAGAGATATAATAGCATCAAAGACAGATGAGGATATCTTTCGCTACGTTCTTCGACAATTCCCGAACTTGAAGAGAGTGGTCGTCACACCGGCTGCTCACGGATATCTCTTTGAGCCTCGGTACCCAACACCCATGATTAGATCTTTTCCATATGGATTCATCTATCCTATACCCCAAGGGTGGCCCAGACCATTGCATGGACATCAATGGGCAGTGTCCTTGCGTTGGGATGGCGACGACGCTGTAGAGGAAGACAAGAGCTTATGGCATGGGTTTCGAATCGTCACAAAGGTCCTAGCTGAAGGTAAGCACAACATCACGGAATTGACTCTTGACGCTCATCAGCTGAATACTGGCATCAATCACTTCGCCCTGAACCGAGGAACAGAAGAATACGACGATTTCTGCAATATAGTAAGACGTCCCGGTTTCCAGAAGCTTCAATTATCACTCCTCGTTGGTTTCTATCTTGGCGAAGATTATGATATATATGAAAAAGGGTACTTGTACGATGCCCTTTGTGAAGCAACCGATATGAAGCATTTTAGCTTCCATACGGACTTTGCCACGAATCGGTATTCTTGGACAATTGACATGTATAATTACACGTCGCTATTCGACGTCTTTCCCATCGACCGATGGCAGCAGCTCACGCATTTCGGGCTATCAAACGTACTGGTAGCACAATCAGATCTTATAACTTTCTTGTCAAAGTTGCCACCGACAATTCAAACGGTTGAGCTGAGCTTTCTCACTTTCATGGAAGGTGACGGCCACTATATAAGCTTAATGGAAGATATCCGCGATAAGCTCGATTGGAAACGCCGACCTGCTGAGAGAAGAATCAACATCTTTGTCAAGATCTTTTGCTACTTGTCGTACTATGGCCGATATATTTGTGTTCACAAGGAGGTCGAAGAGTTTATCTACAGCGACGGACCGCAACCATTCCAGCTTAGGCAGCGCGGTAACAGCTCTGACGTTGATCCGGGTACCGGTGTGCTAAAGGACTTGTTCAACCCGGCTTGGGAACGACCCAATGACTATTCCCCAGACAGAAGGCTGGTATTTCCACGACAGCATTAGCTTCGATATGGCGATGAATCTGGTGCACTAAATCGATCATGTATTCAAGACATTACGTCCGTACTCAGTGAAGAACCATTTTGGCTATGGGATATTGAAATGGCCGACTTGATCAATATAATATGACCAAAATTAGTTGGCCTTACCCCAGTGGTATATAACATCATTAACCTACCAAGGTATTGCAAAGCATGGGACAGATGCCAGGGGTATTTGGTTGCCAGGGTTTCACTCCCCTCGACAGGCTTCCGATCATCATGGGCTAACCATTGATGAGCATTGACCTACAAGCGCATGAGAAACTCAACGACAGGATCTTTCGATTTGTACAGACACTTGAAAGTGTCTCTTGCATGGAATCAATACGATGCGAACAGACTCCTCTTTGGCCAAAAGAGGAAGATTGTAAGCTACTGACTGGATGAGATGATATTGAGTCCTCAACACAGGACATTCAAGGGAACCAGAAAGAATATCAGCAATCCTGATAATATTGAGGAACTCACTTCTGGGAAGTTATAAATCCGGATTAGACTTGGTAATATGTGACATGGGCTTAAAAATACGTGCAAACATTATGCTCCTCTAGCTTGATATTGGTTCTGGTGCACAATAGCTACCCAGAACATCAAAAGTGAAACATGATGCTTGCTTATTTAGAATTGAAACTGACCCATGGGCGACTATGTCGCCTTTCTCATAATCCAAGTGGTAGGTCCCCTAAGTGGTGTGCCAGTGTTTGACAGTGATTCATCGACCCACCGAATTCTAGGCGCATCTTCTCTCGACTCAACATTTGAAAGAGTGATCTGACTTTAGCTTCACACATCTCCAGCACTTGCCTCCCTCACCTTTTCTCCATCCATCTTCCCTTTTGGCCTTGCCTCAAGCCAGTATCTCAATTCTCTTTCCACAACAGCATTTCTTCCTCCGACCACGCGCGCAGCCTCTTCCAGAGCAACCCATTCGCAAAACATCATCGCAATCATGGACGTCGACATGAATGAATTTATCCCTCCCTCGATTCTTGAGCGGATGCCAAAGCGCATCCTCCCATCCCTCATTGAACAGCTAGATCGAGAGGATCTAAAGTCCATCACGACGCTCTCAAAGCAAATTCGGCGAAAATTCCTCCCTACTCTTCTACGAGAAGTCTTCTTCAATGGCAGTGCGACTCAGATTGCCTACCAGCTTGTATCCTTTCTCAAGGAGAAGCGAGAGCCTAATTCAGGTCCAGTCTACGAATACGTTGAGTAGGATTTGCACCGTGCTGGGTCACCCACGAAGTACAACTAACTCGACTGCAGGACCGTCAATTTCCGTCTCATTCGAGACGACGGGGAAGGGGAAATCCCTTCTCTCCCTGGTGCTTTCGGCATTCTGGGCGATTTCTTTCGGCGAGCGAGTCAGCTCAAGAATGTATTGCTCTTCTTCGGTCAGTCATCGCTATTGCAGAGAGCATCTTTCGTCAATCTTGTGGGGGACACATGCTCCTGGACACCCCTGAAAACGCTCTCGCTAGATTACACGGATCTTATGACTGTCAATGCCATGACCCGTGGCTGTAAGCCGCAAGCCTTGGAGTCTGTGTACATGACCATGCGTTGCAGGTCAGAAAAGTACGACATGTTAAGGAATCGGCACCCGCAGCTGAAACGGCTGTGGATTGTTTGCCGCTACCGGATGGAGCAGGGGGAGTTGTACAACAACGCTGCGTGGGATATCCTGCCCGCGATCAGCCAGGACTTCAAGCGACTGGAGTGGCTCATCCTTTCTGAAATTTTCACGGAAGAGGAGTGCTTTCTGAGGTGTCACTTTGTATCACAACGCGACCGGACGAAGCTTGTAAGTAGATTGTAATCAATTTCGTGAGATGGATCTTGCTGACACTGTCCGACAGCTCAGAGCTATAAACGACATCACATCGAAGTTGAAAGAAATGCCCAAGCTAGTTCGTTTCGCATTTCCTCTCGACCAGGATACGATGTGCAATCGTCTTATGCGCGAAGATTGGACATCGTCCACCAAGGAGCCTCTCAGTCACGAACAAGTGGCAGCGTGGTACACGAGACTGATCCTCCACATCTCTCGAGCAGTTCCCCGGCTGGAGCAGATTTGTATCACTCATGACTATCCCTTTTTCTTCCGGGGCAGCAAAAAGCCTGGTGAGGGCGAAATGACAGTCACAGAGTGTAATATGAGTGAGCTGAACCGAGACTTCGAGTTTCCCAGCGGTCTTTTACACTGATTTCGTGGGTTACCCACAGGGCCCGGGTTGTAATACGCATCCGCGACCTGAAATCATTCTGCACGGTGTAGAAGAAATGCTCTGGACTACGAAATTGATAGGAATGGTGGATAATTCACATTGGAGCCTAAAATGGGGCAAAACTGCAGATTCAACGCAGAATAGGCATACACTAGGCAAAATTGCCATTGTTTTGGAGGATTGGCAATAGTCGTGGGAAATCTGGACCTTGGAACTACGCGAAGGCGGGCTAATTTACTTTCATCATGGACAGGATTTGGTACAATGCTAGACATATTGCTTCTATTAGGAAGGGTCACATCGATAGTTACGAAGTTTGACACCAAATGTACGACATTTAGCAACTTGTTACGGCAATTTCAAGTGACATATATACAATGAGAATTCAGAACCTTGCCTTGCCGATTTCTGGTAAGCCGCGACAGAGAGCTCAAGGTGTTGGCCGCTGAAGCGATCACGCTCGCCTTAATAAGCGTAGTACAGTGTTGACTCATTCTCAGACTGCTTGATCTTCTTATTCTCCTGCATGAGCCAAAACCTCATTCCCCACGCACCAATTGCAGTCGCGACACTCAACGCAGCGCTTGAAGACATGGCCATGGTGTAGCGAGGTTCGTCGGAGGAAGGCCACATGTAAGGAGTCCAGATGAACGATGCGACGGCGATACAGTTGACGATGGCAAGCGAACAAGCTTTCTTCTCTTTGGTCTGAGAGCAAGTGGCAGAGACCCAACCGAGAATGATGCTGTTGACTGCGTATGTACCGATAGAAAACACGCACATAGCGACTATACTCGTCAGTGTCCATCTTAATACGCTGACAAAGTCTGGAACTTACAGTATCGAGCACCAGTATTGAGCGTCGCACAACCAAGAACGAAGCCAAACACCGCGACAGCCTTGGCAATGGTGATGTGCCTACAGGGTTAGCACCAACACGATCATCAATATGGGTAAAATTACCAAGTCCGCTCATTAAACCGCCCAGAAGACCACGACCAAGCAATCGAAATTGCTCCCGCAATCAAATAAGGGGGACATGTCAAAACCAGAGTAATAGTCTGATTGAACCCCAGCGTCTTCACAGCAGTCGGGAAGAAATTCTTGAAGCCATTCGCACCAAGATGACAATGCTGCATGACGACGAAAAGCCAAAGCTTGGGATCTTTCGCGGCTTCACGAATGCCGGAGAAGCTTGTTGACTCGCCGGCGTTTCCTACGGTATCCCGTTGGGTTCGCTCATGGGCTAGTTGGCGTTCCTGTTCGGTCAACCAGTGTGTTGTGAGGGGCTCGTCGGGGAGTACGAAGAAGCCGATGAGTGCGACTACGAGGGTTACGGCGCCTTGGATGATGAAGAGCCATTGCCAGCCAGCGATATTGGCCTTTTATGTTAGTGTTAAGAGAAGTCGAGTGATGGGTTTGGGGACGTACCATGCCATCCATCTCAAAGATCCCGAGAGCGATCAAGCCTGCGAACGCCGTGGCAAGGATATTTCCGGTATACAGAATCGAGATGCGAGTCGCAAGCTCTTTGCGAGTATAGAATCTCGCAAGAATATACAGTGCACCAGGATAATATGGCGCCTCAGTAATTCCCAAGAAGAAGCGTGTCAGCAGCAAACCGGTATAGTTACGACTCAACGCCGTCAAGCCACTGATGATGGCCCAGACCGTCATACATGACGCCATCCAAATGCTCGGTCGAACGCGAGTAACCACCATATTCGCTGGAATGCCAACAATGACATAACCTGCAAAAAGGATCGAGACGCACGTCTGATACTGGGAACCGGTGAGGTTGAGGTCCTTTTCGATGGTGTTGAGACGAGCGAGGGCGATGGCATTTCGGTCCTGAGATGGTCAGCTTTCAGCGACAGATATCGATTGAAGAAACTGACGAGGTAGTTGAGCCAGTACATCAGCCAGAGAATAGGCATGATCCACCAGTCGAGCTTTCGCACGAGGGCGATCTCACGCGGGTCAGTCTTTTCATGTGCGCCTGAGTAGTCGCGTGCTTGGGGGGCTGTCTTGAGGACCTCCTCGACCTCATCAAGAGCCCCAAGGTCTTTAGTCCGCCTGTCCAAAGAGTGACGAGCATCCATGTTGATGATTGTGTTATTGTTTTGGTGGTAATCGGTTGGCAGATGACCATGATACAATGCGAGGGTGATCTCTGTCTTTATACACAGCCTCATTCGGGCTCTCAATGCCGCCATTCCATCATGCAGTTGCAATCCTCCCCAGCATCAAGGTTCCACTGCATCTCACTCGTTGACGTCAACCCGCAACATACCGTATTTTCTCAAGCCATCACCTTCATTACGCCCGTAAAGCAATGCGGGGATCCCAATACGAAAAACCCATTGGATAGCGTTGTTCTCGAAGAACTTTAATCCGCTCCTCCTCCACGCCAAGATCATCTTGGCAGGCGGGGTAACGACGCTTAAAATCATGCTTAAATGTGCAGGCTAACGCTTTCTTGGAAGGTGTTTGAGGGAAAGGAGTGTTGAAGATGTCTTGGCGAGAACATCGTCATTGTCTTGAGCGAATTACTTCGTTCGTTGGTGTCGCTGCCTTCCAAGTTTCTCGAGATATGTTGGGAGTCTTTGAGAAAGTAGAGTTTGTGGCTGAAGTGGCTAGAAGAGATAACGGAAAGTAGCGAGATAGAGGGTCAAACTAAGTTTGGTCTGGGGAGTGCAGAGAAGGATATATGAGCGATGCATACTGGTTCTAGCGATCGTCACTGTGGACAAGCCGCCAGTCCTTCTGGTCGGAAACCCCAACGCCCAGACTCGCTGGCCCTTGTGAGGATGCATATCCCCGCAAATGCCCAGAAACGCCAAGTATGCGATCTTTCCCTATTAGATCAGATCATCGTGTTCCCGGCTCTTCATCTAGGTTCCGGATCGTGGAGGCACTGCAGCTCCGGGGCAGATCGTCGAATACTTGCCGATTGGCTACCGCGACCAAGAAGTAGAGCTCTTCAGCCGGAACTTTCTCGTCATTTATCACCGCAAGATCTTGGCGGACGGGCAGAGTCACCTGCAACTATCGGCGTCATTAACGTCACTGTATCCAGACACCGTGAGCGGTACTCTCATCTGAGCGACTAGTTTTATACATTCAACTTTTATCTCAGCCATTGGTCTCGTCCAAAGTCTGTTAGACATCGAGGGTAGTCGAATTACAGAAAACAGAAGTCTTAATGGTAAGGATATGTATTGACTACTAGCCCAGCTATCTTCCAACAACCGACCAAGCAGTTAGCATTAGTCGAGATTTTGTACAAACAAACAACTATATACAGAGTTATAAAAGAAGAATACGGTGATGACCAAAAGCAACTGCTACGATGCTCCCCCTCAAGACCAGAGATCTGATCCTGTCACGCAGGCCACATTTAACGGAGAGCGTTGACAACGGCAGTGTAAGCAGCCTTGGGGTTGTAGTTAGCATCGAACAGAAGACTGTCGTGCTCCTTGCGCCAAGAGTTCTTGTCAGAAACACCCCAGACGGTGATACCAATGCACTTGGGGACGTTGAGGCAGGCCTTGGTGACGGTGGCGTAGTCGTTGGCGGGGGCAGTGCGGATGTCGAGCTCGGTGATGGCAACCTCCTTGACACCAGAGTTGGCGAGAGCAGTGAGAGCACCCTGGATTTGGCCAGCGGCACCGGGGTCAAGGTGAGTCTGGGAGCCAATGCCGTCGACGGGAACACCCTGGCTGAGCCACTTCTTGACGGAGGGAACCATACCCTTGGTGACCTTGGAGGCACTGCCAGAGTCGAGGCTGTAGTCGTTGATGTACAGCTTGGCGTTGGGGTCAGCCTTGCGGGCGGCGCGGAAGGCAATGCCAACGTAGTCGTCGTTGCCGAAGACGTTGTTGAAGTGAGAGTCCTTTCGGAGGGTACCATCCCAGTCGAAGATCTCGTTGACGACGTCCTGAACATGTTAGCGAATCATTTGTAAGAAGTCAGGGTGGAGAAAACATACCCAGGCGTAGATCTTGCCCTTGTAGCGTCCAACGACTTGGGTGACGTGGTTCTCAATGACCTTGGTCAGAGTAGCCTTGTCGTTGATGTTCTTAACCCACTGAGGGAGCTGAGAGTGCCAGACCAGAGTGTGACCTCGGACCTTGAGGCCATTCTGCTGAGCAAAGTTGACGACCTTGTCGAAGCTACCAAAGTTGAACTGGCCCTGGCTGGGCTCGGTGGCGTCCCACTTGCCCGAGTTCTCGGGGGTGACGGCGCCAAAGTCGGCCTTGATGATGGCGGTGTCCTTTGCGACGCCGAGCAGGTTGGGGTCGGTGATGGTTCCGTAGTAGAGCTTGCCCTTGTTCTTGATCAGCTTGTTGATGCTGTCGGAGGCCTGGCGGGGCTCGATGGCGGTAGGAATGGCCGCGACCAGCGAGGCGGTGTAGAGGAAGGAAGACAGCTTCATTTTGGAAGAAGTTCTTGGTTGTAGATATGTGACAAAGAAAGATAAAACGTTTGATTTGACCTGCAAACGGTGAATGAAGCTGTGAAGGTGTTGTAATGAATGTAGTTGTTTGAGTGATGGGAATGCCAAGTGCCAAGAGAGGGTGGACTAGATCATCTTATATATCTTGATCAGGCCAGTCCCTTGTCATCTCGCAGAACAATGGTGTTCTCGAAAGAGTCAGTGCCCGGGATTGATTTGTCCGATTGAGCTAGCCCCTTCTCAGTATTCGGGCGGTGCTCCGAGTACCTAGGGCTGTTTCGAGATAGATTGTCGTTGAAAGGAGTTATGCCGAGACAGGGGTACGTGAGTCGAGGCGGCTCTATCTCCTGGATAATCTCCAAATTAACGGAACTTTTGGCATGTCTTGCTTTTTGCATTGCATTGTTTCTGGGGTGCATATACACGACCCCGTAATTCGGGCCTTTACTTTGGCCTCACTGTCATCTGATGTACGGCTAAATGGTATGTTTTGTTTCGAGTCACTCTGTCGATGGCCAAGAGATCGACAGAGTTGAGACGATATTCTGTTTACTTGGCGGACTTGTTTTCATCAACTTCAGGTGAAACTCCAACAGCAAGTCCAAAAGTCAAAGCTGAAGGGAGCTAGTATGTGTCAGTTCTGACAAACGCCCCACAGACAATGGGTACTAGCAGGGCTGGCAGGGGTCTCATTTCGGCTGAATAGGCCCCTTGAGACGTGAGACCAATCCCGTATCAGCTAAAAGCACGAGCCAGATGCCGAATTCAGGAACGTGAGCTCGTTCAGCGTCGTTCCCACGGAAAACACGTGGGTCGTGTTTCATGTATGGGGTGGTGGTGATATTCTAGATTTCTGCCGAATCGAGAATCATCTTGGGGTAATATTTCTCCGCGTAAAGCCACCAATCGTGAACACTGGGTAAACGGATACCGGCACGGAGAGTTGGACAACTTGCTCGATTCTGGTTTCATCATTATAGTAGGTGGTAATGGGTAATTGCCTGAGCGGCATTCAGCTACGGGTCTGACAGGCGCGCATCAGCTGGGGCTCACCGGGTGAATTGGATCTCACCGGATATTCTCTTCGTGATGTCTCGTGATCTTTCAAGGCTGAATAGACGTTGCATGATAGCCATGTCGAGATTAATCTTCCTCCAAAGAGAGAAGAATGAGGGTATCAACGTCGCATTGGGGTGAGCGTGTTCAGTATGCTGCTGGATGAATTGAGTAATGTCATCATTGACTGCGCCTCTATGGTTGCCGCGCCTATGAGGTTCGTGATGCGATATCACAGGAGATGTCATCACTTACGTTGTAGACAGCATGACACGGAGACCAGACAAATAATGCACGAACGTAGAGTCAATACTTTGGCAATGGAAACCAGATCCATAAGGCTCACAAAGAAATTGTAGCTAAGTCAGCGTTAAAGTAAAGAAGATCCATTGAACCAGACAATTGCCACTAGAAAACTTCAAAAATAAAATAAAATCTTCCGCTGGAATGTAGGGTAAGAGATTGAGCAAGCTTCACTTCTCTGTCCTCCTTCTATCTTATCTTGTGCCCCACCAGGACTGAATCCACTTTATTATGGATGACTTCCACTGCCGCGGGAACGACGGAATTATAAATACCAAGAGTCCGGCTCTCTCCTTTCTCGAGGTCTGCTACTCAACCTCCAGCTCTTCCTCTTTATTTCATTCTCCGTCAACAAGGCGCACGATATCGAATCTAGACCGCACAATGTCTTCTCTTCCTCGAGCCGTCAACACGCTTTCGTTCTTCAGCAAGACTACACTACACCGACCGACGTCTTCTCTATAGCCAGCCTCGATACCCTGACCCCGTGCGACCTTAATAACCAGGCGCAAGCTGTGATGCGAGGACTTTGACTGCCTGCCTTTGTCAACCAGTGAAAACATGCATGTCGAAACAGCATACCCCAGAAAAGTAACAGACTCTGGCAATGTCCTCCTACAACGTTGACATGATGTAAGGATAAGTATTGGCGCTCGACCGCAGAGTCGTAGTAAGCTATCACTAGAGTTCACGAAACTCGAACGCAGAGTGAGAAGCTAGATGGATAGCCATGTCCCTGGATACTTGTAGTGGCAGTGACAACGAGAGGCAATGATGCCTAATTACTCACTGAGTTCCGTGAGGTGACAACAAGCTTCTAGTCACAGGTCTTAATTGCAAGAGTAAGAAACCTACTCCGTGTTGTATCCCACACCGGATTATTCACTTTGCATTGTTCCCGTCAAACTCTCCCCCTATCTCTGACTCCCGCATTCCATGCCACGTAACCAGTCGTAATGCCAAGCCCGTCTGAAGTGTATGCGAAAGTGTATTCTGCTTCTCACTTCTGTCGCTGAAATCCATACCCATGCTATGTGTAATCAGATGCTGCTCCTTTCAATTTGCCACACATCGTTCCGCCCGCACATAAATGCGACGACGCGCCATCATATCTTGAACTTTCAGTTACGACTTGCTTGATTGGTGGATTTAAACTGCGGGAGCGCTTAGCTGCATGTGTATCTGTACAGGGCTACAGGCCGTTGCGGCTCCTTAGCCCCCCCGTGAGTGATCTCTTGATATGATCACAGTGCATGAGCTATGCCGGATGAAGAGTGTGATGGCTGCTCCGTGCTCTGATCGTGGTCCAGCCTATCTATTAGGGGCACGGTTATCGTAGACCATAATATGAGAGAACCTTGTTGAGTATCTCACTATCCGTAGAAAGACTCGCCTACTTGAACTGCAGGCGAATATCCTGGCATAATAGCGACATTATGATCGGCGTCAGCTTTGCAAAGCTGTTTGTTCTTCCCCCTCATGCCACCGGAAGCTGAAGCAATGCTCAAGGGGCTTCAAGTCAATACGAACTGCCGACCTGAAGAGGTGCGACAAGAAAGCATGGCCTGATGTGATGTTCCCTGTCTTGCGAACAGACATGGTTCCAATGAGTCGGGACCTTGAATGAACGAGCTCAAACGAGACTTGAGTCCAATTAGGATTAGTGTTAGGATCATAGGCAAGCCACAGCTACGTTGGCTAGCCGATTTTAGAATGGTTGAAACACCTGAGGTGGGTGGGGATGGCACCTAACAGTTCAATATACGTGAAACAGAGGGGACCTGTTAGTGAGTCTCTACGGCCAACGATAACGTGTAATAAGGTTAGCATTTCTGTATGGTTATTCTCAGGTATAAACTCTAATAACATTAGACGTATTACACGCCAGGTACAAAGCATTAGCTTCCGCTTAACAATTTAATCCACGGAGCCGCACGATAACGATAAGATCGTATCTCGTTGGGACATCTCATTGGCCGAACGCAATTACAAAATCCCAAGTCAGCAAAACCTCCCCTGTCGTTGAAACACGATGAAACTAAGAACCAGGGATCTCAGCAAATCACGATGAACCGCCGAGAAACTAAACGTTTGGAGTAAAATTGAAGGTCCATCATCGAAACACGACAAGAGGTGGAAACAGATGGAAAAATTCCACAGTTCAAGCCAAGACGGGACATGGCAAACAACAGGCCGCCATGAACCCTGCGTTTTTGACAACTTGAGACAGAGTTAAGCGTAAACGGTAAAGCAAGCTGGCGCCAAACCTTGTCCAACATAACCTTGTCCTGAACCACGACTCCCACAACACGATCACGATGACTTGGTATATAAACATCTTCAGCAAACCCTCCAGACTGAGAAGAAGCATCCTTTTCCAATCAGTCCATTTCATTCGTTTCAAAGAGCTAGTCTCTCTTCTCATTCTTTAAACTTAACTTTCATTCTATCAAGTTCGCTTGCGACTTTAAGATTCCAATCATTTCACCATGAAGACCACCACTTACGTTTCCGCTCTTCTCAGCCTGGCCTCCGCCGTCAGCGCTCACTACACCTTCGACAAGCTCACCCTCGCTGGTGTTCAGGAGGGCACCGATAACCAGTACATCCGCAAGCACCAGAACGGCTACATGCCCACCAAGTTCAAGGGCATTCCCGACGGTTCCATCTCTCCCACCGACAAGGACTTCACCTGCAACAAGGGCTCTACTCCCTCTTCCGACGTCTTCAAGGTCAAGGCCGGCGATGAGATTGGTCTCAAGCAGGCTTTCGGCGGCACCGGAATGCAGCACCCTGGTCCTATCCAGGTCTACGCTGCTCCAGTCAATGATGCTACCAGTGACAGCCCTTATGACCTCAAGTGGTACAAGATTCACCAGGCTTTGATCTGCAAGTCTGGCAACGCCGAGTCTCTCCGCTCCACTGCTTGGTGCTCTTGGGATGAGGACTCTGTCCACTTCAAGATTCCTTCCACTCTTCCCGATGGACAGTACCTTATCCGTGGTGAGCACATTGCCCTCCACGGTGCTCACGACGGCCAGGCTGAGTTCTACTATGCCTGTGCTCAGGTTGAGGTTTCTGGTAACAGCGCCACCACCATCCCCGGTACCTCTGTCTCCATCCCTGGTGTCTACAAGCAGGACGACGCCGCTGTCAACTTCAGCCTCTGGGGAAGCTCTACCTCTTACGATGTCATCCCTGGCCCTGATGTCATCCCCGGTGGTACCATCCGTGGTTCCGCTGATGGTGCTGGCGGCGATGTCACCACGACTGTTGAGGGCGGTGCTGATTCCGGTTCTGACTCTGGCTCCGACTCTGGCTCTGATGCTTCTCCCACCGAGGGTTCCGCTGCTCCTTCTACCGTCCCTACCTCTGCTACTGAGTCTTCTGCGGCTCCCGTTGTCCCTGAGGTCCCCGACTCTGCTGAGACCACTGCCCAGCCTACCCCCGTTGCCGCTGAGGCCACTCCTGTCCCCTCTGCCGACAACGGTGCTAGCAGCGGCTGCTCTTCTGGTTCTTCCAAGGCCCGCCGCCACGCTCGCCACTTCGCCGCTCACCGTTTCTAAGCGTGTGCAGTTGGAGAAATGATTGGATGTCAGTAAATTGACATGATGCACGCGGGACGTGGTGTTTTTAAAGTCATGTCATGCGCTGGCGTCTTGGAGGAAAATGGTATTCTGGACTTGAACAAAAGGACACCTTCAGATTTCTTTGTAAACTAGATACACTTCTTGTAAATATAATCTTCCAGGCTGCCCTAGTGGACCGAGTTTGTGTGAATCTCTATCGCTGCTGATGATGAAGATAAATCTAACGGGCTGGATTGAGCAAATACCTAACCAACAACAGATGAGTACCATCTAGCTGAGGTAAAAGTATGTGTTCTCTTCAAAAACCAACATTAGCATTATGCGGCGTTAGTCAATTCAGTCTCATGTCGAATCTGGGTGAAATTTTGTGTCCGCGATCACGTCAAGCCCGCGGATCCTGACAGCCTGGGTTAGCACTAGCATTCCCAGAGAATGCAATGTGATGACATGGGTCTAATTCCTCATATTACTTAGTGCCGCCACAGCGCGATCTGACACAAATAAGCATGGTTCTCGACCAAAGGCCTTTCGACGTTCATCAAGTTTGTATTTCCGATGACCAAATCACTTCCTACACATCATCATCGTCATTTTCTCAGTGGAGGATAAACAAAAGGCTCGTTTATCGGTGTTTTAGTCGGCAACATGTTTCAATAGTCTTCAGGACCGATTGGAACTTGTACGAATCCGAGTTCGCAAACAAATCCCCGTCTAGGCTTAGGCGGGAATTTCAACAGGGGGTCAATTATTGCCCCTGCGTTAGTTAGCTTGTTTGAGAGAGCGGTCTCCGGCGGGAACATCTTTGACGGTCAATTCTGATTTGTGGGTAAATTCGGATTTCTTGCAATGTCTTGGGACAACCTCAACCGTAGCCATGACCAATCGCTCATCAGAGTACATTCCTTTAGCCGTCAAGTACCGTACACGGGAGGGGTCAATTCGAAGTAGATCACCTACTCTTTGATGCTATTCCTTCAGGTACAGAAATAATGCACGCCCGGAAAATGTCCCGAGGATCATCGCCGTTCCTGACATGTACACGGACTCGAGTTTATAATCTGGTGGTAGCCAGAAGATCTTCTCACCTTTCCTCATAATCCAAGCAGAATCCCAACCAATGTAATGTGTTTCCAGTACGCCATTGTCAGCCCGACTACCCTGAACAATCGCATCAGCGGTGAGAAAACTGGTTGACAATCTGGATAGCTGGAGGCCAAGCTCCGGGCATCGCTGGGAAAGTGAAACACTTTCTCCTGAACATAAATTCTAGACCTGCACCTGAGTGTTCAAATATAATCCTAGGATTCGCTCGCCCCGAAAGGTTAGAGTGCATACGAATGACCTTCTGTTGGTTTTGATAGCCCGTGTTTCGAGTACGGGGAGAGAGCGAATCTCGAGGACTCCCCAAAGAGCGTATGCAACCTTAGCAGCGTCTGGTGGAAAAGCGATACAAGGAAAATCTGCCAATGGAACGTTCAGTGTATGCTGTAGAACCGCATTTTTCACATCCCAGATCTCAACTGTACCCGGCCCTGAAGATCCAACAGCCAGTCGTTCACCATTGGCAGAAATGGCGAGGCAGTAGTGACGCTGTCCAAGACAACTGTACGTTCGCTGGAAGGTGCTGGCATGACCGAGGGGGTTGGTGGCCCAGATCTCAACCACGGTGTCTTTCAATATGGCGAATACCGGTGCACCAGTCGCAGCTGCTACGAATATCTGGGTCTCCGAGGGAACTTCTGGTTCTGATAATTCTTTGCAGACTGCACTCTACATATCCCAGATCTCGACCTTTCCTCAGCTATGAGAGAATATGGTGTCATCGTCCTTGAAAGGGGTCACTAATTCTACCCCCATGGATTGTTCGATGGTCGTGCTGTCTGTCGAAGCCATTGATGTGAGATCCCGTATCCTGACGGCTCCTTCCAGCAACTGGCCCGCGAGTGAGGTTCCGTCGTCTGAAATAACAGGTCCAGCCTTGAAGTTACCGCAGACAGCCTTCGAAACGGCCGCTGTTTTCATGTCATGGATGAGAGTCTGATAGTTAGTAAGACCGACTACGAGCCAGTCCTTATTGGAGCCAGTTGGTCATGGACGATCGGTGTCTTAAAATGCAGTGTGAAGACATTTGTATGACTCCGTGCGACGGACTGGAGGCACGTTCTTATACGCCTCCAAGGCCGGCCAAAGAGTTATCATCTCGGTTTTCCTCTTTTTAGCCCTATATTATAGCAATTAGTTAGATATCTTGGTATAATATCTAAGTTGTGAGCTAGAAGTGTTATTTGCCGCTGGGACCTGTGGCTGAGAGCTTAATCCGGCCGAGACATGATAGTATGACTCCGTGCTCCAGACCTTGACCACTTGTGATCTCGAGGAGAGTAAAGCGACCAAAGTACCATCGCTTGAGAAGCCTACGATGCCACGCTCATGTTGATGTCTCAGGAGAGCCCAAGACAGCTTTGCGGAGAGACTCCATCGTGAAAGAAGCATAGAGTTCTGTGCGATGGCCGCTATCCACTGACCTTTCGGTGACAAGACTATAGGACGGAGCTTGTCTAGTATCTTGAACTCAGTAAGACATTTCCTTGTGGCCAGACTATAAATAAATACTACACACTCAAGATAACGTGTGCAGATCGAGCAAATAAACTTGCGATCATCAGAGAATGCGATACTTTCGGCACTCGAACAGCCCGTGACGGTGAAAGTCCAAACGCATACACCACTGTCAAGATCCCAGATCTTGATCATCTCAGGCCATATCACTGCTATTATTCTGCTGTTGTACCATGCCAAAAATCGTTAGATAGCCCCGCTTGAATCCGTGGCTTAGGCTGTGTAGACGAGAACATGATCTCTGGTTCCAAACTCTAAGTTCTCCGCTGCAGCAAATCGAGGCTAGCTTGTTACTGGGCAGAAAGGCTAGCTGCGAGAGTCTTTCATTAAGGACCTCAAGGGTTTGACTCTGTGGCCAGTTGGAATCTGCATCGAAAGGCTTGGTGATATAGTCTGGGTAATGACGATCTTTGAGTGGAACGGGAGCAATGCTTTCTGGGCAGAAGATGGTTCCGGAATGGTATGTCTGGAGAGGAGTTTCTTCGATGCCTGCGGGGAAATAGCGGATGAATTGTATTGCATCTTGGATGAAATGCAGTACTAGTGCTCCAGAAGTCTCCTGAAGTAATTGTGAGCATTGGTATCAAAGGAGTTCGCCAGATAGTACTTACGTCGATCATACTCTGCAGGTCTTGGAGCATCCGGAGAGAGTCATCAAGTCTTCTGAGTAGACATACGACCTCCAGCCAGTTCGTAAAGAAATCTCAAGGAAATGTATTCACCACGAAACCCTTCATCGTCTGGTGGAGGTAGACACGGTAGTCGGTTTTTATAGTTCCAATCTGGAGGTTATGAAGCACGATTTCCCTATGAAGCGGTTCGTTGGCAAAGTTACCCATAATATCAAGCTCTGGTCTGCTTGTGAGAAAGACTCTCAATATCATCGGGCATGTTTTAGCATCAGATGGAAGATCTCTCTACGGTCTTGTTCATCACATTTATTTAAGGCATCAAGAGCGCAGACAATAGGTTTGGTGAGCCCCTAGTTTTGTAGTTTGACGAGTGGATTTAGTACCAGATTCTACCACTGGATCTGAATAAATGCCATATTCAGCGAATGGTCCTCCTTCACGGACCCCATGATAAGAGGAAGTTTGCGAGGGAAGTTTAAGGCGAGTTGATATGCCAGTATGGAGAACATATGTCGTCCATTTCCTCGATTGCCTGCACATTTCTTGAAGAAAATGCTAGCGTCGAGGCTTTTCGTGCTTAGACCTCGAGAGACAGTACAAGAAATTGTGTTCTTGCCGTTACCGGAGAGGACTGGAAGCCAACAGATGGTCGGACTTGAAAAATCGTGAGCCCATTGTTCATTGTCAGTTTTCAGTGCAGTGTTGCCACGTTTGGCCTTGAAGGTTGAACATCCACCCGGTAGCGGATCTCTTGTAACTGCGGTATTCACCGAAGGTACGGAAGAAGACGATACTGAAGCAGACGGTAAACCAGCCGGTACTCTGCCTGTGATGAGAAATCAGGGATCGAGCCTATCGTGGTTTTGGCGTAGAGCCTGCACGCGCTGACGCAAACCGTGAGAAAATGGTGGTGTCCCCGCAGGGGTACCTGTAGACGATATTTGACTCTTTTGCTTTTCCTGGATTAAGGCGCTTGATAAAGCCTCTTAGATAGGCCTGTTTCGAACCAGACATGATTCCAAAGCCTATAGGCTGTCGGTGAGAACTGCAGAGCACGAAAATAGGCAAGAGAAATGGGAGTAGAGACTTCACGAGCTTGAAGAGGAGAGGTTTGGGATGCATAAAATCTGGGCTGTGCCTTGACGCGATTGTTCAGTTGTCTGTGAGGCTGACAGACAGGCTAACAGGGATATAGATGTTGGTGATCATGGCAATAATACTTCTGGGATAAGACGGCCAAGGCAGTCTATATAATCCATCACTTTTATCTGGTGGGTTGAGATTACTGGGTTTCTCACTTTTGAACTTTGGATATGAAACAAGTCACAGTGCATACTCGGAAAACAAGTAATTTAATTCAAAGCACCAGCTGCCTGAGAGACAAGATAGCGGTACCACTAAGAAGCTATACTAAAGGAGTGAACGGGAATAGAAGACAGACTCATCTAGTCCCTACAGTCGCAGCAAACTAATATCAGACAATCAACAACCATCCCCAGCCAAACGAGCGACTACAGTAAGAAACCCCTCTTCCTTTTTCATTCCAAAGAAAGAACCTGCAGGCTTACTTCTCAAGGCAGACCTGAGAGTAGTAGGTAGCAAAAGTGGTAGCCGCAGCAGCACAGCAGAAGATGCTCTCCTGGTTAGCCTTAGCCGCACAAGCAACACAAGCAGCCACAAAGTTGATAGAAGAGAAGTTTGCGCAAGATCGGCAAGAGCTAGGATGGGGCGCACTATCACAGCTCCAAGAGTGAACTCGGCCAAGAGTAGCATCTTTGATCTCAGGACAGTTGCGAGCGCGAACCTCAAGATCGCGGCTGTGAACCTTCTCAGCGTCAAAGGACTCAAGAAGGTTCTGCTCCTTGGCGATGGCAACGATGGGCTCAAAGTACTGGTCGAAGAGGGACTCGGGGATACAAGCGGTGGGATCGTTGATGTAGGTTGCTGGGATCTCAGGGAGCTTGTAGTCACCAGTGCCGTTGAGGTTGGTAAAGGTATTGCCGAGGGCTTGGAGATGAGAGAGTGTAATGCACTGGGAGACCTCGCCGACTTTGTAGGTGACCTCGGTGACCTTGAAGGGGATCTTTTCGAGAGCCTTGTTGGGGGTAGTGCTGGCGAGAGCAGCAGTGGCCAGGGCGGCGAGGATGAGGGTGAAGCGGGCCATTGTGAAGGACTTTGTTGAATGTAGAGAAGTGAGCTTGAGTGTGAATGAAGATGTTATGATGGTTGAGTGAAGTTGACAATGTGGATATGACTGCCATCTTAAATAGTTCTTGTGTTCATGATACCCTCATCGTCGTTGCCGAGCTTTTCACTCAACAAGTCCTCAACTACCGACGAGTCTTGCGACTTTACGAACTTTGCATCTTCGTCATGACACTAATGAACTCACTCATCGTTAGCTTCGACTCTCGGCACTTCATACACGGCTGACTCGAGACAAACCATGATATCTTCCAAGCCACAGACTGAACACGAGTTGATCTGCCTCGCTCCTATCCCCATTCGCAACAGATTGGTGGTTTTACTCTTACCATCATCTGCCGGTATTAAATGAGCCGATGGACTGAGCGTAGCCTGATGTTCTTCTGTTCCGTTTTGGTATATTGCATATTATTAGACCCGCTTTGACGCCGACCAATCCGTCTATGTAGTCTGTGCTTCTAATTGAACTGTCCTTATAGGCCAGTTCTGCACATCGTGCTCGGTGTTGGATTGGGCAAATCGCCTCACGCCGAAACCCCCACGTGGGCTTCATTTTGGTATGCTTTGCGGGCCGCTGCCAGCGACGGCAGGCACGTTGCGCTAGCCCTGTCGACAATGCAACGGTCCCTAGGAACACCATACGAAACAAGCTTTCTCTAATGCGAAGAAGGTTTTGTAGGATGCCAAGGCTTGCATAGTCCCCCACTGCTCGTCAGTCAGGCTTCGGGATACCCTCCGCGTACATCATAACCAATGAGAGGATCGCATATCAACACGAACCTGACTTCATCACGCTATGTCAAGGATACACAGGATCGTATTCATTGAACTCTATTATCCGTGCATAGAGATTATAGTACGTTTCGAACGAAAGAAGTCCTAGCACAGTCCAATTTCATAGGCTGGGATCCGAATAGCTTCACGATTTTCCATGTTTGGAAGGTAGAACTAACGGTGCCGATGAGCCGGATGGGAGATGTTGGCTTCGGCAATTGCTTCAGTCATGATGCATTGGATAGCGGCTGTCTTCCATGAGCCGAGTCGCTATCCGCCGGAAGAGCTTCGTCGGTTGTCTGACTAGACGGCTCTTCAAGCCAAACAATGAGGCGGAACTGTTCATCAGAGAGTGTATGTATATCTTGGGTGATCTCGAGATATAAAAAGGGCAACTGTCCCAGCTCACTTTTGCAACTCACCACTCTCATCACTCTCATCACTCACAGCACTACAACAACAACTTCCATAACTCACAGTCCTCAAGACTCAGACATCTCATTCAATATGAACTCTCTCAGCCTCATCGTCCTCTTCTTCGGCGCGTAAGTCACAAAATCTCCGCCTTCAACCCCAAATCTGACCTCTCAGTGTCTTTGCCGACATTCACCACAACTGTGGCTGCACCGTCCGCGGCACATACAGACAGGATCTCGGCCAGGCTGCCTGTGCCCTCTGGGGTTCCAACCAGCCCAACACTCACTGGGATGGCTACTCTGTAAGTACCCAGATTATGGACTGACAGAGTATGAATACTGATTATGTAGTGCGTTGACAAGGGCTACGGCCGCGGCATCGATGGCGCTCCCTGGGAGACTACCTGCAAGCAGGCCTGGGATATCAACTTTGGTGGCAACAAGAACGATGCTTGGGGCAAGTGCTGGCACTAAGATGACTGATGCCAATCTTTGGGATCAGTACTTCTTTGGCTCGGGACGGAGATCGTGGGATTTGTTCTTTTCTGCCTGCCAACATTCACATGGTTTCTTGTTACTGTAGAAACTATGTAGCACTCTTCTTAGTCTTGCCATAACCTTATGACAAGGAATTTTCAATTGATTTTATCTTTGTGCGACACTCGAGATCCAATGGCAACTTTGCAAGTCTAGTATATGCCATTTGCTACCTTTTGTGTCATGGGTCTTATCAAATGCTTGTACCCTATTGTACAAAACTAAACACCCAGTACTGGCTTAAGCTGTCAGCCACAAGTCTCAACTTCAAGTAACCCATCCAGCAGCTTACACATCAGCGATGGCGAAAGCACGCAAAGACTCAGATGTCATGACGAGTTGAGAGCGTACACAAAAATTAGTCAAGTATCAAAGCCATAGTCTATTCACCCAACATAAGAGAACCCTAAATGTGTATGTATCTAAAAGAAAAACTCTTCTCCAAAAAGCTGAAGAATACAAAGCCAAGCTTATAGCCCGTCACCAAAGTCCGAGTCTTACTCGTCCTTGGCGGGATCGAAGCCAGGGCACTGGTCACCAGCAGCCTCACCAAGCTTCTTAGTGAAGCTGTCATCCTTGTCCCAGAACTTAGGACCAACACCGCCATTCCAAGCATCATAGAGGTAGTCTCGAAGAGATCGGCCGTTGACAACAGGCCAGTTGTCCCAGCCAACAAGGTTGCCGATGAACCACTGACCGGTATAGTTCTCAATATCGTCATCGGCCTCGTTGGCCATGCGCCAGCAGTGAGTGAAGCCACCATCCTTGTGGTAGACGACCTTGGCGCGCTGGCCGTCGAGACGGGGAGTGTTGGTGGCGTGTTCGTAGCCGCCGTGGCACGAAGGGGCGACGCGCTTGACATCTTCGCCTTGAACGAATACGACGATGTTCTCCCAGTCATGAGTGTGACCGTTACCGCCGCCAGCTGCATTGATAGTGCCCCAGCTAAAATATGGTCAGACAATGATGTTAAAAAGCAGCAAAGTGAACTTACGAAGACTGGTCCTTCTCAAAGTAGTACTCATACATAATAGCACACCAACCATTGTTGCAGCGCTTTCGGCTGTAGACATTGTTGTTCTCTAGACGGTTTGGCTCACGGCAATCAGCAGCAGGACCCTTGAAGTAGACGTCTTTCTGGCTGAGACCGCGGTTGGTGTTGCCATCCTTATCGATGGCGGAAGTGTAGTAACACCCGTCTGTATCGAAATCGGTGACAGGCTGAAATTTGTGCTCGATCTCGTGAGCTCCATCGTCAAGACGGCCCATGAGAACTCGCTTGGCGAGCTTGAGGGGTCCAGCTTCGACGGTGAGAGCACCGGCGAGGACGGTTGCGACTGTGAAGGCGTGCATGATGATGAATGGAAGATGAAGTCGAAAAGAGAACGGAAAACTGAAGTTAAGAAGAAGACTGGAGAGACTGTTGTGAACTGATGGAGTGATGATGAGATGAGATGGTAGATTTGTGAAGGCAGATGAAGTCTCTTATATACGTGATCTGTGACAATGTTGAGAAGTTGAAAGATCCTTTGGGACGCTCAGCCTATGATGGATAAGCCGCGATCAGAGTACCCTGGCCCAAGTTGAAGCTCCATCATGACATTAAACAGCCACTTCTCATCTCATCCTCTAAGAATGAGACGGATCATGGAGGATTCGCTATACGAGTAGGATTCACGATCTCAGCCAATAAACGACACCAAATCTATTTCGATGATCTCACTGCATACATGAATTTCATGCACCAGTTCAGCTCGCTGCAACTAAACGCCCAAACCGCCAAGGCGCAGCACCAGCTCAGACCAATCACACGAATTTCGCACCCGTGCCTTAATTTTAAGCTTAGCGGATCTTATCTGCACAACGATCGCAGATCTGACCAGTTAAACGTCTGCCGTGCCTATTTTAATCTCGGGGGTAAGCATTTCCTTGAAACGTGTAGGATTTGACTAGTTTTATTCTGGAAGGCATGCTCGCGATGTTGTTTGGGGGCTGTGAGGTGTTTTTTTTGGTGAAACCAGCCTTCTTTCGATGGCGGATGACAGCATGTCAGCTCTAGGTTTCATGTTTGGAGGTACTTTGGTCGGGTGGTGGTTTGTGCGGTGGGGAATGTAACTTTGATCAGCGCGATTAAATGAGAACGGGTCATGACGGGCTGCGAAAAACATGTTGGGGGCTTTGAAGGATGGAAGTTATCTTATGGAGCCTCTATCAGGATCAAAATCCAGGTGAAGTGCCCATACAAAGGCTGACACAGGCTGGCAATCTGGACGTGGTTGAGACTGAATTACTCGATGGCGGTTTCTATCATGATCTGCCTGTTTCCTCCTCTGATGTATGTCCTGATTTGTCGTGGTCGAAGAGTCCTGGGCAGCCTGCAGATTACCAGCCAGTAAAGCCTCTATGAAACTATACGTTCTACACATCGCGATGCAAATAGTGTTGACAAAATTAGAGTAAGCGGGCATGAGATTGATGGTAAGCGCCAAGGGAGAAAATACCCACAGGGCTGTGATTGAGCCAGGGCGCGCGTGGGGTCCAGGCTGATCAAGGTGCATGCTTTAGGGTAACCATGAGCATTTAGTAGATCGATAACGTAGCTCACAGTATTTATCATGATGAAAATAAAGATGCACCTTAAGAAATTAGTATATCGGACAAAGGAGCACCCATTGCGATGAACGAGGAGATGTCCACGGGTTAATAGTTCGAGGTCATCGACAGAAGACGCTTTTAATAGAGAATTTGTAAACATCCCCTCAGCTAGGCGTTTCGAAAGGCCGAAGGATGTGAACAGCGTGATTGACGATGCTACTATGAGCTTATCATACTAAGAACCTCACGTAGTATGTCGTGAACAGGCCAATCAAGTCAAACACAACAGGGTAGGCCTCTACTAAGCAGGAAAGGGTACTTGATCCGGGCCATGATGAACTTAACCTGATGAATGTACAATAGATTGGTCAAGTATTTTCAGCTGCACGAGCCTGGAGCAGGAGTTCCATCTTTTTATTATGGGTTTCGATCCTTTTCCTCGCCGTCAGCAGAATGATTGTTCATTTTTAGCCATGTACATAACTTTTGCAATGCTATCCCAAGATGTGATATCATATGCTTCTCTTCATCTGGTATCTCCGCCAATGTCAGAACCATGCCGTCAGGTTGAAAGCACGTCTGCCATCCATATCTCATCACACCCCTTGAAGGTACAATCGTCCCGTCAATTCGTCCTTGAAACAGCACAGGCTCATGTCCAGGACCCTCACAGTATCCTATCGTCGCCACAGCTTCAGCGGTTTTGTCTGAGAAGCCGGCTAGTAAAAGATGTAGCTTTTCGGGTCCTAAGGCCTCGAGGAAGAATTTTATGTAAGGTCCTGGCATACCGTTCATCGCATTGAAGCAAAGAGCTGTATCATCCACGACGACTGGACCACCAACCTGCCAAATGCGTCAGTCTGAATCATTCGTATGTGGAAGATATCTCACCATCTCTGCAGCTTTGCGACATTTTTCGATTGCGATTTCTTCGATCGATCCTTGTATTTCAGGCAAATCGAGCGACTGATTGCAAACGGTGATTCCAGAGCGGGCGAGTATAGCCTTCATGTCGGCTATCTTATTAGCATTACCAGTAATACGGTTGATTTCGATCATCATGGCGATGTTAAAATGATATTTTTGTTGTAAAACTAATCTCTAGAATTCTCGGCTGGATGAAGGGTATGATTCACCAGGCTGATCGGTTTTATCTGACTCCGGTACCGGGCTTAGACCCACTGCGAGCGGTACTCCACAAGCAAAAGAGCATTGGTACTGTAATAAAGAGAACTAGAGCACTATAATGTTATTTGAAACGGTGTTGGCCAGGAGGAAATTGAGTAATAACTATAACTATATGGAGAGCAATCTGTCTTGTAGTAACCCTATTTAAGCCGGACAATTTCGCAAATAGAAACGTTATGAGTAGGCAAAAGCGAATGTAGGTAAGGAGGAAAGCTCAAAACTGAAGCCTAGGAATGAGTGTGCGTATGCTTCTGGTAGGCGTCGCCAAAAGAGCGATTGATTAATCAGTGTCCAGCGGGGAAAAGAAAAACAAGAAAACAACCGAGAAATAGAACCATAACCAACGGTGAAATGAAGAAAACGAAGAATACTTCCGACAACAGAAGGTTAGACACATCACATGGAAAGCCGAGTAGGCTTTGGAGCTCCCTGAATAGCCAACGACACTTTAGTAAGAACAGTACTTGCCAATTCAGCCAGCTTATCCTTGATCCAAACGAGAACTTCCCAGATCTTATCCCAAATCTGCCAAAATTTGGCTCGAAGGTGATCCCAAACACGATCCCAGGGAATAAAGTATACCACGCCATAAGCGGCAACCGCTGAGCCGACTCCAGCAGCACCAAGGGCTCCGAAGCCACCTACCGTAGCATACCCAGCGGCCATATAGAGTCCAAAAGGGCCTTTGACCGCGATGCCTCCAGCACTCATCCAGAAGCCACTGGCCATGCCAGCTGCGCCTGCGCCAGCTGCCATAGCTGTAGCTAAGAAACTCTTCCACTTCTGGAACCACGCTTCTGTGCCATCAGCGCAGCCACTAGATGAATTTCTGGCTTTCTCACTGACTTCTATGTCTTTAATCTCTTGGATCTTTTGCATGGCGTTGTATTTGTCTTCAGGTGAAAGATTGGGAGCCTCTCTGGGCTGCCGGAGAAACTGAAAGTCTTCCTGTGAACAGTCACTGAGGTCAAAGTTACAGCCCTCAAGGTGAGTCAACTCCTTGTTACTCTGTTGCATCTGGGAAGGGCGAGCGTCCCACTTGAAGGCTTTGAAACCACAGTAGGTTGAGGAGCTTCCGATACGAAGTGCATCTGGTCGACCGCCAGCTCCGCAAGGCCTGATGAAGACTTTGTCGACAAAGCCTTCGATGTTGTATGTCAACTCAGCAACTGTGGAGCTCACAAGAAGGTGCAAAGTCTTGAAGGCCTTCTTAGCGGCGACGCTGTTGGTCATAGCGCTTCCAAGGTGGTCCTGGAGTTGGTCTTGGGTGGTGACTACGACGGATGATCCTGGAATCCAGTCAGAAATGCGATTCACTGTATCTTAGTAGCCAAGGCAGGGCTATATATCCAGACAGAGTCTTGGATCTCAATACAGAAGAAACATTATAAATCAACTTACGAATTTTCTTCTTTTTGATCTTATCATCAATGAGCTTTTTCATAGCCTTACGTTGCTCTGGTGTCACAAGAGCGAGGACGAGGGTGCTAGGGTTCCCCTTCGGTGGCCTTGACATCTTCCCACAAAGACGTGTTCTCTTGGTGGTAGATGTCCTGTTCACCAGCTTTGACAACGCTGTTGCTAGGCTTGCTAGCGGACTTGGAGGAACGCTTGTGCGATGAAGATGAAGATGAGGACGAGGAGGACTTTCCGTGCCTTCCTCGATGGGTAGTGGAGCGGGACGAGTTGGAGAACATTATGTAGGGGAAGGTTGAATGCTAGCAATGGCTTGTGAGGAGACTCTGGCAGAGTTTGTAGAAGAAAAAGAAAAAGAAAGAATGTCAGGTCAGAGAGGTGGCAGACCTCGAATTTATAGAGAAATTGTTCAATTTATGCACTTCTCTGTTATCAAGCGTCAGACTCCAACCTTGTAACTCTCATACAGATAATTTCTCTCCCATTATTGGGTTTGAGCGTTTGATATTATGAGCCTCTTGCACATGGATTTCTCGGCCTAATGAGGTCTTGATGCATGAGTGACATCTGGTGTTAAGCATGACAGTGTTTGTCCCATATAAGCCATAACAGAATTACTTGATTATCCTTGTGTGTCGCTGAAAAAGTGCTACCAATAAGATGTGCCAACACTGAGTCTATCAACCAATGAACCCAAGTTGTCTCCACTGACTACTTAGTGAAGTCCAATGGTGATTCTAGATCAGGCACCCTTGTTTGCCGTAGAGGTTGGTCAGCTGGTCAAGCCATGCATCACCTCCGCTCTTGTGCGACAATATTGCTTATGGCTGGGATCCGTACATCAAGGTTATATGCCACCAAACCCCATCCAAAGGCCACTGCCTCTTGTGTCAATCGCCTTCTCGATTCCGAGATATCGTACTAGACACATTCAAAGCAAGCACTCAGTTCAGATCGGCGACGAACAGCAACACAAGCTAAGTACGACTCAGAATGGCACCTAGCCACACAGGAGAATCAGCGTATTCTCGAGATCAATGGCGGGCTGTACACCCGATGTTTCGCAACATATACATCGACCAAGGCTACAGCTTGGAGAAGACTTTAATGGCACTGGAGTTGATCACCAATTTTAAAGCAACGTAAGTGGTCTCCCTAAAGCTGGGTATGGAATCATGAAGGAAAGGATGATTTGTAACATGGTTCTACAGGAAAGACGCATTCAGAAACCAGATAAAGAGAAATTGGCGGGATTGTGCAAAAAACAACATAGTAGCTCGTGGAAACCGAACAAGACCAAGTAGCATTGCGGCAATGTTCCCTGATTTACCAGACTATATAGCTGGCTTAGCTGTTGGTGCAGTTCCTCGGTCACTTTCCTTTCAAAACTTCCAACATCATTTTCAGGTGCTTCATTCACTTGACAAGTATATCAAAGGCTTCTTTGACACCTATCCTTCACGACTTGCGCAGCAGAACAATGGCTCTATCCAAGATGCAAGCGTTGCTGAGAAGGAAGAACGTGAACAGAAACCAGCCATTGGTGGCAGATGGTGCCGTGCTTTGAGCCTTTGCCGAGAGATCTCAATATTGCCTCAGAAGAAAAAGGATTTCATATTTTCAAGCAACCTCGTCAAGGGCAAGGAGGATAAGAATGCCTTGAAGCAAAAAGGCGTGCAGGAAATGCAGGAAATCATCACCAATATTCTCAAAGAAAATGTCTTCACCCGAGTGGAGGTTAATGAGAAGGAGTCAACCCCCAAGGACCTACCTGCGCTATGGAACGTTTGTCGCCTGTTACGTGGGGTTTCATTCCAACTCGGCTACCCCGAAGATTCTCAGGCTTTGTTGATGAGACTGTTTTTTGATGAGCTAAGAGAGGCTTTCACTGACATAACTCAAGGTTCCAATACCGAGATGGGCCGCGCTCTTGAACTTATCCAGGACATCCCGCTGGGCGATCTCAAAGATATTGCAACTATAAGCTGCCTCTGCTCAGCTAGAGCGCTGTCAAGTAGACTTCAGCCACATGATCCAGTTGTCCTAGAAGCCTGGGCAGACTACTACCAGCATCATGACAGAAGCAAGTTGAAGAAAGACGTGTTCCTTGTCCACTACAAGAGAGCTTACGAAGAAGCAAGGGCTCTTCATGAAACTACAGGAAATGGGTTGTATGATGAGAGAACACTACTTGTACTCATCAACTACAGCTATGCCGCTCACTACATCTGTCACGAAAAGACATTGGCAGAGCAGCTTTCGTCGGAACTTTGGCAACAGACAGGTGCTGCTTTGCTTGCTCAGAAGGATCCACCACAGTGCTGGTCAGTAAAAGCCCAAGGAATGGCCCAGGCAGCCAAGATACAAGCCTTGATTTCTTATGCCGAGCTTGAAGATACCTTCAGAGGGTACAACGATCTCAGAAAACATATACACAACTATAAACTCGGTAACACACAAGTACGAGATCAGTGTATTGACGAGGTTCCCCAAGTCGGTGGAACATGGCATATGATAGTCTGTTTGCCTCCATATGACTCGCAGGACCAGCTTAAGTTCGGCATACAACAAGTAGTTCAGAGGCTGGTCTTGAGTCCAGACTTAGGTTTTCAACTCTTGGCGATAGAACTGCAAGACCTGTTCGCGACGCTGCTCAAGACCGAGACTACGACAATGGCTAAACTGAGGGCAGCGGCAAGCAAGTTGGATGCTAGCGATGACCAAGACTGTCAGTTACTTGCCGCAGGACTTTACGAACAGCATGCATCCGTCATAACCGCCTGTCGAAGAAATGTAGATATTTTGCGCTACATCTTCAGCACCCTGTTCAAGAAAGCGAAAGTTCGACCATTGACGGAGATGGAAGGGTTTAACTTGAAGAGGTACTTGGATAATCTCGGATCAAGAATGAGAGCCCGTGGGAAAGAATGCCACCTGAAAGCAAAAACACTGAGAGAATTGGTTGTTAATTTTGATAAATTCGTGAAGACGTAAGAATTTGTTTTCTCAAGCCGGTTTCTGGCGTTAGAATATCCGATTTAATTCTATCCTTTTAGTCTAGTCTTCTGCATTATCGCCCTTTATCACCAGAATCATCCCTCTTGCGCTCACTCTGCCTGTACAGCCTTTCACTGCAGCAATGCGCTCTCTTCGCCTTCTGGCCCTTTGTGGTATGAACCTCAAAGACCATTCTACGATAGCCCCAACTGGTGTTGACGATGAGGTGTCAGGGGAAGAGCCGGATTTGGGGCCGTCTGTTGACCTTGGTGTTGTCGATGACATCGAAGCTATTTTAGTCAGTAAAAACTTTGTCAACATACAAAATAGAGCGAAATATTACCGAAAAGATTTTCTACCTCCCTGTTGTCCCACTCAACCTAATCCCTGGTTCATGTCAATAAGCAGAATAGCAAGGAAACCAGTATACATACCCGCTCTGGTACCAGTCTTTCACAACCTTGGGCGATTCGTAGTCCTCAGCTTCCGCATCATACTCACTAGACCAAGTCAAACTCGGCAAGTCGAGAATGCCGATTTCCTGAGTCCAAGAATCCTTGTCCTTCCAACCCTCGTCTTGACCCCAGTTATTGCCACCTATGCTTAGCATCTGACTCTTCCCAACAAGAGCGCATCCGTGCATTCCGCGTTTTGGTCCTTCGATGTCCGCCTTGAACCACTTGGAGGCCGGAAGCGATAATACCCACACGTCGCCGTAGGTCTTTGTCTTGTCATTCCACGTGTTCCAGCCTCTGTAGATGTATCTGTTTCAGGTCAGCTAAGGCGGAAGTCAACAGCCGTTTTGACTGCGTACATATCATATGATAATTCGGCCCCTGTACCCTGTACTCCGACAGAACAAAAGTCAACTCTAGGATCTGGAGAGATACCCGAAGTCTGTTGGTAGTGCCACTCTTTGGAACTCGGATCGAATATCGTAATATTGGCGAAGGACACTGGCTCGGACGCATTTCTGAAAGCGGGCATCTTGACTTTTGCGCCACACATAAAGATCAAGAGTCCGGATGAGCCGATGGAAGGTATACAGGCAGCCCTCCCGGACCAAGTGGCGTAGTCCAATGCTTTGGTGGACTCGTTTGTCCATTTTTGGGTCGTCATGTTGTAGGTCAACAGCTCGTCAAGTGGTCGTTCAACATAACTACCGTCAGTGAACCTCTTATCATTCCTTCTCTCGCCATAGCCACCGAGATGGTATCCGACGCCGTGACAACCGTGACAACTGGTGTAAGCTCCTCTCACCGTG
The DNA here is from genome assembly GCA_017165645.1 of Fusarium sacchari. Lineage (NCBI taxonomy): Eukaryota > Fungi > Ascomycota > Sordariomycetes > Hypocreales > Nectriaceae > Fusarium > Fusarium sacchari. Next base: position 2,340,817 of record JADANP010000007.1, read on the forward strand.
CGATACAAGGAGCTGAACAACGTATCGTCCTCAGGGTCATGGATCGTCCAACTTCCCTAGCCATCATCAGCCTCAAAGGCATATGAATGGCGATCTCCAGCTGATGATGTGTTCTTGTAAGATCCCTGGCCGCCCCAGGAGTAGATCACTGGTCGTTCTTCATCGACACAAAGAGCTGGTTGTTTTAGATATGGCGATGGTCCTTTCTCACTTTCTGTGAATGCGACTGCATCGTTCGTCCACGATTCATCTAGCGGCAGCGAAAGGGTAAGGCCGACTGCTCGATGTTAGTATTACCCGCGGTAGTGATCGTGGGGTTGCTTTACCGGCTGTTGACCGTGACTTGTCGGAGTAAAACACTGCATACCATGTTGCGGTTCACATGCAGGTAAATCCTTGAATTATGGAACCCCGGAAGACATCGAATGAGCTTAACGCTCGCTTTAAAGAAATTCCTCCGAATCTATTTTATATTCATTCAAGTTTTAAGTTACAAACCCGGGGGCGATCCTCAATTATCGCTCTCCTCGTATAGTTGTCTTAACTGGAGACCACGGCGCGTATCCGAGCCTAATAAGCGCTGGTTTGACGTTTCGATCCCAGCAGACCTGGCCAATCTATACACTTCATGGTAAGCACTAAGGTCTTGGCTTGGTCCTCAAATCAAGAATATTTTCCCATTTATTCCCACGAAATCATAATCAGAACATGGAGTGACATTCTTGTGAACGAACGTTGCTGCCTGCCTGCCTGTTTGCCTACCATAAGCGGTAAAGAGTTGATCAACGCCTAGCACACAGTGATGGTCCCATGCTTTTTCCCAATATGAGCATCTCTTCCCATTCTGATCCTACCATCCCGTCATAAAAACAGGTATCCCATGAAACGATATTGTCATTTTGCTGTTTCCCGGGGAGAAACGTCCTCCTCAGTGACTTGCCAAGATTATGGCGTGGGAGCGATCAAAGCCGTTTGAGCGCAAGCAGCAGAACAAACTCCGAATGCACTGTTACACGCTGCAATCGTAGCTGGGGCCGTGGCTCCGGCGGTAGCTCCCCAGGTCGCGCCGCCAGCTGCATAGCAGGCCATCGCGACAGAGGCGCATCCCGCCTGACAGACGCCGTAAGCGATCGGACCTGCGACGGCGGTCGTCGAAAAAGAGGTGACAGCAAAAACAAGATAGAGGGGCTTCATTTCGAAGATGCTGTTATAGTGCGTGTATGTCGTAGTTCTTGATACTCTGTGATGTGAACAGCCAAGGTATACGTCTTGTTCTCGTTCGTATGAGATGATTTATTTTAGAGATTTATATTCCTGAAGGCTGCGGAAGTTATTCACCATTATTTCTTACCCAACCTATCATGCGGCGGGGTAAGTGGTCGGCCTCCCGCATCAGAGCACGTCATATAATGTGGTAGGCTGACGCCTGGCTGGCCTCACTTCGAGTACTTTACTGACAGTTACAAGTGGCTTCTAGCACAATAAATGTGACAAATTTGCATTCCCTCCATTTGCCTAGCTATAGAAAGGCTGTCTATGATGGAAAGATCTTTTGTACTTCAGCCCAACAGCCGTTTTCCGTATCATAGAAGATATTTCTTTTCTACCAAAGACTAGTACTGGCCTGTCTTGAGGCTTTGTGCTATGGCGTCGAATTCCCCCAGAAGATACTCCACGCAATCGGTGGCACACTTTTTAAATCCCGCCTCGCAGTGATCAGCTCGTGGTGGAGGAGTTGCAGCAGAGTTAGCGCCCAATGCCACACCACTTCTTCCATAGCACATGAAGAACTCCCTGGGACACCGGCTTTGACAGTCCTCGTATGTGTAGGGGCTAGCAGATATAGTTACTGCCAAGCTGGCCACGGATAGGGCAACAAGTTTGAGTCTCATAGTCGCGATCAATGCTGTCTGTTGAACGTTAGGCAAGGTCTCTGACAACGTGTAGGCTTGCATGAACCTACAATATCGGTCTCAGGGTTTCGAGGTTTCAGATATTAGCTATTATATTAATTTAATAAAAATTATTTTAAAAGTATTATTTTAAGTTAATAAACTTATTTATATTAAATAGCTTATTTTTAAATATTTTATATATTTTAAGTCTAATTATCTTTATAAATAAGTAATAAATAGCTATTTATTTATATATCTTTAAAATTAATTATTAAAATATCTAGCTTTTAGCTAAAAATAAGATCCTAGATAATAATAAAAATATAAAGTATTTTACCTTATATATATTTTTTTGGTATTCTTTATCTTTATAGCCTTAAGGCTAAAGCCTCTTTTTGACCCCTTAACCCTATCACAGGTCTGTCGCCCTTATGGCCAATGCTGTTATAGCGAGTGTTTGCAAGCCTCGTTCAAGGGACACTAGTAAGTGACTGCCAATACAGAATCGAGAGACCAGGAAATCTTATTCAATAAATAGGCATCGCATCCACGGAATCTCACACAGTAATAACCTCTACGGAGACTCACGCCGTTGGTACTACCACCACAGCTACCGTCGAGTTCTCTACTACCGTAGCCACGTCTACAGTTGATGATAGCACGACAGTGGATACGACCGAAGTCGATACATCCACGTCAGGGATCCCATCTTACTCAACTACAGCAGCTGCAGAAACTACCGAGATCAGCACAACAGCCGACGCCACGACGGCCGAATCAACCACAACTTCAGACCCTACCTCAAGCATACCAGAACCCCAGCCGATCGAGACATTCGACATTCTTGCTATAGGTGGCTCTCTTGATGGGCAATACATCAAGGGCATGCCAAGCGAGGGCTCAATGATGGGATGGGATCTAGCAGACAGCGGCATACCCCAAATGCCTCCGTTTACAATTGAGCCGGGAACAAACTATGCCAAAGACCGCGACAATCTGTACCTATGTATCGGATATGGAGATGGTAGTGAGCCCAATTACGTCACGACATGCGACCTTACCACCAACGGGAATATTGACACTGGCTTCCTCACATGCGAGCAGACCACTGATCGAAAGCTCAAGTGTTCTGTGCCAGGCGTTCAGTGCGTCTTCGAGCCGGATACGGTCTGCACACCGACTGGTGGAGAGTTTGATAAGTTTTACACTTATTCGGGGAGATCGGATGGGCTCTGGCTTGCTATTCATTCGAGCAACAACCCGCCAACTGATAGCACTTATCAGCCCATTGAGCTTGGCATTACGCAAAATGAGTCTAAGTAAAACCGTTGATGGAAGGCCTTGGGTGATTGATATAGTATAGGGGGGAGGCTTCGTCACTATGTCTTGGGGTAGCGTAAAGTAGTTAATGACTCGTGTTGATATGAACTTGGAAATACAATTAATAACTTTTGTGGCTTCTATCTACTTATATCAGGTTTATGAGTAGCCAGCTCACTGCCAAAATCACCCCCCTTTACCGAACCAGCAATAATGCAGCGCTCGTCGCTGTCCCGACTTGCTTCTGTTTGTGGTCCACCAACAGAAATGATTTGTCCAGATCCAGATGCGTCGCTCTTCCAGATACCTGGACGAGGGCTTCGAGCAGCTATATCTGACAAGTTGAAGCCCTTTGCAGGACCACCAGGCCCTGTATAGTACAAGGAACTCTTTTTGGTTGACCCAAAAATACGAGGGAAGATCTTGCCCAAGGGCTGTCGTAGTACTGGAAGACATGCGGCAATGATGCCGAGGTTAGCTTCGATGAGTGTCCATACGCCGCGATCAATAAAGTTCCACGTTATGTCTTTTTTATTCCTCAGAGAATTTGACACGGATGTTACTCGGAGGATCGATGTAATGGTGACACTGTGAAAATGGTCAGTTCTAGTCTGGAGATATTAGGGCTTGTACTCACAATCCACCTAGCAGAAAGATGCAGCAGAGCAGCAGTTTTTCCCGTCTGCTGGTCTGCAGCCGCATGATCGGCATAATGGGGAGGGCCAGGACCATAACATCCGTCAAGATATTGAGAATAGCATATGCAACCCAGAACTTATTCGAGTCGATACACCTGGCGTCGACAGACTTGTCCCATGCGCCCTTGATAGGAACGCATTGCCAAATTGTCGCTGCAATACCACCAATACTGTATCCTACCACGACGCCCAAGACCACAAACGACCAAACACGAAACGACTTTGTGACGAATAGCCGAAGATATAGCAGGATTGCGGCGACTTTGTTGAGGCAGACGGTTGCTTTGTATGGCGCCTGGGCGATGAAGAACATCTTCAACGCCATCCGAAGATCGGGCTTTTCGAGGTCGGCTTTGTGCATTCCGTAGCCATGATGTATCGCAAGCTGTATGTACGTCGACAAAAGAACAGATGATATCTTGGAGAATTAGCGACGGTGCCATTGGGGGTCGAACAACTTACCAGTGAAATAATGATGGCAACATCGTCTGATCCAAGCTTGTGTATCGAGTACCGTGCAATACATCTCGCCACGACAAACAGACCCGATGAAATGATCATCACTAAGGATGTGATGTATAACTTCCAGCCATGATTGTCGACGCCATCGGCGGGAAATCCCATGCCTCTGTCAATCATTTTTGTGGCTTTACCGTACACGGACGGGCTAGAGTGGCACTTGGAGGGTGGCCGAGGAGAACCCCCAGTATATAAAGTTGCCCAGACATCGGTTCCAACAGCAGGGCACAGCCAATGGTACAATGAGCCTATGTCACCCGGCACATCACGATACGATGCAGACCGGTACTGCTACAAGCAGCACCGGGCCATCGTACGTTGGTTCCAAAGTCACGAGGAACTTACTTTCGGGGACAACGGAAGTGTCACCGCATTGCCGGCTCAATAGAGTGCGAGACATCGAGTGACGACAGGGCCAACGAGGAATCCGTAGCGACCATCCTGTCCTGGCAGTGAGGGAATATAATCAATCTCCGAAGGAGAAAGGATGAACGGTCCTTTTGCCTGCGATCCGGGGTGAACCAACCAGTTGGTGGTGTCATTTCATGCAGGGGTGAGGCACGGCGTGTTGTTTTGCGGAGGTTGGGTAGAGCAGACTGGTCACGAACCATTGAGGTAACGAAAACATGGAAATAAGAGGGAATACTGCGATTGAAGTCCTCTCATGTTCAATTGTAAAGAAACACGATTCCAGCAATGAACTCGTAGCTTCATTCTTCCCCCCATTGTCTACGGGCCGTGCCCCTGTCAAACCGTTGATCCGGAGGGTTCGGCCGCTAAGTTCATCCTGACCTGGTCACATCCTTTGTGGATTCCTATTCAGGGCACTTCCCCGATGCGCATCCCAGTGGTTAAATAAAGTTCTCAAATATCCCCATCCCAACTTGAGACAGTGACTTTGCCTTCTGTCACCCCTGCGCTACTGCACCTCAAACATGTACACGGTCAATTGGGCTTTTGCATTCGCCCTTTGGGCAGGCCTGGCTACTGCAACGCCGAAATGCAACCCATCCAAGTACATCACTGTCGAGACGGCGAATGGACCGATCACTGGTCATGTTGCAGACAATTCGCCCTGTGTTGTTGAGTATTTGGGTATTCCCTATGCGAAACCACCGGTGGACAAGTTGAGGTTTGCGGCTCCTCAGCGCATCACGTCTTACTCCAAGAAGCCTTTCGAGGCCAAGAGTTTTGGATATGATTGTCCATTAACGGCGAGTAAGAAGGTGGATTATCCTGATATGACACCCCAAGCCCAGCGGATCATTTCATACTTTGCCAGCGCGGCCGGAACCCCCCAGAGTGAAGACTGTTTGACACTCAATATCTGGTCCAAGGCCACGCCCAATTCTGCGAGAGCAAACAAGCCCGTGCTTGTCTTCTTCTATGGCGGACGTAAGTTACTAGCGTGTCGTGTATCAAGACCGAGACTGATTTGGTGATACAGGCTTTGCTATCGGAAACACCGACAGTCCTTTCTACAACGGCAAATACTTCGCTGACGCAGAGGATATCGTCGTCGTCACTGTCAACTACCGCATCAACATCTTTGGCTTTCCCGGCGCACCTGGCGAGACTCAGAACCTAGGTCTCCGCGATCAACGAGCTGCTGTCGAGTGGGTTCGCGATAACATTTGGAGATTCGGCGGCAACCCTTCCAAGATCACCATCGCCGGCCAATCTTCTGGCGGCGTAGCTGTAGACTACTGGACGTACGCCTACAAGAAGGACCCGATTGTCAACGGGATCATCGCCCCATCCGGCAACGCGTTTAGTTTCCCTGTTAACTCCGCTGCTGTACAGGAGAAGAACTGGGCTTCGGTTGTGGCAGCTGTAGGATGCAACACTACCAGTGAGGTCATGTCCTGCATGCGCAAGGTCGACTGGGAGGATATCAAGATAGCTGCTGCTGGTGTCAGGCCTGCTGCTAGTTCTAGTGTTCTCCGATCCATTCCTCCATTCTACCCCAAGCCAGATAACGAGATTGTCTTTTCAGACTACGTCAGTCGAACCAAGAGCGGAAACTTTGTCAAAGTCCCCATTCTGTTTGGCAATAACAATAATGAGGACGGATACTACCGTATTCCTGCCTACGGAAATGGAGTTGTTCCTACCGACGCCCAAGTCAAATCATTCCTTCTCGAGTCCTTCACCTGTCCGGTATCCTACCAAGCCAAGGCGCGTCGAGATCACAATGTACCGGCATGGGCGTACCGATATCTGGCAGACTGGGATAACACGAGATTGTTCCCTACGAGTGGCGCGTACCATGGAGTCGATCTGCACATGATCTTCGGCGCATCTGGGGATGTCAGTGGCATTGAGCCATCGGCGGACCAGAAGAAGCTCACCAAGATCATGCAGCATGCTTGGTACTCATTTAGCGATGATCCTTGGTCCGGTTTGAGCAAGCTTGGCTGGCCTAAATTTAATCCCAGCCGTAAGACCTTGATTGAGCTGGGTAAGGGCACGAAGCCCCGTGTCGACTTTGTGAAGCCTTCTGTCTACGATGCCCCTTGCTCAACAGTCACGATGGGGGCGCTTTCTACTTCTACCTAGGATAGGACATTTTCGTAAAACGCTTTTTCTAAAACATGAAGCTTGAACTATTATCCAAGCAACATCAATTCAAAGTCCGTCGTTCTCTGTTTCGTAGTTGACTCCCTAGAAGTTCTTCGCGATATGTCCATGCCCAACAGATGCCTGCAACTTGTATTTTTTAAGAACTGTGCACTTTTTTAAGAGTATTTCATCATCAAATAGCACTAGCTTTATGTAGAATGGCATTAATACTGCATAAAATTGTGGGATGGTGAAATCATTCGTGCAAGTAAATGATACCTTATCGCAGATCTTCATTCGCCATCCACAGACACTGGGTCGGCAGACTTACTGTTGTCCTTGATCCTAGCACCTTAGATAACACTGCCAGGACCTGTCGCATTTCATGAAAGTGGCTAGATAAATAAAATTGACAACGGACAGTAGACAATCAAGCCGACAGGTCAGTAGGCGAGTTTGCCGCATGTCTCAGTCAGACGTCCGTGAAAAAACGGAAGTCTAGGACTATCATATAAAGTCATCACATTCCTTATCATGCTGTGGCGCATCAAGCAGTTTAAGCTTAATTTACACTTTTTATGGTAAAACATGCATTAGATATCTCTAGTTCGACAGTCTAGACAAGTCTAGGGCTTGACGTGAGGGGTGCCGGGACTTGGTGCTCTGTTGTAACATCTCACTGTGATTCGATCCCCCCACCACCATCTTTTACACTTCAGCCAGCCACGGGCGGGATATCGAGTGCGTTTACCCAGATTCGGGAGTCATTCATCACTCACGCTCAGCCGCAAGCCTCTTCATGCAAGAGTGTACGAAACTGTCACATATGATTGTCTCAATTGACCACCCACTTTGGAGTAGCAAAACTCTCCACAGCAGACCAAGGTGCCATAATTACCCAACCTGGGACCTGCTAGGTCTATACTAAATTGCACTATGTTGACCTAAATATTTCTATCACCTGGAATAGTGGTCTTAGGTTTCCTTGCGCCCCTATGCCACCTTTATTGAGAGCAGGAGTTTGAGCAATGCTGCATTCCCGGGCAGTCGACATGATGCTAGTAGGGCTGAAAAGGTCGTCGGCTGATCGATTCTTGCTTTCAGCCGCACTTTGATGCATGGTCTTCGTACTCTGTAGTCATCAAACTGCTGCCATCGAGAAAGGGTGCCAGAATAAAGTGGTGTCCAGACCTACCAAATAGTAGAAAGCTCGCCTTAATTCTTTCGTCACTGAGGTCTCAGATTTTCTTGCTTGCTTGCCTTGCAGGTATAACTTGGGAATAGTTCGTCCGTTTTCTGAAGGAGAGGCGTTGGCATCGCTGCTGTTGTCCGTCAAGGTCGCTATAAGAACCTCTCTCGTCCTGTGCTTAATCACATCCCTCTCCGCAGTAACAATTCCATATTTCATCACACAATCCTTGTCATCGATTACCTATACTCAAACCCTTCACCATGTCTGGCCCTACCATCAATGGAAACGCATTCTCCGTCTCGTCCCTCCCGGATGGCCCTGAGCAGTCGGGTGCGGACGAGATGAGAGTCAACCATCTCCCCGAGAACACTAATTACATCGTTCTCGAGACCCAGGACCCCCTCAAGAGGCCCGAGAAAAGAACCCTCCAAGATCTTCACGTCGAGCTGCATGAATACCTCGGCGGCAACACTTGGCTCTGCCGCTATGAGCCTACGGACATCAAGTCCCTGCGCGACCTTGCTTTCGTCAAAGATGCGAAGCCGCTGCAGCCAGAGCTGAAGCTCCAGCCAGCTCTTAAGGATGGTGCGGCTGAAAGCCGTACGGTTGATATCGTCCTTCAAAATCGTGCCGATGACTCTGCTGAGGATATCTCCCAGCGCATTCAAGATTCCCTTGGCATCTCACCTGAGGATATCACGATCAGAGACGGTGCCTCTGTCATTCGTCTGACGGGTAACAATGACAAGCTGCAAGAGATCGCCAAGATCGACAGCGTTGGGTCCATCCAAGAGGTACACAAGCTCGCCTTCTTCAACAATGTTGCACGTGAGATCCTTCATGCCGAAGCCAGTGGATCCAACACCGTCTTCAAAGGCACCAATCAGATAGTCACAGTCGCTGATACTGGCTTCGATACTGGCGATGCGAACAAGACCCATGAAGCCTTCACCGGTCGTGTTAAGAAGCTCATCCCCATTGGCAGGTCAGCCAAGACCAACGACCCCGATGGGCATGGTACGCATGTTTGCGGGTCTGTTCTCGGGGATGGTCACTCTGAGAAGATGGGAGGCTCAATCCAGGGCATTGCACCAAAGGCGAGTCTAATTGTCCAGTCTCTTCTGGACGACGAAGGTGGCTTATTCGGTGAATCTAAGAAGACCCTCGGCGATTTACTCAAAGAGGCGCTCGATCACCAGTCTTTCATCCATACCAACTCCTGGGGCCCCGTCTGGACGCGCCAGCTTGAGTACAACAACGCAAGTACAGACCTCGACACTTTCGTTTCCAATCATCAAGAGATGACAGTTTGCTTCGCTGCTGGTAACGACGGAAATGAGAGGACTGATCGTGGCCACATTGGTGCACAAGCAGCGGCCAAGAACTGCATCGCGGTTGGGTCGTGTGATAATCAGCGCAAGGCCAAGAATAGCCGTTTCGACGCCTTCAAGGCCGATGGTGTTGTTGAGGGTAATCCCAACAACATCTCCCACTTCAGTAGTCGTGGTCCAACGGTTGAGAACCGCATTAAGCCTGATGTTGTTGCACCAGGTACCATGATTCTGTCGGCAATGTCGAGAAAGGCGAAGCCAGATGACAGATTCGGTCGTTCAACTGACCCTTCGTGGACGTTCAGTTCGGGCACTAGCATGGCTACGCCGCTTGTCGCAGGCTGTGTTGCCGTTCTTCGAGAGACACTGCAGAAAGACGGTGTCACTTCTCCAAGTGCCGCTTTGCTCAAAGCCCTGCTTGTTAACGGCGCTGTTAGCACAGGCAAGAGAGTTGAGGCCCAGGGCTTTGGCCGCGTTGACCTCGCAAACTCTGTCATCCTCAAGGGCATAACTACCAACAAGGGCTACCTTGAGGGAGAACTTCTCGACGAGGATGACGAAGATGAGTTTATCAAGACACTCACCCTAGGGGACCTTCTTATTCCTGATAGGTCAGACTCGGAGTCTGTTACGTTGAAGGTCACGATGGTTTACTCTGATCTCCCTGGCGCTGCCCTTCAAAACGATATCAATCTCCAGGTTGCTGTTGGTGATGCGCCGAGCAGATTCGGGAACTTGGGGGATAGACCTGATGATATCAACAACGTGGAGCAGGTTATCTGGACTGGCATTCCTGCTGACGATAGGGAGGCAAAGATCACGCTGAATGTGTCTGCGCCGAGGACCATGTGCGGGAATAAGCAAGCTTTTGCTCTAGTTTGGAGTGTGATTTAATGAGAGCTCGCTAGAGAACATAGGATCTCGACACCAAGCTATATAAGTATTCAAGTAGCTTAGCCTATTCTAGAGGTATTACATACTAAATTCATTCTTTTACCATCGTCTAAAGTCTTCACTTTTCTTGCTCTCGGGGCCGGTATGTCCCAGTGCATAGAGAGTGGAATCTGCTTACTTATTCCGCAACCAGGAATGCATATCGGAGAGCTAAATTATCCGGTTCCATGATGAACAGCAAGGTAGATACTTACATAGATCCTCCTGGGAAAATGGCCCGAAAGTGCGGCTGAGCCGTGTTAACCGGGTCGGCCGCCTTTCGGAGTGACGAGACTGGACGAACTTGCGCACAGCCTCAAGATCGACAGTTTGAGAAATTCTTCACGAGAAAAGTGGTGTCATTTTACTCTCACTTACAGATCTTACGCATTGTTTTATCTGTCACTAGTCTGGGTCAGGTTCCTGTCCTGGAGTCTAGTTGTTACGTATATTCCAACCTTGGACGTAAACTCAATCTCAGGAACACCACGAGCATGGCCCCAAATCAAGCGGCAGCATGTGTTATTATACATATTGAAGATGCTTGTTTCTCGCTAGTAAATAGTTCATTTCTTTTTATTGAATCTGAGAATTGCCCGAAGGCCCAAGCGATGATGATGCCAGCCTCGTAGGGCGATGGTAGTGGAGCCCGAGATTGAGATCTGCGCGCTCTGTTGTTTCTAAACAACCTTCTTCCATAGCCTTAAAGTTTGCTGGCTCTCAACGCATGAGTTGTACTAACTATACTTTGCGATTTATGGGAACAGTTGTCGTAAACAAGTCCCATTTCCCCTCCGAGTTTGCTGATGATAAGAGGCCGAAGTTGTTACTCAGCAAGTCCGTTCCGCAAACTACCAGTCACTAGCGGCCGCTGCACTGCCTCAACGGCCCCGAAGCAGACGTCATCTGGACATCGTATAGTTAATGCCGCGTTTTAAACCCCGAATCCTTGGAGTATTTTTAGGTAGCGTGAAACAAATCCACGTGGTTTGTGGCTTTGCTCGGTAGCTTGATGTTTTATCATTTGAGGCGTTGGTAGGAGGACTCTGATGAACCAAGATTAGACATGAAATGGGGCTCCGACGATACTTGGGATGGATGATCTTTGCTAGGGATGGGACTTCTAAAAGCCCAGTAAAAATGGACTTCTTATTCAAGTCTCTATTTGGATGAACAGTTGCTATGTGAGGTACTTCTACATCTCAGCCGTGTCTTCATGTGAGTCCACCTCGCAACCCAAGAGGATCATAACCCATGTATATCAAGCAGCACCATGCGATATGTTGAAACACTCATGGTTACCTTTTGACCCAAGGAATGTCGTATTGCCTCGGTCATGGATGCTTCAAGTTTAAAAGTGGTCTTCTATGGTCGATCATGACCAACAAGTCCACATGTCGGCCGCCGCTAGACGCACGTAGCAGAATATGTGCCATGCCAGGTCGGCAGTCAAGATATTTCCGAAGCTTCTAATAAGAACAAGTTACAGATCCGTCAACTGATATCCAGCATGTGCAGCATTTTGGCTATGTTGTATCTTGATCACAATGCTGATAGGACATAACCGACGGCTCTTTATCGTGTACGCCTCCTTGGCTACTTTATGGGTCTTTTTGTTCCAACTCTGCAGGCTCTACACGTTCTCTGACCCTTCTTCCTTCTTTTATGACTCGGGCCGAGCCTACCAGACGCGGTACAGTGCTCTTCGACAACGCCAAGCGGATGAACTACTCGACGTTGCCGAGCACTTTCCCGTAGAAGACCTAGCGAAACTTCCCCTTTCCAACAATATCGTCGAAGCAATACCACGAGACTCAGAGAGGCGTATCTGTATCGGCATACCGAGTGTCACACGAGAAAGAGACCAGTTTCTACCCAGAGCTGTGGCCTCGCTTGTCCAAGGTCTCAGCCTCGAACAGAGACAGGCGATACACATCATCGTACTATTGGCAGACGATGACCCAACGTTCCATCCAGCCTTTGGTAAACGATGGCTTGACCTTTTGGCTGATCAAGTCCTTTTGTACGGCAACTCCTCGACAATCGATGCTCCGAAGCGATACCGTATCGTCGCGCCGGATCACAGTCATGAGCTCTCCCGCAACGACCGAGTCCACCGCGACTACGCTACATTGATCACAGCCTGCCAGGAGCAACGAGCAGAGTATTTCGCTTTGGTAGAGGATGATATCATTGCTGCGTACAATTGGATAGGTCGACTCTCTACTGCCTTGAACAAGCTCGAACGAACCGAAGACGCAAAGAACTGGCTGTATCTACGACTGTTCTATTCCGAAACATACATGGGCTGGAACGCTGAGGAATGGTCAACCTATCTCGTCAATTCGATATCAGTGTACTGTATCGTCTTGGTGCTCTACCTTCTGATAGTGGCTATAGATACACGACGGAGATCTCAGACCTTTCATCCAAACTCCACCATCTGGGCCGTTCCCCACCTGACATTCTGGACAGCGTCTTTCATCCTGCTGTACTTCCTTGCCGGTCGCCTCGCAGTCAATCCGTATCCAACTGGCGTTCATGAGATGCCAAACTATGGATGTTGCGCACAGGGGCTGGTCATACCTCAGCAACATCTTCATGCACTTGGTGCCGCCCTGAACAGCGCATCTGATGCTATTGCTGGCGACTCGCTCATAGAGAGCTTCGCTGATAGCCATCACCTAAAGAAGTACGCTATCACGCCAAGTGTACTGCAACATGTTGGAAGGATGGGGTCATCAGATGTCGGAGGGACTCGCAAGGTGACGTGGAACTTTAGTTTCGAGAAGACGAGCACTAGGAGATTACGGGATTAATAGACTTATGAGGTTTGTTTCAAGTTCAGTCCACATCAGATATCATATCAGTTCACCCTCTGCAGGATCCCTCATCATACTCTCCCAAAGATCTTGTCCGTACGGAAATACCATCTAACATCCCTCGCCGGGATTCGCTTCAACGCCGTCGTCGTCAGCTAACGCAACGCGGCGTATAGTATCACCAATATCTGCTTCAATGTCCGATGAGAATCTCGATGTGCGCTCGAGCTCCATCAGCGCACCGAGTAACCGAACTCCTCTCTTAGCGATCGAGCTTGCATGGGCTTCCTTACCAAGAAAGTCCTTCCCAAACTCAACATAATCCCGTAGCCTCTCCCAGTCATGCGTGAGGGCATTGTGAGTCTTGAAGAGCAAAGCAAGGAGGAGAGTGATTGAGCAGCTGATCATGTACGACAGCGTAGTCCACATTCTGCGGCATATGCGTGCCCCGAGACAATCAGGCCATTTCTGGAATGCTTCGATGCTTCGCTCCGCTATCGTCACACACGACATCTGCAGCCGATCAGTGACATTCCTAAACTAGATCAAGGGCACTTACTTGGGAGAACGCGTATCGCCAGTCACGAAAACACGACAATTGGAACTGGCGATGAACAGTGAAGACCTTCGACACTTATCAGTCAGAAACACTGGTACATAGTAAATCTTTACCGACTTTCTGAGCAATACTCATGAGAAGCATTGCTGGCATCAGGCCCGTAGGAAGACCATCGGTTGCTGGGTTGTCGCTTGGTGCAGTATTGACGTCTCGTAACGCATCAGACCATGAGAGATACAAGCTCTTGATCTCCTCATCGGCCCGTATCACTTCATCGTATCGTCTATCAATATCATCTGTCTGTGTGTCACCAGCTCTTAGCATGCGATCATGGTGTCTCCACATAACGATAGCCACTGTGAGATTACCGTCAGCCTTTATCCTGGTACTTCGAAATGACTGGCCTTACTTTGGGCAAGGCAATTCGTCCAGGTAGTAATGGTGCTGATCTCGTCCGGCGGGGCGTCAATTCTGCCATCTTTTATCATGCGCTCTTCATCGTCGTGACAGTTGGCGGGCATTGGGGTATTGAACTGCGTATAGTGAATCTGGCAGGTGTTTTGGAATGGAATCTGTAGCCAGTCGTACCGCACAAGAAACCACCAGACTCGCTTTCGCACTTCACGGTCGACGGCCTCATCGACACCAGGGTCATCGTTGCCCAACCTATGGAGGTTCAGACATTGAGCGATGCGAATAGCAGCGGATACGAGAACACAAATGAGATCTGACTTGTCAAAGTTATGGGCAACTTGAACCAGCAAGCAGATTGTTTGAACCGAGGTCAGTTTGTGCTTATCCATGAACTCGGCTTTATACAGCATCTCTCTGCTCCTGTCAAACAAGACACGAGACGCTTTGCTGTCGACTTGCATAGCGAGACGTCAATCACTTGCGTAATGAGGGTTTCCAGGCAGCTCACCTGTTATTGGCTGAGGTAGAGATGACAGGTAGTCGCTGTCGAGATGGTAGAGCGTTTGCTTGTAGAGAGTCAGAATTGCAAGTAGGGCAGCAGGGCGCGCATCTTACGGAGAGAAGAGCATAATAGAAAGCTATCCAATTTCTATCACACTCAATTTTGAGAACATTCTCGTCAAACTCGCGCAGAAATGTTGGCATGTGAATAGTGTTATGCATCCAGGTCAAATGCTTCTCATGAAGCACCAACAGCAAGCGAGCATCCTCTACAGGTAGGAAAGTATCCCACTTTTGAACAGGCTGCAACATGGACGTGGAAACAGACTCTCGTCCAATAAATTGGTTGAGAATATTGCGCCGTCCGTGGGAAAGAAACTCCAGCATGGCAGCAGCTTCGTTGGTCAACCTAGTGTCGGGCGTCGATAGCGAAGCCAAAAGCTGTTCAATCATTCGCTCATCAATGTGCGGTAGGGATTCATTGCAGACCGCAGTTATGCTACCAGCTGTAGGGTTAACCGTGGCGACCTCGTCGATCGAAGTTGGCGGCACTTGTGCGAGACTGGCCGCTTCCGGGACAGGGACAATTACAGGTGGCGGGTCATCTAGCGCTGTCGAAGCCCTGGAGCGCCCTACCGAGCGTCTCGAAACAACAGCGACGGGCTCTCGCTGACATTGCGCAGCTTTGTTCTGGCGCACGCATGCGGTGCAGGGAATCGTCTTGGAGCATTTGATCTTGCGGCGAGAGCAATTAGTGCAGGCGAGAACAGATCGCTGACTGCTTCGTACTGTTCTCGGATTTCGCATGTGTAAATTATTCCCGGTCGGCCGTGTTTTGCACAATTATTACGAGTGAGCCATTTTGAACACGGCCGAGATTTGTGGATGGATTTGGCCTACATCCCTGTCCGGCTAAGCCCCGGCTATCATAGCTCCTGGTAACATGAGCTGTAATCTGTTAAGGATTGGATATCCCGGTCTGGATTGCACAACCCATCGCCCAGAAGGTCAATCAAAACTTTTGGGTTTCCCATTGGATATAATCGTATGCCGTCATGTTCCGGATGATTTAAGCTGCCTCGTTTTACTGCCATAGCCTAAGCGTGGTCATGAAGGAATGCCACCCATGCAAAACTCGGCCGAGTTATGAGGGAATGCTTGACCTAATTGACATTCTCCTGAATACGGTGGGACGACAACTGAACAGATTACTTCATAAATACCCTCAGTCTCCTATTTTCTGACCGAAAACTGTTTATGGGATGGTGATATCATAATCTTTCTTCCTTTCCAGCGTCATCCATTCTGCGACGTCCCGAGTACCTGTTCACTGAACGCCCTGACTACCCTATACCACCATCGTCAACAGCAATGGCTCCCGACCCCATGTCTCCTGTGGCTCGTACCAAGATTTGTGTGTACTGTGGCGCAGGCACTGGTTCCAGTTCGGCCCATATGGAAGCTGCCAGGTCGCTCGGTCGTGTGATGGCTGCAAATAACATCGACCTTGGTGAGTGATTAGTGACAGTCAATTACTGGAATGGCTTTTTTGAGCAATCGTGACTGATACACTGCAGTTTACGGTGGCGGAACTGTTGGCCTCATGGGAGAGATCGCCAAGACTTTGGTCTCGATTAATGGGCCTCAATCTGTTCATGGCATTATTCCCGAGGCCCTCGTCAAGCACGAACGAGCTGGTTCCAGCCAGGCCCAGAATATTCCCAACGAAGCCGTCTTTGGTCGAACGACCCTCGTAAAGGATATGCACACGCGAAAGAAGCTTATGGCTGAAGAAGTCTTTGCAGGTGGACCCGGCAGTGGTTTTATTGGCCTCAGTGGCGGCTTCGGAACCGTGGAAGAGATTTTCAAGACAACGACATGGATTCAGCTTGGCATTCACAGTCGGGGTATTGTGCTTCTCAACGTCGATGGCTATTGGAACGGAATTATTGATTGGTTGGATAAGGCTGCCGAGGAAGGATTTGTGAAGCCGGGAAACAAGGGTCTTCTGGCGGTAGCTGAGACTGGCGAAGGCGCTATCAATGCGTTACGCGAGTACAAGGTATCGAGCTCGATCTACCAGCTCCAGTGGGGGACTCAATAGGACGTGGAAAAACAATCGAGCCGACGATTCCAAGCATTACTTTGGTTCAATTGACAAGGTGAAATCTTGCGTGATAATGCCTTTCAACCTTTCTCGACCAATCGCCCACAGGCACTAACTAACAGAGCTGAAAGCTCAGCCTCCCAGATACACATGATTCACTCTCTTCAACGAAGACTCATCTTATCATTCCACAACTACAGCAGAACCGATGACATGGCGATAAATCAGAATTTCCCCTACGAGAAATTACCCAACCCCCAATCATTTCGGCTCCTTGAGATCGAAAATGGCGACAGCAATTGCACTGTCAGATGCACACTGAGATTGCACTCACTGGAAACGGCACCTTCGTATCAAGCTTTGAGCTACGTATGGGGACCTCCAGCTACGACCAATGGCAAATCAATCCAATGCAACGGTCATGACTTCTTCGTCACTGACAACCTGTACGGAGCTTTGCATCGCTTGAGGAAAATAAGAGATTGTCGCTGGATCTGGATTGACCAGATCTGCATCAATCAAAATGATCTCCAGGAACGATCTCAACAAGTCAGTACCATGAGAGATCTATACAGAAAAGCTGAGCTAGTCAACGCTTGGTTAGGCCTGACAGATTCACCTGAGTCTGCCCGTGTTGCTGACATGATTTACGCAATGGCATCTGACAGTTGGCCTGGCGTAATGAGAGGCGAACACCCTGTTGACGACGAAACCCTGGTATCGCTTGGCCTACCTGCCCAAGACTTTCGGAGCTGGGTAGCCTTCCATAATATGCTCGCCCTTCCATACTTCTCAAGGGTATGGATCATTCAAGAGATTGCCTTTGCGAAATCCTATAGGATCCTGTGGGGGAGCGTCACTATCCCTGGCACGACCTTTCTCAGATCTACGTGCGGATGGTTATTGATGCCTAGGGTATTGAGGAATCTCGCTACAGAACATGATGTGAAGAACGCGGCCATACTTCTGATGGGAAATTACGAAAGCAGAAATTGGGAATTTCTGGTGTATAATTTTTTGGACCACGAAGCATCGGATCCGCGCGATAAAATATATGCACTCATCGGGCTCGCAGATCAGACAGGATATGACATCGAGGCAGATTAAAATAAGCCCGTTCTGGAAGTTTACCAAGATTTCGTGCACAAATCCATCGCTGCAACCCAGCAACTCGACATTCTGCGGTTCTCCACTGTTCAGGATCTTGATATGAAAACAGGGCCGTTATGGGTCCCATGGTTTCATAGCTTGCAAAAACAGCCAATATCTACTCCAGCAACGTACAACTCTTCGAAGAACTCCAAGTCAAAGTGGACGGCGATACAGATCAAGGAGTATTGACCTTGCGGGGAATACATGTTCATACTATCGCCATAGCGATAATGCAGTTCAGGCCAAGGACAGATTTACGGGAGGAACCCAAGTCAAAGGTTTGGGAAACAGATCCAAGCATCTCAGAGGAGATGATTTCGGGCTCATTGGGATGGAGTCCTATTACCTGGATCCTACAAGCGTATGAGATGATGGTGCAACATGAAGACGTGATTCTTGCGAGAAACGATGTTGATTTGATAACACTGCTTCTTAGTGCATTGACACCTTTGGTGGATCTAAACTTCTACCTGGCTGATTTCAGAGAGTACTTATCATCTACTCTAGTACGACTTCTTGCCCTTGAAGACAAGAACGATGAGATGAAAGCTGTCCTCGGGCTTCTACATCTTGTACTTCAAGTGTGCCCACCAACACTCGAAAGACAGGCGATTTTCGACGATGAGGAAGAAATGCAGAAACTGAGAAATAAACTCGCAGAAGTCTACGGCTCCCAAGATGAAATCAACACGTCTGTCGAGCTGGTAAAGAGTCTGAAGATTTCACCACTCACGGCGCGAAACAATGTACACAACTACTTTAAAGATGCGATGAAAGCAGATCGGATGTTCTTTATAACGAAATTAGGGCCCGTTGGGATTGGGCCTGTGTCAATGAAGCCTGGAGACTATGTTTGTATTCTTTACGGCGGACGTACGCCTTTTGTGGTGCGACCAGTGGACGGTGCTGGTGACGAAGATTATCTGTTCTTGGGGGAGTCTTTTGTTAACGGGCTGATGAAAGGAGAGGCTTTGGATGACGAGAGCGCTATTGAGAAATGGTTCCGTCTAAGATAAAGGGCTGAATGCTAACTACCTTTATAGAAGCCCTTGAGCCCCAGATTAGTCCATCAACTGTTGCAGTTTAATCTCACCATTTTGAGGTATTTAAAAAACAAGGCTGACCTCACGCGTGATGACCCATGAATCACTAGCTTAAAGATATTTATAGAAGTATGTGAGGCCCCCAAATGGGACTGAAATGACAGTAAGCTGCATGGAAGACCAGTAGCTGATTGGCCGTAAGACAAAGCTGAAAAAGACGTTATCTCGGAGTCAAGGACTTACCCAAAGCCTGATTTTGGTCTACAGTGCATAAAAGTAATGCCTCATCTTCGATCGCGGCCCTCTGGTCTAAATCACCACCGACCATGGAGCATAAGTCATATTTCAGTTACCCCATTACCCAACCCTTTCCGTTCCGATGGTTCACACCAGTTGCTGTGATTGGGGGCATCGTGTTCATCGCGCTCTTCACTTTGATGAACTTTGCTTCGAGTAGCTATGAACTCATCGTACAGAACTCTCTGGACCCAAATGCAACGGTTTCCAAGCGCGGCTTGCTGCATCGCTACCCATCTTTCCTGACGACCAAAGTACAGCCCAAATGCCAGCCCGCCACGTTACCAGTGAACAGCAATTTCTTTACAAACGACACGGCTTTGACGTACACGTTGACAAGTGTTTGGGAGAAGGGGAAAAAAGGTCAACGAGTCATTTCGCCGGCTCTCACGTATCACAGAAACACACTGCAGGACTGCTCTATCCATTCCGTGGAAATTGACTTTGATTCGTTGGACAGAGCTGGAAAACAAATCGGCTTTTGCGAATGGGGCGCAGTTGTACGGTCGTATATCTCGTGCAAGATTGACACACCAGCTGGAGAAGTCTTCTTCAACATGACACAGACCTATGACTACGTTCCCGAGACTGTTTCCTTCGATAGTCTCCACAAGTTTCTTGGTACTGGGTTCCTTAGCCGCAACAAGACAACGCAAGCTAGCCTCTGGTGGGGCGAGTCCCTGATGTCGACATTCTGGGGAGAAGTGACACTGATGCTCCAGGATCAGCGGGGGGCTATCAAAGATGATGATGACAAGATAGAGCTCAACAAGGGGACAGTATCTTTCGTGACCAACGATACTTACCGTGGTATTGATGACCCCGGCTTCTTCAGCCTCGATTATCGTTTCTACGGTAGGAGGATCGATGAAGTAGCCTGTTGTCCAGGCTTACCGCTTCCTTTGACGGCAAAGGCTCTAGATAAGAGCGACACATATCCGAACATATGGTTAAAAGCAGACTCACTGGCAAAAGCGGCGTATTCGACCATTCTCGCTGATCTTGGTCAGAAGGCAGTCCCAAAATCCAACATCCTCACCGACACCAAGTTGCTGACGCGCTACACGGAAAACTTCTCAACAGCCCGCATGGCAAATCTGAGATCAGGCCCCGCAAACGAAAGCTACACCGCACTAAAGAGAACGACTGGTGACTTGGGTATCACGCCGTCTGTTATCGCGACGACGTACATCTGTCAAGTACCGCGGCTCAAACCAGCAGGAAATCTCATCGTTGCTATAATTGTAGCTGATCTTGTGCTGCTTCAAGCGGTATGGCAACTGTACAAACTTTTGGCTGAGTTTTATCTTGGGAAGAAGAATCGGGAGGCGGTACCCTGCGAGAGATGCTCTGGTGTTGGGCAGGTAGATGATGCTATACCACCGTCTATGCCGAGCCAGGAGAGTGGGCTGGAGTATTATCCGTTGATGAACACGCGGCGGCAGAGCGATGGTCTGTTGACGCGGGGTAGGGTTTGATCATGAAGGCTCAGCAGTCTGCAATATTATCATTACATAGCCCTCGGGCCTTTGTTTAGACTATTTGATTAAGGTTGAATGGCAACCCGTGTAATGACATGCCTTGGAAGCTTCCATCCCGCTCAAGGTCCGGCGCTAATGCAAGTTGCTGACATTTAAAGGCCCACTCCTGGCGGCAACACAGACACAATTCTTTTCTCCGCCTGCACAACCTTGCCTTGCTCTGGATGATAGTGAGAGCATCGGGCAGAAACTCGGCAAAAAAGCATAATTGGAACGGCTTGGCATAACTAAGCCTCCAGGTTTACGATGGTGAAGTACGCGGCCCGGTCGATTCATCTACTGTCATGGCGCATCTCCAACATGGGAGCGGTGATAAAGCAGACAGAGAATGCAGACAGAGAATACATAATGATGGACATTCCGCCTGAAAAGAAACATCCAACATCACTCTTTTCATCTAGTGACTGCACTGTAAAAGTCCACCATGAAGGCCACCCTCAACTACGCTGTCCAAGGCATCACGGCCCTCGCAGCTGTACTTCCAGCTTCCGCGCAAAACCTCTCCTACGGCGCCGACAACTTCTACCGTAGCGAATCCGTCGCCATCCAGCCCATCCACTTCAACACTATTTACAACACTAAAATCGTCGGCAATGTCTTCACCGCCAGGAACGCAAGCCTCAATGCCAGCTCCCCCGCCATTGTCGTCGGCCATCCCATGGGCGCAGTCAAGGAACAGTCCGCCAATCTGTACGCCACGAAGCTGGCAGAGGAGGGCTTCATCACCCTGACCCTCGATCTTCCCTTCTGGGGCAGAAGCGACGGCCCCCAGAATCTCGTATCGCCCGATTTCTACACCGAGGCCT
Organism: Fusarium sacchari; assembly: GCA_017165645.1. Classification (NCBI taxonomy): domain Eukaryota; kingdom Fungi; phylum Ascomycota; class Sordariomycetes; order Hypocreales; family Nectriaceae; genus Fusarium; species Fusarium sacchari. The sequence continues at coordinate 2,362,509 of JADANP010000007.1, forward strand.
ACAGTGCTGCGGTCGATCATCTGGGTACTTACAACTTTGTTGATCGCGATCGCATCGGGGCGCTTGGAATTTGTGGCAGCGGTGGATTTGTCATCAACGCGGCCAAGATTGACGCTCGGATCCAGGCTATCGCTACTGTTTCTATGTATGACATGGGTACCATGAACCGCCAGGGTCTGAGAGGAGCTACGTCGGTAGAGCAGCGCAGAGCAATCATCGCCAATGCGTCACAGCGTCGATGGGCTGAAGTCGACGGAGCACCGACTGGATACGCCGTCGGCACTCCAAACGAACTCACAAGCCAGTCGGATGATGTCGCCCGTGAATTCTTCGACTTCTACCGCACCGTCCGAGGCGAGTTCACTCCCGAGGGATGGCAGCGGAACCAGACTACTCACCCTTCACTTATCACCAACGTCAAGTTCCTCAACTTCTACCCCTTCAATGACATTGAAATCATCTCTCCTCGTCCACTTCTCATTATCTCTGGCGATCAATCTCACTCGAGGGAATTCAGCGAGAATGCTTATCGTGCGGCTGGTGAACCTAAGGAACTTTACTGGGTTCATGGAGCTAGTCATACTGATCTTTATGATCGCACCGAGATTATTCCTTTCTCTAAGCTTAACGAGTTCTTCAAGAGAACCTCGTTTAAAGACTGCAACGACGCCAACGCACTCTTGGCTTCTTCATTTCACTTCTCTAGGATTAGATGCTCAATGCAAACAAAACCCTCAATTTTTGCAAATACTACTCTTACTTTGCCCATAGAGATAAACATATCTATCTTCCAACTGTCATTAGACACCATATCTATTCACAAGACGTCTCGTTTTTAGACATCCATTGTCACTAGAAATCCCACCACTGCAAGTTAAGGCCTTGGTTAGGGAAGCAGGTGCTGTAAGTCAGTCGAAGCCCCCCGCCATTTTTGTGTCAGCAACTTGCATTAGCGCAAAATGTTACAGCGGCTGTAGCGTGTAAGCAAGGTGCATTAGTGTAGATGGCATGCAGTATGTGATGCGACCAGAATATAATCGTTCAATATGACAGCCATACTTACTTACGTTTGGCCCTTTTTTTAAACAGAATTCTTCCAAGACACTTTCCAACTCATATCTTAAATCTGTTCTTGACCTTGTAATCTACTCATTCGCACAGTTTTGACGACTATGGGATTCCCAACTGCATCCAAGCCCAAGACTGCTCTTGGCTTCCATCGCATCCTCTCCCCCACAGCCGGAGTCAAGGTATCACCAATCTGTCTTGGTGGCATAAGCATCGGCCACGAGTGGAAATTCTACACTGGCAAGAATGAAGAGCCCTTCAAACTCCTCGATGCTTTCTACGACATAGGCGGCAATTTTATTGACACCGCGAGTAACTACAACAACCAGATGTCAGAGACACTCATCGGACAGTGGATGCAGGAACGCGATGTCAGAGACCAAATGGTGATTGCGACAAAGTATACTGCTGGTTATCGTGCATTCGGAGACAACCCTGAACCTTTACAGTCAAACTTCACCGGTAACTCTGCAAAGAGCATGCATATCTCGGTGCGTGACAGTTTGAAGAAGTTGAGGACAGACTACCTCGATATTTTGTATCTTCACTGGTGGGACTATGCGACGCCAGTAGAGGAGGTAATGAGAGGTCTTCATGTTCTCATTATGCAAGGGAAGGTTCTTTACCTTGGTATTAGTAACACTCCGTCTTGGATTGTTGTCAAAGCCAATGCCTGTAAGTCTTGTGACCCTATCAGTCAATGATGGTGCTAACTTGACAGACGCGAAACAGCATGGTTTGACTCCCTTTTCCGTCTATCAGGGCAATTGGAACGCGGCGTTTCGCGACATGGAAGGCGATGTGATCCCAATGTGCGAGGACCAAGACATGGCAATTGTGTCTTGGGGATCACTGGGCACTGGATCGCTACTCACAGCCCAGCAAAGAAAAGAAAGGGAAGCTGATCCAGATGCACCAAAGTCTCAGATCTCAGAGGTCGCGATAAAGACCAGTGAGGCCTTGGAAAGAATTGCCGATCGGAAGGGAACTACACTACAGGCTATCGTAAGTTCATGAGGTTTTTGCTTATGTCGAGTGGAGAGCTGACTCAAGGAGGGGCTGGCATATCTATTGCACCAATCCACATACGTGTTCCCCATCGTAGGAGTCAATACTGTTGAACACGTCAAGGCTATGCCAGATGCCCTGAAGGTCAAGCTATCGAAAGATGAGATCGACGAGATTCACGAAGCATGTCCGTACAATCCAGGGTACCCCATGGACTTTACCCAGTATATGCAGCCGGTCAAATATGACTTATCCTGGACGCCTGCAGATAATCAGCAATACCAAATGTCAGCTTGGATCGATGCCCCTCCCAAACGCCTGGTAAGTCTGAAAAGTTTCGGTATGGGTCGGCGAGCTAACTATTTTAGCCATAGCAACCGAGGAACTGGTAGATGTGTTGCAAGGGTTTGGTCGAAAACAGACATTTCTTTTGCCAAGTGGCATCTTTTGTCATGTAGATAGAGAATTGTGTATAAACAAAGTTCAAGCACCAGGTAGCTATACTCGTTCTGAAAGTGTCGGATATCCGATGAAGCTATCCCGCTCGGTAGTGACAAACCGGCAATTTCTTTTGCTGTGTCCAGGGTCCTGTTCGTTGGCGGCCGCCCTGACAGATGCCAACGCCAGACCAGTCTAAGAGAGCTTAATTTGCGGGCTTGCAACGGTCTCGACAGAGACATTTTCGGCAACGGTTGCCGTCGCTCGTTTGGAGCTTTGAATTAATTCTTGCCTAGGCTCTATGGGCTCTGTATTTCCGACTTTTCTCATTCCGGCGACTCATACCCGAGTATCCCAACATCCTGCTCATTAAAGCAAATCAGTAGGGAAATGCATGAGAGCGCTCATGGCGAGAGCATGGACTGCGATTGTGCTGTCTTTAAGAACGGCTCTGATACCTCCATCGCGTCGAATTGGTATACAAGGTAAAGGTCATTGTGTGGATGTACACTGCTTGGATTGATGCATGTGCTTCGAAGAGCTTAACGCTATGAATTGTATATCCTATGAGCACGTCAATTCGTTAGACGAAGAAACCCGGTATTTGATGCCCCATGAATCGGTAGATTTGATCTCGGTATTCCAGTCGAATGCCGCAGTGGAGAGATGTGGAGTTTAGGCTTAGAAATGGACCCACCACCTCGCGATGCCTTCCACTTTGCTTCGGAGTGGCATTGACGACGTGTCCAAGCTCAGTAAATTAAGAATCATCACGAGTTTGTATATATAGAACTATCATGGCACAATAGAAAACATCACTCACAAAGCAAGCAATCGAGCAATCACAGCAAAGATCTACACCTCAACTTCCCAACATTCTCAATATCTTCCCCAAATCATGCGTCTTACATCCATCGTCCTGACCCTTCAGTCCCTTGGACTCATCAGCGCCAGAGCAATCAGCCACCCCGGTCTCCGTGTTGAGACCTTCATTAACCATGGCTCTTCCTTTGACATGGTCTCCTCGTTGATCATTGGCTCTCAAGCCGCTGTACTGATCGACCTGCCCATGGCAATCGAAGGAGCAGAAACCCTGGCTGAGTGGGTTCGCAACACAACCGACAAGCCACTTGTCGCTGCATTCACCACCCATTTCCATCCTGATCACTACCTCAGTGGTGGTGCACTGCTGTCGCGATTTCCCGAGGCCAAGTACTATGCCAATTCCAAGGCCGCGGCTGAGATCAAGAAGGAGGCTGCTCACAAGGTATGCAGGACAAGACCATTTTTATGACTATTACTAACAATGAACAGGTTACGCTGATGAAGGGTGTTCTGGGTGAAAAGTCCATCGTCAACAAGGTTCACCTTCCTACGCCATATGACTTCTCGTTCTTCACCCTGCCCGGCGACGAAGCCACGCCAATCCACTTCTTGAACCCTCTCACGGGCGATACAGTCGACGAGACACTCTTCTGGATCCCCTCTATCAAGACCTTGATTGCTGGCGACTCCGTGTATGGTCATGACATGCATCTCTGGCTCGCCGATTCTTTAACCAAGGCCCTCACCGAGTCTTGGCTGTCAACCCTCGATTTGATCGACTACCTCAAGCCAAATGTCGTCATTCCCGGTCACAGTCTGTCTAACAAGAAGTTTGGCTGCTTAATTGATGTTGACCATACACGCACTTATCTTAAGTATTGGCAGAAGGAGATTGAGGCCAAGGGTCTTGATCACTTTACGCCTCAGGCTATCTTTGACAAGTTCAACAAGCAATTTCCTGGCCTGCTCAACTTGAACTCTTCCACCTCGGCTTTCCTGCTGAACAGCACGGCTGAGCAGTTTGGTCGTGGTGGAACACGCCAGGTTCACTACATCAACCTCGCTGCTTTTACCGATCTCGAGGCTCTTGATGGGTGGACTATTTAACCAGCGAGGTGATGTCTGACTTGAGTGGTGGGTGATCTGGAGGATTTGGTGCCTAGACAGTTCTTGTATATGTTTCTGGTGGTTGGTACATGTATTGTAGTGTATTCATTATTTTGGATAGAGTTATTTTCAGATGGAGCTGTTTTATCAAAGGAGGTGTAATAGATAGAGCTTAAATAGACCTTTTCATTCGTCATTTGTCCCAAGTTAGCCTCCCAGCGTATCCAATCAGAGTGGTGATCAATTTGTCAGCACTGCTTCCGCGGAAGACAAGATAAGCCAATGTCAACATCACCTCTCCCAATCACTCATTTTCCCTTCCCTCATTCTTGACCATAACGTTAATCATGCCGCCAACACAAATGACCAGAAAGGTATGCTGCCGTGCCTTCGTGGCCGCGGTAGGATAAATGCTGACATCACTTGACAGGCTTGCGATGTCTGCTACCGCAAGCGCATTCGGTGCGACGGTCAGAAACCTCGATGTTCCCATTGTGTTCTGTATAAATCCGACTGTACTTTTCAAGCTACGAGCCGTAAAGCTGCAATCAGAAAACGACCCAATGGCTCCGCGGCGGCTTTGCAGTCTCAGGTGCAATCGCTAGAAACGAGTCTTGATGAAGCGCATCAGAGAATAAAGGAGCTTGAAGAAAGATTAACACAGAAGGGCAGTATCCAAAGTCCTCAGCCTCAGTTGGGTGAATATGACGTCAGTTACTCTGTAAGGGCTTCTGTTGAGTTGGGTCTTGAGTTACCCCCTCAACACGAGGTTCTATCCGGGGTCAACAAGTTCCTTGCAACTTTCAACACTATCCTCCCCCTCTTTCATCCACAGAGACTTCTATCCCGGGTCAACTCATGGTATGAGCGGCCCCATCGGCGAGATACATCGACTTGGGCGGCCATCAACGTGGTTCTCTCCCTAGCCTACCGCCATATCCCAGTCGAGGAGAAGCCATCTAATTACAGCACCCTACACTTCATGAACAAGGCTCAATCAGTTCTTAATGATATCATGTTGGGCAATTCAAGTCTCTTAGACGTCCAAACAATTATTGGAATGGTCGTGTTATTGCAGGCGACATCAGACTTGAAACCAGCTTCCTTTATATTTAAAACCTTTATAACTTATTTAATAAAGCTTTATTTAACTAAAAACTTAGTCCTAGTTATAACTAAATCTTTAATAAATAAGCTTTTTTGCCTAATATTACTAGCCTATTTAACTTTTCCTTATAATTATTATAAATATTATTAGTTAATTAGCTTTTATAAGTTTATTATATTATATATTTAGGCTAAATTTACTTTTATTTTTTTTATTATATTTTCTTTATTATTTAATAATAATATTTTTAGTCTTAAAAAATATTTTTTTAATATTTTAATTACTTATAAATATAAATATAGATATTATATATAAAGTATATAAGGCTTATAAGAACTATATTTTTAATATAGCCTTTTAAGATTTTCTTATAAAACTATATATAATTTTTAAAGCCTTTAATTTTTTTATAAAATTATAATAATATAAGAATTATAATAATATTATATAATATAAAATATATTAAGAAATAAAAAGGTATTATAAATTATTAATTAATTAATTATTATAATAGTTAGAGTCTAACTATATTAAACTAAGCTATGCTTAGGTTTATTATTAGTAGATTATATAAGGTATATAACTAAGCTTATTAAAGTATTATATCTTTTAATAGTAGATTTAATATATATTAGGCTTAGTTAATATAAAGAAGTTTTATTAATAGCTAGTAAGCTAAATCTATAAAATATATTAAAAAGTATATTCTATATACTTAGGGTATTTATATAAAAATAATAAAATATAAGGTTATTATTAGTCCTAGATTAAAGTATTCCTAGAATAATATTAATTTAATATTAGTTAGTCTATTAAAGATTAGTTTAATATAGGCTATATAGGCAATAGATATCTTTAGATATTATAAAGGTATTAATTAGAATTTATAGGGTTTTTTATATATATATAATATAATTATTAAGGTTATAATATAATCTTTCCTTTTTATTAGGTTTTATTTTTAAGGCCTATTATTTTAATTAATAGTAGTTTTCTTTTAGTAAGTTTTAACTTAAACCTTTTAATATTATATTATATAATATCTAACTATATTTCTAAATAGTTATTTTATAAGGATTATAAAATTTAAATTTTTATATTTTTTATTAAATCTTTTAATAAAAAAGCTAATATATCTTATACTTATTATTTTTAGGTTAATAAGAAGTATTTAATATTTACTAACTTTACTTACTATAGTAAGTATATTTAAGCTAAGAAATCTTATAATAATATTTATATTATATTTTCTTATAAGTTACTTATTTATAGTATTAATATCTTATTAATTAAATAGTTATAACTTTAATAAAATAAAAAAAAAAGTTAAAAAATAATAAAAATAAAGTAAATAAGAATCTTTTTAAACTTTATAAAAAAATAGTAATATTATAATCTTATTTAGCTTTAACTACTAGTTATTTATTAAGGATTTATAAAATCTATAACTATATAAAAAAAAAGCATTTTAAAATTACTTATTATAATCTTTAGGAAGTAAATTAGTAGGATACTATCTTATCTAGATTAGATATATATAAAAATATATTACTCTAGAACCTTTAGGTAGATTATATTCTTAATAATATTAACTAATCTACTTTAAAGTTAGGTAATAATTTTCTTAATATTTTACCTTTATTTAAAATTAGTAAAAATTCTTTAAGAATTACTAGGTATTAATAAGGTATTTTAGTAGTTTTTATATATTTTTATTTTTTAGGTAGTTTTTTTATTTTACTAAGTATTTCCTCTAGCTATTAATTTTATATATATTTTTAATTACTTTTATTTTATAAACTTCTAGTTTTAAGATTTCTTATAGTTTATTATTTATTTTAATATATATTATATTTACTGCTAATTTAAGTAATAAAATATAAAAGATTAAATAAAATCTAACTTTTAATAATAGATCTAGTTTATAATTATTTTTTAAAATTTTCTATAATACCTTATAAAATCTAATAAATTTATAGTTTAATTTATAACTTAATTAATTTATTTTAATATTTTTTATAGCTAGGTAGATTATATTTCCCTTTAAAAAGGTTAATCCCTTTAATTATTTTAGATTATAGTAATTTTTTATTTATTTTCTAATAAATTTAAGTTCTATTTATAAGTATTTATATAAGTTTATTAAATATTTACTTTTAATAATAGTTACTAGGTTAATTATTTTTTCTTACTATATATTATAATATATATCTAGTATAAAACCAAAATTAGTATAAGCTAGTATAAGCTTTATACTTTTATTATATATAATATTATAGGTAAATTAGGCTATTAAGAGTTTCTTAACTTAATTATTTTATTTATAGTTAATATAATACTATAAATACTATTTAAATACTTAATTTATTTATTTAGTTTATCTATTAACTTAAGGTTAAAAAGCTATTATAAGTTAGTAATTTAATCTAAGTTATACTATAAGTAATTACTAAAAGTTTACTATAAATATAAGTCTTTTATTAAAAAGAATTTCTATAGGTAGGCTATATATATTAATAATATATTAGTAAAAAATATAAGAAAGTTCTTTTATATCTATAGATTTTCTATATAGTAAATAATATAAAAATTTAATAAATTAATTAACTATAACTATAATACTATTATAAAAGATTTTAATTAAGGGTTTTTTTAATAAAAGTAACTTTATAATAAAGTTTATTATAATTAAGTCTTAAGGTTATTATATTATTAGTAGTAATTAGAGTTATTTATAAGGTTTATATTATTATATCTTTATTCTAATATATAAATTATATTATTTTATAACTTTCTTAACTTTCTTTTTTTTAACCTTATAGCCTTATTTTTATAATCTTTTAAGTATTTTTATTACTTCTTAATATCTATATAATAAATATAAATAAAATTTATAAAGAAAGTTATATCTTTATTTTATAATAAAGTCTATATTATAAGTAATTCTTATAATAATTTTAATAGGTTATATAAACTAGTATTCTCCTTATTTATTAAGTTTTAGGAGTTATTCTTTAGTTTTAATAGTTCTTATATTAAGATTAGCTTATTAGCTAATAGTATTAATATATCTATTATCTATATCTTTATAGTATATTATTATAAAGTTAAATTTATATAAATATTTAATATAATATAATTATTATTAGTTTAGCTTTTATATTATTATAAAATAAGCTATATTCTTATAATTAGTAAATACTTTTATTAGATATTTACTTTCTTTAAGGTAATATTTAAATTCCTTAAAGCAGTTAATAATTACTAAAAATTCCTTATTATAAATAAGGTAATTAAATTCTGCTCTATATATCTTATAAAAGTAAAATATAATAAGGTATAATATACTATTATTATTATATTATTTTATTTATTTTCTTAAAGTGAAATTAAAAGTATTAGTTTTAAGTTTAACTTACTATTTTAGGTTAAATATAACTAAAATAGATTTACTTATAATAACTATTTTAAACTATTTAAAAGCTTTTTAAGCTTTATTATTTTATTTAAAAGTCTTATTTTTCTTTATAATCTTAGTAAATAATATAGTAATTTTACTAAAGTTCTTAATAAATTATTAATAATAATTAATAAATCCTAAAAAAGACTATATTTCTTTAATTAAAATAAATACCTTTTATTTAGTAATTATAATAATTTTATATTTATCTATTCTAATTTTATTATATAAGATTTTATAACCTAGGTATATTACTTAATTTTAATAGAAATAACTTTTTATAGGTTTAATAAGTATATTAATATCTTATAGTACTTTTAAAACCTTATAAATATATTCTATATACTTTTCTTTTATATTAAAGAAAATAAAGATATTATCTAGGTAATAAATAATAAAGATATTAAGGTACTTTTAAAGTATATTTATAATTATTTATTAAAATATTATTAATATATTTATTAATCTAAAAAGTATAATTAAATATTTAAATAGTTTATATTTTATTCTAAAGGCTATTTTTTATTTATTACCTTCTTTAATTTAAATAAAATTATAGATAGCTTTAAGATTAAAGGCTATAAAGACTTTCTTTTTAAATAATCTATTTTTAAGTTCTATAATAAGAGGTAATAATATTTTATCTTTCTTTATAATTTTATTAAATTACTAGTAATTTATAATTAGCTATAGTTTATTTAAGTTTAATTTAAAAATAAATATAATAAGATATCTTACTAAGGATTTTAAGGTTTAAATATAACCCTTTTTAAGTATATCTTTTAACTATTTTTTTAGTATTATAAGTTTTATTTATATTAGGTTATAAATTAAGAAGAATTTTAGATTTTTACTATCTTTTAGAACTATTTTAATATCTTATTATAAATATTAAAGGAGTTTTATTTTAAGCTTTTTTATAAAAAGTTTTTTATAGATATAATATTAAATAGATATATTTTTAAGTTATTTATTAGATTCTATTTTAATAATCTATTTTATCTTTTAGAGATTATAATCTAGTTATTTAAATTATTTTTTAAAAGTAATTATTATTTATTTAATATATTTTATTTTACCTTTATAGTACTTATATTAGGTTTTTTTTAAAATAAATAATACTTTATTACTTTTAACTTTATTACTTTCTTTAATTAAAGTTTAAGATTTTATTTTATTATTATTTAAATTATTTATTTTATTATCTAAGAGGCAATTTTTATAGATTATCTAGCTAGTTTCTTAGTTAATATAAAGATTATAATATATTAACTATAGGTATCTTAAAACTAGGTTAAATCTATCTATAGGTATAATATTAAAGTTAATACTTTAGTTTTTTCTATTTATAAAAATCTTAAGGTAATTAATTTCTTAGGTAATTTATTTATTTTTATATCTATAGGCTTATCTTTTTTTACTTTATATAGTATAGATTAATTATAGGTTTTTATTTTTTTATAAAAGTTAAAGTTTATTAATTATACTAAGGTTAATAAAGTTTATTACTATATTACTATTTATAAGTGTATTTAATTACTTACCTTTAATTTTAACTTTTAATTATAGGTAGGTTTCCTGGCTTTCCTATATTATAGCTATTTTTAAAGCTTTTATAAGAAGTTTATTTTTCTTTATTTTATTATTTATTTAGCATTTTATTATAAATAATATATTTTTTTTCCCTATATATAATTATAATTATATTTACTATTTATATAATTTTTATAATTAAGGCAGTTATATTTAGTTATAAGTTTATTTTAATAGGCCTTTTTAGCTTTTTATATTACTTATTTAGCTTTATTATTAGGTTTTATAATATTATCTAGTATTTTTTCTAACCTATTAACTTTAATAGTTTTATAGATTTTTTTATTTAGATTTTCTTAGTTTTATTTATTATAGACTTTCTTTCTCTATTAGGTAATAAAGTAAGAGTTTTAAATATAATTTAAGGCTTTTTTTTATATTTTAATATTAACTATAAATTTTATTATATAAGTTCTCTTATATCTTTTAATAATTTAATATCTTAAGATATTAATAATTAAATAGGGTTTTTATTTCCTATATTTCTTAATTTATATTAAAAAGTAATTATTTACTTTCTTTTCTTGCTAGTATTATAAGCAGTAGTGTTATATATATAATATTTATAATATCTGCTAATAGTTTAGATAATCTAGGTACCTTTAAGGATTTATCTTAGCTTAGATTTACTTTTTTAAGGTAATTAGGTCTTTTATTTCCTTTTTTATATATAATTAGATATAGATATTATTATTTTATTTTATAATAGCTCTTTTTCTAGCTTTTTTAGTATATTTAAGCATTTTATTATACTATACTTGGTTTTTTTCTTTATTATATTAAGGTATAATTTCTATTTCCTAAATAATATAATTAACTTTTTTCCTAATCTTTTTTACTTTTAGGTCTTAGGTTATTTTAAATATTAATATATAGTTTAGATTATTATAATACTAATTAGGTTATCTTATTATAGTTTTAGTAAGAATATTATTTACTATTAAATAGGGGTTATATTAAATAGTATTTCCTTTTATTTTAAAAGGTATTTTTACTATATTAAATATTTATAATAATACTTTATTTATACTTTTATTAGAGATTAAATTAATATTAGGTTTATTATCTAGGTAAAGGTTAATTTCTTTTCCCTTTTTAATTATAATAATAGTTCTTCCTTTAATAGGTTATATACTTATTTTAAATATAGGTATCTATTTAAGATAGATTATCTTATTTTCCTTATTTTTATAATATAATTTCTTTTTATTTTTATTTATTCTTATTTTTTATTTTTTTAAGCTATTTTAATATAAAATCTCTATTATTAATATATTATACTTAAGGACTAGTTTTTATTCCTTAGGAATATTTAAGTAATACTTATTAAGTATCTTTTCCTTACTTAGGAATAGATTATATACTTATATATAGTTAAAGGGTCCTGACTTATTATATCCTAATCTAGTTATATTAATAAATCAAATAACTATTTATAGTTTTTTTTCTTTTTTAATATTATTAACCTATTTTTTACCTTTTAATATAGGTTTATATTTTTAGTTAGTCTTAATAGGGTTCTTATATTTTGGTTTATAATATCTTTTTTTACTATAATTTTAGTAAATAATTTTAAATTTTTTTTTTTTTATAACTTTAATAGTTATTAGTCTTAATTTAGTTTTATAAGAGGTATTATAATCTTGTTTTTTTTTTTAGTTAGTATTTTATTAATTATTATTTTAATAAGGGTTATATAATCCTTTTTACTTCTTGGCTTATTTTTCTTTTTATTATTTATATTATTAATTATTAATCTTAATTATAATATATATTAACTTATTAAGGTTTATAGGTTTAAGTTAGATATTTACTATAGTATTTTTAACTTTAGATTTAAGTCTTAGATATATTTATACTATATATACCTCTTTACCTTAATTAAGTTTTATTACTTAATAGTAATATTTAGCCAGGTAATTTATTACTAATTTTTACTATTTAAGCTATTAAATTTTTAATTTTATAATTTATTTTTTATTTATAATACTAAAAGTATTTTTAAGTTTTTCTTTAAAGTATTTATAATCTTTATAAATATACTTTATATTAACTTAATAGTTTTCCTTTAGGTTATTAATATAATTATAAATAAGTAGTTCTATAAGTTATAATATTTTATTTTTAAGGAAATTTATTTTATATTTAACTTTAAGTTCTTTAATAGTAAACTAAATAAAATAATATATTTAGTAGCTTTAAAGATTAATAAGGAATCTTTAAAGTTTATTTATATTTCTATTAAATAGTTTAAGTTAATAAGATTAAAGGATTTTTCTAGGATCTTTTTTAATAGCTATAAGGGCTATAGTATACTTAATATATTTTTTATAAAGTTTCTAATTTCTCTTGGCTTTTATATTTAGGGCTTTTATAATATTTATAAGGTTAATTACCTTTCCTTTTAAATCTTTAATTTTATTTTAAGAGATTTTTATATTATTTTTTATATTACTTAGTAATTTATTATACTATTAGCTTAGAAACTTAAGCCTTTACTTAAGCTTTATAACTTTATTTTTATAAGTATTTAAATAAGCTAAGGTAATATCTTCTTTATCTTCTTTATTAGTATTTATAAGAATACTTATTATATTAAGGGAAGTTTCTTATTAAAAATAGTGCTATATATATTCTAAGTTAGAAGGTTAGATTAAAGTAATAAATATTATTATATTTATATTACTTAGTATTATATAATATAATCTAAATAAAAGCTATTAATATATAATAGTTAGAGTTTAATTATATTAAATTAAGCTATACTTAGGTTTATTATTAGTAGATTATATAAGGCATATAACTAAGCTTATTAAAGTATTATATCTCTTAATAATAGATTTAATATATATCAGGCTTAATTAATATAAAGAAGTTTTATTAATAGCTAGTAAGCTAAATCTATAAAATATACTAAAGAATATATTCTATATACTTAAGGTATTTATATAGGAATAATAGAATATAAGGTTATTATTAATCTTAGACTAAAGTATTCCTAGAATAATATTAGTTTAATATTAATTAGTCTATTAGGGATTAGTTTAATATAGGCTATATAGGCAGCAGATATCTCTAGATATTATAAGGGTATTGGTTAGAATTTGTAAGGTCCTTTATATATATATAATATAATTATTAGGGTTATAATAATTATTATATTAATTTAATAAAAATTATCTTAAAAGTATTATTTTAAATTAATAAACTTACTTATATTAAATAACTTAACTCTAGGTATTTTATATACTTTAATTTTAATTATTTTTATAAATATAATAGTTATACCTAATTACTATACTATAAGGCAAAAGATTAGGCTATAACTGCTATTATAGTAATTATAATAATATATATAGCTACTTATAAAGCCTTATAGTACTATTATAGGTATAAATTATAATATAATACTTTTTTTTTAGTAGCTTATAATTTAAAAGCCTATTAAAGCTAGTTATTATAAGGAGAATTAAGCCTTATATATTACTATATATATAGTTACTAACCTTTAAGGTATACCTTACAGTGCCTTAACTATATTATAAGAATATCCTTATAAGTAGCTATATTAAAGGCTATAAGGGGAAATTAAACCTTTAATCTTTAGGCTACTTACTTATAGTAGTTATTATATAATAGTTATATCTAATTATTATACTATAGGGTAAAGGATTAGGCTATAATTATTATTATAGTAATTATAGTAATATATATAGCTACTTATAAAGCCTTATAGTGCTATTATAGGTATAAATTATAATAATAAATAAGTAATAGTTATTTATTTATATATCTTTAAAGTTAATTATTAAGATATTTAGCTTTTAATTAAAAATAAGATTCTAGGTAATAATAAAGGTAAAGAATATTTTACCTTATATATGTTTTTTTGGTATTCTTTACCTTTATAGCCTTAAGGCTAAAGCCTCTTTTTAACCCCTTAACCCTATTACAGAAACCAGCTTCGGCTCTGATACCCATCGCTTTACGTCTTGCTTACGGACTGTAACTGCATTCAAGATCAAACTCTGATCATCTGAGTGCTTCTGAAACCTTGGAGCGAGATCGAGTCTTCTGGATCGCTTACATCCTCGACCGAGACATATCGATGCGCACAAAGTTACCCCCTATCCAAAGCCAAAATGACATCAGTATCGGTTGGCCATCAGCTACACCTACTGATGGAGCTGGCATGCTATACACAGCTGATAGCTCATCAAGTTTCAACTTCTTTCTTTCACGTGTGCAACTTGCCCATATCCAAGGCCAAGTTTATGAAGCAATGCTATCCAAGTCACCCACCGCATCAGACGTCTACATTCGTCTTGATAATGTGGCTCGCTTACACCAGACTCTAGATGATTGGCTTGCTCGAATTCCGTTCGAGTTTTCTCCCGATGTCATTGCCCAAAGCGGGAATGCAAACCTACAGAGGGCCTTCGGTGTTTTGTACTCCAGCCATCTCACGTGTCGAAGTGTCGTCTGCAAAGCCCACGCCATGGAAGCACAATGGATACCAAGTCTTCAAGACTTTGGAAGAAAGGCAGTGGAGCAAGGGGTAGTAACAGCTCCACGGTTGCCAGTTGGTTGGCATAAGCTTGTACATGAGTCTCGCGAGTACATCGAACTGTTCATAGCTATTGGTCACAAAGATCCCGCATTTATCTGGTAAGCCCTTTATATCTGTTGTTTGGTGGTTTCCCTAACTTCGAGCTTCTAGGATGACTGCTTGCACTTATATCTCTGCAGCGGTGTGCTTAACAGCCAATAGCCTCTTCAACCCTTGGCATACAAAGGCTGGGACGGATGATCACTTGATCGACCCCGCCCTCAGCTTCTTGGATGACATGATACTACAAGCGCCGCTTCCGCAATTGAAGCGCCTGCGTCATGCGTGGGATGAGCTTCTGAGGAACTCCCGTGAGATGTCATTCCGGAATGCTGTACAGAATGTGGATTGGCTAGAAGCAACATGTAGCTGAGGATATCAACGATGTGAGACTGAAGATAGAAAGAAATCTGCCATTGATAAAACGCCAATATTAAGGTAATGCTTGATCCTGCGTGCCTTATCTGTTCAACAAAAGGTGTCGCCTTTTAAATACATAGTGCCATCATGCCGGGCCCATCCTCCGCGGAACGGCCAGCTGAATAACATCATAGACATAACGTTAAATAGATGTTCCGCGGAAGAGTAAGAGACATCACGCTTATGAATAAAATGGAGACAAAACTGTTTTGCTTCATTAGTATCCACCCAATACGTGGCTGCAGTGCCTATATAATTATCGCACCCAGGAACGAATATTTCCCGTGCAAACCGACGGACAGGAGGCAGGTTCTTATACGCCTCCAAGGCCGGCCAAAGAGTCATCATCTAGGTTTTCCTCTTTTTAGCCCTATGCTATAGCAATTGGTCAGAAATCTTGGTATAATGTCTAAGTTGTGAGCTAGAAGTGTTATTTGCCGCTGAGACCTGTGGCTGAGAGCTTAATCCGGCCGAGACATGATAGTTCCCGTGCAAACCAGTTCACCATCTTCCATATTCTTCCGTTTCTTTCATCAAAGATGGCACCTCTCCCACTGCCAGGAATCTCATCATTCACCAAGTCCTGGCATGCTAAGCCATATCCATTCATCTCACCAACAAGACCGGAGCTTTCCGCCGCTGGCAAGAACGTCGTCATTACAGGTGGAGGCACTGGAATTGGTCAAGCTACTGGCATCGCTTTTGCCCTAGCTGGTGCCAAGTCCATCGCCATTATAGGACGAAGACTTGGATTTCTTGAAGAGTCAGCAAAGGCTATTCACGCTGCCAACCCCTCGACCAAGGTTCTGTTCGAAAGTGGAGATGTCACCAAGGTTGAGTCCATAAGCACCGCGCTCAAGAACATCGTTGACAAGCTTGGCAAAATTGACATTTTCATCGCCAACGCTGGCATGTTACCAAAGGCCGGTCCAATCGACGGCTATGATGAATCTCAGCTCCGTCTGGGTCTCGAGATTAATGTCATCGGCGTCTTCAACTCTCTTCAAGCATTCCTCCCCCTTGCAGCTCCAGGTGCAAGGCTCATCTACGTCGGCTCTGGCATAGGACATTGGGCCCCAATGGCTGAGGTACCCGGTGTGTTTAGTTACGCCGCAGCCAAGGCAGCCGCTTTGAAGATGGTTGACTACTTTGCGTTCGAGAACCCGCACATCCATGTCGTCAGCATCCAACCTGGGATCATTGCGACGGGAATCAATCCCGACCTCAGCGTTGGTTTCGACACAGGTGCGATTACAGATTCTACTCCTATGATTACTGACGAAACTGACAAGACCAGTGGAGTTGCCAGCTCACTTTATGGTATGGCTTGCATCAGAGGAAGCTGTGTTCTTGAAGGGCAAGTTCATCTGGGCGAACTGGGACGCTCAAGAGCTTCGCGCGCGTGCAAAAGAGATCGAATCGACTATGCTCTTGAGAATCACTTTGAATGGGGTTGATATGAAGGACTTCGTTTATTCAAAGGACCTCATGTAAGCGCCACTAACTCAAGGCATAGCCAGTTCAGAGATACTAGAACATTTTTAGTAATTACAAGAAATCTTTCGCATTCTCCCAATTCACTGATCTCGTACAAATTCCCCAGAGCTTGAGCGTATCATGGACGTCACTTCTCAATGATTGAATTTGTAGCCGACGGGCAGGTTAGACAAGAGAACAGAAGATACGTACTCCTTTCTACTCCATTCTCGCCTCCCTCGCCTTCTTACAGGGTCCTTGGCCTTTCCCTTTCCATGGCTCGGTTTCGGCTCGTCTTTGTTATTTATAGGTCGCATAGCCATTACAACTTGCATTCCTGGCTTAACGGTGCTTTCCCACATTACTAGGGATATCTCATTACCGTCAGGGCCCATAAGAATATAATGGCCTGCAACAACAGGTAGGTAATTAATTGATAGTTAAAGCTTATATAATATCTCACCGAGATATATCAAGCTAATATACTAAAAAATACTAATTAACTTTAGGCTTCTAAAGGCAATATATATATAGCCTTAATAAAGATAAGTTTCCTAATTAAAATTATAATAATATACTTTTATAATAACTTAATTAGTAACCTTATTAATAGCTACTAGAGTATAAGAAGCTAACTTAGATTTAACCCCTTATTATTAAAAGTAAAAGAAATTTTTATATAAAAAATATAAAATAAAAACTATAAAAATACCTCTTTTAAGTAATAGGATTACTTTCTAGCTATTAGCTAATAGCTAACTTTAATATAACTATAAAAATAATTAATATTTTATAGACTTATTAAATAGAGACTATAGGTTACTTTAGAAGCTTATATTAAATCTATTTAATAAAATTAATAAATACCTTATTTTTTTTAAAATAAGAAATAATAAAAAAGATAATCTTATTAAAATTAAACTAATAAACTTTAGTTATTATTATCTTTACTTTTAATTTAATTAATATTTTAAGAAATATAAATTGCTTATAAATTAAATAAAAAAGCTAAATAAGCTTACTTAAAAAATTAAAAATAAAATAAAAAATCCTAATAATAAGATTTTCTTAATAAGCTTAAAAAGTAGTTAATATTAGCTATAAAACTTACTTATTAAATATATAATAATATAAAGAAATAAGTAAAAAAGATAGATTATTTAATCTAGTTTTTAAAATAAATAGATAGACTTTAATATAAAAGCTTAATCTCCTAGATATAGCTATTAATAAAGTTATATATAGCATAAATAAATATAGTTAAAATCACATTAAGTTCTCTCGAAGAGGGACGGGTAGGTAAAGCCCTTCGACTTGCATGAACGCTTGTCTGATAATCCCCTCCATGCCTTGCGGCAGTCAGTATCAAGACGTTGTTGAGATAGGAAGATACAACATGCCTCCCATTTCTCAACAAGATGGTATGGAAACGAGAACTTTCGACCCACGGCGTCCTTAAAACGGATGACAGCATCGCTTTGTGCGGAATCGGGACTACTAGGTCTAACATTTCCTGTTTCAGGTGTACGCACAAAGGTCCCGGTAGCCTCGTTGTTTGAAAGACATGTCCAGTCTGCCAGAAGTTTGTCGATGAGAATTTGACCTGCCCCAGGTTCGTAGATGGCTATTTGCAATTCTGCTGGCGTTCGGACTACGAGGGCTGTTCTATCTGGAGCTGGGCCTTCACGTGCTTCCCCGCTATCCTGTTCATTAGTCTCTGAAGCATGACTATTATTAGAGTAGTTTTCGAATATAAGTTCAAAAAGCCATCGACCTGTCCCGTCAGATGACCCACGGCCGCGGATCTGGACCTGCCCCGTGGCATCGTCATTATCACTGCCTGAATCGGTCTTGGGCTGGTTTGATGATCGGCTAGTCTCAAAATCCTGATTCTCAGAGAGATCAACCAGACAGTGACAGGCTGCGTAGGCGAGAGTCTCTGACTGCTGGCGAAGGAGAGGGAGCTCTGACGCTGGTTCATTGGGCTTCTCTTCGCTGGTCGAAGTTGTCTGAGTAACTTGAGATCTGCAAAAGAATATTGGCTATCATAGTATCATAATATGGCTCGAGAGGCTACTAACTGTGCTTCCTTTCTTGTTGTCGCTGCAAGAATTAAAATGTTGAGCATCAACTGGATAGCAGTTTTATGGCTCTTAATTAGCGTAAGCTTATACTATGGCATGCAAAAGACTAAAGTCCCTTGCATATAAGCTAGGGCACCTTAAATACTGTAATATACCTCCTAAAGCAGGTTATAATAAATTTATTTTATAAAATCTGCTTTAAATAAAGCCTTAATTTTCTTAATTAGGCTTAATTAATGTACTTTAATTAGTTAATTTATTAAAAAATAATGGCTAATTAATGCTAATTTATTTTAATTTTTATATCTAAAAAGTGGTTATTTTTTACTTAAAAGGGAAATTAAATCTGTAACTTTATATAATACTATATATAAAGGTTAAGGTATTAATATATAAACTAAAGCCTTTAATTGCTAGGAAATAAGGGCTTATAACTATAGCATATAAAAGACTAAAGTCCCTTGTATATAAGCTAGGGCACCTTAAATACTGCGACATATACTGCACTTCTGACCGCTTCAGGCTCCATCTAAAGGTTTGAAAACCCCTAATGCTGTCCATGAGCGCATAGATGTCATCATGTATCGCGGAAATACGCCGAGTTGCCGACTTTATCCGACGAAGAAGCTTGCGACTACACAGATCGGCACTCTCTTGAAGTCCACGACGGAGTTCTGAAGGAATGCAAGATAGATCTGAGATATGGCGCGCTATGTCGACCATCTCACGTGAGGCACCGCGCATCGTGGAGATAAAGTGGTATATCGCTTTTGAGAGTGATGTACCAGCCGTTGCAATGCCTGCAATACTGGCGATGATAGACAGAGGATCCATCGCGATCAATCGTATCAACAAACTTAATATCGAGTAATGAATGTCAGCAATAAAACACCAAAGCTGTCCTTCTAACAGCAGAAATTAAATGAGGGGTTAAGCTGCCCTGTTGTCTGCCTTGGCGTCTGAATATCTAATCACGTTGTTGAACTGCATAGCCTGATTTTCTGAAATGCCTTGCAACGTTCTTAATGAGACTGCTGACTGAATTTATGTCATATGACGCAATGCACCTGTGCAGGCCGGTGCAAAAGTATATTTCGATAAATAAAACAGGACTATTCAGGGCAAGCATGTCAAAGAGACACAAGCTTGATTATAAGGAGATTTTCACATTCATTATTCCTTAGTTTTCTCAAGAACCGCAGGCTGCAATACAGTCCGTATGCCTTTGTCTAAGCGCTTCTGTTGAGCAGCTTCAATACTTTCGCCTTTTAACCTAATTCATTCTCTATGCCACAGATTTGCTACATCAGAGTTCAGAATTGCCAACTATATTGTTGGTACAAAAATATGTTACCTGCGCTTTAGCTCGTTGCCTTGAGCTATTGATACACAGACAGGTCGGGAATCTTGGCCTGACTTGCATATTGAGGCAAGACCAAGTAGCAGCTCGTGAATTTGGGACCGCCACCGCTCACATATCCAGACATTGAGCCGAGCCCTCGCTTTACTTCACTTCTCGCTTTGGTAACTCTAAGCACTGTTACTGCCCTGCTTTTCCTTAGCATCAGCCATCTCCTTCATTTGCCGTCGCTTTCTAGCTTCCCAGAGAGGGTACACGCAAAGACATGACGCGAAAAGGATGGTCACACCATTCCAAATCTGCGCACCCAGAAATGCACGGCTATGCTGACCGCTGTGAGCCTCATCAGCTGCCAGCGCAATCGGAGGCCCTATTGATGCTCCAAACCCAGCCGCACCGTAGACGACACCCATTCGAGTACCGATGACAGCCAGTGAAGGGCATAGGTAAGGGACGATGAACGCAGGCAAGGTCGTCACTGCCCCAGAGAAGAAGCCATATAAGACAAGCAAGACAGTGAAGCCGCCCAGGTTATGGACAGCGATCCAGCACAGAGCAAGGATGCCAGACACCACGACGTTGAACATGAGAATAGACTCCGCTCCCAAGATCTTCATGTCTACTATGGCTGTGGGTGATATTCGACCAATAGCTTGGGCGGCATTGAGAACGGACAACATGTAATATGAAAAATCCTCTGAGATGGGATGGTCAAGACCCAAAAGACCAAAAAGAGGGAGTGAGGATGTATGGTACGATGAAGCTCAACCATATAAAAAAGGATGTCAATGTGAAGAAAATGAAGGCCTTGTCCTTGATAATTGACTTGTCGAAGAGTTTTCGTGTTGGCTTCTTGACTGCTTGTGTGCTGGGCTTGATGAGAATGGCTGCGATTGTCAGCGTGAATAGGGCCATGAAACCAATTGCCCTGCAAGCCCAGCCCAAACCTCCAGAGTCCAACAAACGGCGGACCACAATGGGGTAAATAATACCGCCAAACGAGCCTCCTGCCGTCGCACAGTCAAGAGCCAGACCGCGACGCGTTGTGAAGTAAAGAGGGATCATAGCAACGCTAGGGATGTACAACAGCCCAGTACATATGCCACCAAGAACACCCCACGTCAACATGACTTGGTAGTATTGCGTCGATAAGCTCAGCATCATAAGTGCAAAGGTGAGCATGAGACTCGAGACGACGAGGATGGGATAGAAGTATCCTTGATCAAAGAGTGGACCGGAGATGACACCGATGATGAGGATCAGAGAGACTTGAAGTGTACCGATCCATGATATCGCAGACGAGGAGTGTTTTCGGAGGAGGGTCGTTTCGTAGTAAGCCTGGAATACGCCGAAGCAGTTTGCCAAACCGAAGTTGTTAAGATTGATAAGAAATGAGCCAAGAACTTGAAGCCATGCTGTCAGTCCGCCATCGGGAGGAGGCTGATTCGTTGTGGATGGCTTCCAGTAACAAAAGAGTCCTTTTTCAGCCTCCTGTTCCTTTGTCAAAGTCGAATTATCGGAAGACATGTTTACCAATGATGCCAACAATCTCTTCAGGTCATTGAGCTTCTTGGGTTGAGAAGCCAGTCTTTATACTGCGTCTCTCTCAGGTCAATGACCTTGTCTGACGCTGCCTTGCCGCAGACCAAACCAGGGCGAGATCTTGATAGTCCATTTTGAGATAAGTGGCAGCGGTAGACAACACGGTCTTCTGTTTTGGGCTTTGCCTTATGAGACCGAGATTATTCTGGATAAGGTCTCAGACGGAATTTGTGGTCAGGATACGGCTGACATGAGGGGAGAGTAGTTAGTTAATTATCACGCCTGGAATTCACTTGACTTCTTTGTCTGGAGTTTAACGAAATTTTTGACTCTGGAATTAACTAACATAAGTAAACCCTGCATCACGAAATATCTCTCATACAAGTGGGAAGAATGACTGGGGATTTCCCAACAAACCGAGAGGTCAGATCCTGATGGCGCGAGTTGCTGGTTACTCCAAACAATGTTTCTTGAATACCCTGTACTGCTCCGGTCAGCATAAGTTGCCTCTATAACTAGCGACGGCACAAGCCGGACCTTTGTCATTACTTCTTCACTGGTCTCATCAACAGTTACATACTACAGGTTCAATCATGATACTCAATCATAACTCCAAATGAACAGAGGATGCCATTTATCAACACCCCAACTTCAGCACTAAGGTGACCAAACAAACATTCGTCTCTGGGGAAGCTTAAATAGAAGCATAGCTCGACCTTTTCTGATCCCCAAACCTTGCTTACACATATCGGCAGAATGCTTTCCCACATCACCACATCACAGCATCTCCAGGGTGAACTCGGAGTTTCCTCGCATGACTAAATGTAACGTTGAGAGGCAGTCGGTAATTAATCACAATCCATTGGCTAGAACTATCGGTCTGTCAGTTCAATTTTGTTCTTCCAGCAGGGAACCTTTGAGTTTGCGGGCGGTTTGTACTCCACTATCCACTTTCCATGTGCCGGATATCCGTGTTGATCTTTGGCTGACCCCGCGAAGAAAGGCGAGAAGTCACAATGATTTGGTTGGGGTAGAGGCATTTGACAGGAGCTGTAGCAACTTGTACAATGATAATGCCCAATACGAGATTTTCTATATTTGAAGCATGTTATCACCTTTTGCAGCCTCTTTCTCTATAAAAAGATGCAATGGCAAGTCCCGAGTTTGCTTCTCGAAGCCATCGTGGATATCTCCGCGTCTCACAGTGAGATGCGGGGGAGCACTAGGAGTCACCATCTGGCTTCAATTGGACAACCTCGTGCTTAGGCGAACTAAAATAGGTATCTCCGCGGTGATACCGCTGGAATGAGGAGAAATAAAGTGGCGAATTCCCCGCAATCGGCACGAGATATCCGTCTGGAGGGTGCGGAGAGTCCGTGGAGAAGCCTCCGTATTTCCCCGCTGGTTGTAGAGACGATCCCCAATGTTTCTTAACCATAAATACTATGCCTATTTCTCGTTCAACATGTCTTGTTGTTCTGTAACTTTGTGTCGAGTAGGATATCCCTGAGAAATTCTGCAAAGATGAAGTTCACGCTTGGAAACAGAGCCGCTATGGCGGATACGCCTAGTGAGGTTATGAACTGGCGCTTATACTGGAGTACTTTTGTCTTCGGTTCGTCAGCCTGACCCAGCCACTCATTTGACAATCGCTAACCTCTTCGAAAGGTGTTCTAGGTGCCAGTCGTGGTCTCGACGAAGGTCTCGTCGGAGGCATGGTCACGCTCAAGAGCTTCAAAGACGAATTCGGCCTCGATCACGGATCCGAAGAACATCAAGCCCAAGTCGAGTCCAACATTACCAGCATGGTTCAGATCGGTTCCATCGCTGGCTCGCTCCTCGCGTTCTTCCTCTGCGATAAGATTGGTCGTGTTAGATCACTTCAATTCCTTTGTGTACTTTGGCTTGTAGGCTTCATCATTGTTGTTACTAGCCATGGAAGCGTGGGACAGGTTCTGGCAGGACGCTTCATTGCTGGCCTGGGTATTGGCATGACTGTCGTTGTTGGTCCGACGTACCTTGCTGAGACTGCGCCTCGAGCCGTGCGTGGTATGCTCACCAATATCTTTGCTGGTTCTGTCTACCTCGGTGTTATGGTTGCGTACTTCAGCAACTGGGGCGCTTCCATCAACATGCCCGACTCATCTCGATACCAATGGGTTGCACCCCAAACATGCCACATTGGCTTCTCTGGGTATGTAAACTTCTCTCACCCTTGTGTTCAACGACTAACCTTTGGTAGACTGCTTCTCATCCTATCCTTCACTGTCCCCGAAACCCCTCGCTGGCTCACCATGAAGGGTCGAAATGAAGAGAGCACCAAAGCTCTCTGCAAGCTCCGACAACTTCCCGAAGACCATCCGTTCGTTCAAGCTGAGCTGTACGGCATTCGCGAGCAGCTTGAACGAGAGCAAGAGGCCATCCTCGGTGTCTCCCGATGGGGCAAGATCCGAGAACTTCTTACCATCCCCGCCAACCGCTACCGTTTCATGCTTGGCTTCATGGCTCAGCTCTTGGGTCAATGGTCCGGCGCTAGTGCCATCACCATCTACGCCGCTGAGTTCTTTGGTATCCTCGGAAAGTCTGGCCAGTCTGAGAAGCTCTTCGCTACTTGCATTCTCGGCGTTGTCAAGTTGGTCTCTGCCTATGCATGCGCTTTCTTCCTCGTCGATTTCATCGGTCGACGCCGATCTCTCTATGCTGGCATTACTCTTCAGACTATCTCAGTCTTGTATATCGCCATCTTCCTTGCCATCGTTGGCACCAAGACCCTCGAAGATGGGACCTTGACAAGCACCCAGAAACATGCTGGCGTGGGCGCAATTGCCATGCTATACATCTCAGGTGTCGGCTGGACCATGGGATGGAACTCATTCCAGTATCTCGTCAATGCTGAGATTTGGCCTCTTCGCCTTCGTGCCCTGGGTAGTTCCATCACCATGTGTCTTCACTTTGCGAACCAGTACGGCAACACCAAGGCTGTTCCGCTCATGCTGCTTGACATGACCAGCAGTGGATTCTTCTTCTTCTGTGCTGCTGTCTGTATCCTCGGTCTCATCTGGGTTTGGGCATTTGTTCCTGAGATGGCCGGACGATCACTCGAGAGCAATGATGAGCTGTTCTCTCTACCTTGGTACAAGATTGGTCGCTACGGAAATAAGCTGGCGCCTGATAATGAGGCTATCTTGGCGAGGGATGAGAAGGCTGAGATGAAGCGGGAGGTGGAGGTCAGTCAACTGGAGCAAGCATAAAGATATTGGTATAGTAAATAGGAATATATTTCATGGCAAACGTGAGCAGAAAGTACTTATAATTCTACTGTTCTACTCCTAAACAAACTCCACGAAAGCTATACTGCCTCTCAATATTCGTTTTAACTCAGCAAGTCTTTTACAGTAGTCAAGAGTCGACTCTTCCCAACGACGTCGATGGGAGCCTTTCAATAACGTCGTGTACTCAGTTTTACCACTCCATGGCCTAATAAGGCATTCGCCATTAAACGCCTTGTCTTGCAGCTTCTTCTGATCTTGAAACCTGCCAACCAGCAACCACTGAGTGATGTCGGGATATGGCAGACTTTTCTCAAGGCCACTAACCACGTCCCCGTTCTCGTCAACGTATACCAGATCAGCGCTTCGTCGGACAAGTAGCTTGACCAGCTCGAGATTCCCGAAGGCAATGGCACACATTAGGGGTGTCCCAAACCAAGACCCTGCCTTATTCACGTCCGCTCCAGGGTCTAGTAACAGACAAGTCGTTGCCACATTGCATCGAAATACCGCTAGACAGAGAGGGGTCCCGTAAGAATCACCCTTCATATTCAGAAGGATACCCGCGTCATGTGGTGCCAAAGATTTGTATAAACGCTTGATCTGGCTCGTTGCGCAAAAAACGATGGCGTTGTTGAGAATGTTGCCTGTCTTTGGAGCAGAAGAAGCTAATGCTCCCTCGACCCACCGAGATTGAGATAGATAGCCAACATACTTGCCTTGAAGCAAAGGGAAAGCAAGCATAGGTATTCCATCCTTGTTCCTTTGGTGAATATCGAGCCCTTTTGACAGGAGGTACTTGAAAGTGGCCAGCGATGAGGTTTCTTGCGATGCCCTGGGCAAGAGATTTGACCCGTCTATGTTCCTATACTGTAAAGAAGATGGCCGCTCTTCTGCTAACAGTTTTACAATGTCTAAATGACCCATGAGAACTGCTAAGGACATGGCAGTGTTGCCAAGCATGTTGCTCGTTTCAACCATGGCATTGTGTCGCAAAAGTTCCCTCACAACAAGGACAGAGTTGTGGCCGGCCGCGATGATCAAAGGGGTGTCGTGATGTTTATCAAACACGTTTATATGGGCGCCTTGTTGAATCAAGAACCTCACCATCTCAGCATTCCCAGTTGCCGCTGCAACTTGCAGTGGCGTCCTATGCGGGAAGACGACCGAATTGTGGTAATTGATCAGTGCGGATTTGAGCTGCTCAGCTGAATCACCGCCAAGGCCAGAATCAAGACCCCCCTTCCAGGCGTTGCTGGATATGTTAATATACCGCACAATCGCTGAACAGGCTCCACTTACTAATATTCGTCAACATTTTCTTTGAAATGGCTCAGTATGAGCTTCAGTACATTCAAGTTCCTTTTGCCAATATTTTGACAAATGGTGTCAACAAGATATGCTCGTGTGATGGATCGCGACTTCAAAGCAGTTGATAGCAATTTCTCAATATAGGCTGACGGCTCCATGGCAGTGACAGCGTGGGTGAATAGATGTTGTGCCGGGTGACGGTTACAAAAGAAGCTGTATGTGCTTGAACCCTCGTCGAGGAGCCAACTGACGATGACGGGCTTTTGAGCTCTTATAGCGGTGACGATAGGGATACAGGAGTGACAGCTTGGCAAAGGCTGGTTGATCGAACACCCTTGGTTGACAGCCACCTTGCACTGCTCCAGATTGCCATTCATAATGGCAACTTCGAATTCTCGTCTTCGGGCCAGCTGTAGGCCTTCATTGGATGTCAAATCCTTTATCATTTCGCCTGTGGCTGAAACCTGACCTCGGGGAAGAGGAGAGCCTGACGCTAGCAGAAACGAGGCAATCTCGTGGAAACCAGTCTCGAGGGCATAGTCCACAGCAAGTTTACCATCTTTATCCTGAGCAGAAATGTTTATCCCCTGGTCTAACAACATCCGACAACAAGCCATAGACCCTCGCATCGCTGCATAGTGAAGCACTGTTCTTGCGTGGAGAGTGCTGATATTGATATCGAAGAACTGGTTTTCAAAGAAGTATGACAGGAAGTCTGGCAGGTCAGCCACAAAGTGTAGTAAACTGACTTCGTGGTCAACTATCTGCGTCTTTGCTTGGTTCGTGCTTGTCCAGGTGGAGACAGGAGCAAGTTGCCACTGGGAAGGGCTAGAAGACTTTTCAACTATCCACTTGAGTATATCAAGCTGACGGTTGGTGGCGGCCCATTGCGGGATTCCCCAGCCATGGATGTCCACAGCAAAGGGGTCATGCCCAATCTCTGATAGGCACTTTACCAGTGATAAGTCGTTTTGCTTTGCGGCCTCAATGATTACAGGTGTTGCAAGGTCGACAGGCGACTGAACAACTCCTTTGTCGTCTAGTGCTTTGATCAGAGATGTCTTATCTGGGCTTGAACCTTTGACAACCAGCTCCAGTGGGCTTTGGCCAGTCGGACCAAATACGTTAATATTTTGAGAAGTCACAGTCTCCAATATGGCCTTGAATGTCTCAAGACTTGCCTCTCCGCACGCTATCTCAAATAGTGACATTGGGCTGCTTGACATATCCTCAGGTACCCGTCGATGAACATCAACACCGAGATCGATAAGCTTCACTATAACCTCGGAACTGCCCCTCGAAATAGCTAACTTGAAGAAATGATAGCCATCGTCGACAGCCTGAAGCGAGATGCGGATCTTTGAGGATTCGACAATTTGGGAGAGAAGAGTGACAAATGATGTCGAGCAAAAGTGATCTCTTGTCCAATCCTTCAGAGATCCCATAAGAGGAACCAAGCCAGATGTATTTCTTGTAATCTCATACGAGGAAAGAACACCATGTTTGACGATTGTTGTCAGATCTCTAGAGAAGTAATAGTAACAGTCGATGGGGACAAAGGCATCAACTTCGCAGCATATCTCCTCTTTCGCCAGACCAGCACAAATCAGTTGCCAGGCATGTGTCACTTTACCATCATTATTAAACTCATTGTCCTTAGAGATGAGGATCTTCAACATATCGGGGTTCAAGGGTATCGTCTCATCAAACTTTACAGGAGTGTTGTGACGAAGCCATCGCTCGAGTAACATTTGGAACGGGAACGTTCCCGAGTTGTCAGCGCAAAATGGATCATAAAGCTGGGCCAAAGATCGAGCAAACTCTGGAGTGCACGTGGCGCTCAGGTGGTGCATAGGTGTCGTTTCTGCAGTGGAGACGTCCAAGTCTATAACTCCTTTCTCCCGCAATACAGTCAATAGCTCTAAGGAACCAAGGGCTGCTACATCCTGCATTATTGGGCCCTTGGACACAAAGTACTCCGCCTCGGGTGGTTGAAAGTCTAATAATGCCAGTGCTAGCTTAGTGTGGCTGTTGTGAAGGGCAGCAGAGAAGGGTGTTCGGCCATCCTCATCTAAAGTGGCGAGATTCACCAAGGCCTTTGCATCGCCTTTCTGAAACAGGGGTCACGATCTTTTCGTGTCCGTTGTAGCAAGCCGCATGCCACGAAGTCTGGCCATCTTCGTCTTTAGATCCGGGATCGAGCCCTCGAGAAAGAAGAGCTGAGGCTACGTCTGCATTGTTTGACTCACAACTGATGTGCAGGCAATGCTTCGCAGAGTCACCACAGACACGCGGATCAATGCCAGACTCAAGAAGCATCTCCAGTATTTTACCGCTGTCGGCTGATGTACTTCTAGCTGCGGCACTGAGCAACTCGAAATCGGTCGGCTTAAAAAGAGTGTTCCCATAACGCGGATCAGAGATGAGTGTTGACAGCTCGTCGACAAGCCCAAACTTGGCAGCAATCTCAAGTGCTTGTCGATACTCAAGGTCATTGTACCTATAAGCTGTAGGGTTGAGAGCGATTTGAGTTAAAGTTAGACCACGCCCGCGAGAGAAAGACAACGCAGTGGGTGCTAGTGGTTTCCACTGAGGACAAGCTTCGTCCCCGACAGCTAAACGCAGTATAGCCTCGAGTACCAAGTCATCAGATTTGTCCTTGCACTCAAATTTTGAAAAGGCTGTGACTGCATCTTCTGGCACAGCGGACGTTGGACGGATGAACTGGACAAGGTATTGACCCGGCAACGAGTCAATGGCACGAGCCATGCAACTACGGCCCTCGATGAGAAATGCAGTATCAGCACCATTGTCTAAGAGGACGTTGATTGTGCAAGTAATTTGCTCGCTAAGACGAAGATCCTTCATCTTTTCCCCGAGGAATCCTTCTTCTTCCAGATCGACTGTCACGGCAAGTGCAGTAAGATTATTTCGAACCGCATTCACATCGATACCACATTCAATAAGAAATTGACACAGCTTGGGACTTAGCAGAAACACCGCGAAATGCAGTGGACCGTTTGACAGTTGATGCATAGTCGACAGTTCGTTCTGTCCCCAAGACAACAACGCGTGGACCCATGCCCTAAAGTTGCCGCTCTTGTGGATATCAAACAGCCGCTTGAGAAGTTCTAGCATCGTTTCTTCTTCCATGACTTTCAGGTGGATAGGGTAAGAAGTTGCGCTTCTGTGTATCCCCAGAGGAGTATAGGCGGCGACCCTCTAGAAAGGGTGCTTTTGGTTCCTCTCTTTGGCGTAGGCTTCCTCAACTGTATCGATGATGGTCGGCACACGATCAAAGTGTGGCAGCAACAGGTAGCCAATTGACGTTTGCGCGAACGACCGGTAAGCATCCTCTTCGGAATATCGGAAGCCACTGACTTCAGTCTGCTCCAGGTATTCCAAGACTGTAAAGTGGGCAAACTCGAAGTAATTCCCGTCCAGAGACTTTCGTAGCAGACACCCGCAATTACGCGATATAACCTCAGGCTCAATCATATCATCGGCTTCAAATACATCCATGTCAGGCCCAAGCGAGACTGCTTCGCACAAACTCGCGATGTTCATCTTGAGTGATCCCAACGCTGTCCACTGGAGGGCTCTTCGGATACAGGTCTGAGTTTCGGGCGGGCATTGCATGACTCTTTGCAGGACACGATCATAGGTCTCGTTCAGAGTTGGAGGCAGCTCGGTCAGGGCCCTCTTTCGAGCTTTGTTATTGGGAAGACTGCAGGCAGATATGGTCGATCTGGCAAGCCACCCACCGAAACCTAGAAAAAGATTTATTAGTTGTCTGTACCTTCAAGGATTCTAAAGGTAACTCACATCCCTTGAGCTCCGTGCACCAAAGCATGAAGAATGTCCTTGTAGAGATCAGGGTTCGTTCTTTCGATGCTCTTGAGTACTTTGCGCTTGCTGACTTCTGCAAGGGTGTAATCTTCCAAATCTTTCACATGGGCTGAGACCTCAATGTGTTCAAACCCCTCAGCCAATTGCTCGCGGATCTCTTCTTCCTTTCGGCTAAAAAGGGCAGAACTGACAGTCTCAGATCCATCTGCTATAGCCTTCAAGGACCGGGTCATAAGAGTTACTTGATCACCGCATTCGTCCAGGCCATCAACTATAACAAAGACTTTCTCATAAACCTCAGACATGCACTGGAAAAGTTCCAAAAGATCGTCTAATCTCGGTTTGGTTGGAAGCTTGTCCTCCGGATGGAGCATGTCAAAGTATTCTTCGAGAAGATCGAAGGCTTCTTCACCCTGGAGACCAAGTTGGACCGCAAGTGCCGCCAGAATATTCTCGGGGATACATGAGTCTGAGTTCTTGTAATCGCAGAACGCGAAGCAGACTGCAGTAAGATCGTCGCTCTGTTTAAGAACAGTCTCGATGACAAGTCCACACAGAACAGTCTTTCCGCTGCCTAGAAAGATGTCGGTAAGCCTACAACCTGATAAAGCGTTGCAACATACCTGGAATACCACTCAGCCATAATTTCGAGTTTGATCCGTTTTTCCATCTCTCAAAGGTTGAATCGTCGCTGGTAAGCCAAGATCCAGTGGCTTCATGTCGCAGCTCACGACTAACATCGAGATAGTCCTGAGGTTTCACGCGCAGAAAGAAATTCATGACCTCTTTGCGTCTCTTGTTAAGCTCAACTCGAGTCTCAAAACTGATCCTCCTTTCGATCATGTTATGGATTTCATCTTGCTTGGCTAGACTCTTCATTAGAGCGTCCATACTATCCGCAGAGAGTGCAAGATGAAGATTGGCGCGGTGGTTTGCAAGCTCGGCCACCAACTCTTTCGTTTCCTGCATTGAAAAGGGCCATTTCAAACTTCGAACAAAACGCCTGGCTGATTTGCCACCATCAAAGTCGAACATCGCTTTGTCAAGCTTGCTATTGATATGATTCAATGTCTTCTGACACGACTCAAGATGTTGCGGTTTGAGCGCTGGGTTCGAATCTCGCTCTTCCAATGCCGAAGCCAGCAATCTCAGATTTTCGAAGATTCCAGCGAGATCTCTTGTCTGGGTGGCGAGGTCTTGGGCTTTTGACGGAGCGTCTTTGGCTTCCCTGCAGAACTTGGTGACCTGTTTGAACACAGACCCAGTGAGTTGCACGAGACCGGCGATACTAGCGGCCAAACCGATGGCTTCAGCCATCTTTGAGCCGTGGAAACAGTGGTGATGGATAATATTTGAGGGGCATGCGAAAGATGAGCTGCAGTGAGATAATTAGTTAGAGCGTGAAACGGATGGATCAGAGTGGCGAAGCTGATGATGAGATGGTCCAATCATGTCAGTCTGTTGGCTCCACAACATCTGGTGAACACGTTGGGTTGCAGGATCAGACAGAACTTTAGTAGTCCGCCTTTAGTGTAAATATTATTTTATTCATATAACTACAACATTACTAGTTGCTTTCACACCTCCTGGCCCCCCAGTAATTCTATACTCTTGTGATCTACAATCGCGGCGCAGTGTCGTTCCACCATGGCATTAACAATCTCGCGGCTCTGCATCAGTGGCCCAGCAAGGGCCCACGCAAAGCCGTGAAAGGTTTGTCGTCGGTATTCTTCCCAAACATCCTCTATATCAAGTTCTGGCCCACCCGCGTGCTTCAGAGCGCTGAGGTACGACTGCAAGAGGTCCTTTTCATGAGCGCGACGATCTTGATTTGACAATGACCCGCCGATAAAGTAAGCAACATCATGCAAAGCTGACGCAGAGTGAATCACCTGCCAGTCCAGGAAGCCAGGCTCTCCTGCGGGCGATATGAACGTGTTTCCAATGTGTGCATCACCATGGACGAGGCACTTCATTTTGGAGTCTGATTCCCAAAGAGCTTTGAATGTCGCCGTCATGCGTTCTCGATCCTCCATAAACTTAGGAACTGGAGGTCTCGCATCTGGAGCAAATCGCTTGTCCCATTCTTCTGGTGCCAATAACCCCACAATTGCGTCTCTGATTGAGCCAGTTTCGCTCACAGAAGCAATCTGTTCACCGCTACCCCCCCACGTGCTTGCATGCAGGGTAGCTAGCTGCTCGATACTCATCCTCGCTCTGTCAACCGGCCATGGCTCAAGTGGGTTACCAAATGTGTAACCTTGAGCTTTGAGATCCGCCATTACAACGATACCCTGTCCATTGAAAGTATCTGTGCCAGCATATGATACCGACGGGAGAGGAATCTCGATCTTTGGGGCCAGATAGTAGTAGAACTTAGCCTCACGCCGGTAAAGGGCGTAGAGAAAAGGCAAAGATTCTCGAATGTCGGGATTGAATCCGCCTTTCACGCAAACATTACTGTCACTATCATCGGTACTGTTCTCGAATTTTAATTTGATTGAGATTTTGGTTGCCGTTCCATGGATGATGTTGATGACTTCCACAGTCTGAACAGGTTTGTTGAGAATCTGGGTGAACCAATGCTTGGTGAGCTCAACGACCGTCAGCGGCAGAGGCTCATTCGATTGTATGACACCGCTCACTTTCTCTGCACTTGAGGGCATGTTGATTGTAGTTTGCAATCCCCAAAACAGGCCGTCTTAAGTGCATTGAAGAGCGGGATTGCTTATCTGCTCGGAAAGATAAGCATTGCAAAAGTTCTTTGACATTCTTGGCGAGAGTGCATATCTGACATGTTGGTAATTGGCCAGATGTATGATGTTTGCAGGGATCGAGTCACCCAATCACTGAGAGATACAATGACTCCATTCTCAAGAGTCCACTGGCCATGAATAGCACTCTATGCACGTGTGAAGTGGAGGAAGTATATAATGTCCCTAATCGCCTTGCTTCGAGAATGTGCTATTGCTAGACTTGACCACTGTGCATGAGGACTAGCTCAGAGCGCATCCCTGACCC
Organism: Fusarium sacchari; assembly: GCA_017165645.1. Lineage (NCBI taxonomy): Eukaryota > Fungi > Ascomycota > Sordariomycetes > Hypocreales > Nectriaceae > Fusarium > Fusarium sacchari. The sequence continues at coordinate 2,396,057 of JADANP010000007.1, forward strand.
TAAGAGGATATCACTTCAGTCCAAGGGCGGCTTCGAGATTGTAAGAAATGGGCAACTTATACCACTTATATTAGTTATACACGGTGTTTATGTCGCGGTTGGGATACCACTTTAACTGACAAGTAATAGACCAGTCGTTGCCACGTTGCATCGAGATACCGTTGCACAGAGAGGGGTCCTATGCGGTCTACCCTTTATGCTTAGGAGAGCACCTGCATCATAAGGTAGCAATTTATATAAATTTATATAAGTTTAGTAAATTTAGTAAATCTTATAAATTTTAATAAATTTTATAAGTTTTAGTAATTTTAGTAAATTATAGACTATAAAGTTAAGACAAATGTTAAATTAAGTCTAGCATATACGTAGCGCTGAAGTGGTATACAGGTATCATATCCAGGTTAGAGGCAGGTGCTCTTGCCAACCAAGCAATGACCTTCCGACAAACACAAAACAACTGCAACTGCTCAATTGACTTTCTGATCCAAACATCATCATCTTCATCATCACCATCATCATCTTCAAAATCATCATCAGTCTAGCCTTCTGCATCATCGCCCTTCATCACCAGAATCATCCCTCTTGCTCTCACTTCGCCTGTGCAGCCTTTCACTGCAGCAATGCGCTCCCTTCACCTTCTGGCCCTGTGTGGTATGAACCCCAAACACCATTCAATTGTACAGATGTTGACCACTTACTCTTCAGGCCTTCCACTGGTTTTAGCCTGCCCCCCAAAATTCCATGTCAAAGCCGACATTCGTGCTGACACCAACCGCGATGGACGGGTCGACCTAGACGGCCTTTCCGATACGATTGACAAGACACGATGGAATGAAACACACGGTGCCATTTTCCTCCCCAAAATTGGCGATACAGATCTACGATGTTCCCGTTTGGCTCTTGTGTCTGAGGGTCTCTACGATACGGATGTCCCCGACGAGGACCTTGACGATTGCCACGATGCCTCTGACAATACCCAGAGATCCCCCGAATTTCTCGCACCCCTGAAGACCGTCCCTATTCTCGTCGGAAACTTACACGGTTCCGTTACAGTTTCCGATCCGACTCAGCGAGACGCTGTCCGTATCTTCCAGAAGCAAGGCAAGGATTGGGTGTACATCGACAACGAGCATATCTTCTCTCGATGGGAGCTAGAGGTTGGTCTTGACCTTGGTATTGATGCTCGATATACCAGACGTCCCGAGACCTTGGATACCAAACTTCCTGAGAGTTGGGATGGGCGTGTCACTGTTTGCTTCACCGTTCAAGTCGGAGATACCAAGTCATCTGACACGGTCATGCTACGTGTCGCACCCGTACTCATGCACCATCATCTCCAAAAGGTCGAACAAGTCCTCGCCAGTGGGGGAGATGATGTTGTCGACTTCACCAACACCCTCGCCTCAATCACCAAGGCTTCTGGCTTGAAGAAGGAACTGTACCTGTTCGAGGAACCAAGTGACTGATGGGTTCAAGACTTTGTTGAGCCGGGCTACGCAAGCATGCCTGGTCCAAATGGAACTGTATCTATCCGGATCATGATTCGATGCCCCGGAGATGATCGACGGGGTGGTCGACAACTCTTTCTGCATTTCCGAAAATCCGGGGTCGGTGCAGTGCAGCATCTCGGAACCAACAACACTGATGTTAACGCCGGCGGCAACATTGAAACCATTCCTCCCTACACCTTCAACGGCAAGACCTGGCCGGCAGGACGTATCATTCATGGCAACGACGACAACAACGATCGCCATCATATACTTTCTTACCTTGAAGCTCAAGAGTCTCAGAAGCCCCTTCTGCTCGATACTTCCTGGCTTGCAGTCGGTCATGTCGATGAGTTCATCCAATTTATTCCCGCCAAGAACGATCGAGGTTGGGTTGCAGTCATCAGTGATCCTCGACTAGCTGTCAAGATTCTTGAAGAGATACAAATGGCCGGGCATGGATCGATCCCCGCTCTTTCACGCATGGACAACTTTCCACCTACCATCAACCAATTGCTACACATGACGGACTTGAGGAACCTGAACGAAATGGCCGCTCGGCGGATTGAGAGCAACATCAAGATTCTCAAGCTGGAAGTTGGACTTACTGATGAGCACATCGTGCGCATTCCAGCTTTGTTCAAGAAAGCCCGGAAGTCTCTCCTTGAAGTCTTGGCTGAAATCTACAAGCCTGAGCTTCAGGAGTCAAAGACCAAACTCGAGGCATACTACCCTGCTGTCATAAACAACCTCGTCCTGACTGGCTACAACACTTGCGTCGCGCCATACCCGTGGGGTCCGGTCATCCACGGGAAGGATGTTTTTGGGGAGGTAATCAGAAAGAAGTATGCCAAGGCTGGAATGAAGATCAAGTTCATCGATGTCTGGGAAAGTCATCATAGGCTTATGGGAGCGGTTCATTGCGGGACTAACTCAATTCGAGAGATGGATGCAAAGTGGTGGTGAGCACGTTAGGTTAGGTTGCAAGATCAGACAGACCTTTAGTATTCCGCCTTTATTATTAGTATAAGTAGTATTCTATTAATATGTATTATTAATCCCTTTTATGATAATTTACCTTTTAGTAAATTTAAAATATAAAAAACTTTATAAATTTAAATAAAATTTTATAAAACTTTTAAGATAATTTATAAAGATTTTTATAAAATTTTATTAATTTATTTTATTTTAAGATTTTAGTTGAAATAAAATAAAAGTTATATATTTTTAGAAAATCTTTACCTAAAGCTTAGGTTAGTTAGTAAGCGGAAATCGACCCAGTCCAAGGCCGGCTTCGACATGGCAAGGACTGGGTGACTTATTCTAATTCCATTAGTGATACATGGTGGATGTGTCGCTTTGCCATACTATAAGCTTTATTAACTGTCAATCAAATCGTCGTCTCATCGGCGAATGAGTCACCCCGCCACGGCAGGGAGAGGGGGTTGCCGTTGGGTGCGGGGAAAACAACTGACCTAGTTCAGCCAGAACAGTAGAATTGCAGTGAATCTCAGCCTCCAACACCATTTAAACCTGCGCTAACTCGTGCCACGCCCAGCATTATCTCTCTGTACACACTGCAGAAAGGCGTCAACAAAATTTACGGCCATTTTCCCTTCTCAAGTCTCATCATGACTCCAACAACTGAAGAGCTACTGAAGGAATACGACTTTGACCCTTCCCTCATCGACAGAGTTGCGTTTCGCAAACACAAACAACCCATCGCCATTGTTGAGCCTGACCCAACGTGGCCAGAGCACTTCGCCCGTGCCAAAGCGCGCATTGAATCCGCCATCGGCGATACCGCAGTCTCGATCAACCACGTTGGCTCAACCAGCGTCCCAGGTCTGCCAGCAAAATCCGTAATCGACATCGACCTGACCGTGAAAGACATCAACGACGAAGCGTCCTACGTAGATGCACTTGAGAATATTGGCTTCCATTTTCTCGTTAGGGAGCCGGGATGGCATGGACATCGCTTCTTTTGCGATTATGAGCCTGTGCCGACGAATTTGCATGTTTGGGGTCCCGGATGCCCGGAAGTGGTGAGACACAAGATCTTTGCGGATTGGTTGAGGAAGAATGATGATGATAGGAAGGCTTATGAGAATATCAAGAGGGAGGCTGCCAAGGCAAGTGTTGAGAACGGGGAGGATGTCATGGCGTACAATAATAGGAAGCAGAACGTCATTCGTGAGATTCTGCAGAGGGCGTTCAAAGATTTGGGATACCTATAAATATGCCAGCAGTCTCTTTGGGATTTTGGACGGATTGCAAACGGGGAAACAATAGAATAGCATGCGAGGTCAAGGCTGCAAGAGTGATTTCGGATTTTTAGTCACACGTAGCTACTCCCAAACCCGGATTTCCCACAGATCAAGGTCTGGTAGAACTTAGAAGCATGTTCTCGGATGTTGCCGTGCAGTTTTTGTGATACCTTCCAATTCGAGCTTAGGTTTCAGCTGTCTTCAGTTGGTCCGCGACTCCAAATGCCAAAGACCCTGCTGCTGCCTGAATGGCTTCAACTGAGACTTCGTGTTCTTGCCAATGGCTTCTAGTATATCTAGTAAACATTCCCGCTCCTTTCATTATCCACGGCGAGAACTTTTCAAATCGCTCACAATGTCCCACGTACCAACGCAGACTTGTCCATGCCACGCCACAGGTGACGATCCCTCAGTAGTCACAACTCTGCACCAAGCAGCTTTTCACCATAACAACCAACGACTAGAACAGCTTCTACAAGATGGTGCAGAGGTATCAGCGACACAAACGGTTCGCGAATTCAAGCCGCTTCACTATGCCGTCCAGTTCGGCGATGAGAAAGCTGTACAGATGCTCATTGACGCTGGGTCCAATGTCTCATCAGCAACCTATGATGGTGTCACGCCATTGCACAACACGTCTACCGGTGGAGATGTGAGAATCACCGAAATGCTCTCGAAGGCGGGAGCGAATGTTGACAGCCGCAATATCGATGAAGAAACGCCTCTGCATGTAGTGTCATTATTTGGGGAGACACAAATTGCAAAGCTCCTCATAGACGCTGGGGCGGATGTCTCGGCAAAAGACTGCTGTGGAAACACGGCTTTACATATTGCTGCAGCCCATGAGCACACCGAGATCGTAAAAGCTCTCGTTGCCGCCGGCGCTGACATCAACGCCGTGAATAACAACGGGGATCCAGTGCTGCATCACGCAATGAGCGACGGACCGGAATGCGTCAAACTTCTCATCAACCATGGAGACAATATTCATATCAGAGGCGAAGGCGGTGATACACTTCTGCATCGCGCTGCGCAGAGCTCACCTGAGCTAATTCGAGACTTGGTCAAAGCTGGAATTGACCTTGAGGCAACCAACAACGAAGGAGCAACAGCGCTTCACTGTGCTGCAGCATGTGGTGAAACTACATCACTGCAGATGTTGATCGAGAGCGGAGCAAATGTCAACGCGGCTAACAATGATGGGGGGACGGCCCTACATGTTGTGGCAGGGAACCCTTCTGCCAGAAGCGGACGTGACTCGGGGACAAAGGCTAAGCTTTTGATCGAATCAGGGGCAGATATTCATGCGAAAACAAAGTCTGAGAAGACGCCTCTGGATTATGCGGTTGGCTGTGAGGGCGAGGCTGTTGAGAAGGTACTCCATGAGATGGGGGCGGCGTAAGACACCAGAGTCATCGGCATAGCCAGATCATACTCGTTCTCGACGTTTCGATGTCTTTTGCGTAAATTACCAGCATTTAAATCAAATATTTGTTACTATATCACCCTCAGTGAATTGTTGTGCCCCTGCCATGTGATGGCTCATGTCCGATCAACAAGACCCCAGGTATGATCAGCAATCTTCCTTCTCTCCTCCTCACTCCACTCTTTTTTCCCTCCAATCACCTTTCCATGGTTATCGAGGCAAGCCCAGGATATATACTTTGATTGCAACTCATCCGCGGCCTTGTACAGTCCATCAAGTTGTCTCTCAGCACATTGCTCAGGCTGAAGACCAACCAGTTTCGAAGCAACCTTTGACACAGCTCGGAAATACCAAGCCGAGTTTTTTGGTGTCGCCGTATTCACAACTCCGGGATAACCGTGCGCGAAGAACTGCTTGGTGCCTTGGTCCTGAAGCGCGTGATACTGTATCATTGCGTCATTCATGGTGATACAGTGGTTCGCTGCGTGAGCAAGACTGAAGGTTTCCTTGAGGTCGAGATCGTCCCAGTTCAATTTCTCAGGGCTTCCGTTGAGCCCATCCAGCACCAAAAGGACTTTCGCATCATGACTGAGAATGGGCTTGAGCTCTCTGATCAAGAGCTGACGGCCGTAGTAGTGCAAAGCCATCTTCCTGTCGATCCCCTCAGGTGTTTCAGTACGTCCTGCGAACGACATAATTCCCTGCGTCATCACGAGAAGGTCAAGAGGACTGTTCTGGCTATTGCTTCGGAACTCTTGCGCAAACTCTTTCAAAGCATGCATTGACGTCGCATCGACAGAGCGAAAGGAGACTTTCTCAGCTGGCATGACCTGAGGCTTTATCCGGCCTATAATAGTAATTGCTAATTAATAGTTAAAGCTTATATAATATCTTACTAAGATATATTAAGCTAATATATTAAAAAATATTAATTAACTTTAGGCTTTTAAAGATAATATATATATAGCCTTAATAAAAATAAGTCTTTTAATTAAAATTATAATAATATATTTTTATAATAATTTAATTAATAATTTTATTAATAGCTATTAAAATATAAAAAGCTAGTTTAATTTTTTATTATTAAAAAAAAAAAATTTTTATATAAAAAATAAAAAATATAAAATATAAAAATATCTTTTTTAAGTAATAAAATTACTTTTTAATTATTAATTAATAGCTATTAATTATAATATTAATATAAAAATAACTAGCTTTTTTTTAATTTATTAATTAAAAATTATAGGTTTTTTTTAATTTATTTATTAAAAATTATAGGTTTTTTTAGAAAGTTTAATTTAAAAATTATAAAATAAATTCCTTATAAAAAAGATATTAAAAATAGGGATATATTATATATTTTTATATTATATAATTATAAAGTAAGGAAATATTAAAAGAAAGTAAAAAAAGACTTAATTTATAAGAAAAAAAATAAAAATAATAATAAAAAGCCTATTAAAGATATAAAAAAAAGAAAAAGGTTATTAAAATTAAAAATATAAAAATATTAAAAATAATAAAAAAAAAAGAATTAAATAACCTTAACTTAAAATAATAAAATAACTTTTTATAAATTATTAATAAGATTTTTATTAAAATAATACTTTAAGATAAAAGAAAATATTAAAAATAAAAAGTTAAAGCTAAAAGCTAACTTTAATAAGAAAAATGATAATACTTTTATAATATAAAATATAAAAATAAGGCTATTAAGGCTATAATATAATATCTTTAATATTAAAATAAATAAATCTTATAAAAATAAAAATAGCTTTATAAGATTAAATATAATAAACATAGCCTAAGAATCTATAAAATATAAAAAGAAATTTATATATAAGATATTAAAAAATATAAAAATATAAAAATAAAAAATAAGCTTTATATTAAGATATATTATATTAATAATATATTAAATCTTTTATATTTAAAACCTATATTTAATAATAAAAATAATATATAAATAATATTAATATACCTTAAATATAATAAAATATCTTAAATATTATATTAAAACTATTAAAATAATTAATATAAGTTAAATAAGCTAAATAATAATTATTTTCTTATAACTATACCTAAAATACTTAATAATAACCTTTATTTAATTAAAAAAATAAAAAAATATTTAATATATCTTTAATATAATTACCTTAAAGTAATAGAATTATAATTTAATATAATACTATATAAAAAAATATATTAAGTTAATAAATTAACTTAAAGAATTAAGGAAAATATATAAATTATTAAAACTATAAAAAGAAAATTTAAAAAAATAACCTAAAGGAAATATACTTATATTAAAAAACTATTAATTAATAATATTAATTTAAAAGATATAAAAAAAGTATAAGGATAATAAAAAGTAAATAAATTATATTTATTTAATAATAAATATTTTAAATAAAGAATTATAAAAAAAGATATAAAATTGAAAGAATATTTTTAATAAATAATATTTAATAATAAATTTAATAATAATTACTTTAATAAAAAAAGATATAATAATAGTAATTATAAATAAATATATTAAAATATATTAAAAAAAGTTATATATTATTTATAATTAAGCTATAAATAAGCTAAAATAATAAATAAAAATAAATTAAACTTATAAATATATTAAAAGTATTATAGATAATAAACTTAATAAATTATTTAATATTATAAGTTTAAATTAAAAAGAAATAGCTAAATACTTAAATTAATTATAAAATAAAAATAAATTTTATAAATTTAAAAATAGTTATAAAATTATAATTATTATAAAAAAAAAACCTTATATATTATTTAATATAAAAAGATAATTCTTTAATTATAATAATAATATTATAAACTAAAAAACTAATTATCTTAAAGTAAATATTTAAAGAAAAAGTTAAAAAATAAGTTATAATATTATTTTATTAAAAAGAGAAATAAATATACTTCTTAGTATATTATAACTTAAATAAGAAAATCTATATATTAACTAACAAAATAGCTAAGTTATATTCCTTAATAACCTTAAAAGTAATATAATAATAATTATAATAAATAATAAGAGATTTTATATTTTAATTAAAGAAAATAATATAAATAAGTATAAAATAAAGTATTTATTATCTTTAGAAAAAATATAATATAAATATAAAATAGATATAAAATAAAAATAAAAATCCTAGGTATTTTTAAAAAATAAGACCTATAAAAAGAAAAAATAAAAATAAAATTAAATTAAAATTAACTTAAAGATATATTAAAATAATACTAAATATATATAAAGTTATTTAATAAAGAATTAAAAATAAGAATCCCTTAATATAATAAATAAGACTATAAAATTAACCTTATAAATAATAACTTATTATTTTAAAAGCTTTACTTATTTAATTAAGAAAAAGTTATAGATTTAATAAAAATATATTAAGAAAATATTAAAAAAAGCTATATTATAAAATCTAGCTTAATATTAATAATATTTATATTTTTTATATTAAAAAAAAAAAAAAAAAAAAATAAATTAATTATTAATTATTAACTAATTAATATATATATTATTAAAGATTAAATCTTATTTTTATTTATTATAAAACTTAAAAATTAATTATAAGGAAAATAAATATTTATAGTATTAAAGCTTAAAGGAATATATAACCTTATTTATATTAAGAAAAGAAATAAATAAAAAATATTATTTAAAACTAAATTCAAATTATTTAAATATACAATAATGCCTTTTAGTCTTATAAATATATCTATAATATTTTAATAAATAATTTATAATATATTATAAAAATACCTTAATATTTTTATAATATATTATATAAATAATATCTTAATTTTCTTAAATAATAAAAAGAAATATATAAAATATATTTATAAGGTTTTAAAAATACTATATAATATTAAGATATTAATAAAACTAAAAAAAAGTTTTTTTTATTTTAAATAAATTAATTACTTAAAATATATTACTATATTAAAAGAAATTATAATAAAATAAAAAAAGGTTATAATAATATTAAAATAGAAAATCCCTAATAATATTAAAAAAATATAAGCTTTTTTAGGATTTATTAATTACTATTAATAATTTATTAAGGACTTTAGTAAGATTATTAATTTATTAATAGAACTTATTAAAAAAAATAAGCTATTTAAATAAAATAATAAAATATAAATAGCCTTTATATAGCTTAAAGAAATAATCTTTAATAAACCTATCTTAAGAATATTTAACTTTAAATAAAAAGTTAAATTAAAAATAAATATATTAAACTTTATATTAAAAAAATAAATTAATTAATAAAATAATTAAAAATAATTATATTTTATTATATTTTACTTATATAAGCTATATAAAAAAAAGGTATATTATTTATTTATAATAAAGAATTTATAATAATTATTAATTATTTTAAGGAATTTAAGTATTACTTTATAAAACATAAAAAATAGGTTAAGGTATATATAAATTATTAAAATATCTTATATTTTACTATAATATATAAGCTTAATTAATAATAACTATATTATATAAAATACTTATATAAATTTAACTTTATAATTATTTATAGAAAAGGTATTAAAAATAAAAAAGTAAATATAATTAATTAATAATTAAATTATAATATTAATATTATAAAAATAAAAAAATAAATATTAAAAAAAAAATAAAAAAAGAAAATATATTCTTATTTAATAAATATAAACCTTAGAATAAATATAAATAAAAGCTATAAAGGAAATCCTAAGATATATAAAAGAATTTATATAAAAATTCTATAAATACCTAGTATATAAATATTAAGGAATTATAAAAACCTTTAAATAACTTTTATAATATATATATAAAGTATAATAAATAATAATAAAAAAGATTATTAAATAATATAACATTTATATAAAAATAAAAGTATAATAATATAAATCTTATAAAGAACTTTAATTATTATTTATAATATAATAACTATAAAACTTAATTATAATAGACTTTATTATAAAACTATTACTATTAAAAAAACGTTTAACTAGAATTTTTTATAATAATATTATAATTATTATAAATTAACTTATTAAATTCTTATATTATTTACTATAAAAAAAGATATAGATATAAAAGAACTTATATATATAATTAATAAATATATTATTAATATATATAAATTACCTTTTAAAATTATTTTAAATAAAAAAACTAATATTTATATTATAATTTTAAAATATATTTTTAATATTATTAAAATTAAATTATAAACTTATAATAATATTTAAAGCTTAAGTAAATAAATAAATAAATAAAATAAATAAATTAAATACTAAAATAATATTTATAATATTATATTAATTATAAATAGAATAATTAGGTTAAAAAGCTATTATATATCTAATTAGCTTATAATATTGCCTATAATAAAAGTATAAAACTTATATTAGCTTATATTAATTTTAAATTTACCTTAAAAGCCTATAAAAATCTATAAAAACCTAAAATAACTAACCTAATTATAATAATTAAAAGTAATAATCTAAAAAACCTATATAATAAACTTTAAATAAAACTTAAGTTTATTAAAAAATAAATATAATAATATTATAACCTTAAGAAAGTAAAGGAATTTATTTCTTTAAAAAAAGATATAATTTATTTATTTATTAAAAATATTATAATTAAATAACTAAGCTATAAACTTAATTTTAAATATATTAAATTCTATAAGATTATTAAAAAAGTCTTTAAAAATAACTATAAATTAAACTTATTATTAAATATTAAAATTTATTTTATTTTTTATATCTTATTACTTAAATTAATAGTAAATATAATTTATATTAAAATATATAATAAACCTATAAAAATAAAAAGATTAAAGATATATAAAGTAAAAGTAATTTAAAAAATAGGAATAATTAATAAAAAAAATAAAATACCTAATTAAATAAAAGAATTACCTAAAAAGTAAAAAAATATATAAAAACTATTAAAATATCTTATTAATATTTAATAATTATTAAAGAACTTTTATTAAAATTAATAAAAATACTAAAACTTAATAACTTTTATTTAAATTATTTAATAATAGTAAATTAATTATAAAAAGTACTATTAATAATAATACCTTTTATAATAAATTATTTATTTTACTTTACTTTTTTAAGTTTATTTATTAAATTTAAATTATATTAAATTATATTTAAATCTTTTACTTTAATTTAATAATATTATTATTATAAGTAAGTAATTTTAATAAATTAAATATTTATTTTATTATAAATATAAGTAAACTTTACTTAAAGTTTAATTAATTTATTTTTAATAGCCTTTTTTTTATACTTAAAATAATACTTTTTATTAATAATTTTTTAAGCTAATATTATATTAATAAAACTATTAAAATAAGTAAAAAGAAATATACTAGTTATTATAAATAAACTATAACTATTATAGAAAAATCTAAATTTAATATAAAGATTATAATAACTTAACTTTATAGAATTAAAGATATAGGAATTTATTATTTCTTAATAAATATAATTAAAATATAATATAATAAGATTTTTAAATACTATAATAAAGATATAAAAAGATTTATAATTATTAAAAGATATTTTTCTAGCCTTTATTATATAATTAGATATTTTAAAGAATTATAAAAGTAAGATTAAATATATTAAGATAACTAATAGTAAAGATACTTTAACTAGGCCTTAAGGGCAAGGCCTAAAAAAAGGAAAGATTATATTATAACCTAAATAGGCCTTTATATATAATTTATATTTTTTTATTAATGAATTATATTTTTATAAAAAAAATTAATACTAAGACTTTATAATTATAATTAATTCTACCTAATTAGTAATAATTTATTTAAATTATTACTAATCTTATAATAACTTTATTAATATTTTTAATTTAAGTTATTTTTAATATATATATATATTTATTTAATATTAAATAAAACCTAGCTTACTAGCTATATAATGGTTAGGGTTTTTAAATAAGTAAACTAGTCTATACTAGGTTTATATTTATAGAATATATAAGGCATTATATTAAGTATATTAAGTTATTATATCTCTTAATAGTTAATAATATATATTAGGCTTATTAAGGTAAAAATATCTTATTAATAGTTAATAAGCTAGGTTTATTTAATACTGAAAAAGTATATTTTTTATATTATATAGTATTAATAGCAATTAAAAGGATTATTATAAAGTTAATAGTAATTCTTAAGAATTACTAATAATTATCTAGAATTACTAGTAATCTATCTTAGATTTTAGTAATTAAGGCTTAGTAATTACTAGTAAAATCCTTTAATATATTATAATTATAAATAATTAAAAGAAATATAGAAAATATATATAATATAAGCACGTTTTTTCTATTTAGGTTATAATATAATTTCCTTTTCTTTATTAGTCTTATTTTTAAGACCTATATATCTATTTTTCTTTTATATTATCTTTAATAAGTTTAACTTAGACTTATATTTTCTTATTACTAATAAAATATCTTTTATAATAACTTAATATTCTCTTACTTATATAAAACTTATTACTTTTATTAGTTATAAAATTATATTTTATTTTTATATATTAAAAATTATATTAAATATATAAAAAAGATAAATAGAAAAATTATTTTAAGTATACTTATTATAGTTATTTTTATAATAAAAAAGATATAATATTATTAAAGGGTTTATTTCTTTATTATTATTTATAAGGTATTTTTATATTAATTTTATAGTAAATTATTTAATTTAAAAAAAAATTAAATTAAAGCTAATAAAAAAGGCTATTAAAAAAAAGCTTATTTAATTATAATATTAGCTAAATAAGTATCTTTTAAAGTTAATATATCTTTATTATTAAAAGTATTTAATTTAATTTAAAGGGCTAAAGGCCCTTAAGTAGGATTTTAAGGTAATAAATAATAATAAAAAGGTAAAGAATTTAATTATATCTTTTAATTCTTTTATTATAGTAAAGTTAATTAAAATAGGTATAATAAACCTTATTAATTAGTTTACTATTTTAAACCTTTTTTTAATTTTTAATAAAAGTTCTTTAGAAGTTATTAGGTATTAATAAGGTATTTTAATAGTTTTTATATATTTTTACTTTTTAGGTAGTTTTTTTATTTAATTAAGTATTTTATTTTTTTATTAATTATTTTTATTTTTTAAATTACTTTTACTTTATAGGTCTTTAATCTTTTTACTTTTATAGATTTATTAATTATTTTAATATAAATTATATTTACTATTAATTTAAGTAATAAAATATAAAAGATAAAATAAATTTTAACCTTTAATAATAAATTTAACTTATAGTTATTTTTAAAAACCTTTTTAATAATTTTATATAATTTAATATACTTAAAGTTAAGTTTATAGCTTAGTTATTTAATTATAATATTTTTTATAAATAGGTAGATTATATTTCTTTAAAAAAGTAAATTTTTTACCTTTTTAGAATTATAATATTATTATATTTATTTTCTAATAAATTTAAGTTTTATTTATAGTTTATTATATAAATTCTTTAAATTATTACTTTTAATTATTATTATTAGGTTAATTATTTTAGGTTTTTATAAATCTTTATAAATTTTTTAATATAAATCTAAAATTAATATATATTAATATAAGTTTTATATTTTTATTATAAGTAATATTATATATTAATTAGGTATATAATAGCTTTTTAATTTAATTATTTTATTTATAGTTAATATAATAATATATAAGTATTATTTTAATATTTAATTTATTTATTTTATTTATCTATTTATTTAGGCTTTAAATATTATTATAAGTTTATAATTTAAGCCTAATAATACTAAAAGTATATTTTAAAATTATAATATAAATATTAGTCTTTTATTTAAAATAATCTTAAATAGTAATTTATATATATTAATAATATATCTATAAATAATATATATAAGTTTTTTTATATTTATATCTTCTTTATAAGATAAATAATATAAAAATTTAATAAATTAGTTTATAATAATTATAATATTATTATAAAAGATTTTTATTAAGAGTTTTTTAAATAGTAATAGCTTTATAATAAAGTCTATTATAATTAAGTCTTATAGTTATTATATTATAAGTAATAGTTAAAGTTTTTTATAAGGTTTATATTATTATATTTTTATTTTTATATAAAGGTTATATTATTTAATAACCTTTTTTATTATTACTTATTATACCTTATATTTATATTATAGAAATTATTTAAAAGTTTTATTACTTCTTAATATCTATATATAGGATATTTATAAAATTTCTAAATAAACTTCTTTAATTTTCTTAGAATTTCCTTAATTATTATTACTTATATTTATCTTAAAGTTTATATTTATTAAATAAATTTATGATTTTTTTTATTTTTTTTTAATACTTATTTTATTATTTTTTTAATATTAATATTATAATTTAGTTATTAATTTATTATATTTACTTTTTTATTTTTAATTTTTTTCTATAAATAATTATAAAGTTAAATTTATATAGATATTTAATATAATATAGTTATTATTAATTAAGTTTATATATTATAATAAAGTAAAAAGATATTTTAATAATATATATATACCTTAATTTAGTATTTACTTCTTATTAGGTAATATTTAAATTCCTTAAAATAGTTAATAATTACTAAAAATTCCTTATTATAAATTAAATAATTAAGTTTTACTTTATATAATTTATAAAAGTAAAATATATAAGATATAGTTTTTTTATATTATTTTATTAATTAATTTATCTTTTTAATATAAAGTTTAATATATTTATTTTTAATTTAATTTCTTTTTTTAAGTTAAATATTATTAAAATAAGTTTATTAAAAATAGCTTTTTTAAGCTATATAAAGGCTTTTATATTTTATTACTTTTATTTAAATATCTTTTTTTTTTATAAGTTTTATTATTAAATTAGTAATTTTATTAAAGCCTTTAATAAATTATTAATAATAATTAATAAGTCCTAAAAAGGCCTATATTTTCCTTTATATTATTAAATTCCTTTTAATTTATTATTACTATAATCTTTTTTAATTCTATTTTAATTTTATTAAATATAATAATATATCCTAAAAAGTCTATCTTTATAATATAAAAAAAACTCTTTTTTAATTTTATTAATAATTTAATATCTTATAATATTTTAAAACCTTATAAATATATTTTATATATTTTTCTTTATTATTTAAAAAAATTAAAATATTATTTAAGTAATATATTATAAAGATATTAAGGTATTATTAAAATATATTATTAATTATCTATTAAATATTATAGATATATTAGTAAAACTAAAAAGGTATTATTATATATTTAAATAATTTAAATTTAATTCTAAATACTATTTTTTATTTATTTCTTTTTTTAATATAAATAAAATTATATATTTTTTTTAAATTTAAATTTATAAAGATTTTTTTTATTTTATAACTAATTTTTAAATTTTATAATAAATAAAAGTAAGATTTAGTTTTTAATAATATATATATTAATTAATTAATAATTAATAATAAGTCTATCTTTTTTATTCTTTTTTAATATAAAAAATATTAATAATATTAATATTAAGCTAGATTTTTTAATATAGCCTTTTTTAAATATTTTTATTAATATATTTCTTTTAAACTTATAGCCTTTTTTTAATTAAATAAATAAAGCTTTTAAAATAATAAGTTATTATTTATAAGATTAATTTTATAATCTTATTTACTATATTTAAGTATTTTTTATTTTTAGTTTTTTCTTTAAATAATTTATTATACATTTAATATTATTTTAAAATATTCTTAAGTTAATCCTAGCTTAGTTTTATAAATATTTTATCTTTATATAAATCTTATATTTTAAAAATATTTAGGATTTTTATTTTATTTTTTATATTTCTTTTATATTTATATTATATTTCTTTTAAAGGTAATAAATACTTTATTTTATATTTACTTATATTATTTTCCTTAATTAAGATTTAAAATCTTTTATTATTTATTATAATTATTTCTTTATTATTATTAGGGTTACTAGGGAATAAACCTGGCTATTTTTTTAATTAATAAGTAGGTTTTATTATTTAAGTTATTATATATTTAATAAAATATTTATATTTTTTTCTAAAAATATAATATTAAAATCTATTTTTTAATTTTTTTCTTTAATAAAGACTTTAGGTAATTAATCTCTTAACTTATAATATTATTATTATAATTAAAAAGCTATCTTTTTATATTAACTAATAAATAAGGTAATAATTTCTATTTTTATAGTAATTATAACTTTATAACTATTTTTAAGTTAATAAAATTCCTTTTTACTTTATAATTAATTTAAGTATTAATTATTTTTTTTAATTTAAACTTTAATATTTATTATAACCTTAGTAATTATATTATATATATATAAGGGCCCCCCTTATAAATTTTATTTAATGCCCTTATAATATCTTAAAATAACTATTTAATTATATAGCCTATATTAAATTAATCCCTAGAGGATTAATTAATATTAAACTAATAACACTCTAGGAATAATATTATATTAAAACTAATAATAACTTTACTTTATATTTTTTTATATATATATAATAGTATATATATATATTTATTTAGTATTAAATAGAACTTAGCTTACTAGCTATTAATAAGACTTTTTTACCTTAATAAGCCTAATATATACTATTAACTATAAAAGACATAAAAACCTAATATACTTAATATAATGCCTTATATATTTTATAAATATAAACCTAATATAAATTAATTTACTTATTTAAAAACCCTAATTATTATATATTAATAGCTCTTATTTAAAATATATTATATTAAATAATTAAGTAATATTATACTATTAAGATATCTAGTAATACTAGCCTAATATTACCTTATATTAAAGAATTACCTAATACTATAAAAATAATAACTAAAATCTATTAGCTATATAATATAATCTATAACCTATAGAATTAGGTTAATAACTAAAAGGCAGCCCTTATAGTAAATAATAATACTTATTTTTAAAGAAAAAGAGATATTAAAAAAGCCTTTAAATTACCTAAATTAAAATTATTTAAGGAATAAGCTATAAATATAGTTTTTTATTTTTAATTTAAATAAAAAGTTACTTTTATATATTTTAATTAAGCTAGATATTACTATTAAAAAAGTGCTTTTTATTATATTATTAATTTAAAAAAATATTAAAAACTAATTTAAACTTATCTTTAAGGATTACCTAGAAAATAAAGAAATTATATAAAATTAAAATACTATTAATATCTTTATTAATTAAAATAACTTTAAAATTATACTTAAAGATAATTTTAAAGTAATTAATAAAAAAAAATAAATAGCTATAAAGATTATAGTATTTAAGTAAACCTATTTATATATTACTTACTTTATAAAGTTTAAATAACTTATATTTAAGACTTAATAAAATAATAAAATACTTATAAAAGGTTATTATAAAGGATTTAAAGAAAAAGTTAAAAATAAACTTTATAAGGCTAATAGACTTAATAATATCATTAAATATATTATAATAATAATTAAAATTAATAAAAGATAATATAAATATAAAAAAAAGAAAGTAATTAAAATAAAAATAATTAAATAATTTTAATTTATATTACCTTAATTAATAAAATAATAACTAAGGTAACTTTTAAAACTAAAGATAGTAATAAGGTAATTAATAAAATAATACGTTATATAAAATATAATTAAAATTAATATCTCTAGAAGCTATATAACCTAAAAAAAATAATTATAATATATAAGATATATCTAGATATAAGTACTATAACTATAATTAAATAAAATATATAGCTTAATAGTATTTAAAGCTATAAAAACCTAGAGATTTAAATTAAAATAAGTAAATCTTAAGATTAACCTAATAATAAAAGCTATAAATAGCTATTAAGACTTAAACCTTAGTATAATATAAGGCCTATATAATATAATAAATTTAAGGAATATAAATATAATAAAATATGAATAATACCTATATTTTAAAAGTTTAATTTAAAAATTATAAAATAAATTCCTAATAAGAAAAGATATAAAGAATAGAAATATACTATATATTTTTATATTATATAACTATAAGGCTAAGAAATACTAAAAAAAGGTTAAAAAAAAACCCTATATATAAAAAAGAAAAAATAAAAATAATATAAAAAGCCTATTAAAGATAAAAAGAAGAAAAAAAGGCTATTAAATAGAAATTAAACCTTAAAAAATAAATAAGAAAAAAAGCTAAAAATATTAAAAAGAAATTTATATTAAGGTATAGAAAAAATAAAACCTATTAAAATAAGAAATAAAACTTTATATTAAAAAGACTACTATATTATACTCTAGTAAACCCCTTATACCGAAAAAACCTATATTTAATAATTAAAATA